>MU865922.1:0-660385 GCA_033296975.1 Podospora aff. communis PSN243
ATAGATTACGTGGCCACAGAAGGCTGTAGAGGCCTGTGGAAGCCCACAGGCTTCCAGAAGGTTCGGCGCCACTAAAGTGGCGCCTGTGGCTGCAGTGTACCTACAGTTCTCTTTGCTCACTGTAAGCCCTGTAAATACAGGGCTTTTCTAGTGCTCTCAGAGGCTAGAATTTAACAAATACTAAGTGTTAAAGACGTAACTTAACAGATTATTAGTAAAAGAATTTAAAATCTTAAAAATCGTAAAACGGTTAATTTAAAGGCTTCAAAAATTGTTTTTTTAAAGGAAAAGTAACCATTTTGGAAAAAATCGTTAGAAAAAAGTAAAAACAGACCTTTAGCACTAAGAAACGGAAGGAAATAGTATAAATTGCCCTTTTTTTATAGTTAATTTAAAAGGATGTATTAATTAAATTACGCTTATAAAATGGTTTATAAAAGCGGATTTCCTATTAAGGCGATAAAAGTGGGTAATTTTTAGCAGGATTTTCAGGGTTAAAAAGATACCCTCTTAGGGGTTACCCTCCTTCCTTTCCTTAGTTCCACAGATGTAATACAACACTATTCACGCCTTACAATTATCCGTGCGTTTTAACAGTTTCCTACCGGGAAGGTGCGGACGACCTCCGCTAGCCCATTTGACCCGCACCTCCCACTTGGGCCTCGCCACTCACGAGGGCTACCAGGTTATGCCTCTCCCCACGTTTGTTCTCTCTTTGGCCATTGCTGACCTTCATCCGGAAGAATTTCCCTCATCTGCAAGTGTAGATGGAATCCGCCACGGGACCCGCGCTTGTGATCATCACTGATTTTCGTGTTCCTGGCCCGCAATGGCTACCGCAGAGGGGGCTCTCACGGGCTGCATGCCTAGCGGCTCTGTTGCATTGGTCTAAAGACCAAGAAGTATCCCAGAAACTGCCCGGCACTCATTTCAGTCATCTTTAATGTATCACAACCTCCTCTGTGACAATCTCTTCTGAGAGACTCATCACCATTCCCCCCTGAGACGGCTGAACTTTGAGTCCACCACCGCCTTACCGCGCTCTCAGCCTCATTGGTCTCCCAAAATGCGGTCCACCGTCCAGGCTTCCGTCCTCCACGGACCGCGCGACCTCCGCCTGGTATGGCCCCCTCCCCTTTTCACTCCGTTCCCCCTCTAACCCCCACCCACCCAGGAATCCCGCCCCCTTCACCCCCCCTCCCCTACCGACGTCCAGCTCTCCATCCTCACCACCGGCCTCTGCGGCTCCGATCTCCACTACTACACCCACTTCCGCAACGGCGACATCCTCGTTCGCGAGCCCCTTACCCTCGGCCATGAGTCCTCGGGCATCGTCACCGGCGTCGGCAGCGGCGTCACTGATCTTTCCGTCGGCGACCGTGTCGCCCTCGAAGTCGGACAGCCGTGTGAAGAATGCGAGCTCTGTGCTTCGGGGCGGTACAACATCTGCCGCGGCATGAAGTTCAGGAGCTCGGCAAAGGCGTTTCCGCATGCGCAGGGGACGCTGCAAGAGGAGATTGTGATGCCGGCGAGGTGGGTGCACAAGTTGCCGCTGGAGGTGTCGAGCGAGATGGGGGCGCTGGTGGAGCCGTTGGCGGTGGCGTTGCATGCGGCGGAGAGGGGAGGGTTGAGAGAGGAGGGGAAGGTGCTGGTGTTTGGGGCTGGAGCGGTGGGGTTGCTGTGCGCGGCGGTTAGTAAAGCGGTGACGAGGGCGGGGGTTGTGGTGGTGGCGGATATCCAGGAGGAGAGGGTGAGGTTTGCTGTGGAGAATGGGTTTGCGGATGGGGGGGTGGTGGTGCCGATGGGGAAGAAGGCAGAGGGGGTGGAAGGGAGGTTGGCATTTGCGAGAGAGGTTGCGGAGCTGGTGAAGGGGTTGACGGTGAAGGGTGAGGTGGTGGGTGAGGTTCAGGGGACGTATGAGTGTACAGGGGTGGAGTCATGCATGCAGAGTGCGATATATGTGAGTGAATGTTGGTCTTGGGCGAGTTTAGCAGGACTGACGTGTTGACAGGCTACAGCACCGGGGGGCAAGATTATGATCATCGGAATGGGGAATCCGATTCAGACTTTGCCTATTTCCGCGGCGTCGCTGAGGGAGGTAGACCTTGTAGGGGTGTTTCGATACGCCAACACGTACCCTCGGGTCATTGAGCTGTTGGCGAGCAAGAACCCGCTGCTGCCGGATCTGACAAAGCTTATTACGCAGCGATTCAAGGGGATGGATGATATACCCAAGGCCTTTGACATGGCCGCGAGAGTCAAAGATGATGAAGGCAATCTTGTGCTGAAGGTTGTGGTTGACATGTGAGTCAGGGGGTAGTGTAGGGCATCATGGTCGAGCCCTTCGATGCAATATATGAGCCCCAAGTTCCGCTGGATACCAAGAGAAGGATAATATTTCGTTGAAGAAGCTATCAAATCCTTCCATTTGGCGACCGTCGGTGCGCCGCCTCATTCACTGTGCCTACGACTTGTCCGGGAAGCCGAAATCGACACCAAACGGAGGGTACACAAACCGCTGCAGCTTACCCTCCTTGGTCAGCTTATCCGAGTAGTCGTCAAGCAGCTTGATATCCTCCGCGTCAAGATCAATGAGCTTCTTGTTCTCGTCAATGCGCTCCGGCGATACCGACTTGGCGAGCACGGTGCTTCCTCGAGGGACGTGATAACTCAACAAGACCGTCGAAGGCTTCACCCCGTGCTTTTCCGCAATCTTCACTACCGGTTCCGCGGTGAAGAGCGGGCCGCCGGTACTCCCTAGCGGGCTGTACGCCATGATGTGGATGCCCTTCTCCTTGCAGAGGTCAACAATCTCTTGCTGGGGTAGTGCCGGGTGGTTCTCAATCTGGTTCACCGCGGGGATGATTGTGGCGTGGGGGAGAAGCTGCTCAAGATAGCGCTTGCTGTAGTTGGAAACACCGATGGCTTTGGTCTTGCCAGTGGAGAGAAGAGCTTCCATCTGCTTCCACGTGTCGATATGCGAGTGAGAGCGGATAATGTCGCGCTCGCCGTTGGGCAGCTTGGGGAACTTGTCGTGGTTTCCTGGAGAGGTTAGACAACGGGCGTCGATAGGGTGGCTAGAGGGAAGGGGGGATACCTTCAGGATTCATCAAAAGGGGCCAGTGCTGATCACCAACGTCAGCTCTCCTCCCTTCATCCATCGCC
The DNA here is from genome assembly GCA_033296975.1 of Podospora aff. communis PSN243. Taxonomy (NCBI): domain Eukaryota; kingdom Fungi; phylum Ascomycota; class Sordariomycetes; order Sordariales; family Podosporaceae; genus Podospora; species Podospora aff. communis PSN243. The sequence continues at coordinate 3,166 of MU865922.1, forward strand.
GGCAAGGACTCACAACAAGAAACAAATCTACATAATCCAACCCCAAGCTCTTCAAGCTCTTGTCCAAGCCCAGTTCAACGCGCGTGTTGTATGTGGCCCAAACCTTGCTCACGACGAAGATATCCTCACGCTTGATGCCAGAGGCAAACGCCTCGGCCAGGCCCGCGCCAACTTCATCTTCGTTGCCGTAACAATACGCGCCGTCGATGAGCTTGTAGCCGGACTTGAGAGCGTGGGCAACGGCCTTTTGGACTTGGCCAGGCTCAGATTGCCAAGTTCCTGTCCTGTGTTAGAAGATCTGTGATCGTGGAGGGTGAGCAATGACAAACCGAGGCCGAGAGCGGGGATGTCCTGGCCGCTGTTGAGCTTATAAGTCTTGTCAGTCATTGTGAGTGCTCCTTGAGATGTGTCGTGGTCTGTGGTGACAGGTAAGTGAGTTTCTATGTGGCGGTACCAGCTGGTGAGTGAGATGGACGGAAGTTTCTGGGGCAGTCGAGTGAGCCATCAATGGTATACAGTGGAGGGGGCGGCGCTAAAAAGAGGCTCCGAGGGGTTGGTTGGGTTTGCTGTTTCGTGGGTATTAACCAGCTGCGAGCCCGGCTAAATGGGGGTTCGGGGCAGCGGGACAGTACTTCAAAGCTTCTTGCACGGCTCCAAAGGGTTTCCGCTGCCAAAGCTGCGCAAGTCCAGGCAAGTTGACAGGTAGTAAATACAGAACCTTGAAGCCCCGGGGCCAACGAGACTGGTGACTCGGGCTTACGAGACCCAGGTTTATCACCCTGCCCTCACTTCGTCTCACAACGAGCCCCTCTGAGTCCAACCCCGCGGTCCCGCTCCGGGCCGTCATCGAGAGCGGGCCCTCTCCGTGAACTCTACAGGTGGAAAATCAACACTTTCTGTTCAGCCCCATTGCCCCGGTGTAAGTGGTACCGAGACGCCACCTCACCCCACCCACAACCGGAACTCATGCTGTATTGATGCCAGATAGCAAATGTTCATTGCTCAGCTGTGACGCAGCTATTCCTTACACCTATTCGACACAAAGCCCCAACTCCGGTCCATCTTCTTCCCATCAAGAAGCTGGCTCGATCGGTTCTGGAAGCAAATCCCCTGATTATAAATGTTGTACTCTTGCCATGCGAAAGTCTATCAAGACGCCCGCCCTCTGCATGCACCAGTGAAGGGATCATTTTACAAAGGAAATATCTGGTTGCCCGTCTAGGCTTGTCTACCCGGCAATCAATACCCAGAGGAGGAAGAATATCATCTGTGCAGAGTTAGCATGTATCGCCGGGGTGATTGTGGACCGAGCATACCAGTACGCCAAACATCTTCGCTATGAGCCACCTGTTGCCCGAGACCCGTGACCAGTACTTGAGCAGCTCTTTTTGTGCGCCCTCAACATTGTCTACGACATCCTCACTGAAAAATGTTAGAAGCGCTCTGTCGCGGCACGTAGACACTTACGTATTCGCGTCTATGCGCTCAATCATCTCCGACTGCTCGCTGACCATCGTTGCTAACTGTCCAAAGATCGACCCCAGCTCGTTGATAGTCGCTTCTATGGCCTCGATGGCCTGTCCTCGCTGTTGGATGTAGGTATTTTGCCCCTCCTCCATCATCTGAAGCTGCATTTGCTGGTCGGGGATCGGATTCAGTGAGATCAGATCGGCGTTTGGTGATGGCGTCCCCCTATTTGGTGTCCCGTACAGTGGCGATGCTGATTGTTGCAGCGATACGTGCGCATGCTGTCCTACTGTTGATACAAAAGCCTCAGTTCTCGACCTTGATGCTTGGATGTTCTTTGTTCGAATCTCGAGGACATCCTGGCCTGGCGTTAGCGTCGCAAAACTGCTTATATGGAGGTAATTGAACCTTGAAGTTTGCGCTGACATCTCCGAGCTTGCCCTGGAGAAGCAGGAGGATGTTCTTGTTGTTCTCGCCTTCTTGGTCCGGTTTCGGGTGAAGACGCTTGGAAAGCGCCTGGAGACTCCTGATCTGCTCGTTCAACGAAGAAAGATCTTGTTTGATGATGAAGGTCAGCTGTATCGAGTCAGTATGCCGACGGCTGTTTTACGGGGATTAGACCATGGCGCAAGCATACCTCGTTGATTTCGACTGGCCTGTCGTCGAAAAGGGTCTTCTTCTTGGCCACTGCGAGCTGTTAAGTATTTGCCAATGAACTAGCTGGGAGAGTGTGGCCTACATTGAGCCAGCTTTTCCAACTTGCCCATCGTGGCAGAGATTCCTCTCCCAATCTCCGCGGCTTGCCTCGCAAACTCTGACCTCCGTGGTTGCGCTTCGCCATTGTTCTGAGAGTCGCCGAGGAGTCGCTGGGAGCCCGGCTTCGTTGTCTGGCGGCGTTTGGCCGCGGTCACGATGTGGCGGAACTCGGCCGTCCGGTCATTGATCGCGACGGCCATCGTGGCGGGTTGCTCTCGGAGCAGACGATTTAGCGGCTGCTGAAGCAAAGAAACCGGCGTTCAGCGACAGAGAAAATGCTGCAGCGCTTGGTATCGGCAGATGTGAGGGATGAGGTTCGCAATACGGCCAAATGATCGACTTTATCAATGTGATGCGTAAGCGTCGCGCTCGGTCGGAGTAGCAAATGCTGTTATCGAAGAGCGGCGTTGGTATTAGATTTGCGTAAGCCGAGAGCAGGTCGTCGAGCGACAAGCAGTGCGGTGAAGTTGAAGAAAATGACGAAGGTCGCGACGGCGATGTGTTCGATGCTGCGGATTGATCAATCGCAAAGGGAAAACGTGGTTTCTTGTTTCATGAGCCGCACTCTGCGAGTGACTTCGTACAGTGTAAGCTCACAGTGCGGGGTGCTCACCAGGCGACTATTTTTACTGTAACGTCTAAATTCGTCTTGTTCAGGGGCTAAGCTCGCGCTCCACTGTACGCCAGCGGCCACAACTTGTACGACATCATTTCGGAGACAGTCCTGTCAACATCACATAAGATTACAAAGGTCTTTTTGGAGATGCGAGGGGGGCCAGACACTGTCTGCGCGCGTAATCTCCCAAGATCTGAGCCGTGTGCTCCTGTATCTGGTAGGCCGGGCTGTCGATTACCACCGGGTTAGGTTGTCCTCGGCCGAACACCGGCGCCCAAGATAGAATCGGGACTACCCGGTTTGACCGGCCTGGCTTTGCTCGCCAGAACCATCATATCACCGTATCGCGACCTTCTAGAAATGAGACTTGTGCACCTGTTGTCAATCTGAGGCATTTGGTTGAGCCCTCCATCCGAACACTGAGGATCGCATGTGACGACATCGTGCGGCATGCCATTGGTGGACCTGCATCATCTCGACAGGACCCTTGCTTGTTTGCTGATGGCCGAGTGTGGCGTTCTCCAACTCTTCAACTGATGCCAAGATGCTCTTCAAGACGGTGGGTTTGCGAACTCAAGGCAAGCCGCAGCCGCAAAGGTATTTCCTACACCCCTTGGAGCAACAAAGGTGGATTTTCCGTCACGGAGCCCTGGGCAACTCCTGCTGAATGTTCGCTCGGCGTCGGCAGCTGCGGGGAGCGCCCCGCATGAGATGCGAGTTCCAGAATCGAGGGATTGCCATTCAGCCTGTGAGTCCAGAAGCCTGCTGCTTCTGGATGATACCGGATATACTGCGAATGCCCCGTTAGTTGCCGTCAAAGAGAGGCCTGGAGTCGAGAATGGCAGCGTCGCAGTCGCATCGCTGGCGCGGACAGCCCACTGATCCCCGTTGTCGGCCACTAAGTTAGTTGACAGCGCGCCCTCGAGCGCCGCCACAGCTTACGTCACCGCCCAAAACACCCGCTCCTAGGCCGGGCTGCTCACCGTCGTAATGTCTCGCCAACCACGGGTGTCGGCCGCTGGGTGCATTTGCAGTCCAAGGACACCGGACAGTCGAGGGGTGTTCTCATCATCATGCCGAGCTGAGAATGCCGGCGCCGGAGGAGTGGTGGTGTTGGGACAAATGGAGCCGAACGCTTGTGGAAAGGCTTGCTCCGCCCCGCCCGTGGAATCCTGGAGCCAGGCCGTGGTAATGATCCCTACCGACAATCCTTGGGCTGCAGGTGAGATTCTGTCTTGTAAAAATGATGACGGCACCCAATGGCGCTTGCTCGCTGAGTCTTCTTGTTATTGCTCGTTGACTTCTCTTTGTTTTGTTATCGACGGCGTTCCAGAGCTGTCTTGCCGAATCCAGGTGCTGCCCACCTAGGTGGCCACATTGCGCGTTGATCTGCGTCCCCGGGTCTGCGGTAGCCGCGTTTTTGCCGCTCCACACCTGCGATCCGTAAGGTAGCCAGCGGGCTCGCTCTCTGTCCTGTCCTTGCCTCGAGCAAGTGAGCGCTATTCCCAGCTTGCGGACGACATAGTGTGCGGTAGCGGGCTCGTTGCCCACAACGAAGCAATGGACGGTTCTTATGGAAACGTGTTCGGAGGAACACCTCCAATGTCAGTCAACATCTCGATGCAACGTCAACCCGTGGCGATTCGTGGCCCAAGGCTAATATTGACGCTCTTCGCAGGTCGCCGGATACCCCGACGTCAAACAGCAACCAGTACAAAGTGAACGTCAGTCGCCAAAAGACGAGGAAATGGGCCGAGTTCAAGCCTGCGAATTACGACGGCGACGATTGGGGCGGCGACGATGACGGAACCGACGACGACCCACCACCACCGCCTCCTCAAAAACATCCAATGGGCCCTCGACAGCCCTCGGCGCCTCTTCCTTCCGCAAGGCAGTTCACCCCGTCGACGTCGCCGCCTTCTTTGCAGCTCCAAACGCAGCGGCTTGCGCCCGCGGGAACACCCGCCTCCGCTGGCGGCGCGTTTGGGCGGACCGGGGTCGACAATCTCGTTTCGCCGCAGTCCGCAGTTCCTCAGAGCGCCGCGGCGACGGTGTCTAGCATACATTCGAACCCCCAGCCGGCCTCCGCAGAGGCTTTACCCACAAGAACTAGGTCTCCGGCCGCCCCTATGGGCGGAGGGCGATTTCCGCCGCGAAAGAGCAGTATGGGCGCGCAGGATGGACAGTCCCCGACGCAGCTTGCCGGCTCGACACCGCACTCGAGGTCTAGCTCCCGCCCAGGGTCCAGTCATAACAAGCCGTGGACGGAGGGGCGACCCGCCTCTCCAGCCAGGTCCCCACTAGCATCGCCGCCCAAGCCGTTGCCGTTCGTCAGGCCAGCTGATATATACCGTCGAATGGAGGAGGAGAAAGAGAAGGAACGGGAGCGGCGCTCGATGGAGTCCGGCGGGAGACCAAGCTTCGACGGCGTGGGGAGCAGCAGCCACACGGCCGAGCGAGCGGAGCCCGCGCCTGCGCCCCAAGTGCAGCCGAAACAGACCGAGCAGAAACAGGCAGATGAACCCCAGGAGGCACATGCTGGACGAAATCTGCGGCCTAGTCTTGCGACCGTTGCAGAGAGGAAGAGCGAGTACGGCTTGGAGGGACTGATTGATAGCTACGGTTCGGACGACATGGTGGCCGATCTGGAGCCAGTCGCATCTCCCACGAGCGTATCAAAGAAGCCGCCGCCGTCGGAGCTGGAGCCTGCACAAGGCTTGCGTCGATACTCTACCAGCCCGAAACTTCCCGAGTTGGGCCGCATGTCTATGTTTGGGGACGACTTTTTCTCGACCGCATCAAAACTTTCGTCTCAGCCTCCTCCGATGCCGAATACATCGCATCTTGCGGCTGCAGCTACTCAACCGCCAGCTTTAGACAAGTCTGCAGCCGGCATGCAAGGTTCTATCGATGTCGTGCAGGCTGATAATGCAGCTGCCCAGTCAGCAGAGGCAACCACTCAGGCCCCGATCGTCTCCCCGCCCAAGGAAGAACCCAAACCGTCTCCTTTGCACCAAGGACCCGCTGCTGCAGCACCGCCAGACATCGAACCTCCTCAGCCGCAGGTTCCCGCTGCAGAAGCAGCCCGCCATCCTGCATCGAGCCCCGAGGACAAACAACCCGTGCGGCCTCCTCTGCCTGGTGGCTGGGTCACCGAGACCGTTGAAACGCCGGGCGATTTCCAAGCGCCGCCGGAGGGGGATGCTCCGCAGACTGCATCGCGAAAAGCTCTCGAAAGCGGGAAGATGACACCGCCGGCGAAGCCTGAAGATACTGCCGGGTGGTCGACGGAAGGGGAAGACGGACGCCCTCGAGCGACCCCGAGCGCTGCCGACGACAGCGCGGGCGTCCCTGCTGCGACTTCGGTGCAATTGGCAGCGCCGAAGGTCCCCCATTTCAGCCTTCCCCCCCTCAGCACCGGGACCCCCCCCCTAAACGCTTCGTTGCAGGCAGCACCGAGCCCGACCGCGCCGCAAACAAACTCCGATGCGGCTCAACCTGAGCCCCAGCCGACGGACATTGCGACTCCGGGGTCGGAACTGGCAAGCCCCGTGCCGACCCCGGGATCCGCAAACGATCCCCAAATTACGCCCACGGCGCCATTAAACCCGAGCCGGAGCGCTCAGAACGTCAGCTTACGAGATCAATTCGTGCCCCCGCCAAGCTTCGAAACCAGCTCGACCCTGGACACAACGAGTAGCTCCCCGGTCAAAGAAAGCGATATGCTGAGAGAGGAAATCATTAAGTCGCTGAGCCCATTGGGGCCGTCGGGCGACTACCTCGAGGTTACCGGGGACAGCACAAACGCCTACCACGCGGCGGCCGCGAACCCTGTTCGTGAGAGCAGCTATCTGGGGGACGTATACGGAGACTACTGGGCGTCAACTGAAGATAAGCCAGTGTCAACACAGCCTGAGGTCCAACCAGAGTCGCAGAAGGCTGCACACATTCCACCGCCAACTACTGAGCCCCCGGTGCCTCTGTCTCCGCCGGGCCCCAAGAAAAGTGACGACATCCCGCCGCTCTCTGCCAAGGCGGAGGGAAAGAGTTCCGTCGATTTACGCAGGCGATTCTCGTGGGAAGCTGAATCCAAGGCATCAAACTCGGTCAGTCCGCCAGGGACCACGGGAGAGCAGCATATCGGTGCTGGGGACGCAACCCAGGTGTCTATCGCAGAGCCCGTGCTAGCGTCCCCTACTGCGTCGCCGTCGCCGCCCATCCCTAGACTTGAGACCACTGGTCTGTCTACGGAGACGTCTGGCGGCATCTCTCACCAAGTTTCGGGGGCAAGCACCCTCCCGGCGAGGTCCACGAATGAGCCCATTGAGCCCCCGTCACCAATCTCGGTGCGGTCAGAGAGAAACGACAAGTCGGACGACAACAAGTTCTCATCGCTTGACGAGGATAAGGTCTTGCTGCAGCCTTCCAACCTCCCGTTGAATCTGTCACTACCCAGTGAGGTAACTGCAGAACCGGCAGAGTCCTATCGGCCGCCTTCGGAAGCGGCTCCCTCGCAAGCTGGGCCGGTCTCACCAACAACCAATACTCTGTTGAGTATCATGACCTTCCGTCAGATCATGGAGCTGGAGACGTCTGCGGAGAAGGTCAAGTCGTTCACGGAGACGCGATTGCAGTTTGCCTCCATCGACACTGGTCTCAATGACTGGATATCAACACTATCTTCACAGCACCCTGAGCACACGAACGTGTCATCGTCATTCCGGGACGGGTTGGTCGGCCCCGGCGGCATGGACTCGCAACTGGTTGGACAGGCGCCGTCACAGGTGAATGTGCAATCGTCGTTCTTCCATCAACACAATGCCAGCACGGCAGGTTTCGGCCAGGGAGGCATCAGGACAGCGAATATGCCGATAGCCCCAACGCTGTCCCATGCTTCGCCAATGGGGCATCCGAGCGCCCAAGTTGCCCAAGTCGGGGCGAAGAGCAAAAAGTTGTTGATGGCTGCAGGCAAGGCAGGCAAAGGCCTCCTCAACAAAGGAAAGAACAAATTGAGCGGCGGGGACAAGGTGTTTTTCAATTCTTGATTGCGATTGCAACAAAGCGTATTTTTTACCCTTGCTGGGACGGCGGCACACTTTGGAGGCACAGCATCATTTAAACAGCGTAAAGCCACTTGTGTCTTGGTCCTCATAATGTTCGGAGGCAGCAAGTCAGACTATCTAGTCCGTGCTGGATTGGCGGGCCTGTACAAATCTTTTTTTATTGTATACATGGCAGGTTGATGATAGTGATGACTAGTATAATAGCGGGTTGGTGAATTGAGACAATGACATTTCTGGCACTCCGAGAACACGTTCAGCCCTTCTTGTGTCTTGAATAGTTATTCTCTCTCATCATGCACACCAATAAGCAGGTGACGTTGCGGCTTCGGGTGCCATGGCCCGGTTGTCGATCTCTCGGTCTCGGCCGGAAGTTGTCGTTGGGGTTTTCTAGCGATGGAACATTGCAAAAGAACGCACCCTACAGGGCGGATTCCGCGCGAATCCCTACGGGTACCGCAAGTAGTGGCATTAGGGCGCCTATTAATATCCCACCGTTTTCTGCCCAGTCCGTTCACGGCCCTCTGCAGGACGACGAATCGCTGCCCCAGAACCGCGACAAGCGAGGACGCAGTCGAGGTCTCAGGTAGGAAGGTCGCCAAACAATAGATCGTAGCACTAGAGTCGTAGAACAGAACAGCGACGATGGAGGGATGCGGAGGGGTGCGCTCAGCCTCACCTCAATTCTTGTGACGGATCAAGCCCCCCGGCTTGAGGACTTCAGCCCGCAAGGCCCCCTGTCGGTCGCTCCTGCCGTTGGTCAGCAACACAGAGCTTCCTCTTCCCGACCCCCGACCCCGACAGAGTCGACCAGGGTCGGCGCTCGCAATTACCAGAGCGGCTTCAGAAAACTTCAACAGGATTCTCTCGCCGTATCCAGAACTTCTCCTCACGCGCACCGCAGCGAGTCACGACCCGTCACGGCCTTCGTTGCCAGATTACCCTCTCCTTCCCGCCGTCGTCGTCCAGAGACGCCGCTAGCCGTGCAACGACAGGAAAAGCATTCGTGTTGAACCGAACCCTGTCAGCAGCCACGGCGATTGTCAGATTGATCTGGTGCCGTTTCATCGGAAGCTTTTTGCGAAAAAAAAAAAGGGGGGGGGGGACACCAATTGACAATCGACAACCAGCTCACGGGCTGCGCTTGGTCTTGAAGAACGTCGGTTCGACTCGCCTTGTGGAGGGGCCACAACCGCTCTGGTTCCACCTGTCGTCTCGATCCGCCCCATCGTGAAAGGGAGCTCGCGGTTCACGCGGCGCCGAGTTAGCTGGACACAAAAACATCGAAATAGGGACAGGGAGTATCACAGGGCAGGGCGGCTGTCGTACCGCGCCGTCGAAAAGAGTGACGGCGAGAGCTATCGACTCGGCGGAACGCCCAGCCGACTCTTGACACGGTCCGTTCCGGGGAAGCGTGCCATCGCGCCTCCTCCAGCTGTTGCGTCAGTCGGCGATTGCTCCTGAAGCCTGAATAGAGATATTCTCCGCCTTTCTCATGGCGACATACGCCCAGAGCCAAGGCCCATCCTCGGTTGGTAACCACCCGCAGCAGCAGCAATACTATCGGCAAGCCGTCTCACATCCACAGGGGCCGCAGGGTCAGCCGCAATCTAATTCAAATGTGCCGCAGCGAGTGCCATCGTTCGTCCCGCTGCCGCCAATCCGCCGGGCTTCGACTTTTGGCTCTTCGCTCCGACTTTCTCTAGACTCCCCAGGAGGGTTTTCAGCTGACATTGACAACCAGCTCCAACAAGCGGGGCATCCGCAACTGAACAGCGCGCCACCGGCCGCCTCGTCGGGTCCACAAGCGATGGCAGGACAAAACCAAACGATGGGCGCCTATGGCGCTCAAGGGCCTCAGCAACAGTTCATGATGACAGGGCCGCCTCCGCCTGGAATGCCGGTCCAAAATGTTTACCGGCCAACGCAAGGCCCGATGGCAGGCCAGCAGCCCCCGCCCGGCCCACAGAGCATCCCTCGATCCAAGTTCGCGAACGGTGGCGCCCCACAGGGCCCCGACGCCCACGCGGGTCCGCCGCCGACCGGCATGGGCGGGCGCCCCCCGATGATGCCGCCGCACATGGTCATGAACCGGCTCCCGCCGCAGCAGGGTGGAGGCGGTTGGAACCTGCAAGAGTCCCATCTTTCCCAGCCCCTCAATCAGTCGAACCGCCATCGCTCTTCGTCCAGCACTGCCTCGCAGACGCCATTTTACGGATATGATAAGGAAGCTGGCGTGCCGTCGACGACCGAGCTCGAAGAAACCGACGACCGCCCGACAAGCCCACCTCAACAGCCCAACCAGAACCCCACCCCGCCGCAAATAGCACAGGCATTATCACACAATCAAGGCGCAGTCACAAACCTCCAGCAGCCACAAGACCCCTCGATTTCGCGCACCAACACCAACCAGAGCGATCTGCCGCCGCCTGGCCCGACGTTCGCATCCGACGAGTCGCGAAGCCGTCGACAGTCCGGAATCTTCTCGGGTCTTGCTAACATCAAGGGTCGACTCACTGGCGGCTCTGCCCCTGAAGAAAACAACCGCCGCGATTCATTCGGCCCGAAGCCACAGGGCCCGACTGGAGATGGGGTATCTGAGGCTAGCGTCGTGATGGACGAGGGTGGTGGCCAGCCAAAGAAGCGCAGTCCCTTCTCTCGCTTGAGAACGACGGAAAATGCTTCGGACCACCAGCCTCCACATAGCCAAGAGAGCATCATCGCACATGGACCGAGCACCCCGCCCGTCCAGCCTGATGATGGGCCGTCACCGCAGTTCCCGCCGCCCGAGAAGAAGCGAAGCTTTTTTGGCAACATTGGCGGTGATGGCGCTGGTCCAGCGAAGCTTAGAACATCCCGGACCGATACATCGAGGATGTCGGTCTCAAGCACCGCTGATCCCGGCGGCGCGAAGAAGGGATTTTCTGCCCTGGTTGGGAAGCTTCGTGCCGGAAACACAAAGGGAAGCATGAGTCAAGAGAGTCCCAGGTCCGCGGGACCAAATCCCCCGGCCCCGAATGCTTTCATGCCGGCTTCCGCTGGGCTGCAGCCGGTTCTGCAGTCTCCGATGTTGCAGAGCCCCGCTGTGCAAAGTCCTCTAGCGCAGAACCCTCCCATGCAACGGCCGCCTATGCAACGGCCTCTCGGGCAACACCCGCCGGCTCAAGTCCCTCTACAGGGCCCATTCCACACTGCTGGTCCTCCTCTGCTGGTCAAACCGGCTTCGCTAGGCCCCGGCCAAGGTCCACCCGTTTTCGGGGCTCCTGGCGGGCCTGGCGCACCCGGTGCGTTTGGCAGTCCAAATGGGCCCTCCGGGCCGGGGGGAGCAGTGGGGCTTGGGGAACCCAACACGGCGGATGGTGGCCCTCAGCTGGGTTCCATGGCCCCTCCACCCCCTATCGGCCGCGGGAGAAGTGATAGCACGGGAAGCAATGGCGGTGCACGTCCTTCAACTCCAAGCAAGACGAGCCAAGTCACTTTCGCTCTGCCGCCGCCGCAGGCTCCTCAGTCTGGACCTCAGCAGGGTACGCTTGCGGATGTTGATAAGACCCGCAAGGCAAGCGGGGGGATATTCGGGTTCGGAAGGTTGAAGAAGTCAGATGTGAAGCCAGCCGAGTCCGCCGGGCAGAGCCCTTCCGGCCCCCCGGCACATAGCCAACGCCCGTCCGGACCGGGCTTCCCGGGTGCCGGACCCGGACAATCCCCCCTGGCAACCAGCCCGCCGGATCAAGCTACATCGGGGCAGCTGACGGAGCCTGGCCAAGGGCCTTCGGATCAGCAAGCGTCCCAGCAAGTCGCTCCAGTCCCAGGGCCAGCTGGATCGAGGCCCACTTCTCAGGGACCACCAGGTTCGAGACCGACCTCCCAGGGACCATCCGCGCAGAGACCTCCCTCTCAAGGGCCGCTGGGCCAACGACCTCCATCTCAATTTTCAGCAGGCCAGCGGCCACCGTCCCAAGGACCTCCGGCGCAGGGTGGGCGTGGTCAGTCTCCTTCGAGCCTTGCACCGCCCGGTCAGATGGGACGGGGCCAGCCACCAGCTGAGCAGATGGGACGTGGGACAACGCCCCAGGACCAGCATTCACTGCAAATTGGCCGCGGTCAACTACCCTCAGGTCAGCAGGGACCTATGCCCGGGCAGCAGCTTGGGCGGGGCCAACCGCCAGCCTTCCCTCCGGGGCAAGTCCCTGGGCCGTATGGCATGCAAATGCTGGGCCCCGACGGCAGACCGATCGTTCTCCAGGGCCAATTCAACCCCCACACCGGGCAGTTCGTTGTCCTGCTACCCCCGGGAGTGCCGCCACCAGTCAACGGTCAGCTCCCCGCCATGATGCCCTTCGTGCCGGGACAGATGCCGCAGCTGTCAATTCTCCCTCCCTTGCCGCAGAGTCGGCCGACCAGCCAACATGGTGATTCGCCGGCCAGTGCCAGCCCGGCTCATCAGAGCCAGCCTCAGGCCCCACCCTCGCATTCGCACATCAATGGTGTCCATTCTCATTCGCCGCTGTCGCAGTCAGTGTCAGCCTCTGATGGGGCGCAACCAAAAGATTCCCCAGTCTCGCAAAGGTCGCAGCTTGCCATCTCACCACTGGAGTCACGAGGTTCTCTGAACACGACACCGGTTCAGTATAAGCAAGCGGTGCCTCCCCCGCCTACTCGAAAGCCTGTCCGCTCATCGCAGGACGGGTCGATCAGCGATGGGCATAGGTCGTCGTCAATCTCATCCCAACTTCAACCCTCTCCGGCGGTTCAGGGGTCTCCCAACGCAGAACAGGCGCGAAGAGCCTCCAACTCCCAGTTGTCTCAGCAGCAGAGGCTGTCGGTGCAGCAAGCATCCCAGGGAGGATCCGGTGGAAGTCAGACAGGCTCGTCCCCACGACAGTCAATGCAGAGCGCCCAACAACAGTCACCAAACCAGCAGTATGGTCAGGTTCCAGGCGGGCCGCAAGGCTCACACCTGGTTCCCACGCAAGGCTTCCCGTCTGGCCAGCTAGATCGCGTCCCGTCTTACGCGTCGACTGCTCCTCCGAGCGCTCATCCTAACCAGCAAGGCCAGCCGCCGCAACCGGGCCAACCTTCACCCCCCAATGGCCTCCGCCAACCTGGAATGACCATGGCTGCCCCCAAGGAGGAAAAGCAAAGTGCCTTCTCAAAGTTGTTGAAGGGAGCCAAGAGCTCCAGCCCAACGACCCCAGGAGAGAGCAAGGAGAAGAAGTCATTTTTCAACTTTAGACGAGGAGATTCCAAGCAGAGCGAGGTCCAGAATCGTCCTCCTCAGGTCCAACCGCAAGCCCAACAGCAAAACGGGCAACAAATGCCGCCGCCGTTACAGCCGCTTCAACCCCAGATGACCGGCCCCCAGCCGCTCCGGCCACAAATGACGGGGCCTCAGCCGCTTCGACCGCAGCTCACAGGGCCGCAACCGCTCAGGCCCCAAATGACAGGCCCTCAGCCGTTCTTTGTTCAGCAGCAAGGCTCCGGACTGGCGATCCAACCCCAACGGCAGTCGGTCTCGGCTGGGCAGGGCCAAGCGCCAGGAATACAGCCAAATGGCGCTCCAGGTCAACCCCAGCAAATGCGGCAGTTCTCTCTCCCGCACATGATGCCCCAAATGGGTCGCGGAGGCGGCGAGCCTCAGTATGCCCAAGTTCCTATTCCGCGCAGCTATGGGTACGTGCATGCTGAAGGTGGTATGGCTCCCGCACCGGCGCCCTATCTTGTGGCCGCTCCTATTCAAGGCTTTGCTCTGCCGCCCGGACAGGTGTTCCACCCCGGCATGGTACACCAGCAACAGGTATGGGCCCAACAAGCTATGCGAACAGGCTGGACAAGTCCGACTGCTAGCCAGCCGATCCATTCAAACGGTCCGGGAGGGGTCCCCCCTGCTGGCAATCAGCAAACGGCGCCTCCCGCCAACCAACCCACGCCCCAGCCTGGAGTTGTGGACGCTGCTCAAGCATCGGAGCAAGGCCCACAGAGTGCTGCACAGACGCCTCCACCGCAGCAGTCGCAGCCGGGCCAAAGCTCCCAGCCAACTCCGATCTCTCCGCAACCTTCGATGATGTCCCAATTGGTATCCCCTGCCAGCGTCATGGCTCCCGAGAACCAGTTCCAGGTCCGCCAAGAATATAGCTACACGGACGCGCAGGCGGGAACTCCCACCCCACCGCCTCAGCTCCGACACCCTGGATCTCCCCAAGGATACCCAGTCCCTAATTCTAACTTCTCTCCGGTCAACCCCGAAGCTGCGAACGCGCCAAACCCGCCCCTCCCGCAAGGAGCAGTCGTAGCACCCGCGGGTCAAACTCTCGGTGGCCTCGTACCCCAGCGCCAGAACAGTGCCGTTAGCCAGATCTCGTTGCAGCCCGGCCAAGGATCCAGCTTCAACTCTCCAATTTCCCACGTCAGTCCTGCTGCCCAGTCTCCCAACACCCCTAGCCCGCAGATCACCCCTGAGAGGGCCGTTAGCCCGGAGCCTCCCCAGGCACCTCCTGGTGTGACGCTTCAAGACTCGAGGACTGTCAGCCCCGACCAGCCCAACCAGGCCTTCCCCCCTCCCAAGGAGATTAAACTGCACGTCCAGCCACCGCCCGCCAGCGAAGAGAGGGATGACCGCATGGCAACGTACAGGAAGCACGCTACACAGGACTCTCGAAACTCGCTCCAGGTGCAGCCGCAGACGCCACGAAATGTTGAAGAGGACAACATCTACGACGCGACTCCCAGAACTTCCAAGGTCCCAGAGAATTACCGGGAAGACGGCCCATTGAGGAATGGAATCTCCGCTGCCGAGCCCAAATCACCCGGGCCATCCCGGGGCACCAGCACTCCTGGGTCTCCCGGGGCAGTCAAGCCTGCTCCGACGCCAATGGGCGGGCTGGCAGGCGGCGGTCAGCGTCTGAGCACGCACTCCAGCGCCAACTCAAGCGCACACTCCAAGTCTGTCTCGGACGCCAGTATAAGCAGCGCCCGCGTGGTGGTAGCTGAACCCAGCAGCGCTGCAAACGGTAACATTGACGACATTGACACACCTCCCAAGGCGATCTCAACGGATCGCGTGCTCTTCGAGGAGGCCAAGCGTCAGAGGCTGCTGCGTGAACAAGAGGAGAAGATCCCCGTGTTCACGCCCGAGCCAGATGTGGTGGTGAAGACGAACAAAAAAGAGGAGGAGTTGCCACAAATGAGCGCGACGAGCTATCCCGGTCAGGAGTGGAACCCCTACGAGGCTGGCTTTGGTGACTGGGAAGATTGAGCTAGAGTTTCACGCATATTGCATGCCCTCTCGGCCGCTTACGGTTTTGCGACATACTTTCCAAGCTCACACATACTAGCGAGCGAGTTACACGTCTGTCTTTTGTTTCTTTTGGATATGTCTCCTCTGGAATCGTGCTAGCAGACGATTCAGACAGCAGTTGCATGTGTTCCCTTTGTCAATCGCACTGATCTAACTGATCTAATTGTTTTCCGGAGGTGGGCGGATGGGTGGTTGACTCGCACTCGGTTGCTGTTGTCAGCGTATCTTTGTTGTTTTTGTAACTGTTCTTCGTTTCTAGGGTCATTCAAAGTTGAAATGCTGCTGTGGTGAGGCGTAGGATTAGCAAAACATATCATCTGCAGCCGGATGGCAGAGCCATTCAGTCTAAATTCTAATACCTATTCCTGGCTTTCGAGGTTCCGCTGTACTACAATGACTAAACCAAGACGTCTCCGACGAGAGTGCCCAGCCACGCCGTTGTCAGGGCCCTCGCGAGGCGCATTTTCCAGGGATCACGCATGACCTTCTCCTTGATATTCAACATTATCAGCTGATAATTATTTACAACTAAGCCAAGCAACCAGCCCCAGATGATCCAATCACCCATCCCGAACCATTATGACCAGTAACCTCAAATGCATCTTCAACGCCCGATTGCCAATCTATGATACACGCAAGCCTTCGACCCCTTCCCCGGTCCTTGCCTCAGCAATAGGATTAAAAATAAGGAAAATGCGGATGTGATATGCTCGTCCATGCTCCGGAATGCCGTACTCGGCCGTTGTCAAGACCTCGCCTCTAAAGCCCAAAGAAAACTGCCCAACGCCATGCCGCTGTTCTGTGTTACAACAACTCTCGCCATCTCAGTAGCGTTTCTAAGAATATACTGTAGGCAGACTGGTGCCCATGGAAACCATTTTAAGACGCTCCTGGAATCGTAACGGACAGTCTCTTTCCATCGGCGAGAGTCTTTGCGCCAACGGACTGCGCTGAATCGTGCACATTCGTTGGGGGCTGATTATGTTGTTCGGCTTCCGGCGCAGTGGTCGGAGCGCTGCAGTCAGTCACAGCGGTAGCTTCGGGACGCGGTGGAGGCACCGGTGTTGCGTCCTCGGCGCGCGCCTCTTCAACATCTTGTATCGTCTCAACTTCATCCACAAGAGGTACCTCGGCCAGTGGCTCGGTAGGCCGCTCGGGCAGAGGTGGGTTTTTCTTCTCGACATCCTCGCTGGATCGCGGGCTAGGACCCGCACTAGGGGGTGAATGATAGACGCCCGCGGGGACTACGCCACCCCCAATTCTGCTCCAGAACATCTGCTCCCGCAAGCGGACGCTCTCCTCCCAAGCAGCCTTCTCCGCGTCTTCGTCATCAGCGCGCCAGTGGCCATCCTTGACGATGCGGAGGAAGCCGAGGAAGTCGCAAGTGGACCGGACGCGGGCGAGACAGTATCCGCAGAGAGGGTATCCACTCTGCGCAGAACCCGACTCGCTTGTACGGAACCGGTGCGTCCGCAGATACTGTTCATCTTTCCGGGCCTCGCCACAGAGAGAGCAGGCGTAAAGTTCGGGCCTGATGATCCGACCGAATCTCCCCGTGCTGGCAGCGGGAATAGGTTCCACTACTAGCGAACCATCCGTCATAGCAGTCAACACACTTCGACGCGCAAGCCACGAGAGCCCCGGAGCTGTGTCAAGTCGCAGAGTTGGTTCGATATCCTCGGTGAGAACCCTTTTGTAAAACTTGGTCTCCTTGAGATGGGGAAGAATTGGGGCGCCCCCAGTTGAGCCAACACTGGTAGCAGAACTCGGTGTGACGGGCGTCTGCGGCGAACTGGCGGGCGATGTGGCGACTGTGGAGAGGGACGAGTTCGATCCGTTGGGGGCCGGGACTTGCGAGGCTATGGACCCAAGACCGAGGCCCAGGGAGGTGAGGCCTGTAGCAGGAGGGCCAGTCGAAAGCCGTTGGGCAGAAAGCCTCTTGGAGGTGCGAATGAGATCCTTGAAGTCGGAATACGAAGCCAAGTCGGTGCGAAGGATGGGTTGCACCAGGTGGGTGAAGCTCGTTGGGTAGGACGGAGAAAAGGGTTCTGGCAGACCGTTTTGTTGAACGGCCTGTGACGGGTGTTCTTCCTGGACGTCAAACTTGCTGAACCCTGGTGATGAAGGCATCGTAGGGGGGCATTGCTCCTCCTTCTCGGCGCTCATCTGCTCCATGACGTGCTTCAACTCGACGAGCTGCTCCTGCTGCGACTTGAGGAGGAGCTCCGTGTCGGCAATCTGGGCCCTGAGCTGATCGTTCTTCCGCTGCAACGCTTCCTGCTCCAGCCGTGCTTCCTCTTTCGCTGTGATGACCATCTTGTTCGCTTCTTCAAACAAGGCGGTCGTGAGGTTCTCCAGCTCCTGTTCGATCTTCCTCTTCTGCTGCTCCATGTCCAGGCGAGCCTTCTTTTCCTCGGCCACTCGAGCCAGCATGTGCGTCTTCTCGGCCTCCACCGTCTTTCGCTTCACCCACACATCCCCATACAGCATTTCCCTCTGCTCTTCAATCGTCGCCTCGAGCTTCCGGATCGTTTCGCGCGCATTGTCCAATTCCAGTCGCGTAGCCGAGAGATTATCATCGAGTGTCGTTTGGTGATTGATTGCATTTATGAGCTTGGTGCTGAGCGTGGCGACCTCCTGGTCAAGGTCTGGATGATGTGGGCTCGCCATCGGATCCGGGAATGCTGGACTCATAGCACGGCTTCGAGGATCGGGAATCGTACTCATGTCATTGTCGTCGTCCAAGTTTTGCGGAGAGAAGACTCGTTTGGTTTGCGGGGTCGAGGGGCCTGGTGGCACAAGGTCGCTAATGTGCGGCAATTCCGAAGTTGACGACGGCTTCAGTTGCGCCTGCGGGGGCTTTGGCGATGCCGACCGTAGGATGCTGGAGAGCGATCGAGAGTGACCGAAACGCCCGCTGCTCGATGGCGCTGAATGGACAGACCACCCGGCGACGGTGACGAAGCTGTAGAAGAGAACGTCAGCGACAATTGTCCGCGTGACGAGATCCAATGGCATTGGGCGAGATATTAAAAAGCACCACCATGCCCGCGGCCGGCCAGCCGGGGCAGGCACAACCCGCCCGAAACCGGGTCCTTTGAAAACCCCGAGCAGAAAATTCCGGCGATGAAGTAGGAGCACTCACTGGGAGTCCATTTCGTGAGAAACCACACCAAAACTGGCGGGTCCTCGGGCAGGGAAGTTGTCGAAGGCTCCTTGCCGCGTTCCTCGGGACCGCCGTCTGCCTGGAAGAAGTCGCGTCTGCTAGCAGCGTGGGCGTGAGCACGGGCGGAGAAAAGTTTCCGGGGCGTCCAGCCAAAAGGCGAGTGTGAAATTCGTCGCAAGAAATTGCACCTCCTGGACAAAAGTGCAGAACAAACGGAGGGGATGGCAAACAGACAGGAAGGCGACCTGCGAAGACTGCGCGGATTGCAGCAATCGGGTCCTGGGCAGGACGCTTGCAGGTAACTAACAAGGATACACAGCGGACAGGGGCATTGATAGTTAGCGAGAAACGCCCCGGACTTCGCGGTGGATAGCGGTGGGCAAGAACAACCTTGGTCATTGGACAGGATCAGTCAGCGGCTCTTTGCTGTCCACCCATCTCCGCCTTTTCGGTTTCGATTGCGGAGTGAGATTCACGGAGTGGCATACATATGTAGGACATTGTGCATCACAACCGTTCCTCAAAGCTTGCGCGATCAAGCCTGCGTAGCGTCATCGGATGGGCCGGAAGACGTCGGCCTCGGACTCGAAATGCCAACTCTCAGTACCAGCGCTGCTTGCCACCTCAACAATGCGACCAGGATGCCTCTACAGCTCCAAAAGTGGGTGTCACAGTGTCACGGTGTCACGAAGCGATCAGGAAAAAAGAAAACGAAACAGAAAGCAATCACCAAACTTCCTGGTGCATGACAAAGACAGCGTCATCGCGCCAGGAATCCAGGGTTTTTTTTGTCCGTGTGCCGTGCCGTCACATCTCTCCATCGCGGCTGAGGGGACGTCAAAGCGGCCAGACAGCGCTTCGGGGAGAGCAGGGTTCTTCAGCCTCGCTCCTGCTGGCCGCACCTTGCGTCTCTCGTCAGCAGCATGCTGACTTGCAACACCGCGGCATCCCGACTTGCAACACAGTCGGCATTCAAGAACAATTGTCGCGTCCCAACAAGTCTTTATATGCAGTAAGTAAATCGACTGCCATTCGAGATTGGGCAACTCGACCATAGCACGAAATCCCAGTGACTCCATGAGTAGGTGGTGCTGGATTGGGCGATAGTGTCGCGTCGAACCAAGCCCGAGGTTCTGGGAGCTTGGTTCCGGGTCGGTGTTCTTGGCGGAAACGCAAATCTGGAGATCGGGTGCGTCACGGCGGAAGGATCCCGCTCTTTCAAACTGCTTGTTCACAGGGCTGGAAAAGCACAAATGTACCGAGCACGCCCACCTCCACTAACTGGCAGGTGCAGAGAACAGAAACTGCAGCTGTCCACTTTGGGCAGGTGAGCGTCGACGAGGATGAAACAGCACTACTGCCGGTGCTGATGAGAGTACTGAGACCAAGGACATCACAGCTGTGTCTGCTCCAAGGGAGCACTCTCATTGCATCACATCAACTCCCCGTTTCCGTTCAAGAGAAAAAAGCAACAACTCCGCACAGTTGCAGCCCCTAGTGTGGCCATGGCGCGGGGTGGTCGCACTGAAGCATCTGCTGTCCCAGGGAGCGTCTTGCCCTCTCCTCCTCCCCTTCCATCTTTGCGAGCATCCTGTCTTCGGCTGCTGATTCGAGTACGCAGCAGTTTTGGATCGCTTGGAGTGAGGTGGTTCCGACAGGCTGGGGCTGCGAATCCGTATGTGTGCCCGTTTTGTCATACGTTCCACGGGAAACGCCTGTCGGATTACTGGTCCCAATGCTGTATCCCTCAACAATGCGACCCATCAAGTGTGTCAAGGCGGTGCTTCAGCCTGCCCAGCCAACATCGCATTGGTCTCGTTACACAAGGCTACATGGTTACCGTCAAATCTCATCGGTCAGTATCGATGGTCCCCTCTCCTGCCTGCATCTTCCCAGGACGGCTCGTCAAGCACGACGAATAGGAATCACTGTGGCCCAGGCCTAGATCGAAAACCAGTCTTCTGGGGAAAGCCGGGTCTGGCCCCCGGTGTGCAGTGCAGTCAGGGATGCCTCGCCAAGAGGATGTCATCACCAACCAATGACCACCGCCAAAGTGGTCGACTCGCGAGCATCTCACCCATCTGGAGCTGGAGGGGACGTGTTGGGGACTATCACTGCTGGCGGGTGTACTAACCGGTCTGGACCGCACCACAAGGGATGGTACAACCGATTCGTCCGATGGTTATCGGACTGTGTGCGACTCCAGATCGATCAGTTCAAGAGCCAGCCACCGCCTCCGACGGCGCGTGCGCCACCGGCCAAGCCCCCGGCAGACCGCATTCCCGTCCGTCTTGGACTCCCGGGGGCCGGGGCTTTTGGTGCGACCCGTCGGTCGCTGAGCTTCAAGCCAAGCACCACCATATATCAAGCTTCGTTTGCATCTCACTTCATTTTAGGTTGGAGGGCGTCTTTTGCCGTTGGAAACGGAGCATTGGAACGAGCTCTGTCACAGTGGCCCGGCCGAGCACTTGTGTCTGACCGAGGAC
Organism: Podospora aff. communis PSN243; assembly: GCA_033296975.1. Classification (NCBI taxonomy): domain Eukaryota; kingdom Fungi; phylum Ascomycota; class Sordariomycetes; order Sordariales; family Podosporaceae; genus Podospora; species Podospora aff. communis PSN243. The sequence goes on from MU865922.1 coordinate 24,011, forward strand.
AGGCCGCTCATCGACACAGTGAAAGCACCACAGAACTTCCGCCGCCCCCCCTCCCCAGGTTTCTGATATTACTTGTCACTGTGGCGTACCCCCCAGACTTTCGCGGCTTGGGTGCATGGGATCCGATCCTGCACTCTCCTGAGGACGGGGAGGTGTTGGGCTGTCAGTGTGGTGTCTGGTAGTGACTTGACCGTCCAGAGATGGCTGCTTGAGACATAACAGACCCCGACAGCAAGAGGCATTTCTGCCTGCCCGTCGAGAATTGCACGGGATATGACAGCTCATCTTGAATATACCTTACGTACATAGCCGCCACCAATATAGATGGGTGCTCTCGCATGCTCCCGCATGCTCCTTCTGCTCCTTCTCCTCCTCCGCATTCTTGTGCTCTTGTTCCTGCTCCTGCTGCTTCTCCAATACACTCATATCTCATCAATTCGCTTCGTCTTCCAAACAATATTAGTCGTGGAGACGCACAGCACATCGTAGTTCCAGATGTATCGACCGAACAATCACCACTTCGTCATAGGGGGCATGGCTTGCAAATCTAGAGACGAAGAACGCAACCAGTTCCTTCTGTGGTACTACATGAGCAGCTCCCATATGCAGGGTCCATCCGATGCGGTGTCCCTATCGACACCGGTATGTAGATCGACCGTCGTACATCCACGCCCTACCAAGACTGACCTGCCCACCCAAGCCTTCGAGTTACACTACGGATACCGGTCTACCTCCGGCCTTCTGGCATCCAAATATAGCAGATTGGCACGGGGAGGTCCAAAGCCACAGTCTACCGCTACCGGAAGGTGAATACCAAGGGTCCTCATCAGCCCTGGAGTCCCAGCAGCATAGCAGCACCCCGAACGCGATGTATCCCAACCTCTTCGACTCCAACAGCACATCCACCACCCACCCCAACACCGACATCCGCCTAATACTCTACATCCAACCTGACCCTCCCCCACGCCCCGATCCGGGCGACGGCCTCCACCTCCCCATCGAATATCACAGCCCGACCGGTCCCGTCCCAGCAGACAACATCGACCCCATCCCAACAGACAGCAGCTCCCCTCCCCCCCTGCTCGAACTCTCCACCCAGACGCGCGTCAGCGTCCGAAAGGAAGTCTGCCACTGCGAGCACCCCTTCGAAAACGGGGTAAAGTGCAAAAAGGTATTCGGACGCTACACCGAGCTACACTGACCACCCAGCCCAGAATCCAGGGCACATAAGAAATGAGTGTATTCAAGTCTAAACTTCAAGAATAATAGCATGGATCTCATACAGCCACCCTACCCAGCAACACATTGCGATTACATGAGCAGAGTCATGACAAAAGAAATTGATACTCCGATCCCACATCTATCTCAAGCTAGAGCGAGCACGCCGTTCTTTTCCCAACCAACTCCCGTGGTCTCTGTCGTTATGTTGTTACAGATAGGAGAAGTACGGCGGTCTGAAATGTCCCGCGACCAACCCATCTTGTTCAGATTAGAACACCTGGCAGATTTGAAATCCGTTCGCGCCAGATGAAAACCCGCAAGGAAACACTGCGCTGTAATCAAATGCTTTGCCCGAACTCTAGGCAGCAGCCTCATCCTTCTTTGTTGCCTCATTTCCTTCGCTGGCAGGCTTCGGGGCCTTCTCCTCGGCCTCCTTCTCACCCTCGACGCTCTTCTTCGGGGGTGGGATGGGCTCGTCTGCAACCAGGCTCCGCTTGGTTGTCTCGCTATCCACACCTTCAAAACACTGGTAAGCGGCAAAATCCACTTGCAAGACTCATTTAGTGCTTACCTTGAACGTCAGGGTGAGGCGGGGCAACAACTTCCTCTCCGGGCCAACCGCCCTCAGGGGGGGAGATCTCGTTGCCCTCGGCATCAACAAGGCGCGTTCGGGTCTCATATCGCGTCTTGAACTCGACCTTGCCCTTCAACGCCTCAACTTGCTCTTCGTTCAAGAGGTTGCCGTGTTGGTCCCTGTACTCAATACGCTCTTCGCGGGACAGGACCTGGTGGCCTTCCGGGAGCGGGGCGCCCGAAATGCCGGGCTGCTCCGGTTCCTGGGGCTGTGCGCCGCCAAGGGGAACCTGGGCCTGTTGGGCCTGTTGCTGAGGAACCTGCGGGGCCTGTGACTGTTCGGGTGTCGGAACAGCCGCGACAGAAATAGGCAGCGAGGAATAAGCATCATACTACCAGCGTGTCAGTTCATATTCTGTCTGTGAAAGGAACGTCTCGGAAAAACTACTCACGCTGTCGAGGAAAGTGTTGCAGTCCCAATCCCAGGTGCTGAACAGTTTGACACGATTACACTCTGACTTGGTCCAGGCATTGCCGTACGCAAGCGGGGCGAAGAGGTAGAAGACCGCAATTGACAGGGCGAGGAAGACGGTGGCACCAGCCCTGTTGATGATGGGGTACTTGCTCAGGCCGATGCCGCGGATTCTGGCGGTCACGAAGTCAAAGACCTGGCAGAAGGCCATGATGGCGAAGTACAAGGCTGGGAAGTAGTGGTGCAGGAAGAGTTGGCGCTGCATCAGGTAGAAAGGGAAGTAGTGGAGAGCCCACCCTAGCACCGAGGTGCCAATCTCGTAGTCGAAACGCTTGAATGTAGCGCAGGCATAATCATTGCAACTGCGCTGCCATCGGAGAACGGCAATTCCCTTGAAGAGAACGTAGATGACGACGGCGGCTGTCGCGCTCCACCAGATGAGAGGATTGCCAATCAGGTAGATCTGGGTATGGTTCTTTCCCCAGAAGTTGATACCACGGCGGAGAATAGGCCAGGCCTCGGGGCGGGAGTCCCAAGCGTGAGACTCGACAAGACCGGCATTGGTCTTCCACATGACCTTTTGAAGCTCCCAGAACTTGCCAAAGAACCCAGGGTTGGCGTAGTTTACCTTTTCCGCGCCTTCGCCGAGCGAAGGATGCTCGTTCTGCTCCACATACCAAACACTGTTGGGGAGGGTGCCGCCGCGAGCGCAAGTAACTTCCTGCTGCTCCGAAGCCCAATCGGGAAGCTTGACCTTGTGAGAAAACAAAACACATCCAGTCATGACGTGAACGAGCCTGAACTTGGTATCGATGGTGCGAAGACGCTCCCGGGCAACACCACTCTTGGACTGCTTCTTGACAATCTCAACCCGGAAGAAGTCGTTGGCGTCTCCGTCGAAGCCTTCGTATCCATAGGCCGAGACTTCGTTCTGCCAGTCGGCTTCCGTGACTGGGGGCCGAACATCGTGGGAGTGAAGGCGACGGAAGGTGTTGATATGGTACAGACGAATGATGGAGCCATCGTTGATGTAGGGGAGCTCCGGAAGGTTGTACCACGCATTGGTGCCGTTGATGGGTTGGCCATGAATATCAAGCGGCTGGGTCTGGTTCTCAAGCAGCCAGAGGTTGTTGTCATCCTTGTGGGGGTACAACGTGATCTGCTGCTGCTTGGATCCGGTAGGGTACATGATGGGATGCGAGTGCAAATAGCCGCCCTGGGTATTGACGTGCCTGATGCTGACACGGCTACCCATGAGGACATCGGCAGGAACGTCTTGCATGCCCTTGGAGTTGAGAGTCGACTGGAACTCGGAGCTCATGAAGCCATCGCCCTCGCCGGGGTTGACGAGGCAGAGGAAGTGGATGCCGAACATGGCCATGTAAAAGGCCATGGGAATGACAATCAGGGAGAAGGCGCGAGCCATGAAGTGCTTGGCAAACAGGCGGACAGAGACGTTCTGGTAATCCCCAAGCAGAACCCAAAGTTGGACCAGAGTCAGGCACCCAACCCACGCAATTGTGAACAGACCAACCCACTTGATGCTAAGAGTGATGCCCAGACCAAGGCCGGTCATCAGGAGCCAGAACCACCAGCTAGGCTGGAAGGCCTTGGAGGGTCCCAGCTCCTGCTGATTGGTGAAGGATGTGAAGGCGAGGGCGGTGAAGGCCGTTCCAATCATGAGGGGCGAGTCGAGCAAAATCAGGCGGGCTTGGGTGAGGAGGCCGTTCTCAAAGATAATCAGACCGGCGCCGAGCGCCGCGGTGGAGGTGCGGCATCCAGCAGCCTTCAGGGTCAGGAACATGGTCGGCACCAGCAAGATGCCGCACAGAGCAGGAAACAGGCGCATGGCAACGTATGGAACACCTGGTTCAAGGTAATCCTTGCCAATCTCCTTGAAGTCGAAATCGCCATTGAATCCAGCCAGCCAGCCAAAGAGGGTGATCATGAGCTTCGCGAGCGGGGGATGGACATCCATGAAGAAGCGGCCCTTGATGTACTTGGAAGCGAATCCACCGAAGCTGTGTTAACAACACGGTTAGCACCTCTTTGTGTGATGGAACAATGCATTGTAGGAGATGGACGCACTGGACCTCGTCGAACACGACGCTGGAGGGCTGGTAGATGCGGAAAAGGCGCACGGCGGCGGCGGCGATCGTCACCAGGATCATGACCTGGTAGTCCGATACGGGGAGCAGAAAAACATCGTTGTCCTCGACGCCCTCTGATGTGTAGTCGAGCTTGCGCTTGGCGGCTTTCTTGGGCTTCGCCCCGGAAGCTTGTGGTTGCGGCGAGGGCGAGGGCGAGGGTCGCCGCGCCTGCGAAGATCCCTTCGCGGCGAGTGAACGCGCCATGGTGCTGACCTCAATCTCTGTCAGATTCAAATGCTTTGTCAATTGGATTGATGCCGGCCCGAGTCGTGTCTTGTCGATTCGCACCGGGTTCAAAAAATCGCAGGTTCAGCCGAGAACAGCACCGCACATTAAACCGGGATTAATGAGAGTCGAGAAGCTTAATGGTTCATTACAAGGCAGTCGGGGGCATTGAAGAAGAAAAAAGGCGTTGAAGAAAGAGGCGATCAAGACCGAGCAAGCAATGGTCTAGTCGTCCAGTCACTTCTCCTGGCGTCGACCTCGGGGCTGACGGTGAAGGTGGAAAGGGGTTGCAGTTTCCAGCTTTCCATAAATTCAATGTAGCCTAAGTGGCCTCATCCCTCGTTGTCCGTGCGAGAAAGCGGCGGCCAAGAGAGCTGATGGGGATCCTCACACGTCATTGGTCCGACGCCCACGCGCTAGAACGCGCGACGCTTCCTTCTCCAGACGGCTGCAGCCTCTAACTAAATTGTGACCCAAATATAGGGGAGAGCCGATACGGGTTTGGCCCACACTGTTGCTTGCACGGTGCGAACCCTCAGAAGCGTCCAACCTCAGCCTTGCGCTGTGAACGTTGCTGAGGAGTTGGCATGCTTCAAGATAGCTAAAACGCTAGGAAAATGACTGCACGACTCAGACCATGATGGATATCTCGTTGAGGCCTTTGCTACCGCAAGTGACAACAACGGGACGCTGAGATGAAGACTCAGGATTGCAGGAAGAATTGTGGAGCTGGACGGTTGCGTGCACGGGCCATTGGCGCGATTCGCCGCGATCGCCAAGTTGTGAATCTTTCCTACGACTTGCAACTGCAGCGGATGCAATCCCAACAACGAAACATCTCGACAACGCCCCTCGTCCATCATGGCTGTCGCAACGAACGGGGACGCCGCGGCGACAGCAGCGGCTCAGCTGGACAGCATCAAGCCACCTCCTGGCGTCATCATACCCCCGCCGGGCGAGATTCGTGAGGCGATCGAGAAGACGGCAGGTTATGTCATGCGCGGTGGTCTGGGCCTCGAGCAACGCATTCGAGACAACCATGGCAAAAATCCCAAATTCAGCTTCCTCATGACGGAAAGCGACCCATACAATGCATACTACGAGTGGAGGAAGGAGGAAATCAAAGCTGGTCGCGGGACAGCTGTCGCCGCTGGCCGCGTCGGTGATGCGGCCGCGACTGCAGCCAAAGAAGAACCAAAAGGCCCTGCCAAGCCGCCCGACTTCCAATTCTCAGCCCGTATGCCTCGAATGAGCCAGAAAGACTTGGAGATTGTGCGACTAACTGCCTTGTTCGTCGCAAAGAATGGGCGGCCCTTCATGACGCAGCTTGCCCAGCGTGAAGCCAGCAACCCGCAGTTCCAGTTCCTGATACCCAACCACACGTTTCACAACTTTTTTCAGAGCATGATCGACCAGTATTCCATTATCCTTCGGTCCAGCGGAGTCAACGGAGAGGGCAACAAGCTTCAGGAACAGCGTCTAGCGGAGCTCCAGCGCAACATCGACGACAAGTTCCATGTGCTTTCGCGCGCAAAACAGAGGGCGGCGTATGCTGTGTGGCAAGAAGCGGAGAAAGCCAAGCAAGAAGAGGAGGAAGAAAAGAAGAAGATTGAGTTTGCGAGCATTGATTGGAACGACTTCGTTGTGGTCGAGACAATCGTTTTTACAGAAAGCGACGATCAGGCCAGCCTCCCTCCTCCGACAAACCTAAACGACCTCCAGTACGCCTCGCTCGAAGAGAAGAACAAATACTCCATCAGCTCCAACCTGCGCATCGAGGAGGCTTTCCCCTTTGAGGATACCAACTACAACGCCCACCCCCCACAGACTTATGGTGTCCAGGCGCCGGCCCAACCTCCACCGCACACCAACACACCCCCTCCACAAGCATACGGTGCTTCCTTCCTGCCAGGGAGCAGGACGAGAACCGCCGAAGAAGAGGAGGAAATGCAGAGGATACAAGACAGAGAGCAAGAACGACAGCGGATGCAGCAGGCACAGGCTGAGGCCAGGGGCGGTATTGCTCCGATGAGGATCAAGGAGAACTACGTCCCCCGTGCGGCACAGCGGGCCAACAAGTCCGGCACCCAGACGGCGTTGTGCCCGAACTGTAGACAGCAAATCCCCTTGGACGAGATGGACGAGCACATGAGAAGTATGGCCCCTCGCAGGCAACCAAAGCTATGAAGAATGCTTGCTAACACTGTTTGCAGTTGAGCTCCTTGATCCGCGGTGGAAGGAGCAAAAGGCAAAGGCGGACGCTAGATTTGCGACCACGAATCTCTCCACTGCCGACGTCGCCAACAACCTCAAGCGTCTTGCCAGTCAACGCAGCGACGTATTCGACGGAGTCACGGGCCAACCGGTGTCCGAGGAGGAGCTCGCCCGAAGAAAGAAGGTCGCCATCAATAGCTTCGATGGTAACCCTGAGGGCAAAAGCCAAGCACATATCAATCAGCTGCAGACCTTCAATCTCGATGAGCAGATTCGAGCAATTCATCAGAAATTTGCCGACAAGAAATGAAGGAGGCCTGAGGGTGACAAACGAGATGCGGGCCGTGCGGCGATGGTCGCATAGGACCTTGTGCCCCGCGGTCAATCTTTGGGATACGGCGTTTGGGGTGCCTTTGGGTGAAGGTGAGGACATACTTTGTCGACCTTATTTTTCACAAGGCTCATATGTCCGGACAGCAATTTGACGATGCAGAAGAAGCAGCCTCTTGGGCTGGGTCGGGAGCCAGCTTGTAACAACTACTTCTAGAGGCGAAATCACTCTGCAGAAAAGGGCAACATGTGGACGGGTTTTGGTGATTGGCTGGATGGTGGAATTGAGTTGCCAGGTCCCGGTGAAATGCAAAAGCTGAGAACAAGTCATAAACATGGAATACACTCCTTTAATGGTGCGAGTTTTCTGCCACCTAGTTGATGCGCATCGTGGATGACAAGAAGCACTGGCTTGGTGTGCGGCCATGACACCCACCCCACCTTCAGAATTGGCCGTTACGCAGAAGATTCAATTGTCACAATTAGCTCCTTTTGGGGCCATCCCCGCCTCACGCCGAGCGCTAGGTTTCTTCTGTCGCTCAACTCAACACTGCTCAACCAGTCTGTTGTCTACACCATCCGAAATCGCACTTCAAACCAAGACACAACCAAAGCTCCGAAGCAGCTGCGTCATCGACCACGCTCCTGTCCCGCCCAGCAGCTAGGCTAGCTTGCGACCACCGACCCCGCGCGAAAACCGATCGATCATCTGCATCCCAGCAGACAGCAGGACGGGACACATCCAAGGGGACAGCAAAACGACACTTAGCAGGGTCACCCATAAAAACCGTCAAAACGGCGTCCAACAACGAGTCGACCGCTCGCGCTGGCAGCGCTGAGCCCCAACGGTCGCCCACATCGCCAACCTCAGATGCGGCCGCGGCCGCAGCCCGTCTACACAGGCCCATTATGCAGTCGATGCCGGACACGCGACAGCAGTCGTTCGATGAGATCTACGGCCCACCCGAGAACTTCCTCGAGATCGAGGTGAGCCCCTCGACCCTTTCTGCTCTCCGCTCCGCCCCTTACTGATGATACCCCGCGCCGAGGGGCTCAGGTCCGCAACCCGCGCACCCATGGCATCGGTCGCAGCATGTATACCGACTACGAGATTGTGTGCCGTACCAACATCCCCGCCTTCAAGCTTCGACAGTCGACGGTGCGACGGCGATATTCCGATTTTGAGTGGTTTCGCGACATACTCGAGCGCGAGAGCGCGCGCGTGACGATCCCGCCGCTGCCGGGCAAGGTGTTTACGAATCGCTTCAGCGACGACGTCATCGAGGGTCGGCGCGTAGGGCTGGAGAAGTTTCTCAAGATCGTCGTCGGCCACCCTCTGCTGCAGACTGGTAGCAAGGTGCTGGCTGCTTTCGTGCAAGGTAGGCTCCCGCCATGGCGCCCGACTGAGAGGTAACCTAACCGTTGTCACAGATCCAAACTGGGATCGGAATGCCTGGTGACCATCTCTGCTGGCTCGTTTAGCGGCTCCCTCGCCGTCGTTCATGCTCTCGTCGTTTCCATATCGTCACAAATCTCTACCTACGAATCAACGAGAGCAACAAGACCTACAACAATTTCCGCCGCCGCCACAGCCCCCGCCGGCGACGATCAAGACCACCCGGATGCCGAGGAAGCTGCGTAAACGGCCGCCCAGCAGGAGTTTGGCAGCGGAGACGCAGGCGCTGTTCAGGCTGCGTCGGTCGCACAAGGTGCCACGTTCGAAGGTGGTGGATGACGAAGGGGGTCGGGGGGGCGAAGTGGGCTGGGAACCTTGATTTTCTGTCGTGGAAATGATGGTGATGGGTGGGCAATCCGCAACTTTGCTATACCTCGTCTGGCTCTATTGTGGCAGGGGACGCTGCGAATGGTAAATATTGAGCTTCTCAGGGGTCGTTTTATCTTGATGGCTGTCTTCACGCCGAGCCCCGCGGGACTTGGACACTGCGTCGCTGATCTCTTACTGATACCTTTTAGTATGATTATTGTTTTGCTAGTACGACAAGCACTGCGTCTCTTCATCTTGCGTTTGCTTTCGTCCCACGAGCAGGTCTTTGGGGCCCGGTCTCCCTATCCAGCCACACCCCGTGATGCTCGAGGGGAGCCAAGCAGTGATGCAATTTGACATTTATGCTCCATATCTCTACACGCACTACTCGATACCACTCGCCATCGCTGGCACCCAAACGCCTGCCTGCCGAGATGCGCTCGCCGTTGTCCTCTCGTACAAAACCCAACAAATAAGGAGGAACTACTCTAACCCCCCTTCTAATATAATACAGTGGATGTATGCTAATGGTATGCAAGTGACATGCCTTACCCTATACTTGTGAGGCTCATTCTCCATGTTGACAGGGTATCAGTCAAGGACTGAGAGAAAGCTATAGAGGGGTGAGAGAAACCGCAAAACCCCTTCCTTTAATGTTGACAACTAACCCATTTCGTGACGCCCAAACGTGCCATGCGCCATTCCCATGTATGCTCCCCGAGCCGGTTCCAGGCGTGTTTGTACTCAAACAAGTGTTATACAACGGATTGCAGAGATTAGAAACCTGCGTGGCGCCTTTTTTGTAGAGCCAGAGGCCTTGCCGATTTATTATGCCTTCTCACCGATCAGCCGGAGAATACCCTCATACATGCCAAACATAATGGCGGCACTGGGTACGGTCCGGAGAAGGTGAGGTGTCATGCCTCCGTAGAGACCAGCCATGCCTTCCTGCTTGAAGACAAGCTTGAAGCACTGAACGAGACCGGTGTACACCGGCTTGCCGTCGGCCATTGGACTTTGACGCAGGCGTGTGCGTGCCACCTGTTTACTTGTGTTAGCACAGCTGGTCCCAACACGCACTGGACCGCATGCATACCTCATGAGGGTAGGTGACGACGGCCGCGACCAGCTTCGCGCTGCCCGCAGCGCCTGATTTCCCGAACCACTCCAAGGCATGGTCAAGAGTCGTCTTGTCCCTCCCGCTGAGGTAAATCTCCTCTTCTCGCTTAGCGAGAGACCGCTTCAACTGCTCGTATACAACCCAGTGCATTGTGATCTCGCTCACGCCCAAGTAGCTTGCGCTCATGCCCTTGTAGAGTCCACGGATGCCCTCGTTCTTTACAATTTGCTTGACGCAGTCCCAGCTGTTCTTGTATTGTCGTTTTGCTAGCCCCCCGCTCTCCTCTGCGACGTTTTTGTCTAGCTGCAGGCGGGTCTTGATCATCCAAATTGGGTTCGTTGCGGTGCTCGTCGTGATTCCGGCTGTCGCGGCTGCTGTTAGGTGCACCCACCAGGCCTCATTGTTGCCCCCGTTGAGATAATCTGCAATTAAGCGCTTGCTGTTGCCGTAGGCATAGAACTGGATCGATCGAGCTGGAACGACACCAATAAGATTCGGTCCGAGGCCCTTGAAGAGGGCGCGCGGGCCCTCCATCCGGTACACAGACGCGAGGATTTGGAAGGTTTCCCTGAAGTGATAGCCCGCGGCCCGTATAGGATTCATCGGCGCGGTGAGTGTTGCCCTCGAGGCTCGAAGTTGGGACTGGTAAAAGTCTGATTGCAGCCGAGTTTTGAGCACATCCAGGGGTGCGGTCACGGCGGCTGCGGTCATGCCTCCAATTCTACAATGCGAGACACCTCGTCAGTAACCTTTTCTTATAGCCGGCGCTGGTTCCTAGGATAAACTTACCCTCCTGCGACCATATGCGCCCAAGATTTCGCCGCTGGTTCATTCTTGCCACCCTTCACTGTAGGTACGGCCTGAGAAGAGTGTGTGATGATGGCCCCTGTTTCGCGCGATTGCGAGAGCGGGAGGTCGTCGCTCAGCCTGGAACCACCAGGCAGGTTCCTGGTGGCCGTCATCAGAGCCATGGTTTCTGTCCACGACACTATGGTGGCAGCTGCTTCTTGTTGCGACAACCTCGCTCCAGAGGCTCGGTTCGGATGGATCGGTTCGAAGATGTAGAGGCGCTGGTCGTGAAGGGAGAATGAACAGAGTGCCTTGTATCGCTTCGTAATGCGCCGTGACCTCAACCCCTGCGCTGCGCTGTAGCAATGTGAAAAGAGTGACGAGTTGCTGGATCGGCTGAACCGCGATGGGAGGAACCAACTTGCACCAGTCCAAAAATGTTATCGGCGATAACGCATGGAAGTCCTTATCGAACCTTTTTCTGGAAAGAATTCTTGACGCGTCAAGCGGGTCGCACCGGCTAAACGCCGGCTTGGCTGCGATCATCTTGGCACCTCCTTTCCTGGATGCTAGGAGCCGTTCTTGGTAAACACTGCCCAGGTGACGTAAATAGAGTGTCAACTTACATAGTCACAGAACCGGTCCCCATTTTTTTTCACACAACCACCTAATAACTCACAGTATCAAAGAGATAATAATACACCCATTCCTTACACAATTAGCAGCCAATCTGTGAATAAGGCAATCGTCCACCAACCCTTATAGTCTCATTCCAAATCGCGATAAATCCGACCAGTTTACAAATATCGATTCTCCTTGAATCGGGCTGAACCTCGCCCCATCGAAGTACAGCTTATCAACCAGCAGTCTTTCCTTTCTTCTCGCTCTCAAACAAACCTCAGCGGCGTCCCTCAACCAAGCCTCATCCAGAGGCCCTTCGAGGTCCCCTTTACGTCCTTATTTGACCCATAAGACAGCTTTCTATTGCTAACCATCTATGAACAAGGAAATGTCCATCTGCCTCCTCACAGAGACAAAATTGTCCTCCGTCGTTTTGGGTATCTCAAATGAAGAATGCGCGGTAGTCAAGGTCCCTCAAAAACCGTACCCCTCGCTAAGCATCGAATCGCTCGCTATCTAATATACAACCGGGGCATAGCCATCTCGTTCCACTGCCTGAAATCAGTCCATATCCTCATTTTGCCGTGATTGCAGCCTCCCGTTACGCCCATTGTGGACAAGCTAGACCGCCGCGATGTGTTACGATGTATATCGCCTCCTTCATCGCCGACCACGAGTCCGGACTCTTGTCGCCAACCTCGTCACATCGTACTGGCAGACAAGACTCTGCTGATTGAGAAGAAGTCCCAAAGAGTCGACAGGAATGGGGGCGAGATAACAAATCAAGGCCCAAAGGGTACTGAGAGAAGCGGAAAGTGGAAGCCGTGGGGCCCGATAAATGGTGAGGGAAATGTCGGGGCCGCGCTAGGCAGCGCGCCTGAGCGCACGTTCGACAATGGCACGAAAGACGCACATCTCAAGGTTGCCAAGGTCCTTGAGCGTCCACTGGGCAAGCGCCTTCTGGTCGGGAAGATTGAGCTCGACCCAAGCGAAGCCGAAGTACCCGTGGTCGTCGGTGTCCTCGAGCTTGTGAGGGATCTCACTCAAAGTCTTCTCGTGGATGTTTTGAGTAAGGAAATTGGTGGTCTCCTCACGAATCAGAGCGATGTACCACTGCAGATGGGTGTCAGCTTTAGGGGGGGAAAAGCGGAGCGATGAAGTGACAAACCTCAAGAACATCCACCGGTACACCAGGCTTGGGGCACAGGGTATGCTGGTGAGCCCAAGAATCTGCGTATGCGGGGATGTTGAAACCCTTCAGCGACTTCTTGAGCTCGCAGGCCTGGGCAATGTTATCCTTTTGGACGATGGAGAAGCCGGGACACAGCATAGCCGCCTGGAAGAAGCGCTGCATGAGCTGCTCATTCACCTTGCCGTCCTGCTTGTCATGTTGAGGGCTGTTGAGCGTCTTGCGGAGTATCGTGGCCAGCTTGAGGGTGCCGCTGTATATGAGGTGACGCTGCATGACGCTTACGTACTCCGGGCAGAACCACGGAAACTTCTTGATGGTCGAAATCATGCACTCGTACGGACGCTGAGGAACATCGCGGGAGTAGGGACCCTGATCTACCTTGTCAGCTCACATGGTATCGGAGGGGGGCAATCGAATTGGGAACTCACGCGTTGAGGCATCTCGACAGCGCGCAACAGATTGTGTATCTCCTCCGCCGTCACAAAGCCTTTGAACTTTGTCCAGGGACTGTCCTTGATCTCGGGCTGGATGACAGGTGTCGCGCCATTCCAGGCGACTCCAAAAGCGAAGGGAAACAGATCCTTGAGCAGGGCTTCTTGGCTCGAAAGCTCCAGCTCAACGGGACGCTGGCCCAAGCGAGGCTGACGACGGTGGTCGACCAGGTCAGCATAACGCTGGACGGCCCTTTCGGCATCCTCAACCGTGAGGAACTCGACATACGCATCCTGCGTCTTGGCCGTGACCTTTTCCATGATGATGTGGACGGGCTCGTAGGCATCCTTGGGCAGCTTGGCATTGCGTCCAATCATGGCGAGGATCTCGGCTTTGGTGGTCGCGTAAGGGATGTTCGTCAGCTTCACAACGCCAAACTCGGGGGCGCAGTGGTTCGAGTACGAGTGGACGAAGGGAAAGTTCTGCATTCCCGTGACCACGTCCGGCTTGCCGGTGGGAGTATTCGTCAGATTGCGTAGCCAGGTGGTCGCCGTCGGCAAAAGGCGCAGCCGCGCCGTCTGGAGAGGCTGCCAGGTGACGAGAGGCGACGTCACGGCGCGCTGGGACCCGGGCACGAGCTGCTTGTAGCTATCGTCCGAACGCTCGCCAATGCTCGGGACAGCTGCAGCAGTGCCCTGAACGTTGGCGCAGGCAATGACGGCGGTGCTGTACTGCTGGCTCTGAGCCACGAGACCACTCTGATGGACGGGCATTGGTCCGGCCATGTTCATCGGGCTGTTGTACGCGATGTAAAGGTTGTCGCCGTAGAATTGCTGCTGCTGAATCATCTGAGCCGAGGATACAATGGCAGAGCCGTGCGGAGTGGCCGCGGCCAGACCGGGCTGGGCGGAAACCAAGGTTTGGCTCGCCGGGGTGCTGGGAACGCCAGTGCCAATGCTGAACACCGGAGGGGGCATCGAATCGGTACCGTGGTTGACCAGGCCCTGATGAGGCGCGAACGAACGAGGCACTGTGTGAGACTGCTGAGAGACACCAAACTGGGAAGGGGTCTGGTAATCGAGAACAGCGTTCCTGGCATGCGGTGTGCTGCTGCCAGTTCCGTCCGCCTGCGCTGCCAGAAGGTCATGTTGTCCAGCGCTTGCGCTGCCAGTCAAGTTGCCCTTCGCATGGTGGGTGGTGTACGAGGGCACGCCGTTGCTCTGAACAGGACTGAAGATGTTATAGGAAGCGTTGCTCGGCGCATTGCCGCTCTTGTCTCCGATGTTGGGACTGGCGAACGAGACGCTTTGGCGAGATGCCTTTTGCACGTTGGCCGTCGCGTGAGTGGGACGATACCCGTTGACTTGGTTGGCTCCGCCTGCGGTTGTTGAGGCGTCAGCAGAGCGTTGAGGAAAAGATTGGACGGAGGTGGAATCATTACCCTTCATTGCAGACTTGCCCTGCTGCTTCTGGCCCTTTCCATTTTCGGCAGAAGCATTGCCGCCAGTCGTCGAAGCCGACTTGTTGCTTGCCGAAGCTGCCTGGTTGTTTTGGTTGCCAGGATTGGCGGCGCGGGCACCAGAAACTTCACCGCGTTGCTTCGAAGCATAGGCCTCGAAAGGTGCCATCTTTTGCTGGGGCGGGCTAGATGGGTCCGGGTGGTCGAGGAGGGAGACGCCTCCGCCGGTGTTGCCGTCGTATGAACTCTCGGTCGTCGCCTGCGATCCGTCCACGAAACTGGGGTTCGCTCTGATGACGGCCGCGAGGCCCTTGCCTTTTGCACTCGCCATTTTGGCGAGTTGGGACGCCGAACTTGAAAGATTGGTTACTACCTATGGTTGGAGTGTCAGAAGAAAAGATCTTGAATCAATATGCGAATGCCTCGCAAGCATCAGCATGAGGCATCAAAAGCAGCGCGCAAGGCCTTCAAACAATGCAACAACGCGTCAAACTGAAACGCAAAGGCGTCAGGTCAACGTTCAAGGGCCTTTGAGCAGCTCGTAAAGAGCCTTGGGCATTGTTTGGGGACGTCAGTAAGCGATCTAGAGGCCTCAAAAAATAATCCCAAGGCGTTGAATTTTTTTTTTCAAACGCCGGGGAAAATCATTGAAAGGCCTCGAATCGCTACTCGAACGCCTCAGAGTATTGCCCAGGGCCCTCGCAGATGCCGACGAAGGTATTGCTCGGCGCGTTGCAGGCGTTCGTTGAAGCGGTGGGTTGGTAGGTTGGAAGCGGTGACGAATGATCACGCGAGGCGATCACGGTATACGAGATAGGTGCTTTTTTCAGGGAAGTGTGTTGTTTTGACTTACCTTCGGGCGTATGCCGGTGCTGAGTTACACCGTGATTGACTGAGACTGAAGATGAATGGTTAGCCTATGGCGATGCAAAAGAGAGCGTGAGCCTCGAAATGCTGTGTGGTTGTTGTAATGAGGGAGAGGTTCTGGGGCCAACGAGAAAAGCGGCCGCCGTCGTTTTAGGTAGGTGCAGAAACGCGCCAGAGAATGAGTGGGTAGTCTGTGTATGGGTCTGGCGAAGATCGGATGGTGCACAACCGCCCAAAGAATCCGGGCTCCGCATCGACGATGTCATCAACGCCAGAGCTTGGGATATGAACCAATGGCTAACACGCAGCCTGAGAAGAGAAAAGAAATCAAGCAGGTGGTAGAGCGGGAGATGATGTCCACGGCGGAGATGAAGTCATCTCGAAGAAAATCAAAGAGAGGCGTACCCAGTGAGGTATTGGGCGTTGTTTCCTCGCCCGCAGGGAAATGGATGAAGGGAAGAGAAAGATGTTTGAAAGTTGTACCTAAGAAGGTAAACTCGGAACGAGAAATGCGCGGTGAAGGATAGGGAGAGAGCAAGAAGTGTGGTCCTGGATAGAGAGACCCTCAACAGGGTACCGGAACCGCGAGATGGGAAAGAAGCAATGGTATGAAATGGCTGACGGATCGTTTTTTCAAAAGGCCGACACAGGAAAGCCGACCCAGAATACGGCGAGCCACGCTTGATGCTCTTGATTCTGCTGGACCGGGTGTCATACGCACTGGCAGCTCCAGTCTTTTGTCGTGATTGCGGTGTGGTATGCCCAAGAGAAGAGACGCCGACGCGAAAGAGGGAAGCAGAGGGACAGGAATTATGAAGGCGATGATCAACTGTTTGAAATGCTTACCGGTTGGTTGATGGCGATGGTTGGCCACGAAACACTTGTTTTGGGCGACCGATCGAGACGGTTCGGCCAGGCAGTTGGTGTTTGGTGGAAGAGAAGGATTCCAAGCTTGGCGGGGAAGGAAAGGAAGTGGTCAGGCACAAAAGCCCAAGACCAAGTTTGGCGGAAGTCAAGTCAAGGAGGCACTCGGACCTAGTACCTGGTGTCCCTAGGTGAATAAGGGATGTGGGGTACACCGAAGTATTTGAATGGCAGCAGACTCTCAGGCTGACCTTCACCGGACGAAATTGGACCTGTAACACTACAGACATGGGACGACCGGAAGAGCACCGCAGGAACACCATGGGATGACCGGGTGAACTTGGGTAACTCTTAAATAACCTTTATAAAAGGGCTGGCTTAACAGGGACTCTATTTACAAGTAGTATTTCAAAGTTTATATTATCTTTTTTAGTAAGAGTTTTTTTTCATTGTCTGGTTTAGAGCTTGTGTTACTACTGGAGTGATAACCGTTTTAACTCTACTGTATGAATAAGTGTTGGTGTCCTACTTTTTTGATTATAAAATTTATCATCCTAAACTAAATATATTATTGGGTACCTAACAAGCTCTACAAACTCTTATTGCACCCTTTTCACAGCACTTATATTTGAGTCCTTTTGCACATACCTGGCCTAGAGCTTGGTGCAGGCATCAGAGGGACTGCCGTTTTGACTTTTCGATCATAAGTCTTGTTGTCGTCCTAATCAGTTATCAGGGCGTACCTTGGGATGATACCAGGCACATGTAATTCACAGCGTGTGATGACGCCGATAAAACTGGGCCGCTGCGGACAAGATCATCGTTACTACCCCCTAAGGGGAATGGAACCTGCTTGTATTTTTTCCGTTGTTAAAACATAGTGCTCTCAAAACACCATTCCAGCTTGGTTTATGTTTTCCTTGCTTAGGATGAGTGGTGATAGAATAGCCCGAGCAACCTTAACTCTGTGAATGCCCAAAATCGAGCCGTCTAAGACTTGGAAGCTGTGAACGCAGTGTGTGTCTTGTCGTCAGGAGTGGACAGAGGTGAATAAAGGTAAAGGGCCCAGGGCATCTTATCGCGATATCGTTTTTATTTGTGAATGGTGAAGTAAAAGCGGTACCCACTAGATCAGTATTCCCTTTTTGCCATCTGAGCGTCTCACCAAGTCTCAAATAAGTAGGAGTGTTTGGCATTTACAAAACGTATTTTCAAAAACGCAGACCCAAGGCAGTGAAAGGTGGCTAAAATGAAATAACCGGAACAAACATATACTGCTTTGAAACGTAATCTGGATAGGAGAAACAAACTGAAAAACAGGGCATAAGTTAAAATAAAGGCTGTACAGCTCAAAGTCTCGGCAGAGTCTCAGCAGGTGATATACTAATTTAGTGTGGGAATTGAGGAGGGGAAAACGGTGGACAGCAGCAGACGATTGTGAGAAAATGGGCTGCCTGTATATAACAAAAGAGCACGACGGCACCCAGTGGTTCATGTCTCGGTTCGAGAGGGCTTTGGTATCACAGATGTATATGGAATACGGGCCAACACCACACAGCAGGCAGCTCAGCCGACTTGCAAATCAAGGACGTCGAATGGACGCGGAAGGCGATGGACGGCAGTCCAGGAATAAACCTTTGTTTCGACCAAACGCCATTTGCGATGCGTCCAACCCATTCCCTTGACCGGTATAGGGGTTTGTATCTTCGGCCAAGGTTGCTTATTTAGTGTTCGCTTTCTGTGCCTCATCATATCGTCACGCTTCCCAATCAGTCAAACTGGGAAAGGGGTCAGTGTCGTCCATCTGGAGCAGTGAGTGGATCATCATACTGGTGTGAGGAACGATTCGGCAACAAATCGTGCGCGGGCGTTGAGCTGGTATCAGTTAGTCTTTGAACAAGCAAGGTGAACAGCATACTCACAAAAAGCTTCATTTCCGAGATCTCCTTGTCGACTTCCTCCATAAACTGAATAATGAAATCGACGAGCTTGTGTTTCAGCATCTCCTCAGTGTGGAAGTTGGTAATGAGAAATGAAATATCGTAGCCGTCGATAGGCTTCCGTCGCAGGATGAAGAAGGACTCGGCACGTTGTGTCAGAAAGCGGGTGAACTTGTGCACCAGAATGTGCTCGATCTCGTCGGCCTGCTTGATCTTGATGCTGATGCGGATGCTGTTGATGCTCGGCTCGATCAGGACTCGCTCGTTCTCGTTGCGCGCGACCGTCAACGGCGTCAGAAGGACCTCAGGCGATGTGAGCGCCTCGACCTCGGGGACATTGTGTCTCTCAGCTGTCTGCGATGCGAAGTTGGAGAGGCAGAGGGCCGCCGTCAGACTGCTGCGTACAGCCTGGAGGTACGGGCGGAGCGATTGCGACTGTGGGTTCAATGCGATTAGCAGCTTTCCCGAGGGTTAGAGACAGCCGGCTCTCACCATGATGCCCGCCCAGCTCTCTTCGTCTTGGGATATAGCTCAGGACAAGCAGTTTGAGCAGTGTCTTGGACGGGGAGCTAGTACTCTGGAAGCATTGAAGTCACCTTGACGAAGGAGGGGAGCTGGTGGGGCTCGGCAGGGGAGGGTTCGCTGCCAGCGCCTTCTCGACAGGGGTGGATGGCTTGGCGCCATCTGATTCCAACAACTCCCCGCTACACGCATGTTTTGCCCCTCGCCGTGCTTCCTTCGATTTCCACAAACCCAAACAGACCAGTGCCTGAGGTGACGAAGCACAGGGTTGCCTGAGCTTGAGTTGTCAGACATTGAGGTCCCCGGAGGAGCTCCAGTGCACCTCGTTTTCTCTGTTTTCTTGCATTTACTCTCCTTTCTATTCTCTAGCCCTGGGTTGCGTTTAATCGACACCTTCGAAAATGGCGACAATCAACGGTACCACATGCCCCTCCATTCTTTGCTTCGCGCCCCTGCACCGAGCGTGCAAATCTCCTTGCGTTCAATGTTGGGGAGCTGACGAGACGTGTTTATAGTGGTGGTCAAGCATCAGGGCAAAAAGTACGATGTCGAGGTCGACACGTCCTCGACGGGCGACGTCTTCAAGTACCAGCTGTACAGTCTCACCGGCGTCGAACCCGACCGACAAAAGATTCTCGTCAAGGGTGGCCAGCTCAAAGATGACACCGATATGAGCAAGCTGGGTCTGAAACCCGGCCAGGTCCTTATGATGATGGGCACGCCCGGGGAGGGTGGCGGCGCCATCGTACGTCCCGCTGAGCCAGTCAAGTTTGTCGAGGACATGACCGAGGCCGAAGCTGCACGGCAAGCTGGCGCGACCCCTGCCGGTCTCGTCAACCTGGGCAACACCTGTTACCTCAACTCGACGCTGCAGACTCTCCGTTCGATCCCTGAGCTGCAAGAAGCTCTGGCTGAATACAAGTACAAGAGCAACGGCCCGGCCGATCCAATCCCGTCGTCGCTGGATCTCACCAACCATCTCAGGGATCTTTACAAACAGATGTCGGAGACACAGGAGGGCATGCCTCCGTTTGCCTTCCTGAATGCCTTCCGCACGGCCTACCCTCAGTTTGCTGAACGCGCCAAAAACGGTCGGGGCTTCGCCCAGCAGGATGCCGAGGAAGCGTGGTCCCAAATCATTACGCAGCTCAACCAACGCCTGCGCGTTCCCGCCAGCGATGGCCAGGAGGCTTCTTGGATCGAGAAGTACATGGCGGGAGAGTTTGTGAGCACGCTTGAGTGTGACGAAGAGGCGGCACGAGAGGCAGGCGAGCAGCCCAAGATTACCAAGGAGCCGTTTCTGAAGCTCAACTGCCATATTGACGCATCGACGAACCACCTGGTCGACGGCCTGAGCAACGGCCTCACGGAGAAGATCGAGAAGAAGTCGGAGGTTCTGGATCGCGAGGCTGTCTACACCAAGCGGTCAAAGATCTCCAAGCTGCCCAAATACCTCACGGTGCATTTCGTGCGCTTCTTCTGGAAGCGCGAAGTACAAAAGAAGGCCAAGATCATGCGCAAGGTCACTTTCCCCCATGAGCTCGACGCTACAGAGTTCTGCACGGATGAGCTTCGCAAGATGTTGGTGCCTGTCCGCGACAAGGTTCGCGAGGTTCGCAAGGATGAGGAGGACATTGATCGGGCCCGCAAGCGCCGCAAGAAGAACCCTCTGGGTGACGGTGAGGAAACAGGCTCGTCGACCAAGCCTGACAGCAAGAAGAAGGAGGACGAGAAGAAGAGCGACGGTGACGTAGAGATGGGTGACGCCGTCGAGACCTACAAGACGGACGCCGAGTTCGAGGCCGAGAAGGACGCTGCTCTACTGGCCGCCAAGAAGGAGCTGTACGAACTTGTCAACGAGGACCTACGCAAGCAAGACGCCAACCAGTCGGGCCTATACGAGCTGCGTGGTGTTGTAACACATCAAGGTGCCAGCGCTGACAGCGGTCATTACACATGCTACGTCAAGAAGACTGGAATCAAGGATGCCACCACAGGCAAGGTTGGCGAGGAGGATGGCAAGTGGTGGTGGTTCAACGACGACAAGGTTTCGGAGGTCACGGCAGACAAGATCGACGCCCTTGCTGGTGGTGGTGAATCGCACTCGGCGCTCATTCTGCTCTACCGCGCCATCCCTTTGCCGTCTGCTGAAGGCCTCATGGAGTAGATTCCTTGATGATATCACTGCTTGAGTCTCTTTTTGACGAATCTTTGAAGGGCACGGTAGATGGAACACAAATCCCATGACGAATCCGCATCGCCCAAGCTGTGAGGGCACAAATGGAGTTGGAGAAGACACCAGACTTACCATCGGAATGACGAAGTCCAGCTGTCCACGGTGACTATACCAGGACTGTCTGGGACTGGGGGCGTTGGTTTTGTAAAGCAGTAGCTAAGTAGATTAGACCTGCTTAATACTTAGCAAATGACCATGTGCTGTGAATTGCTTGTAGTCTATAGGGTATCTTATATGTTCTTGATGTACAGATTCATGGACCGGGCTATAAGGCCCGACTTCTTCGAACTTCGGTAGTAACACAGGCTTGCGGTAGGGTGTCAGCCACCTAGCCATTGGTCTTTCCAAGCAGGCCGTTCCTCGACCAAGGCAGTCTATCTTGAGCAGCCTGAAGCTGGGAAGCAAAGCAGCAGCCTTGTGTCTGAGTTGAAAGGCATTCGCCAAGCCAGTGCGGATAGCCACTGACAAACGAACGCTCCTCTTCCATAGAAACGGCCTCCGTCACCTCCCGGACAGACCGCTCTCTCTGGCCTTCATACGAGCGTGCAGGCCATCGATCTTCGACTGGATTTCCCCTCTTTGTTTGAGTAGATACTCTCTGCGCTGTTCAAGGATGGCGACCTTCTCGTCAACGGTGGCGTCGAGAACTTTTTTTGTTTCCTAAGTTGGACGTGTTAGTCGATCTCCTCAGAGGCTTTGCCACTTTGACCAGACTTACGGCTTTGGATTCTTGCCGCATCTTGAGGCTGGCGCCCCAGAGGGCCCCAGATATGATGACGGTGGCGAAGAGGCCTGTTACGGTATATCGTTTCCATTGGGGCCATGTCGCAACGACTGAAGTTGGTACTGCCCCCGCTTTAGGCTTCGGGGCAGCTGCCCGCGATGGAATGCCTCTCGGTTTGGGTGGTGGTGGCATTGTAGGAGAGTTGAGATGCTTGTGTCGAATCAATCCCAATACCGTCTCCAGAGAGCTTCGGCCTCTGCCGCTGTTCCTTGTCGCGCACTCCCTTTTCGCCGTCCGATGTGAGGGCGGGATGCGTCGGACCAAGCGGAGTCGCTCTTGGTGCTGCACAGGGACGGGGCCGGCGATACCGGTCTGCTCGACAAACTTTCCGGTCCGTACCTCCCAAGTCGGTAATCATCCGTGTTGTTGTAAAGAGGCGTTGTAGCGGTAGGAGGGCGGGGAAGATCGAGGACGCGGAGATCGGTCGAGGGTTGACGTCGACAGGGCGTCGAGAGTTCGGGACGTGCGCTCGGGTACGGAGCCAGCTCGAAATCTTCGTTTGCGGCAGGCAGTTGGAGGCGAGGGGGACGCCCCACATTGTGGCTTGTTTCGGCGTCGATTGCAGGGGCCGGAGGTAGTCCCAGGGCCCTCAGTAATCGCACCGCGTTGCTGAGCGGGAGGGCCATTTCTCGGGTCTGTTTCTCCGCTACCGGGAGAATGCTCTCAAGGAAGACGTCAAGATCGCAGTATGAGTATAAGAGTATCCAGAAAACGCTGTAATCGAGAAGACACTGAGGAGCTAGATTGTCGAGGAGGTTATTTGTTGATTTTGCGACTGAGCGATTCCCAGGGTTGGCAATGACCTGGCCCTTGCTCTGATGCCAGCCCTGTTTGTGGGGTTCGAGGTTGCGGTTTCCGGACCGACACCAAGACACGGGAGGTGCGGAGGACGACAACACTAAGCGTCTTTCTGGTTCAGAAGCCCCGACAGCAAAGATCGGAGAAATATATATCTTCAACGTTGAGAACGAGGCACCCTATTCATCATAAGTGCGTTTTGTTCCCAGGCGCTTGCTTCGTTTCAAGTCTCAGATGTCAGTCTCCACACGCAGGGGTAGAGCACCAGTGTCTCGCAACCCTAGCACCCACCCCGAGACGCTCCATTGGGCTAACCAAACTCTCGGCCACAGACGTTGGCACGCATAGGGTTCGTCCGATGTCGACTCCCCGCGTCTTCATCGTCCGCCACGGCGAGACAGAGTGGTCCCTGAACGGCCGCCACACAGGCTCAACCGACATTCCGCTCACGCCCAACGGCGAGAAGCGCGTCAAAGCCACCGGCTGCGCTCTCGTTGGCAACGATCGCTTAATCGTGCCCAAGAAGTTGGCTCACATGTACGTCCCATTTGCAGCGGCGTGTCTCACCATCAAGGCTCGACGTCTCGACCCCAGACGAGGATTGTTTCCTGCCAAGCGCATGCAAGGTGCATCATTGGCAAGGGGTTCAACACAACGTCAATCCATCGGGTGCAATTGCCCCATCTTAGTGCCTGCATTGCAGTCCTGACGCCGAGCGATAGTTACGTTTCTCCCCGGAAGCGAGCTCAGAGGACCTTCGAACTGCTCAACCTCGGGCTGAAGCAGAAGCTTCCGTGGGAGGCTCATGGGCCCCGTGGAGAGAAGGGGCTGGAATGTGAGGCCGAAGTTGAGATCACAGAGGACATTCGGGAATGGGACTACGGCGACTATGAGGGGGTCACGTCGCCCGATATCCGAAAGCTGAGGCAGGAGCAGGGGCTGGGCTCGGATTGGGATATCTGGAGAGACGGCTGTCCTGGCGGAGAGTAGGTCAAGACAGGTTTTTAGGTCTTTCAGCCGCTGACGTCGTTCAGGAGCCCGGCGGATATCACCGAGCGTCTTGATCGGCTGATCAAGGACATCCGCGACAGGTGGCAAGCTCCGGCCATGAGCCAACACGCCGGGGGGGCCAGAGGCGACGTTCTCATCGTTGTAGGTGCAAACCGGAGCGGCTTTCTTGGCGTCTTGTCTGTTTCTGTTGTTTCAGGGACAAAGAGTCTCTTGCTCCGAAGAAAGCAGAGAATATCCCAAACAGGACCTGGCAAACTAACATTGGTCACAGGCTCACGGTCACATCCTCCGCGCGTTTGCCCAACGTTGGGCAGGGAAGTCTCTCCAAGACGGGCCGTCCTTCTTGCTTGAAGCTGGCGGCGTTGGCACCCTAAGGTGAGCTGGCGTGTATTCTTTAGGGTGAACGTGGCTTATCGTTCCAGCTACGAACACCACAACATCGACGAGCCCGCAATCTTGCTCGGCGGGGCATTCATGGTCGACTTCAACGGTAGGGAGCCCCAATATGCCGCACACAAGTCCCGGACGCACACTGACCCTGGGACGAAAAAATAGAGGATCGTAGGAACTGAAGGAACGAGAAATGGTCACTCATATCGAGCAGTTCAGCAGCTAAGCTGGGGGCTGTGATTTGGCACCACTGTTGACTCTGTGTTTTGTGTATCATGCCCGATCACCAGCCAAAGATCAATTCAACTTACTCACTCCCTAGACGACTCGAGGCTTTACAGGAGAGAACTCGAATGGTCGACTCGGGTCCCATGGTCGCGCTGCATTCCCGGCAAAGAGGCTGTCAGTGATCCCCGGACAGAATGCAAACACAATGCAAAGTCTGCCCCTATCTCCCAGGGCCTGTTCGAGGAGATCTAAGTGAGCACATCTCACTTGTTCCGACGCGATTCGTGATCATCGTCAAACTTGGCGTCGGCAACAAGTTTCCTCCATGTTCTACACTCAGCAGTCACGGCGTGCATCCAATCAAAATCGATACGATACCATCGGAGATGCGCCCCCAAGCGAATGGGCACTGTTTAGAGATTCCGACACCTTCCAGCTGAAGAATTCACCCCGGTTCGATGGTTTTATCTTCAACCCACTCAAGCTGCATGCGAGAACGATACCGTGTAACCGCTGTCTGGCGCGGATAAGCAAGAATACAGACATTTGGTAAATGATGACAAAGCTAAGTGTCGATCCTTGCTTGTGGGTAGCAAGGGTTACGAATGATTGCTTGTGACTGGGGTCGTGTGTAACCCCTGCCCACTATTCACGAATAGTATCATCAATAAGACTAGCGACGACAATCTCTCTCCTACGGTATTCTTTTGTATAGAAGACGGAGGGTCGGACATCCGATGGTATCGCCCTTGTGCTCTGCGAGGGAAATCAATAGCTCCCACCAGCTGTCTCCAGCGTGCTCTGCGCGTGGCCCAGAAATCAAAGAACGAAACCTGGTGTGGGACAGACTGTGCTGAGGTAAGTCATACTCTGGAACCCAACAGTCACATTCACATGCTACTCGGTAGGCTGATTCTTGGGCTTTGGGGCCAGGTATCAGTAGTTAGCCGGGCACCAAGATGTCGTCTGAAGGTAGCCCACATTAGTGATTGAAAGGGGAGGGGCATCGTTTGGATCGTTGGGCGATATGATCAGTGTGTATTGCCGAGAGGTGCCGTCACATCTTTGACCATCCCTGAATCTTGTCGTGGCTCACATATCCGGATGTCCTGCTCGGCAGGCAAGGTGCTGCACATGGAACTTCGTTGGGTCGGTGAACGTGTGCTCCAAGAAGGAATAGCTTTTGGCGCACCAAGTTCGTCCTCCACGAAAGTCGTGAGGTGAGGATCCCGGTTGGTAGGGGGCAAGAAACCGCCCTACACATGTGCTAGCGCCAATTCTCACCAAGAAGCATGGGCTTACTGGTGCAAGGCAGCCGATAGCTCCGTATCTTCTGCCAGTGACAGGTAGGGAGTCATATGCCGCCGAGATATTCCCCAAGGGCTATGGTTCGTTCAACCCGTCTGCCGCTGTAATGCTTCGGAATGCAACGCTGCCCGTCTGGCGGCCGGCAAGTCCGACCAACCGCCCGCCACGGGGCGAACTCCGGCAAGAGTACAGCTAACAGCATCTGCAGTAGCTGGAGGCGTCGGGCTTTGATCCGGCAAAGTACCATGCGGCTGTAGGGTTGCAGAAAGGCAAATCGTCGTGGTAAAGGAGAACCCCAAAGGTACAGTTGTTTCCGCACCCCCGCTGTCTTTCTAGGCACTGGAATGTTGATTCGGCTAGATGGGTCGGCTTGGTGACAGGATACGTCCCCCTCTTCCCGCGGCCAGATGCTCCGGTTATGCCACATGATTACTGAAAGGTACCTTGGGTGAGGTACTTGGATGAGGACCGATGGGTTTGAGGATTTTTACGCCGAAGACGAGCACGAAGACATACTGGTAGTGTGGCAATGCTGGTGTGAATGGACGGACGGGCTCGTACGGCCGACACGAAGAAGGGTGGACTTTTCCTTACCTTGGGTTCCTCCCACGGGGAGTGGGCGCCCGATCGTAGCGCCATCTGCAGCTGAATGCGGCAGCATCCTGGGCTGTGGGACGGTCAAAACCTTCAAGGTGCCGCGGAAAGGAGCTGAGCATGCCTGGTCGAGACCCATCAAAGAGGATCCCTCCTTCGCTCATGCCGGTCCTCTTCGGCCGAAACTACAAGCCTAACCCCTCAGATACCTCGTGGCTGGTCAAGTTTTCCGCTAGCTGTGACTCGGAAGAAATATCATGGGGGAATTTTTCAGCAAGCGACAAGCATAAGGAGACGGCAACTAGATTCTCGCGAACCAAGTCTCCGCCCTATCGTCCACTGCGTTGACGCCCCCTCTTCAGATCAAGGTTTACTTTAACTTTGCAGCCCACTGGCCCGGCCCTAGCCTCCTTTTCACAACGGCTTGATGGCTGTATTGACCAAGGTATGTTGACCAACGGGCTCGGGCCGCGGGCACTTGTTGAACTCTGTCCCTCCGTGGCGTCTAACTCATCTGCACGTGTACAGACATGGAAGGACCGGCACCTTATGGCAAACCTTCGCGGCACGCCGCCCTAACGTCCGGAAGCAACCGCTCTCCCTCCAATCTCGCAAGCGTCGTGACCAACGGCCGGCGCCTCCTACCTCATCCGCTTACGTATCCCAATGAAGCACAGGAGAAAGTCCACCACAGCTGGGGCGCGAGGAGCTTTTTGGCAAGCACCTTGCGGTCACACAGCAGCTCGCCGAGTTGAAATCTATACGCCGACGGCTTTCATAGGAAGAAATTTGTCCTGTGACTGGGCTTGACTTTTACCGCTGTCGCTACGTACCATCGCCGCGCGGTGCGTCGCCGGGGGGGGGGGCGGCCCGGAGCAAGATCGCCAAAACATTTGGCCTAGTCAAGCAGAGACCGTGCCCAAAACCATTGCGGCTCGCATGTTGCACCAAAGGTCTGTGTCACAAGCCGTGTAGGTCGTGGTAGACAAACCCCTGAGCCTCAAAGTTGGTGGAACGCAATCAACGTAGGGGGTACCTACCACCGAGATGACTCGTCCTTCAAAGCCACCGTCAACCGATACCCCTCGACACACCATATACGCACAGCAAAGTCCACAGGATACGCTACATCCAGCGGCAGGTAAAATAGCGGCTGAGCTTGAGTTTGGGGAAACATGGACTAGTCTGCTCAGGCGCTTCATGTCACACGGCAGTCCTCTTCGCTCCTCGATACCACAGTGATGGACACTTTTCTCACCCCACCCCCTGTTTTGGCCTCCCCGAAGCATCGCGGGTGGTAGCGTCAAGTACAGTACCTTTGGCCGTGCACGACAGCACTGTCGGCCTTTTCCAACGCCCAACCATGCGGCGACGAAGGAGTTTCATCACCAGCGAAATCCTTTTTCCGGCCCAACAGATGTGATCTGTCACGTTGTGCACCGACGCAGCTCACTACCAACCAAGCCCTCTTCATACTGAAGAGGAAGGTCATGGTCCCGTCGTCCGGAGCCCGCCTCATTGAAGCAGCGCATTTGTTTGTGGCTGTTTTCGAGCATCTCACAACGGTCAAGTCCGCAAAAAAGGGGCGCCATATACGGCAAAACAACCACTGCTCCACTCTGATTGACATCCCCACGAGCCCATTCCTGCGCATGCGGGAGGACCCCAAGGCTCGTATAGGGGGGGGGGGCGGGGGCGGGCGCGTACTTGGCTCCCTGGCAGGCAGCGGGCTCTATGCGGCAGGGCCGGCTAGGGCGACCGACCGGGAAAGGCACGCCGTCCCGATCCAAGCCACCGGGTGGACGACTTGAAGCTGGTGGCGGTGCGATCTACGGAGAATTCCCTGCCATGGGGCCCGCATGATAAACCTTGGGCCTGACAACACATGCGATCAAGCAGCTGAGGCAAGAGTACGGCTGCTCGAGCTCGGTACGTTACCTAGCGGGCGGAAACCAGTTGAGGATCCAGACCGAGGGAGACGATTTTGCTCACACGCAGTAGACCCGCCTGTCGCCCCGGCCCGCATGAGTGGGATGGAGAGCTAGGCGGGCAAGATTGGCGACCGAGATTCGATAGTAGCGACATCGTACCAGCAGTCGACGGATGGGCAGACCCCGTTGCGCTGACCAAGCTAGCCAGGGCGGATTCCGCCGTGACATCGGCGCATGAGCCGGCGCCTCATTGTTGGTGCAGCATCTAAAAAGACCCACTCTGCTCCCCGCGTGCCCGCTCTTGGCCGCCGACCGGTCTGTGAAGACAGCAGCGGTGTGGCCGAAGCCCAGCTGGATAGTGGTATCGAAACCCCCATGGCGGCGCGCCGTCGGCAGGCCGGTCGAACAGATGGTGGAGCGCGAGGTGGAGGAACCAGGAGAACGGGCTAACTTGGCAGAACCATAGGCAGCCCGGCCCGCGCCTCTTCGCTCCACGACACGTGTCGATGACTCGTTCAGGGGGTGGATGGGGGGAGACGGGGCGCCTTGACGGCTGGCTTCAAGCTGTGGAGTCTGCTGCTGATCGGTGGATGTTCCAGACCCGGGCTCGGCGAGTCTGCGGGACGAGAAGGAAATGCAATGACGGGGAAATGGAAAACGAAAATGGCACTCAAGCACTATAAACCTCGCGAGATGGCGGGTTCGTGCGACGTGATAAATGACATTTGGCCACCAAGTCGATGAGATGTAGGCAAGCTCCGATGCCACGGCACACGGGGGTCATCTGGGGTTGAAAAAGCAAAAAAATAATAATAATAGCAGACTTTCAAACGGCCCATCCCGCCATTTTCCTTGCTCCGCACCGCCGACCCGATGGGAGCGATGTCCCCAAAGTAAAAGGATATCCCCACAGTACCATTGACCAAACTGCCGCGCCACCAACCCAGCCAGGCAAGGTGGTGCGTCGCACAACACACGCAGAGAGGGAGGGGGGGTGTGTGCCTGTCCACGGCCAAAATAGATGCAAGTCATAGGGTATTCAATCTCTCACTTGCGCGAGTTTGCCCTTTGGTCACACACAGTGCGCCATCACGCACACTCCACCAACGGCGCTGCTTCGCTGGGATACCGTTGCTTTCCGAGACATGCCACAGGAAAGGAGGGGAGGTGACATCAAAGATGGCTGACGCCCACCCAGAACATGTGACGTCCCAAGGGAAATGCTGATGCGAAGGGGTCGTTGTTGAATGCAATGTGGATTTGTAGTCTTGAACTTCCACGCTGCGATAGGGGCCTCCGCGACCTGGATTCAACGCCAACCCCCGGGTCATGAAGGCAGGCCAACCTTGCCGTGGAGGCTCCAAACATGTGCTGGATGCGACGAGGCGACAGCGGGAGGCACGATCCGGCGCGGCATCCCGACTTGACTCGCGCATACAAGACTAATTCAACAGGAATTTCATTCGACCGAGGTATGCTGGTTACACATAGAAGCCCTGCACCAAACCTGCGTTTCCCGCTTCGTGTAACCTCCTAGAGGCGCACTTGTGAGGCCGTCTTTGATAAGCATCAAACATGCACCCATCGCTGAGCCCAATCGTCTTTGGAAAATGCAGAGACGCAGGGAGTAGAATGACATGAAGAAAAATGAAGCAGACAAAAACACCTGCCGCTTTCCCGCCGTGAGGCAATCCCAATCTTACTCAACAGTCTCCCTAACCAAAGTCTGTCTGAAACGTAGCAGAAGAAACAAAGAAAACAGAAAACCACCCAGTGAAAGCTGCCCATCGCTTGTAGCTGCTGCTACCGAACCGGACACCGATTTTCCAAGCACAACGCTGATCGCGTGCTTCCAAACCAACCAGCTCCCGTGAGCCTAACAACGATTTGTCATAATAGCATTGAGCAGAGCCAAGGAGGCTAGCAGGACCACAAGTGCATGAAGTCTCGACGTGCCCGCACGCTGGCTGCCACCCTCCATGACCGAAACATGCCCAAAAAACATGAACTGCTGACGCAAAGTATAGTCTGGGAAAAGAAAGCCGAGAACCCGTTCACTCTGGCCCGCAAAGCGATCTTCGAACTCATTAGGTTGTTGCAAGAATATCTGATATTCCAATGATAGCTCTCTCAGGAGCGTCGGCTGTCAAGCTTTGATTTCATGCTCGTGTCGATGTCCATTCCCGAACTTCGGATGCCTGTATCGGGTCCCACCAGAACATTGAGACTCATGGGGTTCCTAGATGCGCCAAATGACTGTGAAAGTGATTGCGATTGCAGCTGGGAAGCCGACGGTGGTGGCGGGCCACCCGGGCTATTCCTATGCGGCGTAGGGGTTCGGTCTTGGTCGTAGCCGCCTTGTGGGTATGGATGATACGACGTCGGGGGCGTCCCGTCACTATGCGTGGAGGCGGGAGACCGCCTGCGATGATCCCCATCGATCGGATGGTTCGGCGGTGGCAGGCGCATAGCATGGTCTTCTTCCGGAGGGCGAGTTCGGCGGCGAGAGGGATCCCGGTCTCTGTCGTCGTACTGGGGATACTGGCTGGTGGGGGAATGTAGCGAGGACGCGTACTCGGAGGGTGGAGGTGGTGGGTAGGGTCGCGACTGTCCTCCCTGTTGCGGTTGTCCTTGCTGCGATTGCCCCGCCGTAGGAGGCAGAGGCTGTCCATAGGCGCCGTACAGTGGTGTTCCGGGCGGGACCCCACCTGGAACCGCCGACACTGGAACAAATGCCGTAGAGGAGTTTGATGACACGGGTTGGAATATGCACTCAATTCTCAGCTTGTCGCAATTGGTGCATTTGCCATTCGTGGTGTTCGCATATCCGCTGCATCGAATCTGTGAGGCAGCCATGTCAGTCCTGACGTATACCAAAATCGCCCTTGCAAGTTGAATATGCCCATGAAGATGCCTACCTTTCTCTTGCGACAATATCGGCACGCAATGGAGGTTCGCTGCCTCGGCGCAGCTTGCTGCTGTTGGGCTGACGCCGGCGGAGGTGCATTCGGTCCCCCTCTTGGGTAGTCATGGTAGCCAGGATAGGGTCCGGGTTGCTGCTGATATCTGTAGTACGGATCTGATGGGGCGTATCCCCCGCCTCTTGCCGGCGGAGGCGGAGGGGGGGGCGGATAGTACTGATTATCCGGGTACCCTGGACGCTCTCCATATCGACCGTCATACCCCCGGCCTTCCGGTGGTCGATCGTAGCGGGATCGGTCTCCGGGAGCGTGGGGCGGCGCTGGCGGCTGGTCATACCGACCTGGTGGCGGGGCTGAGTAGCCATTCTGGTTTGTCGGCGATTCTGACCAGTTCCCCCTCGAATCGTATCTTTGATCGGAGGGATACCTGTGGTCGGCTGGGTAGCCAGCATCTGGGTAGCGTTGCTCTGGTGGATATCCTTGGCCAGAAGGCGCATAGCGGAACGAAGGTAGTGTCATATTCGGAGCGGCAGATTGTTGTTGATGCGGTCTGCGATCCTCGTCTTCCGTTGGGGCAGGGTAGTGCGGATCGTGGGGATTCTCTCTTGGTGGATACCCTCGACCTCCGCGCGGGTCGTCTGCCATGCTACGGGCAAGTGTAGCAGGCGCCAGAATGGGAAAAAGTTGACCAAGTGCCTGAGGAAAGTGAGTGTGCCTGCAACGGGTGCTGTTCACGATCCAGTCCGAGTGCTGCTGCGTACTGAAGTGGGGTTGGTCGCGTTCGGAGGGGGGGATGTGTGTGCTGTAGGAGATGTAGTATTTCCTTCGGGGTCACGGAGAGGTCCGATCGCAGCGTCTAGGCGCACCAGTAAGTTGACTACTAGTGTGCTGAGACCGTCTATCCGAAGTGGAGTGTGAACAATGTGGCAAACCGCAGTCTGTGATGGCCAGACCAGGCGACTGGAATGCTGCAACCGAGGATAGAGCAGTTGTCAGTAAGAGGGAAGAGGAATGCGTGCGCAGGTGGTGCTCAAGGTCGCTGCGGAATGGTGTGAGAGAAGAGCGGCGGTGGGAAGAGCGGCTGGAACGAGTCCTTTTCAAGATGCGGGAGTTCCCTTGTCGCTGGCGGCCTGGGTTTGCCGTTAGTTATGTACTCGAAGCGAACGGACGAGACCGGCGGGGCTGAAAGAGAAAACGTGCAGGGAAGCCACACTTCGTCAGAACAAGGAAACCTAGACAGATATTCAAGAGAGAACACAATCCTTCAAGTTCCCGTCCTGCGCAAAAAGTATGCTCTTTGCGGCCGATGGAGCTCATCCAGCAGCCACCAACCTTCCCGTCAACCGCCACGCTTTCCACCTCCCCATCGTCAGCGGGAAGCAGACGCTGGGAGTCGCTGACAGGCGGCGACAAAGAAGCTAGTCGGCAGCGCGCAACGGATACGGAGTAGGATGTGGAGGAGAAGGGGAGACCCTAGGTGGAGAGTGGAGGGGACCTTGGTATGGTGTGCATGGTTGAGCGCTGCAAAAGCGGGCTCGACCGACTGATCAAGGAGCCAAACGCAGGATCATCTGAGTCGTCTGCAGAGCTGCTGGACGGCCTCTCCATTCTCCGCTCCTCCTCCCCACCCGTCGCAGCCGGGACGCCCAGCTCCTTCTCATCGCCGTTCCCGAGCCGCCTGGGGTTGCCGGGGCGTGCGGGAGATTGAGGCGCAAACATAGAAATCTCGGGACGCAATCTTGACAAAGCGCGTATCGCAAAATACGTACCTGACTTTGTGACGGGTCCTGCCAGGGACCTGAGCAGAATTGGTACAACAAGTACAGTGTCCTCACTGTATGAAGGCGTCCACTGTTGTGCGTGCACGAAGGCAGAGGGAAAAGCTAGCCGCCTGCGAGCGCTGGACGCATCGGCCGCACACACAATCTTTGGGGAGTCTGTTGTGGCGGCACCAGTATCGACAAGCAGCGTGTGTGTCACGAGCCGCCCTCGTTGGTATCGTCAACAGCCTGCCAATCTCCCTTGGCGTTTGCCTCGTTCTCCACAAGCCGCTGTTGGAAGCAAGCTTGTCAACGCAACGAGTACGAGGCCTTTGGGCGTTGAGTTGACGGTTGGTGGCTGAACCCAGGGTTGGGGACAGGATGCTGAGGCCGAGGAGGGGGGTGAGTTTGTCTCGTCCTGGTCGTACCGAAAAGACCGGTTACGTACCGACGGGAGGTACCACTTCTTTGCCGTTGAGACAAAGTATAAAACGTTGCCGTGCCCCAGCCGCTGGACCGAGTCGAAGCCGATGTATAACAAAATTGATGTTAGGAAACCCAAAGCTTGCGTCAACTCAATCGAGGACGGGCTGGGGACGAGGTCGTGAGTGAGGGCGATTGCGAGAGAGGAACTGCAAGACCGGGAGAAACGGAGCTAGTTGGAGAGGGCGCGGCTTATGACGGATCGGTGCTGTGCGCTGGGTCACAGGCTCAGGCCCAGGCGGCGGGCGTGTCCCAGATTTCACTCTGGTCGATGGGTGTGGCTTCTGGGCGCTCCTGGGCGCTGCTGGGGCAGCTGCAATCGAGCGTGGTTGCTGCCGCAGTGGGGCAGTGGAGTTGCCGGGGGTGCGGTGGAAGGGATGATGGTGGAGGCAGGCTAGCACAGACCCCTGCACGGTAGGCTCGTGGGCTGTGGACTCCTGGGGCCCGCTGCCCGGTGGGGTGGGTGTGCGCGGGTCCAGCAGGACAGGGAAGGGGTGAACGCAGACACCGCCGTGGTGTGTGCCCAGCGCGCTCTTCGATTGCCTTTTCCAAGCGGGCGCGGGTCGTGCTGCCAATCAGCCAGCGGTTAGGGCAGAGGCCTTCCAGGCCCTGTAAAACCTGGAAGTCTCCCGACGGTCTCACTCAAGTCACTGAGCTGCCTACATGCTCCCCCACCTCTTTGTAGAACCCACCAGAGCGGCAGACGCACATCGGCCGCAGCTGCGGCCGCAGGAGACAGGAGCCCTAGAGCAGTGAGAAGACGAAAAGTAAACACGATCAGGCGGAAAACATAGCTACCGAGGGGGCAACTGGCAGCTAAGTCTCCCGCAGCTCCGCCGCGCCTTTTCGTCAAACCTAAGGTATCTTCTCCCAGGCCGTCTCGGGCCAATGGCCACGCGAACGCAACCTACCCAGCAAGTCACCTGAGCATACAGCGCTTTCCGCGAGTGTCACCCTCCAGCGGGCCGTCTGAGGTGACATGGATGGTGCCAGATTGACTGACACCACTGAGGCCCTCACATTCGGACGCGTTTTTTATTCAGCCGGCTCTACAGCAGCCTGGGATCGCATACCTCCTCCGTGCTAGGACCTCCGACTGTTTCCCGGTTGTCTCTTTCCAGGCCGAAGTCAACCGTTGTCGTGGGTGTAAGATAGCTGGCAGATAGAATGTCTAGCCCGCGAGCGCCCGTTCACGCCAGCGCCAGTTGTTGGATAGTGGAGGCTGCCGCTCACATCGAGTGGCGACGTGTTGGTCAGTGCCGTCTTGGACGAAAAGGGAGTTGAAGACCAGTGAATTCCCGCACACGGCTACCTGAAAGCCCAGCGACCACGCCGCCGCTGGAGCATATAATCGCTCCGCCTATAGCTCGGATTCGCGTGGAATCCTGGACAACCCCGGTTCATACCAGAAGAGGAGACAACGCGATCTGCCGGGATGGAGGGTTGAGAGATTGGATCGCAGTCCTTCGTTTGGGCCACGGGAAGTGAGGTTGCAGCCTTCCTGCAGATGCGGCCCGGGAGGCATTGGCTGAACCTAGCATCCTGCCTGCCTTGCATGTGAGCTGGCAATGGAACCCGCCAGCGGAGGCATCTTCACACCTCGGTGGCCTGAGACGGGTGTCGGCTTTGTTGACAACCTCAAGCAGCCACCCACGATTCTTGACGCGAAACTCAGATATGTCTGCTGGCCGCCCTCCCATCCATGATCATCCGCCATGGGCCGGTCCGAGACCTGGTCTCGGGCAGCCCTGGAGCAGTTACCCGACCTCCGCATGGACTCGCCTGGCCCGTACCCGCGCGGAAAAGATAGCATTCCGTCTCGACAGGATTGGGTCTTCCACGCCCATCTCGTGGGTTTTCTGGCCGCGCTGACGCTTGCTTCATGGTCAGTCACTCGCGGAATATTGGCCGCAATGGACGGTCAAGGTCGTGCTCATCGCCTCCCGTCTAGCGGTGGACAATGCAGTGCGTAGCGCGGCGTGCAGGTGTGTAATCAGAGGATGCTGGGCAGGGGACAACCGCACCACCGAAAAGGTTGCAAATGGGGACCGTCCCGTCAGAGGCGAGACGTACGGCAAAGGAACCTCTGAGAGCCTGCTGGCCGCGCTGTGGAGCCGACACATGCGAAACATCTTCCGTCTCCTCATCAGAGGCACCCTGGCAGAGCATCTTGGCCGCCCCGCGACCCGGGCCGCCAAGTGAGACCCCGGCACCAGCAACGTGCTCAGCAAGCCATGTCGCCGAATGTCTTCATGGCAATGAATCAGCCCTCGATTCGTCAGCCCGGTCAGCTGAGAGTGCAATTCTTCCCAGTTGACCTTGGTGGTGGGCACTTTCAAACAGGCTCATCATCACCCGACGGTCGGCGACGCTGTTGTTGCAGCAGGCATCGTCGACCATCAGGCTAAATGGAGAGCACACCCCGTGGCGTAACAGTTAAGTGTCCAAGGTGGGCCGACGAACCCCAGGATCAAGGAGGATAATTTTGGGCAACCCAGCGCAGAGGTGTCAACTTTTGGGACGAAAAAGAAGCAATTGATGGCGGGTGGCCGCGCGGGTTTACGTGAGACGGCCAACATTTGAAAGAGGCAGCGCCCCGCAGATACCGTCGCTTTGGAGATGCACATGATGATGGGTTGCCTTATATTGCCTGTTTGCTGTAGGGGCCTTGCATCCCGGCCCCTCGCGCCGCACCGTTCAGCCACCCGATTCTTTGCCTGGCTGCGGAGGTCGGTTGTTGGCGGGTTGGCGGGTTGGCGGGTGTCCAACGGCCAAGAAGGCACGGGGGGTCAAGTCGATCGGTATGAGTAAGGGACGAATGAATCGCTGATCGGTGATTCGGAAAGAACATAGGAGCGGGAACGGGGAAGGAGGATTACACACGCTTGGGCCCAGGAGGGCAAGAAGGGGCAAGAGGATGGAAACGGGAAACGGGGTAGGCAACACTGCATGATCGATCTCACAACCGTCAACAGAGCCCGACGAGCTCGGGAGGACACACCATCTCAGGGGCAGGACGGGATGCCGCAGCATCGAAATCCACAAACGCCCGTAGTCAACAAGGAGTTGCTCGCGCGCAGCACCCGTGACGTTTGCACACGCCCCCTGCCGCCCTGTGTCCGCCGTTCCCCGCTGCCTCTGCCGTCGTGCCGCGTTTTGCGGTCAACTGACGGCAGCCAATCCAAACCCCCCGCCTCCTGGTTCTTTGCCTCTTGCTTCTCACCCTCCTGTCGATCTCAGCGAACCGAACCGGGCCGACAGATGGGTTAATATCCATGAATGCAACTCCCCGGCCGCTTATGATCAGGTACATGTCGGTACCATGCACTTTGCGCAGCGCACCGTCGCGGCCGAGGGGTTGGTGTGGGCGTGGGCCGAGCCAAAGTTAGGTGTCGGCAGCCGACAGATGGAAAGCGACAGCTTCACCAGAAAGGGCATCATAACATATCACATTTTCCAAGACCGCCAGGCAATACGAGTGGCGTGCCCGGCTATTTGCCGCCGGCGATGAACCTGCGACCTCCTCTCAGCTGCGCGGTGATGAGTGGACGCTCGCTGTGGAGGGGCAATGTCGTGCAGTGCCACCCCTCTCTGACTGAGGGGGGGTCGATGTTTCCAGGGTTCCAGTTCTTCTCATCGTCTTTCTCGGCCTCTGGATTCGTTCCTCGGAATCCAGGCTACCGCACTGGAGAAGATGACGGGCAGGGTTGCTGAAGGCTCATTGGCGCCCCGTCTCCCGGGTGCCCAGGGCACCGGATAGCCCAGCGGCAATCGAAGCTTGGAAACTCGGCGGCGAACGAGGGGCTGGTTGCGACTGGCCATCCAGGGGTGACGGGCTTCACACCGCAACAAAAAAGTCGTGGAGTTCATCCGGTTGAATCCCACGCGGCTTGAATCTCCATGCCTATTCTTGGCCACTCGATCTCGCCCCTCCGTCACCGTCGTCGTCATGTCCTCGTGAGAGGCGGGACCGCGAATCACGTCTTGATGCAGCGTAGCGCGGGTAGGACCGGGACGCTGGGGCGGTCCCCAGTTCGGGGGAATTTCTGTCAACATGGCATCCTTGTCACACCAAATTCCCGATCACGGAGGCTTTCTGGAATCTTGAGCAAGCAGTCAGTCACATCCGCTCACATGGAGCGCAGCGCATCCCCGCTCTGCAACCCACAACAACCACGGCCCCTTATTAGTACCTACCTTGGGGGTGTCGATTCAGCTGCTTTCCTCAATATTGCGACGGCGGTGAAAGACCGGCCCTGGGACCTCAACCACTTTTGGCCATATACGTCCCACCGACATCACACCCATTCGGACCAACAAACGACGATGGGGGATCGGTGCTATGACTTATCCGTCCAAAGCGACAGACGGGCAGGCCTGTTGTGTGTATGAGCGTCGTCCGTGCCGACGGTTTGCTGAGCCGCCTCGCAGCGCAAAAGTCACCAATCGAGGTGGCCGAGTTGGCTGTCCTCGATGCGTCCCAACCCTTTGACCGCAAAAACTCGCGAGCGGGATGGTTGTTACGGGGGGCAAGCTGCAGCAGCAGGTGGGGAAGCTTCCGATCAGAGTACGCTAACGAGCGGGTGAGTGTCGTCCTGCCCGTGCTCGCATTCCCGCGTCCCGTGTGCCCGCTTGGGTCCGGGAGAGAAACGCAACGAAAGAGGAGTTGCCAATCCCCGCCGCTCTCGCCTTGGGTGCTGCTCCCTTTGGGTCGGCCATGAGCCCACCCGTCACGGCCACCCCGCCTTCCAGCAGAGCCCCCTTCTCAACCGCACCGTATCTCATCAACGCAGTGAGAAGCTGGAGGAAAACTCGAGTCCCATGCAAGATCAGCCATGCTGCATGCTCGAAGTCGCCTTCGGCGGAGGCAGATTTTCCCGATAGGCATTTGTACAATACCCCGGCTAAGGACTGGCGGAAACGATGACGGCAAGCCTTTGCGTGCCGCCCGCTTCTCTTTAGGCTCATCCCGTCCTTCTTCTTCCGGACTCGCCCTCCTATAGGTTCTCTTGATCTGCATCCCGGCGCCGTTTCTACTGTAACCCGCATGCACCAGTTGCTAGGAGTCCAGCGCGTCAGCAGCTCTCAATATTCCCCCCAACAGACTCATTCTGGCGCACGCGGCAGCATCTTGAACCCGAAGCAGCAACGGCGGCAGCTTGGTGGGCAGCGAGCACGGCGCTTTGCGGCTGAGAGACACGTCACGCCCGACAGAGATGTCCTTTGAATACCAGTTAGCTCCAGAAGCGCGCGACACGGCCTGCAACATAACCATCATGACCTCTCGCTCATTTCCGCCGCGCCGCATGCATTCTAGCCAGGGCTTCTATTGGACACGATGAGCTGCAAGTCGACAAAGACGCTGCAATCTTTCGGCACTATCCAACGTCAAGTCCTTGCCGCAGTCTCTCCTATTTGCTCGCAT
Organism: Podospora aff. communis PSN243; assembly: GCA_033296975.1. Classification (NCBI taxonomy): domain Eukaryota; kingdom Fungi; phylum Ascomycota; class Sordariomycetes; order Sordariales; family Podosporaceae; genus Podospora; species Podospora aff. communis PSN243. The sequence continues at coordinate 62,636 of MU865922.1, forward strand.
CTGAGCGGACTGACCAGCTGCAGGCAAAATAGCGGGTCGAGCAGACTCTTTAGCTCAGCGCATCACCATGTCGACATCCGCGTCCTTCTCAGCAATCACTCCCCAGGTGTCCCGAAACGATACTCCCCAGCAGTCCGCAAGAATGGTACATTTCACCTCACTGCTGCCGAGGTCTCGGCACATGGAAACCTGGACCCCAAGACGAGTCCTTCCAGGATGTCAGTCAGATCGGGAATACCCGCCTCCTGCTGTGCGGAATGGACCGCCAAGCGAGGACCAGGCATGAATGATCCGTTCAAGAACCACGAACCCAGACCCGTTGTTCAGGTTGGACACCCACTTTGTAGTCTGCAATGTAGGCACTCGGAATTTCGGTTCGCCTTCCCCAAGCGATCATCCCAAGCAGACAAGCTGAGCAGCGGAGCCCGTCACGATCACGCAGTGTCTCCGCACCAAGCAGGAGCGACCCCATTCAGGCCGAGGTGAGCCTGTCCATGAACGAGAGAGGTACGCGCTCAGCTCCCATTTGACGTTGGAACCCAATCGGAGACACGCCGGTACGCATTCAGCTGCTGGAGACATCGATATTGCATTTAGGCTTATTTGGGTGTCACTACTATGAATTGATGAGGGTAGCGGGGCCAGTGGGTTGCCATCGCGCGGATTCGTCGCCTCTGAGGCTTCCTCTGGAGCTGCGATTCTACCTACGATGGGAGATGTTAGAATCCTTCAATGCTGGCATCGCTTTGAATGCACGATCGCGGCAGTCTTTCTATTACCGTCTCGCCCAACCCGTCGAGCAACACAACCCCTTCGTTCACTTTAGAATCCTGAGGGAAGAGGCCGAGGTGGGGTGCGCCAGCGTTCGGGCCTTCTCTACCCCGCCATCATGAAGAGGATCTGTCACTTGTTGTTGTGGCATGGGGGAGAGGAACGTCCCGCCTCCGGCCCTCTGGGTTGGGACCTTTAGTTTCATCCTAAATTCAGCGCCACTCATCAAAGCGCCATCACCGGACCTTCCCACCCAGCAAGGTCTCGGCGACAGAGTCTTGGGTACGGCGTTGCTGCATCGAACCCGTTCGGCAACACATCATGCATTGCATTGCAACCTCTCGCATGCCAAATGCGGTGCCGTTATCTGAGATTGGCAGATCGCATGGGAGCGATGAGCAGGGTCGCCCCAGCTCTTTGAGAAACTCCCCAACAAGAGGGTTGAGGGATTCGGACCCTGGGGCCCAATCCATGTGATGGACGGTCAGCATTAAGGTACACTGACTTGAAACTAGAGTCCACCTCATCGCGCAGCCACAGAATACGATGAGCGTGATTTAAATAATCTACCAGTCAGGCCCCCGCCGTCCGAGTCACGGCGAGGAAGCAGCACTGAAGACTCTGATGGAATTGTGAGGTCGGTCTGACTCTTTCACGCTGCCTGCTGCGATGACCAAACGACACGACTCCTTGCCCCTCGATGGAATGGACGCTTCCGGTGGGTACCAGGAAAGCGCATCACTCAAAAGTTCCTGGGCTCTTGGCCAGGCACATTGAGAAGCAAGCCGAAGGTGTCAAACGAACGTCTTTGAATATGAAGCCTCAATCAGGTAGGGAGAGTGTTTTATTTTTGAAATTGACTCATCGGCAGCGGCGGTTGGGGACCTTTTTCGCACATTTCCGCCCCTGCGAACGAATTCTACAGGCCAAACGGGCCTGCTGATCGTCGAAGCCAACGGGATGCGGACGAGCGGCGCAAACAATGGTGCCGACCAAGGCGTTACTCCTTCGGGCGACGAGCCGAACTGCGAAATGGCGGTCTGGAAAAATGGCACCAGGCCTGTCTCATCCCGGGCATACGTTTGATACCTACCTGAGGTATAGCACACCAATGGCCAAAAGAGGGTGACGGTCGAAGTGGGCAAAAGTACAGTCACAGTACGGTCAGCTTCAACAACCTCGATGGCGCCGAAAGTTTGCGGTTCATCCTAACCACACCCCTCTCCTCTCCCTTGCCGCCCAGGACAGGGGTGGAATCGGAATTAGCGCGTAGGTTTCACGTCACGTGGGGAGAAGCTCCTGTACTCCACATCCGCCCTTCCGTTCAATTGCCGCCAGAAATGCGTGCGAGGGTGTGGCCTTCCTCCCCGGCGCACCAGCGAGTGGGGAGCAACAGAAAAAGAAAAATAGGTATCAGGCCCAGCCGAATGGTCAGGCTGGGTTCAGGCTTGCGCTCCAGCAGCTGGTCAAGGTCTCCTCCACGCATCGGGCACTCCGATTCGAATCATTTTGCCGCGCCTGGCGGTGTCGATGCCTCTCAGCGCAATGCTAAGGTATCGCGGCCCGTTGAGTTTCTATTCAACATCTTCTCAGCGACGGGACAGTTAGCCACATGAGCCGACCGCTCCGCACAACAACGGGCACGCCGCCTGAAGCGTGTCCACCGCGCAATAAATCATCATGGTTTCCTTCGGGAAAGCCCCCGCTGCCCCAAGAAACAGACATCACAACATGGAAGCTCGCGAAATGGTATATTTCAGTTGCGCACCGGTATGGTCAGCAGAGACAGCGACGCCAGCATTGCCAACACCAAGCCTGAGGCCGCAGTTGGCAGCTGCACGCCAGCCAGGCTCTGCGTGCCGCGACTAACCACCCTGAGCAACTTGTCAGCAGGTGGCTGGCGAAGTCGTGGCTATTTCTGGCTTACTTTTCCACGACGGTGGGGGACACGACCAACGTCCAGTCTGCATCCCGCGCCTAGATAGCTGAAGTCTACTGCGCTTGTTGATGCGGCAAGTAGAGGGCACGGCGCAAACACGGCAACACCAGCGCCTTTGGCTCTATCTGTGACCAGCGCCCATATCGTTCATCATACCTTCTTGCTCACCTCGAAGCAGCAGTCCCATAACTAACGGTATAAGGCCTTTGAGCAGGTTATCAACCTCGGCTCGATTCCAGTCGGTCACGATCAGCTCACGCCTGCCACCGCGAACCACTGGTTTGGAAGCCTCGAGAGTTGGAGCCAACCTTATTACGTCATCGGCTCTCGTAGTCTATTTCTTTCATTGGAATCGCGCTTGAAGTGGTGCACAGGGTACCGCGTGTCTCTCCAGGTCGAGTTCGCCGTTGCCCTGGATAGCTCTTTCCCCGAGCACCAGCAATGGAGAACTGGCAACCCCGGCATCTTTCCATCCCCACGACCCCTCATGCGCGGCAATCTGCCCGCGCGGGCTCCAGCACATATAGCGGCACACTTGGACGAAGACATCGTTGAAACATGGTGCGCAGCAAGTCACCTCAAGGCCAACCGCCGCAGTCGATTCCATGCAGCAGCGGGCGCGAGGCCGCGAAGTCGGATTGCCAAGTGAGAGAATGGCGCCACGCTGTGGGCTCGAGGGAGACCAGAAAAAGGAGCTTTAGTATCTCAAAACGGCGGTGAGAACCTCGTCCCCTCCTTCCTTCGGAATCGCCATATTGCATTTCTCACGTCAGTCGACGGCCGCGGAGGAGAAATTTATGGGAGCTTTTAGCGCCAACCACCGCTGCATGGGGCAGGCTCGAGAATAGGCCACGGGTTCGAGAACATGAGTAGCCCAATGCCAGTGATGTGTCAATTTGACAGAGCAAGGCACAGTTGACAAATATACAACTCCGCAACCTAGCAGAGAACCCGGGACCTGGCGAGCTGACCCGTCGGAAGCCGTTGCAACTTCGAGCGACAAGGTCGCACAAGAAGGATCGGGGGTGCGGTGCGGGTAATTCTGGTACTGTAACCAGGCCGTGCCGCAACAGCGACGACAGGAGTCAGAAATGTGATAAGTGACAAGTCGTCGCTCGGCTGGGAAGGGGCAGAACGAGCCATGTTTCTTGTGAGACCCCCTCATCCCCGCTCGTGATGAAGGGGGAGGCACATCATAAGCCTTCCGCCCGCAAGTCGCACATACCCACATACAACGAACCCTGCCCTGCGAGGTGACGCCCTTCCAACCGAAGCAAAGGCCCGCGCAGCTCTCGCTTTCGCCTTCTCTACTATCTCCCGACTCATTCACCCAGCGGTCCATGACCCCGCGCAAGCGACACGCCGCGTTGGTGCATGCAACATGTCCTATCCCATAGGAGGTTGCGTCCGCTTGCCATCCTTCCTCGCATGCAGCAGCATATAACTTATGCTGTCGTTTGCTGCGAATATTGCAGCCCTCGCGCTCCCAGTCGCAGCAGATGAGGGAATTCACGCCTGCCTCCTCGCCAACAGAGGATCGCCGCGCTCTGCCGCCGATCAGATAATGACCTTAGTGGAGAGAAGGAACATCGCAGTGCGACTCTTGCTCCCTCTCACCAAACTGCCAGGCAGGGGCACCGCTCGCGGCGGTTAATTCCGTTACCATGCGGCGACCCGCGTCACGAGGCCGACCGTAACAATAGGCCAGCTTCGCAACAAAAGCCAGGCCGTTGGCCGCGGCCCACCCCGCCCGGGCCACCGTCCCCCCCCCCCACAAACGACACGGAGCTGCCACATGCCACATGTTCGCACGGCTCGGATAGGATGGTGGGAGATGTCAACTCCAGTCATCAGGGACCGGTCAGGCACTGATGAGCATGTCGACGCGCGAGGGCGGGGGTGCAGCAAGCCCAATCCCGAGCTTCCAGCGCCCTGCTTGGGGTCCCAAGCAGGGCCCGGCTCCAGAGTCACCGCATGGACGACTCTCCCTTGTGACTGCGGACCGACGCGAGGGCCCCATGCACCCGCCCGTCTGCCCGAGAGGAGAAGAGGACAGCCATTTGGTTTCGGCGATCACCGGGCTTTGTTCCTTCGTTCCTTTGTTTCGCCAGTCGCGCCGTTCCATCGTCCTTGTTGGGCCGCAACTCGACCGTCGTTTCTGCCGACTTCCCCTTTTAGGACTCGTTCCACTTTGTCACTCTGGTGCCGCGCGCGGCTCGTCTTCGCTGTCCATGCCAATTCCTTCCCGGCCGCGCCGCCGCCGCCGCTAATTCCAGATAATCTGGCGAGGCAGTAGCCGCACAAGCACAGCAATAGTTACCGCCTAGCCGGAGGAGCATTGCCCTGTTCGAGGGTAGCAAATCCCGGCGTTATTCGCGACAGTCGCGGCGCGCTCTTTCCATTTGAGACTTCGGCCCCGTGCTGATGCGTCGGGTCGCATTTGGAGGTTTGGATTGAAGGGCACCGTCGCCCAATCGCCGCAAGTCTCGATGCGAGAGTGAGGTGAGACAGGCAAAACTCTGAGAAGGATGACAGTGGGGGTAGAAATATCAGCAACTATCACAGACGCAAGTTGGAGGGCCAATGGCCCCATTGCCTCACTTGCTGTTCCCTGCCAGACAGCGCGGAGGTCGGTGAGGGTGTGGTCAACCTCAATTTCTGAGCTGTTCTGATTGCCAGGCTTTGCCTCTTTCTGGCCTCGGCCGAGAAGGAAGCCAACAAGTCGAGTTACATACCGAGCCAGCGTGCATACTTGAATGGGATGGCTGGGCGATACTTCAGGCTACATCACTGTTCATGTTCTATCGACGCACCTTGTGGGTCCGCGTATGCACTCGTCGGATCGTCATCCCAGATCGCTGGCCTGCCGTCCCGCTCTCGGGGAAGGGAAAAAAAAAAGGAAGGGAATGGGAGGAGAAGCGAGCGAACCAGCCTTCACCATGTGGGTGTGTGGTAGTGGGAGTGTGAGTGTGTGCGCGTGTGTGTGCATCGGCTAGCGCTAGCTCCCTTGTACCCTGGACGCAACAGTGCGACGTGCCAGTTGTGCAATCTGGGTCAGGGAAAGAGGCGGGTCGAGCGGGTCGGGTCGTGTCGATTTGGGGGCGACGCGGAGGGCAGCGCTCGATGAGATTTGCCCAGTGCGCGCGGGGCCGGCACGGGCGCTGCGCTGCTGGGTTCACTTCCTTGCTTCGGTAGGTGACGTGACGTGCGTTGTGGGTGCAGGCTTGGGTTTCTCTCACTCACGTGATCTAGAGGTCGGTGAGGATTGGGATTAGCTGGACAAGATGGTAGTTCCTGGCATCGCATCCAACAATACTCCCATGGCGAAATCATGTTGATCGATCCATACATGCCGTAGTACCTAGGGTAGCTTGTCATGATCTCGTGCCACTGGAAAGATGTCAGTTGGCTTGTTCAGTGGCCTCGGCGACTTTTCGCAGCTGGATGCGTTGCTGGCAAAATTGTTAGGGTCAGGGAAAGTCTCCGGTTTGCGATGGGCTGCGGGACCTCCTGTCCCAGCTTCTCTGAGCGAGTGTGGATTGAACATAAAACCCAGAAAAATTGCATCGCGACAGGATACCTGCTTCCGTCTTTCTTCTTCATCTTCTCCGGGCCAAGAGTAAACTTGCCAAGATTGAGCATCGCGTAACCCACGGGCTCCAACCACCGCAGCTCTCTGTGTCCATCTTCACAATATCTCTCACAAGTATCCAGAAAACGACACCCCTGGAGCTATGGCATCTGAACAGAACAAGGCCTTCTTCAAGTGAGTTTCTCACACCACACAATAACGGCCAGGTGGCCAGGAGGAGGGGAATGTTCATCTCCCATGTGCTGCTGCTTCTTTGAGGCAACCGCACACCCCCATGCCAGACCAAAATGTGTCCACCCAAATTCTGACTTCCGCCATAGTCATGAAGCCGCAACATATGACTCAAAGCACGAGAGGACGCTCGCGCAAATAGTAAAGGAGATCCAGTCTCGTCTGGGGTTCATCGGCGTGGACTGGGTCGATGACGATGGGAGCGCGGATGAAGAACAGGACCATACTCCAAAAAAGCATGTCAGATTACTCGATTATGCCTCCGGTACTGGCGTCAGTAAGTTCTTCCTGTTGGACGCTTGGCTGGTTCCCATGCTGTTTGGACGATGACCGGGTGATGGCCCAACGGGTTGTCGGCTTGGACAGCATGGCGAGAGGAGTTCACCGTTGCTAACACTTGATTAGTCTCTAGGGTATGTAAGCATGGCTATGTCTACGCAGACCAGTGCCTATTATCTTTCAGCGCAGTGCTCTCTTGGGGCTGATCACGACGACACTAGGCCTTGGCCCCCTATGTTACGCAATGCGTGGGGATCGACTTGTCGGACAACATGGTCGAGGCTTACAACTCCCGCGCCGAGAATCAGGTCAGTGGTTTCACGCCCCGGAGTTGTAAAGTGCTTGGCTCATATCACACTACGAAAATAGGGGCTCGCTGAGAGTGAGATGCGTGCCTACCAAGGCGATCTCACAGTGGCCGACGACCCAAACCCTGCCGGGTTTACCTCGGAGAACTTCCTCAACTTCGACATTGCTGCTGTTGGGCTAGGGTTTCACCATTTTGTATTTTGTTCCCCTCTGGATTTGGTCTTCCTACTCAGCGGTCAAGTTCGGGCTTGAGTAGCAACTGACAAATCCACAGGACGATCCCGCGCTTGCTGCGCGCAGGCTTGTTGAGCGTCTACGGCCAGGCGGCGTTCTCCTCGTCCTTGACTTCTTGCCCCACGAGAAGATGCATGTGAGTACGCCCAATGCCTCCGCCCAAGGACTAGAGAGGTTGACACACTTTTCAGTCGGCACACGCGGCTTCCCATACAGTAACTCACCACGGGTTCTCAAGAGAGGCCATTCAGAAGATCTTCGATGATGCTGGTGCCGGAAAGGACTTTGCGCTTGAAGACGTTGCTGTCGTGTTCAACAGGTCGGCCGAGAACGGGCACGAAATGCGCAGGCAACTCTTCCTTGCGCGCGGTACTAAAGCATGAGTGTGTTGTTTTGCTCAACCGCTTTGTCTGTGCATTATGAGACCAGAAGGCCTCTGCCCATGCCATCTTCCTGCCAGCAGTTTTATCTGGTGTCGGTTGCATTGACATCCAGCGAAGAGGCTGTCTCTGGACAGAAATTGGGTGCGAGAGTAGAGATCACGCTATATCTAGCTGTTGATGGCGGAGCTTCCGCCCCGGAAAATGGGGCTTGACGGTAGAGCAATGCTTAATGTTGAGCCCCGAAATATGATATTGGGCAGCACGAGCTCACCCCAGCACAAGACCAACCACCCCTGTCACAATCAGGATACATACCAAGCTGCCAAATGTCTTCTCTAGGCAGCGTGTGAGACAAGCACCGTGGCCGTGTTACACGTTCCGAAGGCCGAGACATATCTCTGTGCACCCTGCTCCCGAGATTTTACTTTTGCGTGCCCTCTGACAGTGCTACAGTACCCAGACGAGAATTTTTCCGCGGGTGTTCAACGTGTGACAGCTACCAAGCCGGCATTTACCCCTGTATGAGTATTTCAGACAACCTCTGTTCAGTGTGGCGTGGCTTGATCCAACGACGAACTAACATCTGTTGCATTATTCGAGACTGGCGACGCGTCAGAAAACATAGGCCCATGAGTCACATCCATCCTTCTTCATGGAAGCCCTCTCCATCCCTCTCCATGGTCTTCACTTTCGAAGTGGAATGTTCGTCTTCTCATATTATGCCTACCTATACTGCGCGTTGATGTGCTCTTCTGCCTACAAAGCCTTCCTCTTGGCCGTCACTCAATCTGTGGCCAGAGAATACAACGCTGAGACGAATTTGCCCGAGGGGAGATTGAATCGTTGGGCCTTGACCTTGGCTTTCAAGGTGGCCCGGCTACCGTACCCGGAACGCTACCAGGTATTCACGGCCCGGAGCTGCCACCTCGAACATCAACTCCAAGCTGCTGCCCACACTCTATCGGCTTCTTTTGGAGGGTTAGGTAGCAGATGTCAAATACCACCAAGAGCCTCGCGACAACAGCCATAGCGCCTCAACGTTGATACAATGGACAAATCGCTTCATATCCGATTCTGCTGAGAGCTACAAACAGCTAAAGAAACCCTGACTGAACACCGTACCGGACAGCACGTCGCCGCCCCTGCGTCTGGTGGTTGCAAAAATTACGTAAATACAAGATACAACCTTCTTCCGACCATCACACCCATCGCCTCAGTACCGGTATACGTGCTCCGCAGGCTTCTTCGGTGTCGATCCATACCTATCGTCATTGTACAAGCCGTCATCGCTCACCGGGGTGACAGGGTCTGGCTTTCCAGTCTCCTTGCCATGCGTCGACGGGTTGAAACCAGGATGGAACGGCTCATAGGGAAGCGACGGAAGGCCGCCAGAGGCCTGGTTCCTCGATGAGGAGGGCTCCGACACTGGGTCTCGGAAGGGATCGCCGTCGTCGTCTGCATGTTGTTGGGGCGTGGCGTTGTTGGATCGCGACGGACCGGCCGCTGTCCGATCCCATTCATTATCGGTGGCTTTTCCCTTGCCGTTCCCCCCGACAGCTTTCCTGTCGGGCAGCGGCGGAGGTGGCCCGAAATTCGCCGGTGTCGCTGTTGCCGAATCTGGAGACGGTTGCCACGATCCAGGTCCGGCGCCGCCGCTGACCTGCGGGTCTGGAGGGCCAGAGGGAGGTGCGCCGGGGGGGCTGGTCGAGTTCCTGGGCTCGCCAAGACCAAGATGCTTCTTGGCTTGCAGTACGGCACGCTGGTGTTGGTTCAGCGAGCGTTGTAGCTGCTCATTTGTGTCGAGGAGGCTCTCCATGGTGTCGTTGTCCGGTGCTGGGTCGGCTGTCATGTAGCCTTGAATGCTACGGGAAGCGCTGAGACAGCGGTCGGCAAACTCCTTGATCAAGTCGTTTGACAAGATCTCGGTCGGCGGGGTGCACCCGACCACTTGTTCCAGCAGTTTGGCCGATGTGCGGGCCTCTTCAAGTCGGTTGGCCAGCTCTACCGGATTAGGGATCTTCTTGTTGCTGTGTGCTCGCGAGAAATACTCCTGTTGTTGTTGTTGTTGTCGTGCGTCGAATGGCGGCGCGTTGAGCACGCGGGGCACTGGTTGAGGGACACCCTTTTCCCATGGTCAGCATGGAGCCCTTTGCCAGCACTAGTATACTTACCCCGTAGGCGCGGTACGCCTTCTCCTTCTCCTTCTTCCACATCTCAATGATGGTGCCCAGCCCTTCGTCGTAGCCCTTTGTGTTCTCAAAGGTGTCGAGCGTCTCCATTAGCATCTGGCGCACGTTTGGATCGCGCCCATTCCGTAGCAATTCCTTGGTGACGTCGGTGAACTTCTTGTCGAGGTTGCGCGTAAAGGTCGCCCCAGGATTGTCGGAGAGGATGCGTATCAACATGATGGCATTGTACTGGTAAGACGGCTTGCTCCAGTAATCGCGGCCGAGGAACTTGCGGATGATGCGGGCGCATTCTGCGGCGGCCACGGGCGAGGACTCGGCGGCATCGACGATCGATGGAAGGAAAGTGATGTCGTCGCCCTGTTGGTGTCGCCTGACATCAGCTGCCTGTTCCCCCGACATGACCAAACAAGCACACAACGCCGACCAGAACTACTCCTTGCAGGGGGCTCAACGTACTGTTTGGCTCCCCCCTGATTCGCAGAATTGTTTCTGCGACACCACACATCAGCACCACATGGCGTCGCCAGATATTGTATCCAAGAGTCGTACCACAGCGCGCGAGGCCGTCGCTTCGGGAGAATCGCCGTTGAGATCCGGAACAGGTCCGTCACCTCCCGCTCCTGTGCGAACGGCGAGACAATGTTAGCCTCCATGCGCCACCAGCAATAATGTCTCGGTTTGCGCCGAGCATCACGGAGGCGTGCCGTACCTAAGGTCGGTTTTCGCTTGATGGTGCCCAGCACCTTACTAATGCCCTTCATCTTCACTGTCATGCCCGGGAACAAAGTAAACGAGTCGATTCGGAGTCGAGTCGGTCAAGGAGGTGTCACTGGCGCGCGGAATTCTCGACGGGGTATGATGTGTCGATGCTGAGGGGAAAGCGGACGCGACAAGCTTGGGCAGGCGGGCGGGCAAAGCCTTCGTTGCACAAATAAGCTAGGCTCCGAGAGATAAGACCTTGTCGTCACCGTTCTAGTTTGCCGTTGAGCTTCGATGCAGGCAGTTCCGGTCAACGAGCTCCTCAGAGCCCAGGTGCGAAATGCAGGGTTGGTTATGGTCGCTTTTCTCAAACAGGAGCCTGCCCTCTTCAACTGTTTCGCCTAACGGCGGTCCCGTTTGAAGATCCGGGGTAAAGGCCCCGCGAATGGCGTGCAGCGATTGCGCTGTGTCAATCAACGTTTGGCGCCGGCGGAAGCTTGGCATGCGACGACAAGCCACGGGAAGCTTTCGCAACAATGCTGAGATGCGAGTCGCTGTCGTTGTCGCTCTTGTTCGCGATTTTGCAGAAATGGGTATTCCTGGAGACGAAATACCTACCTAACTGCTGATGAGCAAACGCTGCGCCGCAATGATTCGTGTGTGTTCCCTGGCGAGGACACCGCGCTGATGACTGTGAAAGCGAGACAGTGGCGACGCAGAATGCTCTCTCCCCCCTTTATATCACATCTTAGGAGGTATGTAGCGGATGTATAGAGCGGTGCGGCACAAACTCGGAGATACAAAACGATGCCTAGCAGCAGTATGAGGGTTTCCGCGTGAGCTCAGGGAGGCATCCATCCCATCTGCGGTGCACAGCCTCAACTCCACGCAAGCGTTCCGCATCTGCATTCGCCATCAGACGTTCGGCGCCATCCCGTGTCATCCAAGATCTAGCGCGGCACCAGTAGAATTGCACAACGATCGGCACCAGCTGCCGCCTGTCACCAAAATGCAACCTTTTTGGACTTGGTCAGCCTCTTGGGATCCTGGAAATCTGCGGACCAAATACTACGACCCATTCTTGGCAGTTTTACATGCCCACTGAGCTCTCAAAACCCACACGGCGATAGGAGATAACTTGACCTGAATTGACAGCGGAAACATTGCAGGCGTGGTGACTTTTGTGAACGCGTGGTCAAGATAAGAAGCTGACAACGCTTGCATTCTGGCCTCCAAGTAACAGGCATCTATGAGTGCCGACTGATGGCACTCCTTTGATAAATATGGCTTCAGACCCAGCAACCACATCACCCCCGACACCTGACCAATTCAATAGAGCCAGCCGGCGCAAATGCTTAACAGATCACCGAACGCCGGCCCTTGTTGTACACTATTCTCTGCCAATTCCCTCACACAACCTAATATCTATTCGTTATCATCATCATCATCGGTGATATCTTCAACCACAAGACTTCCTCCCCTGCCCATCTTTTCGGCAATCGTCACAGAGCTACTTGGCTCTAGCGTTTCACGCGGCAAAACCGACGCTATGCGGAAATTATACTTGTGCTCGTAATCCTTTGGTTTCGTTAGCCCTTCGGGTGGTGGCTGGGCTTCGTTCAAAACGTCGTAGCACTCCACGAAGGCGTAAAGATCCTCCAAAGATGTCTCCCCGGGGAACTTGCGGATCACCCGTTCCCCGCCAGACGAAGCGGCCATGTTTAGCGCGAGTCGGACTCCCGTCTCTGGCTCTGGCGAAATCTTCGTAGCACGCCACTGCCGCCACTGCCTGCACAGCTCTTCCTGCCGCGCAGCAGCAGCAGCCTCTTCGAGGGCACGCTTCTCTGCAGCCGCAGCTGCAGCAGCGGCTTCCCGTTTCTGTCGAGCGCGCTCCCTGTCACGAGCCAGCGACCGCTCGTAAGCCGAATCCTGCTCTGATCGCAAGTTGCGCGCAACGGCCTGCGCGGCTCGCTCGGATCGCACGTTGTCGATATCCGGGGCGTACTTGGCGATGGCGCCTTCGATGCCGGCGAGGTAGGCCGTCCGGGTCATTGGTCCCGTGAGGCGCTTGACGATACCCATTCGTGTGCTACCTTCTTTGGGGGTGAGACAGATCAGGCAGGAAAATGGATACTTGGTGCAGAGATACTCGTTGGCCACTTGGTAGGCTTCGGAGTCCAATACATTTCCGCCCCAAACAATAACGTTGTTCGCCGGGTTGTTGAGGAAGGCCACTACCTCGGGCGACAGCAGCGTATTCTTGATGAACGATTCCGTGTCGTCATGCTCTGGCGATACTAGGACGGTGAGTAGGAACTTCAAATCCCGCTTGGCAGCGTCCAGGGCTTGGGCGTGTCCTCCATCGAAGAAGATCAGTTCATGTGAGCCGTACTCCTCCTCGAATTCTCGTCGGAATCTCTCTGCTGTCTCCTTCGGCAGCGTCACCCGCCGTTCGCTGGTGGCCTTCCAACCCCGCCGTATGGACCCTGTCACTACCCGTGGCCGAAGCGAGCGGGGGAGGAAGGAGAGAATATAGTGTAGAAGGCCGATGATGGCGCTGACGACCCTGTATCCAAGCTGGAATGGAGCAAACAAAGCTGCAACGAGGAACGGCGGTTGGTATATTACGGGCGGTTGAGGCACAACGCGCGGTGCGAGCTCAGTCCTCGAAGGTCGGACAGCTCGTGAAGGACGGCCGGCCGATGTGATCAGGCTCTCCTGAAGATTATCTAGACGAGCAGCCTCGAGAGGGATGTGGTTTTGCGCGGCCTGGGCCTCGGCGACAATGTCTGGACCCTCACCATCGAAGAACTTGGCTATTGCAATCTGGGGCGTGGCGGGTTAGTGCCGTCCAGCTTGTGGTCTACCTGGAGGGGGCGCACCTGAACGTTCCACTGCGATCGCTGGAGCAAAGGGACAGCATCTTTGAACTCTTGGCCGGTGACGTCCGTGTACTGCTGCAACGCTTCTTGCTGGTTTGCTGAGAGCTGGCTCAAATCAAAGTCGGCCGCACTCGCCATGGCGCTGTGTCACGGAGTTTTGTTTGCCTTCCGTGATTTGAGGTTGGTCGGAGTCAACCACCATGAGGTCAGCGTGTCCCTATCCGATATCTACGCTGTGGAGTTCAACATGTGCCTAGCCGATATTTGCATCGACAAGGGTGCGGAGTGGGCCCTGGCAACTGTTTGCGTCCTCAGAAAAGTGGGTATAGATGGTCCGTGCATCTCGAGGCTGAGGAACGCATTAGCGCGCGTCCGACCTTGGTTTGTCCCAAGATCTCGAGCTGCAGACCCCCTCGACTGCGGAAGGGCAGCGCGGACAGTTGGTGCCGACGCGATCCCTCTTTGTCCACGGCAGACAGCGCCATTGGAACAAAAACCCTCTCCGGCATCTCATGGGTGCATTATCGCCCGTCCAGGTTGAATCATGGGACAGAGACCCAAGAGCAAAGTGAGCCCCCCTCCACTGACCTCCCCGCCTGAACTGCCGCCTCCCGGCCCCGGGTTCTCCGAGCACGCGACTTCACAGCGCCGGCGTTGGGAACCTGCAATTCCATCTCCGGCTTCCAACTTCCTGTTCGTGCTCTTGAGAATTGCGCTGACACGCAGCCGTTGCAGAAGTTGTAGAGCCAGCCACAATCCAGGGACACCGCATCTGACCCCGCCGTTCGCCCACTATGGCTGCGGCTCGCTACTCGTCCTCGAATGACCTCCGCCGGCAGGTTGGGTCGCCGAGGTCCAAGGCCCGTGGTTCGTACTTGTCTATCCCTGCGCAGCTCCCGGCTGCAAGGACACTGGCTCATGGTTTATAACCACTACAGAACACAAGGAGACTCTTTGCCGCAATGTATTGATATATGGAAATTGCCGCTACGAGGACCAAGGTTGCTCGTTCAATCACGATAATAACAGCAACAAAAACTCATCTCAGGCCGATTTGTAAGTGTGCAGCACCAAGCTGATCCTCACCAGATTTCACCAAGTTATGTATATTCAGGGGGGAATCGAGCTTGGCCCGGTTCGGCATTAGATAAACCCCTGGCCCCATATGTCTTCCAAGGAAGCTATCTCTTGAAACGGCACCTGACTGTCTCTCCAGTGGTCCCAAGAAGTCATTCAACGTCGAGTCGCCGTCGTTTACCCCATCCACCCAACAGCAACAACAGGCCTCCAAGAAGTCGACGTTTTCTTCTCAGGCTGCGAGTGCTGCACCATTCACCCCGAGGGCATCTAGTAGTGAGTCTCCTAACGATCTCAAGACTTCCCATCTAATGGAGGAATGCAGCCACGCCAAGCCTCCCCCAGCAGAATGCTGAGCCGATCATGTTCAACCCTGGCTCAGCCCGTGAATTTACTCCTGCAACTTACGATGTTGGGAATCCGGTAATATCTTATGACTGAACATATATCTTTCCTTCCTGGCTAACGGCAAGGGCAGAGTTCCAGCAATGGCGTGCAAGAAAATGGCGGTCTTTATACCGACCCTTTTACTACCATGAACTCCTTGGGCCAACAGCTGCCTTCCAGTAACCAGTTTAACCCATATGCTGCCGATCCCAACAGCATCTCAGGATCTGGATCTGCTTTTTACCCTCAACAATACTCCAGTGGCCTCATCCAACCGCCCAACTATCACCTGTACCAGCCAACTGACGGCTATCGTGGAGACCTGCAGCCGTGGCAACGTGCCACGTACGATTTCTTCTTGCCTAAGCACCTCCGCGAGGAAATGCAGAAGAAACTTTTTGCGGCACAGCAAATGATACCAGGTAAGATCTCAACTACGGGCTCCGGGGACCACGGCGCTGACGCCGGGCAGGAATTATGTTGCCTGAACTCGAGCGCTACCATAGTTTGGTTCCATTGGATACCAATCATCGAAAGAGCACATCCTGTTTCAACTATCAAAGTTGGATGTACAAGGCCAAGAACAACAAGAATGGGAGACTCTACGCTCTGCGTCGACTCGAAGGTGCGACACCCCGCATCACCTTTTCAGTCCTGATTGCTAATGCAGAACCCAGGATACCGACTGACAAACGAACATGCTATTCAGACTGTCATGAAAGAGTGGAAGAGGATCAAGAATGCCTGTATTGTGACGGTGCATGAGATCTTCACGTCCCGGGAGTTTGGTGACAGCTCGCTGATCTTTGCATACGACTATCACCCATTGTGGAAAACACTCCAAGAATTGCATTTTCAGCAGAGCTCCGGTCCCCGCTTCAAGACCCCTGGCTCTATTCCGGAGGAAACACTCTGGGGCTACATCTGCCAGATCACGACGGCACTCAAGGCTATCCACTCCAGCAAGCTGGCAGCTCGCAGCCTTGAGCTCAGCAAGATCATTGTTGACGGAAAGCGAATAAAGCTGGCTGCATGTTCCATCCTGGACGTGGTACAGTTCGAATCAGGTTCTCAGAAATCGCTACAAGATTTGCAACAAGAGGACCTGATCAAATTTGGCAAGCTTATGCTCTCCTTAGCAACAAACCAGTTGCCATCTCACCTGAACATCCAAGTGGCGTTGGAGTCGCTGAACTCAAAGTATTCGCAAACTCTCAAGGAGGCAATTGCGTGGCTTATCAGCTCTTCTTCCATAGACGACCCCAAAAGTATCGACAGTTTCATTACCGGCATTTCTTCGCAGATGACCAAGTTCTTCGACCTCGCGCTCCAGGAGTCAGACGAAACCAAATCTCACCTCTCCCGAGAGCTTGAGAACGGCCGCGCCGCACGGATCATGATGAAGTTGGACGCGATACTTGATCACCCTAGTGTGGCGAACATTCCCAACTGGTCAGAAATGGGCGACAGGTATCCGCTAAAGCTTTTCCGCGACTACGTCTTTCACCAAGTCGACAGGGACGGCAAGGCTTGCATCTCGATAGGCCATATGCTGACCTGTATCAACAAACTTGACGCAGGGATCGAAGAGCTGGTGCCGCTTACCAGTCCAGACAATCAGACATCGCTCGTTATCAACTACCGTGAACTTCGGAACATGCTCGAGCGTTCGTTCAACGAGCTTCAGAAACATTCAAAGAGCTCTGGGCCACCCTAGCTGGGTCGCGCTGGAGGTAGAAGGGGCATCCCCAAATATAAATCCACGTAAGAGATCAGACGTGTGGCTGAAGATGTCGAGGGGAAGAAGAAGATGGGAAGAGGGAAGGACACGTCAGTGGAAATGAAGGTATCAAAGGCGGCGTAAATGTTGGGCAGAAGACGAAAGGGTAAAATGATGGAGTGCGGTGGATTGGAGAGGAGATCAATTTCGGCACCGTGGCGGTCAAGGGCGGTCTTGACGACGTAGGGCGGCCCACATTGCGAAACCCAGATACAGCGCAGTCAAACACCCGAAGCTAAACCCGACACCAGTCGTACACTGAGCGAAACCCGAGGTCTGAGAGTAAAGAAGACCAGCGATCCTTTGACGGCTTGCATGTATTACACATCAAGGCAGCGGCTGCTTGACGGGAACACCGACACATGGTTTGTGTAGCGTTCCTTGCTTTTTACTTTTGGGTATCACTGAGCCAGGTGTTGCATCAAGCCTCCAGGCCTGCGGCGAGGTGGAAACAACGGCGGTTCGCGAATCTTAAAGTGCATACCAACAATGAAGTCATCAGGGAGCATGAACAAGCATGGACTGAGTAGTGTGGTCAGGCAGAGTTAGACGGGTAAAATTCAGACTATTTCAACATCGTATCTTCCTGTAAGCCTGTGCCTTCCAGTACGCCGCCTGGTGGCAAGCCCTATGGAGGACTACCACGCGATGCAACGTCAATCTTCGTGGGAGCGGAAGCGGAAGCGATGATTTGTAAGTCTCCGTCAAAACGTTCGGGCCTGGGCTTGACCAAAAGATGGCATCTGTCTTCGGATCAAGCGCACTTTTCCCGACCATCACCACTTTTGGGATGCACTCGTATTCCTTCTCCGCAGATTTGCCATCGCTTTCCTCAGTCGTCGCCTTCTTGTACAAAGGGATTTGCTATCACTTCACTGCCGTCAACAGGGCTGATGACAACCAACAAGGTGCCTCTCACCACCACCAGGCCCAACGATCGCGTTGTCTCGTTCCCCTCGTCGTCTGTAATGCTTGGTCAACGTATTGGTCCGCGACACAGACGAGAGAGATCTTGAGCTTACCTCTGAGCGCCTCCTGTACCTCGTCCAGCACCAGATTCATCAGCGCATCATACCCTTTGAGAACACCAGTGACTGTCCACCTAGGTTAGTACGGTGACACGCCCCTTAGCTGACCCACGACCAGCAACTTACCCTCACGCCCTCCGTTAAACTTGACTGTGACTCTCTGATCCATGTACTTCTTGAGATCCAGGATGTTCTCCTTCTTCGGTCGCTCCGCCTGCTGCCCGCTTCCGCCGTGTCCTGAAGCTCCTGAAGCTCCTCCGCCGCGCCCTCCTCCGCCGCGCCCGCCACCGCGGGGTCCGCCTCGTCCGCGATAGCCACCCCGGTCGGCCATGGCTCGTTCGATGTGTTGTGTGTGAGTGGGAGAGGTGCGGTCGTGTATGTGGTAGGTTCCGCTGGAAGGGTGGGAGTTGAGCTAGTGTGGGGCAGGCGATCTGCCACCGTGCCGCGCGTGGCTCAAGAAATCGGAGTGGGCTGGAATTCTGAATGGGTTTGAGCCACCCCGCAACGCGGCGGGTGGAGTGGCCCGCGCAAGACCCACTGTCAGAATGGACAGGGGTGGGAACGTGGGACATGGCCGGATGATCTCCGTCATCCTTCTGGAAGTCTTCGTCTAACTTAACTTATTCGTCTTTGTTACGTCCATAGTTATCACTTTGTCAACTCCGCTCGAAGGGCCCAGTTAGAATAAGACAACTAATATCTAAGATTGATCGTGGTCTTGTGCTGCTTCTTCCAACGCTGGATCTCTCAGACGTCTCGTCAACCTGGCGCATGTGGATGCATCTGGATCTGCCTCCAAAGAAGGGGGTTGGAGGGAGGACACCTCGGCAGCATAACGTTGGTTGATAGGTGCCCTACAACGTGCTTCGACAAGTAGGGGCCGCCATGAATCGCCATGTGCCACATAGACGACTTGCAGATATCAGCAATTGAAGCGGCAATCAACGGCGATAAGCTCAGAGCCTGCAACTGCATGTGGGCTCTTTCGGCTTTCTTGGATGTCGGCCATGTCATCTGGCATCCCTGCCCGCAGTCGCCCAGCTCGAACCAAACTGGGCGCGGGGAACCTCGAAGGTTGGGCCAGGGATCGCCTCGACGACATTACGGCACGCGTGCTGCACTCGGGCACTGTGCAGTCACCTGGAATTCCTGGTGTCGGTGGAAGCAATGGGATGCGAAGCCGGTGCATTCGCCGCCCGATGCCCGCGCAGTAGCCGATGTTGTCTGCCAAACAAGCCAGGGCCAAGAGCCGAGGGGGACCCACGATACCGAACAGCCCAGCGTTGAAACGGCTCGAGAACGGGTACTTTCCCCTGCACACCACCCTGGAGTTGGCCTCAGGCGATTGTCTCCAACTCCCACTCCCGTATTTGAGTTCCGCTGCGCCGGTCTCCAGTGCGGGTATCTGGCGCGCGTTGTCTGTGCAGCTGGTGCTGTCGCATCATCTCCCTTCCTTTTCGACGGTGAAAGGCCACGACCCGTTTCCGCGCCCTGAGACTTTTCCCGCGGCGGAACGCCTTCAGCAAGTTTCTGAGAATCACGCTTCTTGCCTACCCGGTAGCCAATTGGGTCCGGCCCGATCAGCAACCCTGCTATTCGCCGCGGCGGCACGCGATTGGGCAATTGATCGATCGCTGACTCGGGGGCCACGAGCCTCCCCTGGGCCGTTCCGCTCTCCGCCGCAACTCCTGTTCCATCATTCATCACTCGCCCTCGTCCCTCACCTTGGTTCCGACGTCTGGCCGTTTGGCCCACCGAGGCCACTCAGCTGCGGCTGTCTGTACAGCGCTTCTCCCTCCCCGCGGCGTGCGGACGCCCGCCTGACGCAGCGCACGCGACACGGGAGCAGCAGCCTGGAGAGCAAAGTTTAGCGGCGTTGCCACTCCACCCTCCACGCGAAAGAAACGATGCCCGGAACACACATCGGTAGCCCCGCGGACGCTGCGCCTCCAGACGTCCGAAAACGCAAGCGCGAAGCCGACGACGGACACTCTGACCGCATCCCGCAGCCTCCGCCGCCGCAGTCTGGTACGTTGGTTGCACTGTCTCGTTCGCCGTGCGCCCCTGTCTAGTTGCGCTGCAGCCAACCGTTATCACTCGATGCTTACTCCCTGTTCTCAGGCAATGGCGCCGTCATCAATTATCTCTCCAAAACTAACCCCAACAAGCTCCCGCTCATATCGGGAGTGAGCGAGACCTTCTCGAGCGTCTTGTCGCTGATCAATGACTATGAAGGTACGCGTCTAAATCTTCCCTCGGCGCTGCAGCAAGACTGACCCCGTGACGAGGTGTTTTGAATCGGCATGAGAGCCTAGCCGTGAATCTGGGCGCAAAACTCACTGGGCCGCGGCTAGTCCGCGCGATGGAGGCCTTCTTCGAGGGGGGAATCGCCGTATCGCCTGCAGTTTCGCCTCGGAGCCCCTTTCAAGATTCTCGCCCCCTGCCACACTGGAATCCCAATTGGCTTGAGGTCGTCAACTTTGCTAAATCCAACCCCAACGAATTCACGCTGACGACCACTCCGGATGGCCGCCGTGTTTGTCACTTTGTGATGAAAAGCAGCCATGTCGAGATCACCGAGGACGACTGGCGCCTGATAATGTCAGGCGCGGTTGACCGTTTCGCCCTCGTGCCCGAAAAGCCCCTGGAGGAGGACGAAGACGCCGAGATTGCCACGCTTGAGATTCTTGACCCCGGTGTGCAGGCTCTCATCAAACAGGCCGACGAGGTTGCTCGCAAAGCCCGACAGCTCAATTATCATCTGAGCGGGCGGAGAGCCGCCATCATGTCTCGCCGTTCGCAACAACAGCCCCACTCCGTGCCGGGCGGCGGTAACAGCAGCAGCAGCAGCCCCGGCTTCCAGGCCACCACCCAGTCGCAAAACATGCGGTCCAGTCTGCCGAATCCTGCCTATGATCTTCATTCAGACCTGCTCCAGCAGTTTCTCGGCTCTGGACCTCCCACAACCGCAGCGCCATCCCTTCCCACCCCATCCGAACCATCGCGGCGCAGGAATATGGCACCTATATCTACTGGCCAGCCGACGCCAACTCCCACAAGTCGGCCATCCCCCATTCAACCGCCCGACACCAATCCGACGACTCCCCTGGAAGCCGCCCGCGGCACAACCAATTCGGACCGCGGAAGCCCGTTTGGAATTACGGAAACGGCACCATTGGTCCCGCTTATCTGTGCGCGTATTGACAAGCTCCCCAAAGGTGACGAGATCAATCCGCCATGTGACCGGTGTCGCCGTTTACGCATGCCCTGCGTGAAGAATCTCACCGCCTGTCAGGGTTGCACGCGTAAGCATGCCAAGTGCAGTTGGAAGTCACTCACAGAGGATGAAATTGTCTTCGTCCGCGGAGGCAGTACGAGATACTCCTCGATACCTCAGCCGGCACCGACAACTGAGGTTGAGGACGATCACCAACAGACCCCAGAGGTAGAGATCGCCGAAGGCGCACGCATGCTACGGGAGCTCAGCGGCGGGCGACCCTCGGGTTCAACAGCACCAAACGATACCCGGATAGAATCATCTGGAGCGGAAACGGCGGAGGAACGGAGCATGCAAGATTACCGGCCCCCACAGTTGCAGACACAGCAGGATAGGCAAGGGCAGCAAACTATGCTCAGTCGCATGGCGTCGATTGCAACAGCACACGCTGAAGCGAGGACGGCCGGTCTCGCACCTGTTGGCATGACAGCGTCGAGGGGAGGCAGCGTCGCGAGAGAATAACCTACCGGCTGGCCCGGCCAACATACTACAACACGCGCCTCGACCCAACCAAGACTGAAACGGTACCATTGAGCTGACGATGCTCCGCCGTGGCGAACCACAGAGAGTGATTTATGCATGGCTGTATGCAGTTATGACGTGACATTGTGTTTTTTTGCATGGCGTTGCGGTGATAGCCCAGAGACTCTCAAGGCAGAAGGGCCTCCGGGAGCTCTATCAGGATACCTTGTTACTTTTGGGAGCAGGTGTTGACATTATTGGCTTCGAAACTGGCTTGTAATGCTTAGAGGTGTCAAAAATAGATCATCGTTGGAGGTTGTCATAGCTCAAAAGGATAAAATCTGTTGCTCCAAGGACCTAAGACCTTCTCCACAATTCTCCCTTGTGTAGAATATGCGAGAACATATTCGCATGACCGCTATGAACACCCTGTGTCTGGTCCGAGGGTGGTCGCTAGATTAACATCTGCATCTCATTCACCATCCACACCCTCAGTAAACCCCCACCGATCCGATGGCGGCAGGTCCGTCTCAGGCTGCAGGCTTGGATTGTGTCCTGATTCTTGGACACCGGAAGTGTGTGTCAGATACCATCGCCTAGGGGCGTCAGGACGTCCGTCAGACAGGGCGGCCATCGTGCATATCTTATCAATGCCAGAAAAAAGAAAGAGAGAAAGGGCGTTAACAGACCGTAACCTGGAAGCCTAGCAGCTCAGTGCTGCAGTGTGCCAGTGCTGAACTTGGCTCACCATCTGTCCGCGTAGTATTGCTCTCCTGGCAGCCCTCAACATGAGCCCGGGCTGAGCCTGAGCCTACCTCAGGCTTATGCTGGCAGGCCCTAGGCGGATGGGATGAGCTGTGCTCGGCTCCGGAGGTCAGGGCTTCTCCTACGTCGTCCCCGGCCCCGCCAAAGAGTGCCGTACCTACAACACACCGACGGCAGCCACTTGAGCTGAAAAGGCATCATGTTGGAGCCTCGGGATGCAATTTTCAGATTACCAGTTGACGGTTATCTGACGGGAATCACCCACTATTATAATGTGTCTGGATGTAGGTCAGAGACGGAACGACCACCCAGTACGCGCGGTGAATGTGGTCCACTGCAGCCGGGGCCTGAGGCAGAGACAGAGGCTGGGGCTGGGGCTGGACTCTCACCATCATCGCAACTGCCGTCCATGGGTGAAGGACTACCAGAATCACCCGACACCAGATCATGAGTCTGGACAGACACCGATATTCGGAAGTATAAAACCCCCCTGGGCAGGATGCCCCTTTTCAATCCGCTCCCGTCCCCACGGTTCGTACTGCCGTCACGAAGGTACCATTGCGCAAACTGTTGGCAATTCTCAACCTTACCTAGCCAGAGCGTTGGCCGCCGGCGTCAACCACTCCCATGCATAGACGGGATTAGGTTAACTGTGCAGAACATCGTTGCTCAGTGGCTTCCGACGATGAGACTGCCTTGAAGCTTCGTTGCGGTCACCATCGAGAATGTCACGCTCACCGCCGACGAGTTGAGGCACTGCATGGTCATGGTCAAATCCCATGCTGGGCGACGTTGACCGTGCTCTCAACTGTGCTCTCTGTCTCGATGGATGGCTCAGATACAACGAGCTAGTGAGACGGAGGAGTCTTCCATCATGCCATTAGTGCTAGGCCAGAGGAACACAGTCGCATGGAAGGATCAACTTTTCTGAGCGCCCGGCATCTGCCACCAGTCGTACAATTTCCTTCGGGGATTCGGAATCGTCCTAGTATTCACATTCGCTGGACTGCGGTACTACTCTGAGGCCCCGGCGGTTGTTGAGTTCCCAGTGCCCACGTCACCCCGCTCTTGAATTTCGAGATTTTTTTTTTACCTTACTATGATGACCATTCCTTCTCCTTACCTTACCTACCAGTAGCGGTGGGCATTTGCAAGCGGCGCCGCATAGTATCTGCTGCAGTGGTCGGAATCGGGGTTTCCAATTCCAATATCCCAGTTCCTCGAGCCTGATTCTGCAGCGGACCGACACTTGGTGGCGGTGAAGTTACGCTGCATTTATGCTTTGGCTAACATATGACCTTCAATGATCACTGCGCTGGGCACAAGATTTTGTTATCTCTCGAATCCCAGAGCGACCTTTGGAGGTCCCCCCGGATGGCATCGTTCCGTCAGGATGTTAGCGACGGCCGGATCGGGTTTGGGGTACCGACCGCGGCGGGTGTTATGGATTTTCCAAGCTGGACAGCTGATGGCACACATGCGGGAGGACAGAGCAGGAAATGCCGGGCTGTGGTGGCTTCGATGGCGGTCTGGATGGTAATTATCGGTAGAGACGCCTGATTGAGGCATCGACTGCCAGTGGATCAGCGTGGGACCTACTGTGAGAGAGGTTCTGCTCGAGTGTGCGAGCGAGGCCCGCGAGCAGGCGTCGTGGCAGCTTCACTTCCCGGACATGACATACAGGCTGATGCATATCAAGCCAGGAACGGCACGTCATCAAAGCAGAGACCTCCAAATCACGGCCTCGGCGCAGTGTCAGTGGTGGCCGGTCTGGGCACACTAGCAGAACTGGAATGAGGTTGTCGTTCGCTTCCAGTCTCCCGCGCAGAGTGATCTGGATAGGTTGCATACAAGCCCCCCGGTTTCCTTGAACTCGGTATACAGAAGGGTACCATAGATGGATTCTGTGATCGTGCCGATAAAGGCAAACGTGCGCGGCCATCAAGGTTCGTCGCAGGAGAAGACGCTGTCAAGGCTGTGCTTCGAGTGTGTAAGGGGACAAACCTACATGGGAGTCGTCGGGACGAGGTAAACTTGAACCTGCCAGCGAGTCTTCCAAGTCTAGGTTATATCCAGATACATTACTCGAATGAGCAGCCTGAGTGGTTCGAGGTGAGGTTGAGAGGACTCTGTGCCAACTTCAAGAACTCGAACGGCGCGATCTCTGATCCCACGCTTGTGGAACGCATTTGCGCAGGAGAGCCCTCCAGACTCCATGCCTTTTGAGGGGGTACGAGTTTGCTCACTTCTTCTTCTCGGACCAAATCCACCCGCAGCCCAGTCGTGAGAATCTGAGGGTGCTCTTTACACCGTCCTGAAATGGGCAGTGACGTGATAATCATGGGTCAATCGCCGTCTGAGCAAACGCACGTGAGGGAGGGTCCCTGAGAGCCATCGACGATAAGAAGCGTGGTCGGCAGTTTGCTCTCCGTCGAAGGTAGTACCCCTGAGATGTAACATGTGGGTGCCTGGGGACGTCTGCCGAGCGGCGATTCCCGTGCCTCCCTGATCTTGGCTTGGGGTCGAACTGGACGAGAGCGAGGTGAGTTGTCTGAGATCCCAACCCTACCGCATGCCTTCCCCCTCTCCTCAGCCCCAGTCTCCAATTCCTTTCAAGGGAGACCACTCTGGTCCACTGGGCCGCCCGTAGCTTTGAACCACAGGAACTGATTGGCGCAACGCCAGGGGTCAGCTGCAAAACAACACATCTGACTGATGTGCGCTTTGTCCGGTCACGACGGAAAGGTAGAACTGAAATCCTTGGTAGCTATCGTCTCTGATCACAATATCAAGCGTCGTGGAACATGATAGCATAGCTCCTGTGTCTGGAGAACTTTAGTTTTGGCGGATGGGGCAAGTTAGGTTCCCGGTCTTATGGTGCCCCCAATGCTCAATAGCTCTCTCAATAAGGTAGTCCAAATAATCGATGGTCGAGAGGAGTGCATGGCGGCCAATTCAATGCCCCCCCCCAGCCTCCCTCTCTTAAATACCTTATCCTAGCCTCTCCCCTCCAATCCCCATTTCCCCTTCCAATTCTCACTTCTCCCCCTCCGTCCACGCATTGAGCACCACTCCCCCACCCTGTTTGGTATCAGTGTCCAACCAAATCAGGCCCTGCACACGCTCAGTTGCTTCTCACCCCAACCACCAACCGTCCTTCAACCACGACACACCATTGCTCTCGTATTCTTTTTGTTCAAGCCCTTGTTGGCTCGCCATTGCTGGATGTGAGTCACTGTGTCGGCTACAAATGCACCAGGACGACCAATTTCTCTCATTTTGCGTTTCGCGAGTCTGAAATCGGTTGCTATCCGCGCCCACTGACGCTCGCGTGTCGCTTTTGGTGTTTTGCATCCACGCCGCGTCTGGCCTTTGCGTGGGCCGGCTTTTCCGTTTTCGCCAACACCACCACGCCCCTTTCCGCCGTGGAGCCGAGCATTCTACGCGTTTTACCCTCCACCCCAGCTGTCCTCGCCAATTGCAGCGCCAATTCTTTTGCTCTGCAACCACCGCGATGGCTACTGAGGTGACAATGGCTGGGCTCGCCGCCCTCACGTCCGAGACGGGCTTCTCGGCCGCAACAGCCGACGCGACTGACGCCTCGTCTAATCCCGCATCCTTCAGCTCAACGCCCCCTACGACAATCTCATCCGACAGCATGTCGCTCGCCTCGGAGCCCGGGACCCTCAAGCAAGAAATCACCATAACTGCGGCCTCGCATCTGGACGCCGCCATAACCGTTCTCGAAAACGTCGAGAGCCAGCAGCAAGCATCGCGCCAGCAAACCCCCGTTGGCCTCGCAATCGTCGTTGCCGAAGACCCTCTTGACAGTGCACCCCCTTCGGAGACCCGCGCCCGACGCGCCAGGGCAAGCTTACCCGTGTACAACCTCTCGAAACTCAGTGGCACCGATGCGCACGGCAAGCGACGCGCCAAGGGCGACTCGGTGGGCGAGAAGAGGCGACGGACCATATCGGGCGACACCCTCGTCAACGACGACCAAGAAGGCGCGTCGGGATCAGCAGATGTGTCCACGGGTGCGAATTGCATCGCAAAGGACGGAAAGAATAAACTGAAGGAGAACCCTGCGACCGCGCTGGTCGCGCGCAGGGCGACGCGTCTCTCTGGCGCACCGCCCGAAACCCTCACCACTAAGCTTTCGGCCCTAGGCAAACGGGGCAAGAAGACGTTTGAGAAGAGCTTGTCGCGCATGTCCCGCGAGCTGAGGCGGCTACAGGATACCAACGAGTTTGCCCACATCGAAACGCGTCCTGTGCGCTACACGGTATGGAGCAATGGCAAGTACGTCGAAGTGGACACCGAGAACCCGGAACCAGTCGCGTCACCGCCGCGAAAGAAAGCAAAACTTGACGGCACTTCCGTCGCGAAGTCGAGCGCAGACGATGGCGAGAGCGCGCCGAAGCCAGAGGCAGAGGCGCCCTCGACGAAGAAACGGCGCACAAAGAAGTACCTGGAAAAAGGGCTCTACGCTGGACAGGAGGCACCGACCGACGTGACCAAGGGCCTGACGGCAAAGGAAAAGAAGAAACTGGCGTCGATCCCCGAGCTCATGACCCCTGGCGAATCCAACAAGACGATGCCGTTTCCCATATACAATGGGCTGCGCTTGCTCCTCAACGGCCGCGACTTCAAGTTACCTTACGATGTCTGCAACCCCCTTCCGCCAGGCCAGCCAAAGCCCGCCGCCTACCGTACCATGACCAAGAGTGAGTTGTCCTTTTCGCGTTTCCTCCGGTCGTCCGTCAAGGAGCGCATGCTGACTTGGCCTTGAAGACCGTTTCGTGGGCGACGCTGCTGCGTACTGGAAGAAGACGCCCCATTTCGGGGACTCTTCCAAGTGCGTGTGCAAGCCCGAAGATGGATGCGCCGAAGACTGCCAGAACCGCATCATGCTCTATGAGTGCGACGATACCAACTGCAATGTCGGCAAGGCCCATTGCCAAAACCGCGCGTTTCAGACCCTCCAGGAGAGGACAAAGAGGGGCGGCCGGTATCGCGTTGGTGTTGAGGTCTACAAGACGGCTGATCGAGGCTACGGCGTCCGGAGCAACCGCTGCTTCGAACCCAACCAGATCATCATGGAGTACACTGGCGAGATCATAACCGAGGAGGAGTGCGAACGCAGGATGAACGAAGTGTACAAGGACAACGAGGTGAGTTGCCCGCATGTACCCTTGGCAGTGGCCGCCATATCTGACGCCTGGTGGCAGTGCTATTACTTGATGTCGTTTGACCAGAACATGATTATCGACGCCACCACGGGTAGTATCGCGCGGTTCGTCAATCATTCGTGTTCGCCAAACTGCCGCATGATTAAATGGATCGTGTCGGGACAGCCGCGGATGGCTCTCTTTGCCGGTGACCGCCCCATCATGACGGGTGACGAACTCACCTACGACTACAACTTTGACCCCTTTTCTGCCAAGAACGTGCAAAAGTGCCTTTGCGGCAGTCCGAACTGCCGAGGCGTGCTGGGCCCCAAACCCAAGGAGGTCAAGCCACCGAAGCCCCCAAAGGAGGACGCGAACGGCAAGGGCAAGAAGGCCTCTGTTAAAGGCTCCGTCAAGGCGGGAAAGCGTAAGCTGAAGGAGCTCCTGGGAGGCGACCGCGATGACAGTGAGGGCGCACCCAAGAAGCGCAAGATCAAGCCGGCAATGGGCGCCGTCAAGGCGAAGTCTACGAAGACCAAGGCAGCGACAAAATTGACTGCGGGCAGGGCTAGGAGCACGGCCTTGAAGGCAGCGACTAAGGGTGCTGCCAAAGGAGCGGCGACGGCGATCAAGCGCAGGGTCTCGAGCGCATCAGTCAAGGCCAAGACGGCGCTCTCTAAGAAAACGGCGGCCGGGTATGTTGCGTCTAGAGGTCTTAAGCAGACCAAAATCGCCTTCAAGAAAGCCGGCACGGTACCCTCGTCCAGGAGCTCGAGTCTCACCATCGTCGCGGCTTCCGCAGGTCCGCTGAAGTTGACGGCGAAGTCGAACGCGTCCGGCACCCCCAAGGCAAAGGCGCCGGTGACCCCGGCGTCGTCCGCCAAATCGGCGAGAACTCGAACGCCCAGCCGGAAAGTGCTTGAGGGCAGCTCCACCCCTAAGCCGGCCGCTTCACCTGTTGCCACCAACAAAGGGAAGAAGAGCCCCGCCGCGGTCGCGGCCAAAGCCAAGAGCGCCAGGGTCCAGGTTGTGCAGCAGTCGGTATACGACTTCCCGAACTGATTTCAGGAAGTGCGTCCGGCTTGTAATTTCTTCATTTTTTCAACAAAGATTTTCCAGATGTGAGCTCTCGGTTGCTCACGTGGTGCAGTGCCTTTGCGATTTAAAAAAGGTTATGGGACTCGGCGAGTGTGAGATGGACTGGCGTTCAGTGTTGTCCGGGGAGTGGAAATTTACCTGGATATGGTCGGGCTGGGATGGGATTGTGGTGCTTTAGCTTTTCTGTTCATTTTGCTTCGTGCTATTGCTCCAGCGGCTTGTTTTGAGACGGCAGGATTTCGGCCATCCTGCTACCTATTTCATCATGGCTTCGGGCTCTCATTGAACTGATTTGGGCTTCTTGCGGATCTGCCATGCTGTGTCGCTCTGGGCATCCCTGTGGGCGAGAGGATCAAGGCGGCATTGGAAATGGGGAGCATGGCCCGAGGCTGAGATTTTTTGTGATCTCATCTGGATATCTGAAGCACGACCACTCGAGCGCCCCCTATGCCTTGGTTTGCGAGAGGGCAGCATGCTATGCTTTTGGACATTTTGAGTTCTACCTGTACAAATCTTCATCCTTTTTGTGCCAAGTTGGCATGATTCGCCGGTTCTGTGTTGTCTTGCTGGTTTAAGGACAGAGGGTGGGTTAAGCGGTGGATCAATCCATGGGACGTGCGGGCTTTCCAGGCCGAGACGAGGGCCAGTCAGGCCCGAGAAAGCGGATGGTGGCCAGGAACGCAGTAATAGTCAATGCCCAGTCGGTTACACATCAGAACAGCATTGAGTGCATCGCATTGAACATGAGCTAATGGAATGAGGCTGTTGCATATGCAAGTATGCGAACGTGAGTACGCTTGAGGGGGCTGAACCGAGGACGGGCTGCGGAAACTGGCCGTAGAAGGAGGCTATTCGGACTCTGTGTGGCAGCTGTCCAGATGATATCTCGTAATCTTGGCGTATTTTGGCCCAGCTTGAGTCGTGGATGAAACTACGCGGCTTGCGCATGGCCCCCGAATCCTGATTTCATGGCATGTCGCTGCCGGAAATGAACTCCGGAGGAGCTGGACTAAATGCGCGCTGCGCGTTCCGGAAGCGGATTTCAGTTTCTTGGATGATGCGGCGCCTCATACAAACTACCTTGCCTTGGACGGATAGGTGCATGTGCTTCTTTCAGCAGTTTGGCGACCTTTTCTTTTCTCTTCCTGGCGGTTGGGCAGATCTTTGTTGCCCCTGGGGGTGTTGTTGAGCCAGACCTGATTGTTTGTTGGGCAAAGGGGTAAGATCGGGGCCCACAACCGCCTCGAAGAGCCTCACCTGAACGCCCGGAAAGATAGTCCGGCCTCAGCACAGGTGTGTTCACGCCACGGCTGGATTGCAACACAGCACAGCCGTGGTAAATAGCCTTGTCCAGGGCCAAAACCAAAGGTATACCACGAGAAGACGGAAAACGGCTGCGAAAACAGACATAGTACCCACAGCCTCGGTGTGTAAGCCTCAGCGTTCTTCACCTTGTTTCAGCTGCGGTGTGGCGCATGGCTGGACTGTGAGCAGTGCCGGGTGGTAAGGATTCAACTGTTCATTATTTTGCCTCGGTTCTCAATCTGGCTTGGGATGTCTGCCCTCGCATCATGGGCTCCGTCGACCGGGGGGCATCACCGGTCAGTCCATGGAAGGGGAATGGTCCTCTGTGGGAAGTGATTCGTGTTGCACGCCGAGAGGTGGGGCAGCTGATGAATGGCAGTGATTCCGGGAACATATTCGCGATCCAGAGGCTCTGTCTGCAGCACCGAGAGCTGAGTTTTAGCTCGCTGCATTCCTTCCTCATTGTAGAATAAACTGCTCGGCTGTTCGTCAGACTTTCAGCAAATGAAAGCGGGTTTCTAGGTTGGCCGGTATGAGCTGAAGACTTGCCTACCCGTCCTACCTCCAGAGTCTGAGGAAGGCTCCAGTCAGGTACGACAAAGAAAACGGAGAAACTGACCGCTCGCTAAGCCGAGTCGCAAGTCTCCCGTAGAAAATATCACGCGAGTGATCAAGCACGCGACCCACGACAAAGGCTGTCTGGGCTGTGTCTCTGAGCGTGGCTCTGGCAGCGTGTTTTAGCGTTTTCCAGAAGGCACTGAAGCGGCAATTGGAATTGGAAGTGGTGTTTTAGCGCCTATCCACGCCCTGTCCGCCAGGGGCCCCACCTGTCAGCTGCCCAGCTGGCACAAACGCCTCCGAGCCGAATTTCCGCCACAGCCCAGGTCTGACATCAACACAGCACCTCACCAGGGTTCTCCGCTCGCCAAATTTCCCAGCTTCCGCTGCTTGACGTTTCGTGTTTTCTTGTTTTACATCAAGGCAAAAACCGCCTTGGTCGCGGCCCGCCGTCAATTTCATCAACACACAGGAAATTGGCAAACCCACCTTGTCCGTTAAGCACTCGCAACTCAGGTAGTCATTTGGAATGGAACAAGTGCACGGGATGACGTGTCCGGCGTTGGTATCGCGCAAAACTGACGGAGGGGTACATGGACCCAAAACCAGCTGTGCGGAATGTAGACCGCTGAACCACCACACCAGTTCGAGGAGTTCTCTTCCGAAAACTTCTATCCTATCGGCCGGGTCAACCGACTCGCAGGCACAAGCTCAACAGGGTGATTGGTTTCCTCCATTTTCAACCGAGACCAGGACGCCGAGTTTTGCCAAAGTTTCTCGTTCGCGAGATTGTGCTACAGATGGAGGAACAATAAGATGACGGCACTTGATGAATAACTAGGCAGGGTTCAGATGCAAGCAAATACTCTATTGTTAACACAAATCGTAACTATTCCCGACGCTCGCGCTCCCATCCCGGCTTGCGCCACCTATTCTGTGGTATCAATGCGGAAATCAAGTAGGCGTGGTTTCCTTGACCAGCCAAGCCGATGTCATGCAGGGTCTATGCAACATCTCATGACTTCCAAAACGCCGTATCCTGTCAATGAAAGTGCCGCCAAAAGGGGGTGTGGTCGTTCCTCGACCCATCACTCGCCGTTGTGTCCTTATTTTCTCATCGGCCCTCGGCAGATCGGAACAGCTTCGAATGACTTAGCTGCTTGCAACGTGGTTCGTCTTGAGGTCGATGTGAGTTGGTGAAGTTAACGATTGTGTGCAACTTTGTTTTTTTCGAGTCGGCAACTCGAGCAGCGATAGTGGTATCTGCATGTCGGGTTCGAGCAGCTGGGAGAGGCATCAACGGTGTAAGGGCCGTCGCCGCAGTGGCAGCAATACCACAACCAGGTGGTCTTGGTGCGAGATTCTTTGCCCATGTTGTTGATAGGTGGTGAAGCCTCTTGAGCGACCTTCAAAGTGATGATGGTATAGGAGACGAAGAGGCTTGTGAGGCACTGTGGAAGTGAAGATTGGGTTGATATCAAAGGAGTACCGGTCAGGGGAATGATGGGACGAGAGACAGAGAGAGTGAGAGAGACAACAACTCTTATATCTAGAAAATCTGTAATACAAGGCGACAATCTCCAATTCCCCGATTTGCTCGCCTTGTTCCAAAAGACATGAACCATGCCCGAAGTGTAAGAGCTCTTCTGACCGAACAGTTCGTCCTCTAAACACAGGCAACTGGAAAACGTCGCCATACTGCTCCGCCCCTGACCCACTGTGAATAGGAGCAAGTTAGGCAAACGGGGATGCGGAAGCAGGGCGAGTAGGGGGGCGCATGAGTGCGTGCCGGTGAAGTCGCCCACTTAGACGAGTCGAAGCATCAACCGTCGTACCGTGAACCAGTGCGGAAGCTTGATTTCTTGACTTCGAAGACTCATCTCCGATAACATAGCAGCCGAAAGAACGTATCGGCGTGTTTCCGAGCCACTCCAACACCGACGTGCCATGCCCATTGGCGGACGTGTGTACACTCGACACCGTGTCTAGGGCATGTCGGTCAGAGCCCTATGGGCGGAGGGCGGAGCACGACCGACCGACGGGAAGTGGGCTCGGTGCCCGTGGTGGAGATGTCAGGGCACCCAGGACGGCATCTGAGTCGGAAGCGCTTGCTTTCCAAAAGGCGGGCGAGGGTTGGTTGGGAAGCCCCAAAAGCTGGAACACAACTCGGGGACACTGGAACAGAAAGGACTTTTGCTGTGTGTTTTGCCGGGTCCGGGTGGGATCTGAAAGCCCAGTGTCGCTCTGCTTGCAAATGAGTTGGGAAAGGTACAATGGTACTTGTGAGGCTCAACAATCTGGAGCCATGTGCCAGGCCACACTCGAGATCATGTGTGGGTGGGGGGTGTGAGCGTTTGCAGTCACCACTGATGGTGTAGTGGGATTGCCGGCGCCTGGAGTGAACATGCATAACGCGGGGTTTTGCGTACGTAGGTGTCCCGAATGCCACCGCCAAGAAGCAGCCTCGAATTTCCCCCCTCTTGAAACACTGCCCTTCTTCATGTTGCGCGTTGAGCGGCGTACTTGACCGAAGTAGCTCAATAGATACCGACGGGCTTCCAGCGAGGCTCCCAGGTTTGGTGGCTCAGACTGCCCTGGAGCGCCTGCGGGCAACATGGGGTTCTTGGCGGATTCACTCCATGTTGCAGCCTTGCCCACGTTTGCGGCGCCTGGGGCCTAAACTGATGAACCGCGCAGCCTGTCGAACATGCCCATCATAGTAGAGGTGAGTCACGATGCGGCTCTGCGTCCAAAGAGGCTCTGTGTCCAAGAGGGGAGCGGCTGTCGACGAGATCGGTTTCTTGCGGCTCAGCGTATGATGAATCACCAGCCCACTGTCTTGAGATTGATGAATCTGCACGGTTGGCGGGCATGCAGGTGTCGTCGTCATTTCGGCACTCGTGCCACGTTGCCTCGATATTTGAGCCTCAGGAGTGTCAGAGTGAGCTGTACCGGCGTGAGCCATCTCTTGCGCGGCAATCGAGTCATGGTCGGGCGAGTTCGTTGTGAGTAGAGGCACTACCATGCATCGACTTCCTCACAGCCCAGCTACTCCCAACTGGACAATATCGAGGGTCGCTTGTCGAGACAGATCTGGAGCCTGCTGTCGATGCGCTGCTGGAGAAGCCTGACAAATCTGTCAATCAATGCCGGGTAAGGCGGTGTCGACGAACATACTTACGGAAAGATTTAGTTCTGCTTTGCACACAGTGCCCTGACGTCTGGAGATTGGAAAGCCATCCTTAACCAAGGTATGAAAACATCGTTTCCTCAAATTGACTTGGTGAGCGTGGGGAGGCGTATTATGAGGACACCGAGATCGACTTGGAAACTAAAACAATAGAGTTGAGACCAAGATAACGATGCCTGTCTTCCCCCCAAAGAATCCTTGACAAGCATGCCAGGAGAGGCTCCCGCTGTTCAGGGAGGTCGGAGATCCTTCCATAGGAATGGAGTCTAGGGGTGCGGGTACTGAGGTTATAAGCTAGGGTGAGCGTGGCAGCCAAGATGTTGTTGTCAGTCTGTGGGGTGGGTTCCCACTTGTGAATATCGTATCTGGGGTTCTTGGCGTCATGCTGTGCCGCTGTCGAGATCGTTGGGGGAAGGTGACACGATGAATGGGAGGAGGGCTCTCCTTTATACTCTGATCAGGTCGACATGAGGCTCTGCGAAGACCTGAAATTCCTCAGGTGGCCAAGGCCAGGCCAGCCGGTCCACCACGCGGCCATCCATCACACCCTCTTGCAACTGGCGATGGAGAGTCCGCATGGCGAGATGCCTAGAATAGCTTCGGTCGGGCCTTTTCCATAATGAGTAGGCCTGGTTTCATTGGCTCCTGTAGAGCGAAGCGGCTGAAGCTTGTCAACGACCCTACTTGCCAGGTATTGAGAAGGCTTAAGGGAGGGTGTTCAAGGCTCGTCCCTTGAAAGGGTGATGAGTTTCGAAGCACTGAGCAATCGCAAGGCCCTGCAAGCCACCGGACGATACAGCACGCTCTCCCTCCCAACCTAGCCAGACTTCGAGGCCGAGGGCAAACGATAGGGTGGTTAAACTGCCACATATGCCTTGATGGGAGGTTGACAATGTGACGTGGTCCCAGTAGAAGGCCGAAGATGGCAACATTCATGGGAATCCCGGCAGCTGGACATCCAAGGGAACAATGAAGCAGAGCCGCATCCCTCGTAATGATCTAGGGTTTGACCTACTCGATCTCGACCAACCAATCCCAGAGCAGACAGTGTTTGGTGATCTGGAAATGGATCAGTCGGTCCTGTGGTGTGCCTCAATTGCCAGTCTCGTTGATCGGATTTTCAGGAGCAACCACACCAACTCGCCCAGAATGGCCGCATGCTGTCCACGGTTGGGGAAGGAACCAGCAGCTTCCATATTGCGGTACTGTTGATTCACCGATTCGAGGCAATGCGAGGCAATGCGAGGCAGACGCGGGAGTCAATCGGTCTCTGCGCCGCTCGGGTGCCGGCCAGGAATTGGTGGGTGGAATTCCATCCCGAGACAGGATCAAGACTCGTTCAGCGCTGCCAACAGGCGACCGTTCCCTTTTAGCGTGTTTGGAAAATCGGTATTCCAACTTGGTAGCTTAACCTTGGAATCTACCCCACGCGCTGGGGGCCAAGATGATGTTTCGACCAAGCGAGCAAGAAAAGTAAACTCGCAGCTGAAATGCTCCATGATGGCAAACGTAGGTAGGCTGAGAGGCCGCTCGTCGTAGCGGGCTGCCAAAGCGAAGATATCCCGACAAGGGAGGACTCCGCGGAAGTTTGCAAATGTCAATCCAAACGGGATCAAAAGCCGTTGGAGCTAGATTGGCGCACGCACGGGCCCATAATACAGGGGTGCAGTACGCTCGCGCGGCTTTCAGCCGCTATTGTCAGCAACGTCATCCCGCGCAAACTTGCCGTGATCAACAACCTTGATGCGACTTCATTCCAGCCCGCTCCGATCGCTGTTGGGCGTCGCCAGGCACGATCCCGTCAGTTAGTAAGGACAGGACTCCATGTCCTGCTCTCTTTGAGCTCTAGGTCGCTTTCGCGCCTTCTTTTGCGCCCATCCTCTCGTTACGTGGTCGGTTCGCCGGACGGACACCAAACTTACGGTGCTTCCCATGCTCGGGATAAGTCGCAATGGTCGGGGCTCGTAGGCCAGAGACGCGATGGGTGACGCGACTCATACCGTTTTTCTTGGCTGGTTGCGCCGGATTCTCAACCTACGTTTTTGTCAAACGCATATGCGGTGTGTAACGGGCGTGCCGTTGCGTTGGGGCAGAGTGGCTGACGGGATGACGTGCAGTTGACTTCTACATCGAGAGCCGGCACAATTCCCATGCCGCGACCGCATTCCTGGCCGTCTTCTTCGTCTTTCTCTTCTTGATGCTGCTGACCTATTTCCGCGTCTTCCTCGTCATTCAATTCGATCCTGGTGTTATACCTCTCGGTCCGTTGGCGGTGGAGCAGAAGCAGAGAGAGAAAGATCGTCGCAAGAAGAACGGGTGTTGCAATCGCGGTGGAGATGACTTGGAGGCCAACCGATACGAGGGCTACTGGCCTGACCCCAACGTGGATAGCCCGGGACTCGAGCGCTTTTACAGTAAAGACGTCTTCATCTGCCACACCGACGGCCGACCACGATGGTGCAGTAGCTGTAGCAACTGGAAACAAGACAGGGTTTCTCACTGCAGTGAAATTGACCGATGTGTCAAGAAGATGGACCACTATTGCCCCTGGGTCGGTGGGATCGTCGGAGAAACATGTGAGCCTTTCACCTGCAGGACAAAAGTGGCACCTCGTTCTGACCCGTCATTTAGCCTTCAAATTCTTTGTGCAATTTACCTTTTACACCGCCATCTACTGCGTTGTTGTTCTCGTGGCGGCTGGTATGAGCCTACGAGAAGCGCTCCAGGGGGAAGTTACCGTTGACGGCTTCGTCATCGCTCTTCTGGTGATCGCTGGCTTCTTTGGCATCTTCACATCCGCAATGACAGCCACTTCTGTGCGGTTAGTGCATATTGGGCCAGTCTCTACACGTTTTCTTCTTTTGTTGTGGTCATGCGAGCCGCGGAAGTGGAAACCTCGAGCCAACCAAAACTGCCATTCAGAAGGAAATGAGCTGATTTTTGTCGTAGGTATATTTGTGTCAACCTCACAAATGTTGACTACCTCAAGGCCAAGACGCTGGTCCATCAACTTGCTATACGGGTGCCGCGAGGTACACCGCCAGGGCCTAATTACGGTGTCATCACCTATCCGCTGCCAAAGCCAGAGCTGTCGCCCACGTCCCCGCCGTCCTCAAACGGTATGACCAACCGCGAGCCCATCTCCCCAAGGGATCTCTTGGCGCAACGTACATTCGCCATCGTCAGGACTGAGAAAGGAGAGAACCCGTTTGACATAGGTGTCTACCGCAACTGGAAGTCAGTCATGGGTAACAGTGTCATCGATTGGCTATTACCTCTGAATAGGTCACCTTGCGAAGCTTTCGAGAACAATGAGAGCTTCTACGAGATGGGACCCGTGGTACAGGAACTAAGAGCTAGGTACAGGCTTCCAGAGATACCGACGACCGAAAAAGCCAGCCGTGATGTGATAGCTGAATGAGCGAGGAAAAAGTAATGGGAATGGAGACGGATATATTCGGGAACCTGGGGTGACAGGCTTATGACGATGCAGGGCACTTAGAGAGATACCCAAGCTTTGGTTTGCATGATTTGTTTTGGCGGGGAGGAGTGCCGGCTCATAATTTATGTTTGTTGGGTATGGGTCAATATGACGAACAGTAATGCAGTAGTTCCAATGTAACTCGGTTGGTTCATCGCGCCTCTGCGTCCAGATTTTCACCATCCGCGCTCTGGTGTCGCGGCATGATTAGGAGGTTCTGAAGCCAGACCTGCATCAATAGTTGATATCCAGCTCGACAAGCTTCTACCCTGACATGCTAACAGTGCAGTACCCTGCCGTACTCGCATATTTTTATTTACCCCCGACTACTCCGTAGGAACCTAGGTAACCGTCCCGACCGCAATCACCATCCCTCCTGCTCTGACCGAATAGAACCCTCCGTCTCTTCATCCAACAGCATTCCGTTTTGCAAGGGAGCTGAATGGTTGTGGCTGGCTAGGTACTGCCCTGATGTGGCTGGAGGGAACCCTGATGGCACGGTGGGCCCAGTTACGCGGGCAACCACGTTCAAGTCGGGATGGAAAAGAACGATATGTACCGGCAATCTTGGGCATCATAACTTGACACTGCCCTCGATCAAATTTCCACGGCACGTGGGTGATAAGATCGGCTGGCATTTTTGTAGGGCGGCGGCCTCACTAACGATCCCTCCAGAGGCCTCTGAGGCGAACTGTCGATTCCCGTCCTTGTCCCGACCGAGTCTATGTAGAAATGCCAACTCATTTTGTCACTCACGTACGGTTTCTACCAAGGTGCGTTTCGCGTCCGCAGACGATATCATCCCCCGCTGCACTCGTTTGAGCCGCAGCAGCAAAGCCCAGAATCCTGGCGACGATGGGCGCATAGCCGACCTCGACGCGTCGATCTGCCTTCAGCCCTATTGGCCAAGCGCTGAAGTTGATGAACCACTCTTTCACCGATGGGGAGAAGTGCGGCTCATGCCGACGACGCATGGTCCACCCGCAGCCGGTGTCCTCTCAGGTGCTTGAAGGATTGCGGTGAGGCTCAGCACCGAATTCTGCACCAACCCCCTCCCGACGACCGCACACCATGGAGATGGCCACAGCTGCCACGCCGCATCTTTGGCGTCTTTTGGGGGCTAGCCCTCACTCATCGATGGCTAAAAAAAGAAGAAAAGACCTTAACTCTCACAAGTGTTTTTGACCCCAGCCAGTCCGTCGCCGTTACTACTGACCTTGTCAGCAGCCTCACGGAAGAGGTACTTTGAGGCATTGACCAGCACCAACGCGCGCCTTTCCACCTAGTTGGAAATGGACGACCACAGGTACGAGAAAATGGGTGCGTTGACGGCAAGCTGCGATAGGGGACCCGACGGGAAGTACTTTGAGATAAGATGCGAAGAGGCGGTTTGACCGCATGCTCGAAGTAAGAATCTGCTTTCCATTCTTGTCGCTTCTAACCATTCCACAGTCAGACCAAACCCAAAGAAACTCTACACGAAAAGAAACCCTGAAGCGCTTCCAGTGCCTGCCTGGTGTCGACGACGAAGTATCGACGTATCGGTTGAGAAGAAGCTGTGGCCCCAAGCACCCGAGTCAAGTGTGCTCTACTTCTCCTTGCAGCTCGAACACTTGTCATGCCCGCACACACCACCATCTGCCTTCGGCTCTGGACAAGAGTCCACGGTAGAGGATATATCGGCCCCGCACTGGCAGCTGTGGGACATATCAGCCATGAGTGACTGTTTTGGAATGGTCTGGGTATTCAAGTATCGGTCGACAGGAGGTGATGGTAGAAGTGTAAGGGAAGAAATACCACTCGAAGACTCCCGAACCTCCTGTCGTCGAAGTTGGAAGTGTTTCGACCTCCTCCTCAGGCTCGGTCTCGCGGTTGTCGGCCCTGTCCAGGTATCAGAAGGCGACTAGCCAACGGCTGCGACGTATTACTCACATCATGAATTGCCGACTGGGAGACTGGATTTTAGGTTTTCTTGAGAAACGAGATGGACGATATCGGTAAGTTACTGAGAGGATGCGTCTCTTTGCTGGAGGCACAGGCGCCATTGAGTTTTCCGTCCAGATAGGTCTTCTTCGACTTTATACTTCCTCTCGGACCAGGAGGCTCTTGACAGGATCAAGAAGGAGCCGCATCGGTACCACCCATCTCCCTCGTGCTCGCCATCCGGGTGTGCTCAGACGGAAGGGAACATACCACATCATCTCTGCCGCTGGGCAAGGTGGTCTTTCGCAAGGTCGGGCAGGGGCCGAGAGAGGAGCGCCCTTGTCAGGTGGAAGATGAAAGCAACGCTATCCGAACTGATCAACGTGAAGGTCATCGTGGTTGGTTTGTTCCTGTCGACGGGAGCCCGTAGGACAGGGGCCTTGGGGCCGTGGCTGATTTGGGGACCGCAGACTTCACCGTCTTTCGAGAAGTCTCTGAAACACTGCTTGCGTGGGCACCGTCGAACATACGAAATGACCAAGAAGGCCGGATGTCGAAAATCCTGCTTTCATGTCGTGACCTCGGGGGACGCCATGAGCCTCTCACGCCCGAGAAATCCACCACTGCAACAGCGGAGAGAAATGAGGAGTGTCATATACCCTCACACTTGGCTTTTGATGCGGTTCAGCAGCCCCAGTTCGGACCCGGTGAGTGGTCGAGGCACCCGACCTGATGAAGATTCAGGGGGAAATGGTATGCCAAATGAAGGTTGGAATACGGGGTGTGGAGTCACCCGAAACGACCGTCCCTCAAGCGCAGCCTGATCACTGCTTGTCGATCTCCGGAAACATGCAGTTGGAACCCAGTGGCCCTCCAGACAGGACATCTTTAGGGCAGGGTCATCAAGGACGGCGAAGAGGAGCAAATCAAGCATGTCACTATCGTGATCCGGCTCCGGACGCTCCAGAGGCGGAGTCAAAAGCCATGTGACGGTTGAAAAGCACTTCTCCTCTTCTCAGAATCCTCCCAGGCGAAATCACGGAGCGGAAGGTCGAGCGGCGGGCCAATTACTGCTATCGGTTTTACAACACGCGGACTTGGGCTCTCAAAATCAAGTTTGGCGGTCAGACTTTGGGAGCCATGTGCCTCTTTGCCCCGGGCGGATAGCTTTCTGCCGTCTCTTCAGGACCGCTGAACTCTGGGCATGGGGCGTTTTTTGGTGAGAAGTCGTCCGGGAAGCCGATTGCGGAAGGAGCAAGACATATGAGAACTGGCCGATGGGCCAGAGCCTTGTCATCTCGGAACTATCTCCCCTCCACCCTAGCTAGGTCCCACTCCAACTGGTTCGAAGCTCTGTGGGCCACAACGTGGCCATTTTCCACGACACTCCAGCAACCATCTGCCCGACGATTGGTGGCCTCGAGGTATGAGCCTGTCTAGGATCCCAGTCGTGACGGAGGAACTCCATGGACCGCGAAGGACAGGGTGGCCTGGTCTGGAAACTGCACTTTTCACCGCTCGACCAGACCAAGGCATCCAAGCGGTTGGCCCGTCAAAGTGTGACCCTTCAGCCTTGAGGAATATGACATGAGCCCGAGTGGATGGCAAAAAAGCAGAAAAAAAGGCCGGTGGGCACCGTACCTACCGCGGTGATATGATTTTCAAGAGTTGTCGTCGAATCCTTACCGAAAACCGTTGCACCTCGGCGGCTCTTGGAACAGTGTCTCTGGTAGGGCAGGCGCAGATTAGCTCCTGGCTCCTGCGTGGCACGCCAGGGCCAGCCTTGTCGGGCTTGTGTCACTCTGGAATGATCGTGATCGAATGCAAACGGTTTGGCAGGAGACGAGATTGGGGAACTGCCAAGTGAGATGAGACCCGCGGGGAAGTTCAACGGCGCAGTTCTCCCCTCTCATTGGCAAGTTTCCATATTTCAATGCTTTCAGCCGTCTGCAAACAACCACTTCGATGCTAGCCCGTCATCCCTGCCTACTTTCCGAGCTGAGCGTCTTCCTCTGCCCAGGCGGTGGTTCGTATGGTGGGCAAAGAGCAATCTTCTGAGAGCACAAAGTTCGAGGCATCGTGTTCTTACAATTCCAAGCAGGAGCTGGTGTCCTAACAGGCAAACGGCGGGATACAGATACAGAAACCTGTATACATCTCAAAGCTGGGAGGTGTCTTCAACGTCACTCGTTGGTACTCCCGGTAGATCTGTCTACATCGGCTCGTGCAAAACGGGAGCTTCTCTTCTCCTGGGCGGCGCCAGTCCAAGCGGGGTTGCTTTTGTCAAACGGGATTGTAGCAGACCAGGCAGGGACCTGCTCTGCTTCAGATTACCAATTACGCTGACGGGTGGGATGAAAGACTCGACGTAACGGCGGGAACGCCCAGGGGGTATGGACGGATTCAATTGCATACTAGCAGCGCGGATTCCTCCCAGCCCTCCTCACGTCGTGTGGCTGGCTGAACGATGAGCTCCCCTAGTAATGGACCTTGACGGTGCACTGGGCTATGAGAAGCTACCCAGCATGGTCACCTAGATGGTTGACACACCGAACCGTCCCAATGCGCTGATACGTATGGAGCCGAGCTGGCACGTCAGTCTCAAGTGGGACAGTACCTCGAGGGGGAGAAGCTCATGGGGGCCAATGTTTGGAACCTTTGGGCGTGGTGGCACGCAAGTCGGGCCTCCTTCAATTTGTGGAATTGCATCCGAGCTACTTCGGCCCATTTTCGTGGCCCAAGGCTTTGTGAAATGTTTGACATGCTCGATTTTGTCATCTTTGCATGGCACTCAAAGTTGGCACTTGGTGGGCAATTCCTCACCCACATAGTTCAACTGCGGTAGCCACATAGCCATGGCTATGAGTCAGCACGAAGAAGAAGAAGAAGAAGAAGAAGAAGAAGACGAAGTGAGTTGAGTTGACTGAATGGACGTGCTGCCAAACGGGCGGGATGATGCGCTGCCGGGTGGTGCGGAAGCCAAACCCGGAGCGTCTTTTGTCATGCAGGGAGGGCACTACTGTACTCGAGGGCCGGGCCGCTCAGGATGGAGACGCGGGCTTGGTCGCAAGGAGTGCTACACTGAGACTCGAGTGACGGCTCAGAGAGGTATTCCCATCATGTACGATGCAGATAGTCATGGGCGATCTCGAGCTCTTCCTTCTTTTTCTTTGTTCGCTAAACTCCGACTCTCGAGGTTGGCTGCCACATGTTTGTTCAAGCATATCGCAACGCAGGGAGGGCTTGCTGCTAGGTGCAGGAGCGGCCTAGGTGGACTTGAGGCATCAAATCCCTGACCAGCGCCGGCGGAGGTAATGAGCAGTTATCACCTTGTGATCGTGCTATCTGACCGCCTCATCTCTTCCACGGGCGGCCAGCAGCTTGGGGAGGGGTGGTGACCCAGGTACCTTTCCCATGGCAATTGTCTCTCCTTCGTGCTCATGACGTCGCTCGTTTTTCCACCAAAAGGCTCTTCGCTTTTGAGCCAACCAGCTCATTTTCCA
This sequence comes from Podospora aff. communis PSN243, assembly GCA_033296975.1. Lineage (NCBI taxonomy): Eukaryota > Fungi > Ascomycota > Sordariomycetes > Sordariales > Podosporaceae > Podospora > Podospora aff. communis PSN243. Next base: position 105,149 of record MU865922.1, read on the forward strand.
TGATCCCTGGAGACCATCCGACGAGGAGGTTGGCTGCTGAAATTTCCGTCTTGTTGTTGACCAGATGACCGGCGTGAAGCTCTGGATGGGTTGTGGTGTGGGGTACCTAGGTACCTAGCGGGGGAAAGCTTGTGGCAATTGCGCTGGTGAGCTGCGGCAGCAAATCGGCACGAAAATTCCTCCGGCCGCAGCATGCTCCAATGACGCGACCGAGGGACGCGCCGCTTTCCTTTGTTCCCACACGTCAGCTTTATCGACTTCGATACAGCTCCTGGCATCCGAAAGCCGCAGTCTGACACCCGAAGCCGTCGCGATGCGCCGCTCTGTGGTCTGCATCCCTTCACATTCAGTTGCCGATGTCGTCCCCACCGCGCTTCTTCCGGGATTCTTCCCCAGCAGGTGCACCAGGACGCAGGCGTTCACAGTTCACGTACCGTCACCTTGCCCAAATGGCGTCGTACAGTACCACATGTCCCCTGAGGGTCATCGCCCACATGGATCTTGATGCATTTTACGCTCAATGTGAGATGGTTCGGCTTGGAATCCCCCCGGATAAACCCCTGGCCGTGCAGCAATGGTATAAGCCTTACCTCACCCGCTGGGTCACCTACCGTTCAACTGACCTTTTGTCTAGGCAAGGCCTGATAGCGGTAAATTATTCTGCGCGTTCATTCGGCATAGGAAGACACTGCACGGTAACGGAGGCGAAGAAATTGTGCCCCGATCTCATCGCCCAGCACGTTGCAACCTGGAGAGAGGGCGACGATAAGTGGTCTTACCGCCCGGATGCTGCTGAGCATGTTGCAACGGACAAAGTATCTCTTGACCCCTACCGACTGGAATCACGAAAGATATTGGCTGTTATCAAGAATCACCTCCCACCCAAGCTACAGAAAGTGGAGAAGGCGAGTATCGATGAGGTGTTTGTGGACCTATCGGCGCATGTGCACAGCATCCTCCTCGAGCGCTTTCCTGAACTCGCCAAGCCGCCCCCGTACGACGATCCGGCAGAACAGTTACCGATGCCGTCAGTCTCCACCCTTGACTGGCAAGCCGATGCCCTCATAGATCTGGATGACGAGCATGCGGCTGCACAGGTCACGAACCCGGACTGGGATGACGTTGCGATTCTGATCGGCTCCGAAATCGTGCGGGATATCAGGGCCGCCATCAAGGACGAGCTTCATTACACCTCGTCCGGTGGGGTGGCAAGGAACAAGCTGCTGAGCAAGCTAGGCTCGGCTTACAAGAAACCCAACCAACAGACGGTTGTGCGCAACCGAGCAATACAGAAGTTTCTCTCAGACTTCAAGTTCACCAAGATACGAAACCTGGGGGGTAAACTTGGCGAGGAGGTTGCTCGAGCTTTCAACACCGAAGACGTTAGGGAGCTTCTCGCAGTTCCAATCGAGCAGTTGAAGCTCAAGCTCGGAGATGATACCGGAACGTGGGTTTTCAACACGGTGCGTGGGATCGACAACAGCGAGGTCAATTCCCGTACGCAGATCAAGTCAATGCTCTCTGCGAAGTCCTTTCGCCCGAGCATCAACACTTTCGAGCAAGCGACGAAATGGCTGAGAATATTTGCTGCTGACATATTCTCCCGTCTACTGGAAGAGGGTGTGTTGGAGAATAAGCGCAGGCCTAGAACGATCAACCTCCATTTCCGACATGGGACGCAGACACGCTCTCGCCAGAGCCCGATTCCCCAAGGCCGGCCGCTGGAGGAGGCGACGTTGTTCGATCTTGCCAAGACCCTCCTCGGACAACTTATCGCCCACGAAAGTCAAGATGTGTGGCCGTGCTCGAATATCAGTCTAAGTGTCGGCGGGTTCGAGGATGGTATCACCGGGAATATGGGAATTGGCGCGTTCTTGCTGAGGGGCGAGGCGCTGAAGACGGGTCCTCGGGTGAGCGTGGAAGCAGATGCCTGCAGGGAGCGTCCGGTTGAGAAACGACGGCGTACCGATGGTGGAATTCAACGATATTTCGCAAAGGAGACTTCACACACCCTTAGGGGGTTGGGCTCCGATAACGCCGCCATTCTAAACGAAGAGAGTGGTGTGTTGGGCAGCCCGGCAAAGGTGGTGGTCTCGGATGCTCCTGGACACCCGGATGAGGCATATCGGGATCATGTCTATCATCACGAGACACCAATCACTGTTCACGTTTGCGCTCGATGCAACATTAGTCTCGAGGGAGAGGCGCTCCAGAGCCACGAGGATTGGCACTTTGCGAAATCCCTCCAGGACGAGGAACGTGTCAACCTGACACTCGCCAACCGCGAGACCATCGCTGCATCATCCTCGCGAACCGCAGCTGCGCCGCTGAAGCGACCTGGGCGGCCGAAGAAGACGGAGCGAGGTCAAAGCAAGTTGAACTTTGGTTGAGCGGACTGGTGCATCGCCGCCGCCGCCGCCGCTTCCGAAGTGCGTTCGAATACCTGCACGAAGAGGAACGAGCGAATGGATGTGGCATCTCGCCGTCCCATATCAGCCCGGAAAGTTTGCGCCGTGATGCATCATCGCATCCGGATGACTGTCCGCCATATATGCTGGGCGTATGCCGGCCCAATATTGCAGGGTGTTAGCGGTGGGACAGCGAAGTCTCCCGGGACCCGCTTTGGGTCAAGCTGGAGCGGAAGGATACCAATGGCGGTGGTCTTCGGCCTCAACATTATCGACCTACAGGTCCTTTGCTGGCAAACGAAAACGGCATTTCGCGTCGACAATCATTACTTCCGGGGCAGCTCGACGGAGAAGCAGGCCGGTGTGTGCCGGAGACGGCTACGGCGCCTGACCCCAGCCAGAATGATATACCATCTTGCCTCACCCAGAATGCAAAGGCGCCCTGATGCTGGCAATACTGGTTCTCCACGGATGATCAGAGGACGATCAGAGGCAAAGGTGCATTCCAAGTCAAACGTGCTCACCATGTTTGTCTGGCAACAACAGGCATTTGTCTGTACGTGCTTTGATGCGTGGTTTTGGCCTGCGGCGAGGCGAACACACACAACTTGTCCCGCCGATGCAGAGGTCGCCTTACCGGCCCCATCCTCAACTTCTGCGCGCGATGATTGGCTGCAGCCCATGCCTGCATGTTGGGCTGCGAGACGCATTGGTACCCGACCAGGTCCCAACCAGCTTGCTCCCAGTTCAGTTGCTGACCAGCTCAGAGTCACACATGCTCAGCGGCCACTAGCCTGACGCAGCAGCTGCCGACTCGAAAGACACGCAGACCCTGAGGCGATTCCGGTAGGTTATACAAGCAAGAGACCATGTCGCGTGCGCAGTGCAAGCAAGAACGGCCATCTGTCCCGCTTCCAGGTTCTCTCCATCTCTGGTCAACCCCAGCAGAACTATCAGCGCCGGGTAGTTATCTGCGCGCAGATTGGCATGGTTGTGCTTGTCGACCAGCTCGACATAGCGCCGTGTAAATGGCCTCATCAGTTTGCGCTCCGCTTGCAGTTGATCTTGTACTCGGTAGCTCAAATAGCTGCTGCGTTGAGCAGTATTGCTGGCGGTCCGCTATAAAACCCGAGCTCGCTGTCCTGGAGCCGGAGACGTGAAGCCACTTTTCCGAAGGATCCCGCGATTTCTGTTGCCTCTGTTTGTTGTTGGTCTCTGCTGCTGGCATCTTCCTGGGTGCCAAAGGCTTTGCGACGCGAGCTCGCTGGTGCCCAAAACGGGTCACCGAAACCCCACCAGCCTTCACAGCCCGAAACCCAGCCAGCCTGCCTTTCGTTCTCTTGTCAGCTCTTCTCTTTGCAGGCAACAGCCTCGGTCCCTTTTTCAGAAGAATTGAAGCTCACACCAATATTGGTGCGTGATCACATAGATTGGCACCCACACCTTGTCTTGCTGTTGAATGTCGGTCGTCGCCTCTGCACCAACTGAAGAACGAGTTCTCGATCTTTGAAGTAGGAAATTTCCAATTCCGCCGCATACGGCCCTACGTCTACCCACGGTCTTTCAGTGCTTTTGAGACGGTCAGGCTCGCAGCCGAAAGCTTTAGAAAAGTAGAAAGAGGCAAACAGGGCAGTTTGGGTTGCGTGTTCAAGCTTCCAGCTTCGCTCCGCCCCTTCAACCGCTCCGTTTTCTTGGCCGCTCCGCCCCGACAGCTCTCAGTGGCCGCCTCCAACGCTTCGTCGTAAGCCAACCACGATCTTCCACGCCTGCGGCAGACCACACGGCTCCCGCAACTGGAAAAATCTTTTCCAGACCTGCGTGTTGCGTGCAGCGCTGGAATATCCAATTGGCTCTGAAGCCCCTCATCTGACGTGCTGCTCGCTGTGCTCAACGACGTCGGAATTTTCACCAGTTCGTCCCTCCCGCCTCCGTTTCCCGTCTGCGCGGGAATTTACCCCTCACGGGCCCCCTCTTCGGTGGCCGTTCTTCGTTCTTCGTCCACCGCCTCCCAAGGTCCCGCCCGCCGTCCAGGTTCTAGGTTTCCCGGCGTCCCGCCCTTCTGTGGCAACACTTCCCATTGGCGGTACAACTGCCTCCCAGGACCTCCCAGCCTGCCCTGGCATTGGACGCTCCCCTCCCCCCATCTGGCGCTGCAGGTGGTTTTGGCCAGTGTTCATTGCTCGCCACCGGATTGACCAGACGAGACCCCTTGCTGGCGTCTCCGCCGTTCCGCCTACCAGAAGGCCGTACAGCTGCGCACGGTGCCTCCAGCCGCCCGTTTTGGTTCCGTTGAGATCTCCCGTCTTGTCCAACTGCCCAACGGAGGCAAAAGTGGCCCCCTGTCGCGCAGGACTGCCCACCAGTCACCACTGCCGTTGCTGGCTTGCAATTGTTGCAGGTCGCCAGTCACCACGACACGACGAGGACCCACACCTGACAGCCCAACCCCAAGCGCCGGGTGCTCTCTGGGCTGGGGCTGCTGCTGCCCATTTCTTCCACCACCACCCACTCTTCCCCCTCTGCGTCCCTCGTTCCAACTTCTTCCTGCTTTCCTGCTCTGCCGCCTTGTCGGATCCCTCAACCCCCGAGCTCGCCCGATATTTATCTCCTGCTTTTTTGGTGTCCCTTTCCGAATCAGTTTGGCCTCTGGTCTGTTTTGTTTGGTGTCGACGCTCTCCCTCTCGCAGATTTCTCTGCCACCATGTCGAGGCAACAGACCCGGCCGCCACCGGCCTCCCAAATCCCGGCTTCGGCACGGCAGAATGAGTACTTCGTACCTCGCGACGGCATCGACCGGGAAGTCATCACGTCCGACATTTGCAGATACTTGGGCAACGACGCCCTCGTCCGACCTGGCACATACGAGGTGACCCCCCTCTCCTTTTCTCGCCCGTTGCCTGCAGCGCAGCTTTGCGGGACCAGCACTCGGCGCCGTGATGGACGGTGTTGCTCACACGTCTGCTTCCCACAGTCATCAGACGGCCGTGTCACACAGGGCTATTTCATTACCGCATATCGAAACCTGACATCAGTGAGTACCACCATTGCAATCGCACGAATAGGACGATGGCCGCTAAACGCCAAACCAGGCAATGATTCAAGATCTCAAAGCGGATTCTGCTCGGTGGGAGCAGGAGAGACGCGCGGCGTCTCGGACTGGAGGTGGTGCTGGAGGTACAACGCACTCGAGCCAAGCGAATGGCATGTTTATGAGAGGCTCTAACTCGCCCGTAGGCTCTCGGGGCGAACCTCGTGGGCAGGACTACCTTTCCTGGAAGAACCGGCAGCTCGACAACAACAGTCCCTACGGCGTGCCCCCCGCCGATCGCATGGATGTTGATTCGTACTCGTCAGCCCCTAGCGCGGTTCCAACCGGCTACCCCGGCGCTCCGTATGGTGGAACGCCCGCAGGCCCAGGTTACCCCCCGGCGCCGTACCCAGCCCCGGTCCATGGCAACCCTGCGTACGGACAACCATACGGTTACCCACCCGCCAACCCGCCAACCCAGTACTCACCAGGACCCCAACCCTCTGCGGACAGGTATCCTCCTCCAATCGCTCCAGTGTATCCTCCCCAGGAGACTTTTGTTCATGGATCCAATTTCAACAATGCTGCCCCAGGCTATCCGCCTGCTGGACCCAATAGGATGACTCCCATGTCCATGACCTCAGCCCCTCCATCCAGGGGATTTAGTGCTACTGCCGGTGGTCCTTACCCAGACACAGATCCTTATGGCGGCTACGGTGCCCCAGCCGGGACTCCAGTGAATCCGCTGCAGTATCAACAGAACCCAGGCGATCCTGTGTACGGCCGCGCGCCAGGTGGTGCGTATAACACCACAACAACAAATCCAACCCCAACCCAGGCTGCGTCTGACGATTTAGGTTCCCCTGCAGGTACGGCACCGCCCCGGCAAGGCTACAGCGCTGGCCCGGACCCTCAATATGATGAGCACCAAAGTCCTGCCCTTCCCAACGCCCCAACGCCGACCAATGGCTCACAAATACCACCGCCCGGACAACCTCCGGCTCGCCGTGATGTTGACTCGAGGGAACGAGACCGCGACAGAGACCCGCGCGGTCACCGATCCCACCGCTCCGAAACCGACCGCGAAGACCGACACGCCGCGGAGCGCGCCAGGCATCGGCAGCATCGCTAGTTGCAGAGCCCATTTGACCTTGCGAATCTCCCAGGTTCAACCTCTGACAAGGCCTCCTGAGTTCTCGTGAGGGATTTTTCTCATTTTCCTTGCTAATACTTCTGGCCTGGAGTTCATCGTTTGCTTGACTTTGCTTGACTCTTTTTACGACCTCCTTTTCCGCCCGGATTCGGCTACTGGCGTCGCTTGATTTTTGAACAATTATCCGTGGATAGACCCAGGATTCGAGGTTGGCGCAAACCTCTAGAGCTGCAAGTTGCATCTCTTTCGATGAGACTTTTGGATTATGACCTTCGGCGGCTCGACATTGGCCCCCAAAAGAGATACTTCTTCGAGGCCTCTACTGCATCTCCGGATTTTCGATTGACCATGGATTTCACCCCCCTTGGACCTTTTGCTCCTGGATCCATCCGGTGTCAGCGCCCTGGCACACGGTGGCACGTGCCACTAGATGGCACTGCTGTTGTGAATTTTCTTCTTATTTATTGTGTTCTTACAAGAGGCAAGGTATGGGAGATGCATGATACCAAGGACCGGAATACGCGACTGGATTTTGGGAAAAGAGCGGCTCGGTTTATGGCTTTTCTGCTGCTTTTGGATGAACCCTCCTCCCTTGCTGTCCGGTTTCGGCTTCCGGAAGCTGTGCTCGGTCGTCGCTCGAGCCCATCCACCGTCTGGATTTTTCTTTGCCCTGGACCGTCAGTTTCCCTGGCTGACAATCGGTACGACACGGCTCTGCCTCTCTCAATCGGGTGGACAACAGGCCACGGCCGGACAGCGGAGGTGAGTGAGCTTGGAAGTGCGCATGTATCTACCAAAACCCCATGGAGCACAATATGGTACTCCCTTTCACCAACACGGCTTCCAACTCGGCCATCGATGTGAGAATTTGGACTTACTGACAGAAGACAGACTTTACCGTGGACTACCTGGTTACGAGCTTTGGCCTGGGTGAATGCGGTTTTCTCAACCCTGGATTGACCTTGATGCCATCTGTACACACCGGCCTCGCTCGATCTCACTGACATGTTTTTGAGCAACAACAACATCATGAACGCATGAGGACAAGTCATCAAACCATGTGATGGACGCCCCGGACCTTGACACGTTGTGGATGGGATGCGGAAGCAACACACGTCATTACCCAAGATATGAACACGGTAAGATGGAGCACAGTCGTGCTCCTCTCGATCGCCCGGACCTTTCTATCTTGACACCACTCCGTGGGCGAACTCACACACCTGAGGATGCTCGTCACTGCTGTCTACTCGGTATCCCATGTTATACATTTGCTTCAAGCTCCAGTTGTCTCGTCAGTCCATGATATTGCCAAGAGGCCCTCCGTGATTTCTCATCTCCGGATAGGAGTCCGAGGTTCAACGTCAACAATCATTTGTGCCTCTTCACAAATTCGGCTGAGAAGGTCTTCCCCAAGGCCACATGCAAGTGTGGCGCCTCGCGCTCGATGATATCACTTACCCAAGGAGCCAGGCCCGCCGAGTATCCTGAAGGGTGTGATGTCTTGCGTTCGTGCTTTTTCAGGATTCCCCGTCGTTTCCGGGACAGGATACCGCACAGGCCAAAGGACAGGAGAACAGGACGGGGACAAACACATTACCGCGGACTCCCACATGCTCATCTTGAAGATGGTGCGGTGAAGCGGGATGCATGGAATCTCATTGTCAGTTGCGTTTTTTTATTTATTTCTTCCACCTCTCAGGATGGCCCGGGCGCGCGGAGACCGAGCCCTTTCCCTTTGCACTACACCTACTGCTGTTGGCGGCCGCACATCTTCTTTTCTTTGATGAAGAAGGCATGAATCAAGAACTTGGGATACTAACCTGGGACTTTGCAGCCTGGATTTGCGCCGGCGTATAGACTGCTTGCTTTGGATGGAAGGCTGAATGGACTTGGGTTGCGCCACATCTCTCATATTTACTAATGCATTGCTGGACCGTGTTTTCTTTTCTGTCAATATTGGGCCCTTCATGGTTGGGCGTGTCACTGTACGGAATTCATCTGGCTCAGCGTATGCTCTTGGCCGATGAAGATGATTTATGATGTTTCCTCATGTTCGATCTATTCCATCTCTACCATGTCATGTTTTGTCGTTTTGGAATGCATATGGTTGAGGCAGAGACGGAACTGTGAGCTTTCAGATGGGCGAACACTGGTATCTAGCGGTGTAAACTTGTATCTGTGTATGTTGGATTTTGGGCTGCAGTTACATGTCTTTTTACAAGCAAGGACCGGACTGGGTGGCCGTGACGGATTTGTTGGGTTGGAATGAGAATTGATCTTGCTTCTTGACACGCTGTTTTGACCTCTGCTGTGCTGAAGATGTATCTGCCAGTAAGTGAGGGGAGATGGGAGAAGCAAAGAGGGGCATGCGCTGCCCCTGAGGCGGTTTACCCGGTCTCGTTGCAATGTAACAATTCCCTTCATCTTTTGGCCATTCGGTTCAGTCAGTCGAGAGCGACAAAAGGGCACTGGTTGGGCTCCTAGTCGATTGACGCCTAACCTCCAGGGCAGCTTGATCGGCTCCTACTGGGCGGGCTTGCTGACCGGATGTCACCATGTGGGACTGAGGGTGGAACGGCAGTCCTTGGTCACGACTTACGTTTATTTTGTGTATTTGCTTCCCAGGCTGTGGGGAGACATAATATGGAGCTTCGAAACGCTTGAGGATGTGACATCGGCTGTCTCGCTGGGGTTCATTAGGGATCTGGAAAGAAGATGACATTGCCGTGTATTGAATAGCACGCATATTCCGCTAAACGATACCATGCGACATGCAAGGCATGGGTAAGATATTCAGGGACCTGGGGTGTATTCAATTCTCAATCTGCCTGCTTCCCGTCTCAAGGGAGCCGATTTGACACCGATCGGCGCATGGATGGATTGTGAGCTGCTAATTAGGTGGGTGGTAAGGTGGTGGGGTGCGCATGTGCGCTCAGGTTCTTATTCGGACGTAACTGGACAAGCCATGACAAAAAATCAAGAAGTTCATGGGGTGCTGACAAAGGGATACTCAGGGCGGTACCTGATGAGTTGGCTGTGCCCCGGGTTTGGCCAGAGATTGGAGGCACCTAGGTCAGCACATAAGGTGGCCGAAAATATAAATGGTTTTCTTGGCTTGTGCGTGTGAGAGCTCGGATGAACCAGGGCAGGTCATTCCTGGGATGACACTTCTGTCGTGTTAAAATGGTTTCCAGGCTTTGAGGGAAACGAGTGAGGGTTGTTCACCGCTCAATTTCTTGGGATGGCAGGTGGGAACCTACCTATCTATCTTATCGATCTGGCATAATCAGTGTTTTCTGTGGTTGACCCCACGAGGGGTCAATTTGGCGGGGTGGATGAGAACCCTGATGATGCCCCCATGTTTGAGTTTAGGCGCCCCGATAAGGTGCACATGGCCGTAGGGGTGAGATCGCATCGGCCGCCTCAGCTACCGTAAAGTCCTTTTCTTTGAACACTACCAAGTGAGATGCTGGAGGAATGAGACTTCATTTTGCACTTTGACTCTCGATGTGATTCTCCTTGTTTTATCAGGATGTCTGTTCGGCCGCTTGGACTGCGGGGCTCCAGAGAGGGCTGCGACAAGCAGGGGACATGATCAAGCAAGGGGTTTGGCAAGCGGGTTGCCACAGAGCGCTTTATCAACTAGGTACTCGACCAACAATTATCGATCTGTCGTGAACTTGGATACCCCAACGGTCGGTCGTGAATCGGTACCTTATCTGGTTCTACGCACATGGGACATTGGGTGAACAATAACCTAGCTGTGGAATGTATCCAATGCACACCGATTTTTCTACCATCTGACCACTAGCAATGTTGGGATCGGCACCTCTTGTGATTTCCTCTGGCGCGACTGGAGGGGGCTGGAATACCTGCCGTTCGATTGGTGGTTCCTCTCTTTTCCATGCATCGTGCCCCTAGACCGAGGGCTTCTGCTTCGAGAATCTTTGGTGAGATGTCAGTTGGCTTCACAACTAAGGTGGAGAGCCACACCAACAGCACAGGTGCCTCGCGGATGTCCTGGAACAGTTGCATGAATACATTCCAGCAACACCAAGACACACCGAAAACATCAAAATAGACACCCTTTTGAGAACCAACCTAAAAACATGGCATAGTGGGCACCCTGGTTGCAAGAAAACATTAAGGTTGATGAGAGGCAAAGAATGTGCTAACCAAAACCCCTCTAAGTTCATATCTGCCCCACCTCTGGGCCTGAGCAGCGGGGGCCCAGATTTTGGCCCAAAATTTTTCTGGCCTTAGCTTGGACACCCCTCAACTTTCACATTTCGAGCCTGCCAGTTCCTCTCCGCCGACCGCACTGCACCGATTCGCAGTCGCCGAAGTACGTGCTTGGATGCGAATATTGTTCTAAGATTCTCCACGATGGATGCCGCTGCCATTCAGAGTTGCATCGTCGCGACGCTCGATGCCGATGCCGACGTCCGTCGACGTGCTGAGCTCCAGCTCAAGCAGGTGCGTCCACTATGTTGTTTGTGTGGCATTCCCACCACACCGTCAACACCACATCGTTCCCCACGGTGGAAACCAGCTTTTGCATCCGCCCCAGCGCACCAGTGCTAACGGGCAATCCCTTCTGTCATCACAGGCCGAGGAGCAGCCAACATTCACGGACGTTCTCCTGGATCTTGTTCAGTCTGAGCAAAATGCCAGCCTCCAACTCCCCAGTATGTTGCCCCTCGAGGGGTCCCCCACCCCACCTTTCTGCCCGCCCAAGACAACAACAAACTCACGCGTCTACAACTAGCCGTCATCTATCTCAAGAACCGTGTCAATCGCGCATGGCAGCGTCAAGAACATTATCCAGGGGAGACGATGATTCCCGAGGACGCAAAAGCGCGATTTCGGGATCGGTTACTGCCCATCCTCGCCAGTTCTCAAACCCTCGTGCGGCACCAACTCGTCCCTATTCTCCAGCGCATTCTGCATTTCGACTTTCCAGACCGATGGCCGACCTTTATGACCTACACGGTTCAGCTCCTCAATATGAATGACCCCCCTTCGGTTTTGGCCGGCTTACAGTGCCTCCTTGCGATCTGCCGCGCGTACCGTTTCAAGGCGAGCGACAGCGAGAGCAGGGCGCACTTTGACAAGATCATCGAGGCGAGCTTCCCGCGATTGCTGACAATCTGCAATGAGCTGGTGAACCAGGAGAGCGAGGAGGCCGGAGAGATGCTCCACATCGCGCTCAAGTCTTACAAGCATGCCACATGGGTAGGTTTTGAAGCAACCGCCAAATTTTGGAAGCAGCGTATCTGACAAAAATGTGCAGCTGGAACTCTCAGATTTCCTCCGTCAGGGGCCAGTGAACCTCGGCTGGTGCACCATCTTCCTCCAGACCGTTGCGAAGCCGATCCAGACTACCGAGGAGGACCCTCTAGAGCGCGAGCGCCAGCATTGGTGGAAAGCGAAGAAATGGGCTTACTTCAACTTGAACAGGCTCTACATACGGTATTTCATATGCGAACAGCTCGAGCTGTTGCTGAGCACAAGTGCTGACACATTCAACAGGCATGGAAACCTTCAAGCGTTTGCCGAGAAGCCAACCGAGATCCAAGCCCGGTTCGCAAAGGAGTTTACAGCCCAAGTCGCACCCGAAATTCTCAAACACTATCTCCAAGAAATCGACAAATGGGTAGCCAAGACGGCCTGGCTGAGCCGACCTTGCCTGTCATACACCATTGTTTTCCTGGACGAGTGCATCCGCCCCAAGGAGATGTGGACGTACCTGAAGCCTCACTTAACCAACCTCGTCACACATTTCATCTTCCCAGTCCTCTGCCTCTCTGAGGACGATGTTGAGAAGTTCGACGAGGAACCGGAAGAGTTCCTGCATCGGAAGCTGAACTTTTATGAGGAGGTGTCCTCACCCGACGTCTCTGCCACGAATTTCTTGGTCACGTTAACCAAGGCGAGGAGGAAGCAAACGTTTGAAATTCTGAAGTTCATCAACGAGGTGGTATCCCACTACGAGGTAGCCCCTGATGCTGAAAAGAACCATATCGCCAAGGAAGGGGCTCTTCGGATGATAGGGACGCTCGCCCCGGTCATACTGGGCAAGAAATCTCCCATCGCTGACCACGTGGAGAACTTTCTTGTTCGCTACGTGTTCCCCGATTTCACCAATCCCCAGGGCTTCCTCCGGGCTCGCGCCTGCGACACGGTCGAGAAGTTCGAACAGTTGAACTTCAAGGACCAAAACAACCTACTCACCATCTACCGGCATATTCTCGACTGCATGGCTGATCCCGCATTGCCTGTTCGGGTGACCGCCGCTCTCGCTTTGCAGCCCCTCATCAGACACGACGTCATCCGGACAAGCATGCAACAGAGCATTCCGACGATTATGCAGCAGCTGCTTAAGCTGGCCAACGAGGCTGACATTGACGCTCTTGCGAACGTGATGGAGGATTTTGTGGAAGTCTTCGCAACGGAACTGACTCCCTTCGCAGTCGCTCTGAGCGAGCAACTCCGTGACACATATCTCCGGATCGTAAGGGAGCTCTTGGAAAACAATGAGAAGCGAGACGACATGGACAACGAGTTTGGAGATTTCCTAGACGACAAAAGTATTACTGCGCTGGGAGTTCTGCAGACTATTGGCACGCTCATACTCACACTCGAGAGCACACCTGATGTCTTGCTTCACATAGAGGGGGTTTTGATGCCTGTCATCAGAGTGACCCTGGAAAACAAGCTTTACGGTACGTGTGTTGCAAACACTTGCTGCTGTGATGACGGTCTAACATTTCTTAGATCTTTACAACGAAGTTTTCGAGATCGTTGACAGCTGCACGTTTTCGGCCAAGCAAATCTCGCCCATCATGTGGCAGGCTTTTGAGCTCATCCATACCACCTTCAAGTCCGGTGCTGAACTGTATCTCGAGGACATGCTACCCGCACTCGACAACTTTGTCCAATACGGCGCCCCTCAGCTCGTGCAGAACCCCAAGTACGTGGCTGCCTTGTTTGAGATGGTCTCGGACATGTTTATCGACAGCAAGGTTGGCGGTGTCGACCGAATTTGTGCCTGCAAGCTCGCCGAGGCAATGATGCTGAGCCTCCGGGGTCACATTGACCAATGCGTTCATGGATTCATCAACATGGCTATGGGCGTGCTCAGTTCGTCAGAAGTCAAGGTCAAGTCGTACAGGATCCACCTGATGGAGATGGTCATCAACGCCATCTATTACAACCCCATTCTCTCCTTGCAAGTTCTCGAGAGCAGTGGTTGGACCAACAAGTTCTTCAGTCTGTGGTTTGGGAGTATGGATTCGTTCACCCGGGTACACGACAAGAAGTTGTGCATCATGGCCATTGTGCAGCTCTTGAGCGTTCATCCGGATCAAATCCCGACCAGCATCTCGGTGGGATGGCCTAGGCTGCTCCATGGAATTACCATCCTCTTCAGTACCCTACCAGCAGCTCTCAAAAGTAAGCCAATCATTCCCGAATTTAATCGAAGACGAAGGCTAACGGTAGAAGATCGTGAGGAGGCATTGAAGGACGACTTCCATCTCGAGGGTGGAACCTATGGGTACGAGGACGAGAACGAGGAGTGGGACGATGAGGAGGCCAGCTGGGACGCAGCTACAGGGGATCACGAAGAAGTGGTAGATGTCAAGGATGAGGGGACTGCCTACCTAGAATTCTTGCAAGAAGAGGTGAGGCCCTTCACAATGTGTTGCATGTCACAGAACTCGCTGACCATCGCTCTCCTGCAAAGTCTGCCAAGTACGGCAACGCTACAGAGGGTGAATACTCGGAGGAGGAGCTTGGCGAGGATAGCGTGCTGCTTGAGTCGCCGCTCGACCAGATCGACCCTTACGTGACGTTCCGGACCACGCTCTTAAGTAAGTCCCGAAGACAGCCCCCCATCGTTACGTGCATGGAACTAATTCTGTCACAGAATTGCAACAAGAACAGCCGCAGTTCTATTCCTCGTTGACGACACACCTGACTGCTGAGGAGCAGGGCATCATCACCGCAGTTTGCCAGCAGGCTGAGCTTATCACCCAGCAAAACGCTAGCCAACCAGCTACCAACGGCGCTAGCTAGAAACGCTGCGAGCATGCACTTCTGACAGCCACACGAAAGATGAAGCGCCGTCGATCTACAGCTCTGTCCTGACAACCCCTCACCCCATCCCTCTATCCCAACGCCGCCCATACCATGAGTCCTCTGATCGGTGATGGGCATATGGAATCAGGCAGATGCAGTTCTATGCCTGCGGTTGAGACACCGAGAATCTGAAGGTTCCAGCGGGGTCCCGACGATGTGAACTACCCAGGTGCTGGCTAGCACAGACGGTAGGGTGATAAGCGAGCATGTGAATTAGGTGCGAGAACGCGACACTGGATCAACTCAGGAGACGCAGCGATGCGTGTTGTAGCGATCCTTCTATGGTTAGCCTTTTGTCTATAAGGAGCAGCGTCTTTTTTAATGTCAAGACCCCTTCCCCAGCAACACCCAATCCCCACTGAGGTGAGGCATCGAGAAGGCGAAAAGAGGGGAAAAGGAAAACAATGTCACCCAAATACCTTAGATAAGCTCAAGCACATTGAACACAGTCAACAGCGAAAGGCGGGTCAGGTCTTGATTTGTTGCAAGACGCTCTGCGGAGGCTCGTGATGATAATAACGCTGAATTGGTGTCAGCCATCCCCTTTCCCGTCATACCTAGAGAGTGCGGCGGAATTGACTAGATGACTCTAGATCCTTGCCTTGTCACACTAATTAGTTGACTGCCCCTTTTCCAGTTGGTGTGAAAGGCCAAAGGGCTTGGAATGCGTCGATGTTGCAGAAGCCTGTCAGAAAATGCTGTGCTACCTACCACGTTCCCAATTCCCATGCGTCTTAGAAGAGAAGAGACAGAAAGGAGCTGCCGGAGAACAACAATTCTTGACAGCACACAGCCTTCAGCCCCGTTATCAGGTTAACGAGCCGCCTGAAGCGAAAAGCTCTTGCTGACATGTGCTCCAGCCCGGCCACTTGCAACTGGGTTTGAAGCCTGGTGGTTTATTGCGTTCACTACTCGGGAGGACGGGCCTCCGACCCGGGCCGATTTGCACTCTTTGCGGCATTTGGGGATGAGCGAACGTGTGCTACGAGCAGTGGACGTCATGTGGCTTTGTTTACGCCTAGCATCGCACGCCGGAGATGACAGGGCCGCTGGGAAGTGGAAAGTGTGAGAGATAGCCTCGGAGAGACGTGATGTCGCTGTGCTGCTGCACGGCTTCTGCTTGGGAACGAACGGCATTGGTGTGGAAAATGAAAGAAGGGGGTGTGGGTGGTAAGCAAGGTGAGTGATGGATCACAGCTGGCCATTTTACGTTTCTCACCTGCTCATCCGGCTTGTCACAGGACGGATGATTGATAGAGAGGGGGTGGTATGGTGAGAATGTGAGAAATGACATGGTGGATGCCCGGCCTCTCTTGTTAAGGGGCATGTGGTGGGTTCTCCTCTGTCTTTTCGCTATCAGCTTGGCCTTGTTGGCGGGTGAATTCGTTGTTGCTGGTGTTAGGCTTGTTGGGGAGAAGTTGAGGGGTATCCGGGGCAAGACAATGGAGTACCTGGACGAGACGATAACTTTAAGTTTCGGTCCGCTGGGCCCAGGGACGGAGAATTCCAGAGGGTCTGCACAAACAGAAATATGGTGTGCTTTCCAGGGCAGCTGGAGCGGTGCGAAAGGTATCAGGTACCTAGGTCTATCTTTCTCCCCCACGCAATGCACATATGTCGTGATCCCATCCTTTAGTCGGCCTGCATGCTGGGCTTTCCGCCCTGCCTCTGCTCTACTGGATGCTGGGAATCCTCCTCGGGTTGACAGCCCTTGCCCTCGCGACCTTCCCACAAATTACCAATGTTTTCCCACTTTTCCTGCAGGCATCTTATGATGTCTTGGAAGACAACGCGCGCGGGAAGGAGCCATTCAGAGATGACCCCATCTCTTCAGAACGGCTTGTTAGCCGGCCGCAATCGCAATATAGGAGCTGCAGCGCCAGGCCGAGGAGATGGGTGTGTTTGGCTCGTGTCCCGCTGCATTGCAACGAGTTGGGACCGGACTTGCCCGGGGTATGATGCCCGGTCGCTTTCTTGACATCATCTCGTCCCTCTTTCTCCGACAGTCGGCGTTCGGTGCCCTCGGCCCCCGTGCCAACCACTAAGCCTAGAGGCTACCTAGGTTTGGGTGTACGTGATGGTTTTCCTCGTGGCTTTGAGCTAGACGCCGTGCTAAGGCTGGCCTCCGGTACCGCGATACGGCATCTCCGAGGGGATCGAGCCCGCTCTCGCCATCGAGGCCTCTGACTGTAGTTCGCTCCAAAGACCACGAGGAGAAAAGAGGCAAAAGCGACAGTCTTTGGAGTCCTGAATCATCGCTGACGGCGCAGACTCGGCCAAACCACCCGACCAGGCCCAGCGATTCGCCTCGGCCGCTCGATCCAATCCCGCGGGAAAGCATGTTCGTCTTTCGGGGAGGCGGGGAAAGACGGGAAGGGTAAAAAAAACACAACCCTCCCTTACACCCACCCTCCATTTTGGCGCTACTGCGTGGAATCCGCCAAAGAAGCAGGAGAAAACCTTCCCTCGCCAAACACAACAGCCTTCTAGATAGTTCTGGCCCTCGTTACATCACCAATGCCAAGTTCCCGACAATGACAAGTCATCATAATAACCTGACACACGCCAATGGCATAATCTCTTGGTATCACCGGGAAGGGGGAATGGGAGAGAAGAGGGGAGGGGGGCAAAGACCGAGCAGCTTCTCTTGGTCTCTCCAAGACACCGCTCGAAAAAGGAGGGGTCGCCCAGCGGAAGGAATAATAATAGATGCAACACCACTCGCTCGGCTGCCTTTTTGACTTGGCTCGCTGCGCTTCCCCGCGTTTGCTGAGACCGGGTCCGCTTCTCCAGGTTCCAGTCGGTTTGCTTTGGGTTCGCTTTCCAATCTCATCCCGACTTGTCCCGCAAGGCGCTGCTTAGATCGGGCTGACTTTATCACTCAGCTGGGTGCCGCGGTGCGAACTGAAGTTCGGCTTTGGCGGCAGCAGCGGGGGTTGCAATACCACGTGGGAAGAGTGATCACATGGGGTTTCGTGACACCCTTCGCTGCTCCCTTCTGGAACGTTCAGCGAGTTCGGGCTCTTGATTCGATTCTCAGACGTGCATGGCGAGCATGAAACGAGACGTACCTGGTTGGCTACTTCTATCACGGGTTGGAGTGGTTGGTTGTCGAGTGTTTGAAGAGAGCAGACGAGGGCGTGTTACCATCCAGAGCTCTCTGGGTTTGCATTTCTGCTTTCTCCCGTTGCGACGGCGGCTAGTGCTGTCGTGAAAGACCTCTATCCGGATGGACGGATGGTGACCTAGGGATGGAGGCTAGCTCGTTTACGAGCGATTGCATGAGTTGTTGGGGCTTGGTACATAGCTTGGTTGCTTGGTCCTCAGATCGAACAGCGAAAGCTGTAAGCGAGAACGGGGCACCAAGACCGTGATGACATTTGCGTGCGGGCAATGGCCCCTCATTCTGAGCGATATGTTTGTCCACGGTGCGGCAGTGGCTCGGCTGACTGAGGTGGTCTCGACCTCACTGCCCTCAATAAACGTGCACCCTGCGTTCTGCCAGCTGGGTATCACTCCACATTGTCCTAAGGGGCTCACTGACACGGCCATCGACTGCAGCAGAACATCTTCGCTCGATAAATACATTGTGAATTTCTGGGTTCTAACACCAACCAGATCTCAAATGTCTGGGCCCAGGCCAGGACGTTTTGTTCTGACCGTCCCGTCAGACCCTCTGTGCTCTCTGCTCCGTCGGTGATGCCGTCGCCATCGTAATCGTCATCCTCACAACCTTTGGATCGGGCAATAGAGACATAAATTATCTCAAGACGTAGTTCATGCCACATATTTGCTCGTGTGCTTGTGCATCACCCAGAACCCCAAGTTTCCGGTCGTGTTTCTGCAATTCTCTGCGAAGACCTGTTCACCCCTTCAGACGTACAATTCTCTTCGGTCTCGCGCCTCGCTTGCTTGCTTTGCTTGCTTGCACACCGTGTCAAAACTCACGAGACGGGAAAGAAAAGAGGCCCGTTGCAGCTCATGCTCCAAGGAGTAAGGAGCAGCAGGCCTTAGCATCATGGCCTAAATTGCCACCAAGCACGCAGAACAGAAGTAGCGCGGATAGGGGGAGCCAAACTGCAACAAAAATGCATTTTCTGCATCGACATATGTAATAGAGACATTCAGCCACCCGATCCTTGGCCTATAGCCCCCGTTGATGTCCGTCCAAAACTCCCGACGGCCCGAAGCCAGTAGCTGACATGGTGCCTTATGATGTGATGAGCCCGAGCCCGCAACGCCGAATGTGTATAGGATGACCTCCCGCTTGGTGTCTCAAACAAAACAAAAACATTACAGCAGTATAAAACCGGCTCTTCTCAAGCCAAACAGAAAAGAAAAGAAAAGCCTTTTGAACACCCTTGCCCATTCAGTAGCCCGCTTGCCCTGGCATTTTGCCCAACGAGTGCGTATTGGACTCCTTGGGGGGCAGATGGCTGTGGCAGTACGTCTTTGAACCCCCACACTTCAGACTTGCCTTCTTAGATGCGTCGATCGTTCTCGAGGGGTCGTCGTAGCTCTCCAGCTGACAACACTCAATGCCCTTGACCCAGCGATTCTTGACCACGTCAGCGATCGTGATCCGCTTGTCCGGGTTGGGATGGAGCATCTGCAGGAGGACGCGGCGAAGCGCTGGCGGCTTGACGCAAAGATCGAAAGCTTTGAGGTAGGGATAGCAGCCCTCCGCGATGCGCGTCTCGTCATTCTCGTTCTTTGCCATCCACCTCTCCCAAGCAGTGACCAAGGCCGCATAGTTTGGGTTCCCGGCCACCTCAGCTCTTCGCCACAGCGGAGCGCCGAAAATGAGGTTGAGCATGACGATGGCTGAACTCCAGACGTCGAGTGCTCGTGGGTCGTAGTCGCTCCCTTTCGTAAGAACCTCAGGCGCAATATACGGCTCGCTGCCGCAGATTCCAGGGGCGCAACGTCGGACAGCGCCCATACTCGTTCCACATTGGCCGCCCGCTTCCCTGAGTCCGGGATGGATGCCACAAAAGACCTCCGAGACACCAAAGTCTGTTATCTTGAGCTTGCTATCGGAGGTCATGAGCAAGTTCTCCAGCTTGATATCGCGATGGGCGATTCCGTTGGCATGAAGGTAGTTGATGCCCTGAACCAGCTGCTTGAACAAGCATTGTCGATCCTTTTCTCTCTCTTCTGTGGTGAGAAACTTCTTGTTCACCAAGCTGAACAGGTCGCCCTCTTGGCAGTACTCCATGACGTGATTCCACCGACCGTGAGAAGTGCACAGCCGTACCGTTTCAACTATGTTGGGATGATGCAAGCTCTTCGCCAGGGTGTATTCTGACTTGATCTTCTTCTCGTATTCCTCGCGCGTTTCGTTGGAGGACTTTCCGCGAAACTCTTTGACGGCGTACAGCTCGCCTGGAGATCCTTTCCTTACCATCAGGGTAACCTTGGATGTGGCACCCTTGCCGAGGTGCTTGCCATGACGGCCCAAGAACTTGTGATGATACTCAAATTCATCCGAGAGCTCGGCCACATCCACCGTGAAATCATCGGGCAGGCTCAAGCTCATGCGACGCGCCTTGACGCCCGTGCCGGTCGCTGCCGGCAGGCCCCAGAGAGCCCTCTCCAGGACCGGCTCATTGGTGTTTCCAGTCTCTGGTTTCTGCTGGTTGGAGTAGTCAAAACTGCTTGCTCGTCTCCTAATGGGCGGTTGTTGCTTCTTGTTGTTCACATTAGCCACGCGTGCTCGTAGGCTAAACCCCGTTGCAGCCCGCGCCTTCTTTTTCCCTTCGAAAAAAACCTCCGAGGTGGGCACCGTTGGCGTGGAAGCCTGCTCCTTGGTCTTGACGGCCATTTCCAACGGCGAGCTGGGCGATGGTGGTGTGTTTGAGCGGGTAGTAGCCGAACTCTTGTTCATTGACCATCGCCGGGAAGGCATCTTTCGGTTGGAGGGCCCAGGGAGGTTGACGTCGGACGCAAGCGCGGACTGCGATGTCTCGCCTAGCGCTGCTCGATCCGCTGCGGAGGGAGTGCGTTTGAAGAGATTTGTCATGCTGCGCTTGAAGTTGGATGTTGAGCCACGGGTCGACCGTCGAGAAAGGGGAGGTTGGTCCTGCTCGGCTGACTGGGTTGAGGCAATGGGCGTTAGCGAGACTGCACTTTCTAGTTGCTGCTGTTGTCGCTGTTTCTGCGGTGTTGCGTTGGTATTGAGGGCGAGGTGTGGTTTGGATGCGGGGCTGCTGGTAGTCCGCACGTTGGAAAAGGAGGTGGCTTCCTGGTCTGTGGCAAGTGAATCGTGGATCGCTTCAGGGTGCACTTCGGAATTGGCGAGAGTGTGGAAGTCTTGTGATTGCCGTCCGCTGACAGGGGTCACTGGTTCATTTGATGGTTCGCTTTCCGTCTCATCTCCTTCTTCGAGAATAGAACCAGTGAGGTCAGTAGGAAACTGGCGGGGGGAGGACGAGAGGCTCGAGAAGTTGGAATTCGTCTGGTGGTTGGGGTGCGGGGCGGCTTTAGCAATCGGCACGGGGGCCGCGGTGGATGACGGGGCGACGGAGGAACCGCCAGCAACAGGCTGTTGCTGCACCTGTGTCTGCGTCGCTGCGCTGGGCGGAGACGCTTTATAAGAGACTGCGTTAGAACAGGGAGAGAATGGCGCGAGTGGCAGCCTTTCATGGCTAAGATTAAAAAGAGTGAAGATACCTAAAGAAGAGGTCTGCGTTGCCGCAGCAGCTAGCACCGAGACGGCCATTGTCTGGAAGGGGCTTCAGTGAGATGGAGGGCGCCCCAGCGGGGTAAGTGGCAGCTGCAACTCGCAAGAGGGAAGACGTCAGGGGCCTGACCAACCAGTCACAGCGCTCGCCAGAGGGGTAGAGAGCTGCAGAATGACCGAAGGACAAGGAAACCCAAAAACGCGGAAGGGGGAGAAAGGTCCAGCAAACTGGTTTTCTCGATTATCAATCGGGGCAACCGATCGAACCCTTCTGGCAACCAAACTCTGTTGCGCGCCGCCGCTTGCTGCAGGGCACCACACCACCTTCATAAAAGCTTCCTCACGTTAATGATCGTCTCCCAGAGCGGTGGACCCCGGCCAGCTGTGGAACAGACGGCAGAAACCCAGCGGACTTTGGGATCGCGTGGCGGCTGGCTGCTGATGGCTCTGCTGACCAGCACCCTCAACTTGGTTTGGGGGGGGGAGCTCGGACGGTGAAGGGCAGGCGATGCCCTTTATAAACGCTGTGTCTGTTGTCTCTGTATTCCCGTGCAGCGTCTGGGCCGACAATCGTTCCCTGCCAAGCCTGTCTGGCACCGTAAGGCGAGATTTGTGTAGCCCTGCGCAGCAGTCGTGGCGCGGTGTTGAGGGCACAAGAACGGCCGAGATCTACACGCTGAAATGCCGGTTGGCTCGCGGCGTCCTTGGCGACCGAGGGGGAGGAATCGGAAGGTGAGAAGAAAGTAAAGAGGAATTGCTCCCGGAGGCCCGAGGTTATAATGCCATTGCGAGGGGAATAGTGGTTCTAATAAAGGTCGAGGTTTTTACCTTGCAGGAAGCGGTGGGCGGCGGGCAGTTGGCAGTGGACAGCTGGGGAGAGTGATGTGCAGCCGGATCTGAGGGTCTCGAGGGTTTTTGGTCGATCTCGAAGGCGGACCAAAGGGGACGCACGGGGTGGGGGGGCGAACCGCCTACCTCCTGGCACTGGCTAGGGTCTGGGTGATGGGGGGTAGGGGGGGTGTGAGGCGTCTTAGTCCCGCATGTCGTATGGGTGGACGGAAGAGTTGAGGATGGCGGGGCACTGAATGTCAACTGTGGACGTGGGTGGGCTGGTTGCGACCAAAGGATGGAGCGCGAAGTCAGGGACCGACTGGCTTGAGGTTTCCCGCCGCAAATTACATTTCAGAAACGGAAGAGCAAATCTACCCGTCAGATCGGCAAGTCGCCCTTCCAGTGGTTCTTGCTGACACCGTTGAGGCACTGAGGCGGGCCTGTAACATGTACCTCGCAGTCGGTGTCTGAGTTTGGAAGCCGCCTGAATCGCTGCGCGAAAAGTAGAGGTACGAAGCGACAGATGGGACACTGCACCAAATCCAGGCGGCCCTGCCTGAGAGCCTCCACACGTCTAAAGTTGCAGACGCCAAGGGTCCCACCAGGCTAGCTGCGAAGAGCGATTTGCATTGGTGTTGCAATTGGGGGAATATCGGAAAGATTTGATCAGTCGTATTATTAAAAGCACAACAGAGTTCGAGGATCCAAGTATCAACCGACGCCACATCACGTCCGAGCCGAGAGGTACTGTCATCACCGGGGCAAAGCCACGTCGAGATGAGACGAAAGAGAAAGGGCTATTCACCGCCTGGTCCCTGGTCCCCGAATGCTTATCAACGGGTACCCGGACATCCCTGGACGGACGGGAACAAAGGCTTCGGCGCCGTTGGTGGATGGTCCCGGAGAGAGAATGCCTTCATTGCACTGAAACGGGAAGCAGGTACCGATCCTGTTTGCGCGCTCGTAAAGGACACAAAAAGATATGCCTCCGGGGTATTTCCAGTTTCTGTCTGTCACAGAAGGTGCCTTGGGATGATCTCGCCCTCTGCTGCCTCTTGTTGGCTGTGTCGCAGCGCATTTCGCGGATCGAGAGGTTGATGGCTGAGGTGGTGGTTTGCAATGTACCGCTACAGCTCTGCGTGGATGGCACGTTACTGCAAGTACGACATTTCTTGCGCTACGAAGCCTGGATGCGGGATGGTGTCGCACACCCCACCTGGGCTGGGGGGGCGAGCTTGCGACCATCTTATCGCTCGACCCCGCGGCTGGTTGGTCAACAACTTCACGCGGCAGGTCGGCGCTTCAGCGCTGCTTTTCTAGAAGATGATTTCCAGCAAGCAGAAATGGTCACTTGACGAGACGTCTGCCAGCCGTGACAAACCTTCCCATAGGAGATTCAACAACTGCTCCCATGGGTCTCTTTGACGGCGACCGTGATCTGAGAAGTACCTGCGGTGTGCTCCCTCTCGGTCTTTCTTTGTCGTGCTTGCCGCCAAGGCG
Source organism: Podospora aff. communis PSN243 (assembly GCA_033296975.1). Lineage (NCBI taxonomy): Eukaryota > Fungi > Ascomycota > Sordariomycetes > Sordariales > Podosporaceae > Podospora > Podospora aff. communis PSN243. The sequence continues at coordinate 128,893 of MU865922.1, forward strand.
CTCGAGGAATTACCAAGACCGCCAGAACTATGTCGCAATTTGAGGCCCGCGTCGGCTCTTCAACAGAACTTCTCCGTCATAGGCTGGCAAATTCGGGGCAGTTCGCGATAGACGCAGCAGACGGTAGCCGATCCTATCTGCTAGGCGATCAGAGTAACATCTATTGGCATGTTTTGAACAAAGAATTGTAGCGAACCGTTGGTGCTTGTTGCATCAAAACGACTTGCCGGTCCCCCGAGTCCAAATTTAGTGGGAAGCAACCCCACATTAGCGGCAGGTTTTCCAAGCTGCGCACGCGCACTTTGCGCCAATGGCGGTTGTGGAGAAGAGAATCGCCGAATCCCCGGTCTTGTCTGCGCGCCCCAGCCCAGCCCCGGCCCGGAAGACGTCAGCCACTGCTCGTCGCGACAGCCTTAGCACCCAAACGAGCCCACATCAGAGAGCTCAGGGCTCAGCGTTTCTGGCAGGCGAGGAGCAGAGGGCAGACAAGTGCTTTTGTCCTCATATGTCACAGGCGCAAAATGTTGCCCAACTTCTGGTTCCCCTGCGTCATCGCTTCATTACGTTATTAGTCGGGTGGGGAGGCCGTATCGCCCGATCAAGATCAACAACGGTGATCCTCGGCGTCTTTTGCCATCCTCCCGAAACCGTTTTTTGCAATGAGGAATGGGAGAAATTGCATCATCACACGTTTTCATCCATGTGGCAGTTCCAATTCTGCCGATGAACTGACGATCGCAACGCAGAGCAAACATACGTTGCCGTCATCAAGCATCCCGAGATGTTGTCGCTAGCCGGAGATGCGACTAAAATGTCTTGGATGTTTCGTAGGCTGTGACATACAGCAACGCGCAACAAATTGGTCGCTCTGGCCAGTAGTGGACGACATCGCGCGGGAGCTAGCGCCCAGACCAGCCGGTGCCACTCGCGGCACCTCCAAAGTTCGCAGGTTCACACTTCACGCCGGAGCGGAAATGATGAAAGAGCTCAGGATCCAGACATCCGGACGATGAATAGGGCTCGGCCTCTGATTTGCTCGGACCGTGACATACAATGGAGGACAAGCAGACAAGCACCTGTCCACCGGTAGCACCGTGCATCCATCTTGAATCCCATCACGTCGGCCTTATTTTCAGAACATCGCTCTTGCCCCCGAACCTACCTCAACCGAGCTGCGGAGTGGTGGTGGTGGACAGATGACGTGGAGACATGTGTGCGGTGCTTCCGCAGACGGCTGCCGAGAGCCAAGGTCTCCGGGGCCCCGAGGAAATCGTTGAGACGGCCTCGCGACTTTCATCATCGCCAGCCTGGTTACCCCAGCTTGTGTATGATTGAGACTTTGTGAGGCGATACCAACTTTCGCCGTCGTCAATGTCGTGTCTTGACATTTAAATGGCGTTTCTTGGTACTGTAAGGCACTCGGCGTCAACCGTTGCCAAGGACTCGGCGCTGTCATTGTGGTTGTTTGCTGCGGTCTGCCCTTGTCCCACACCCAGTGCTGTGCGAACCCTACAACGCACAGGAGTGACACGAGACTCAGAGCCCACCTCATCCGATCTCTTCACAAGCCAACGCGATTCACCAAATCATTCTTCGGTGGTCTAGAAACACACTGTCGTGTAATTTTCAAGTGTCGTTCTGCATCGTCCTTGGACTCTTGGCTCGTGGGTCAGCAATCTCATTGTCTACGCTATCCGGGAAGGCCAAAACGGAAAGCCGACATCGCGAGTCGCTCCGTTACCTGACAGTTCCACATCGTCTGCGACAGCTTGGGTCCTGCCCCCCACGCTTCCTCAAGATAGGTTCCGCTCTGCCGTTTGAGTGGCTCGCTTGGATCAAAGTTGCGTCAAAAGCTGCAGCGTGCGAAAAGCACCAAACAAAATCAAAGCAGCTTGGGTGCAGCCAGTCAGAGGGTTTCAAAAGGCGAGCAAAGGCGAGCCTTCTCCTGCATTAGCTGAACCCTCGCTCTCGCGAACCAACTTGGCTGCGCCGTTTCCACAACGTACTCCGTATCACCAGGAGAAGAAGAGAGGACATCGATCTGGGCCTGCTCTACCGTCGAATCTCGGAACGCTGTGCTCAAGTCGTCGCCAGCACCGCCGTCCAATTACGCGACGCAACGGATAGGCGACAACCGTGCAGGCCAGACCCCATTTTTAAACATACTCTAACATAGCCCAACATGCTCTAACATGCTCCTGACATATAAAAATATGTAAAAATCCCATAACATACATTAAATATATAAAATTTCCAACCATTTTAATACCGCTCGCTCCCACCTCAGCCAGCCCCATTTCAGACGCACAATTTTATCTTCGTCAAATCTATCTTCTTCCTTAACACACACACACACACACACATATAATACAAACGCATCGATCACACACATACGCACGCGCGTGCAATGATATAAGTGTATCTTTACATATGCGATTAATGTCAGCGCATTAATTTACTTTTCAGTAATATAAGTGCATTATCTTTGATGCAAACGTATTAACGCTTCGGACAAACGCTAACATATTAATAGATTTATACCTGTTCGAACGAAGGTATATGTTTGCACAAAAGCGTGTGTTCGTTCAAAGGTGTGTGTTCGTACGAAAGTATATGTTTAAAGGTGTGTGTGTGTGTATGTGTGTGTTTGTGACGAGGACCTAGTTTATATACGCACTAACCGAGATAGCAAGACAGACTTGTTATTTCGGCACACCTTTTGGTAAGTTGGCGCAGTGTGAGTGCGTATACACTGTGACAATCGTCACAGTGTTAAAAATGCGTGTAAATTACACGCCCTGGTTTATACATTACGTGTATGTTAATTATGTGCTCAAACATGGCTAAACATCACGGCCTTTTAAACTCTATATTCGAATTCAAACTTTATGCTCGATTTTAAACTGTTTTTATAATATTTACGTAAACATAAAGTTAGCGAGATATTTAGCCATGTTTAAAAAAGGGGCCCAGGCTGTATAGAACGCCCAGGGGTTCAAGCCGCCTTGGCAGTGCGATCTCCCGTCTGGGCACTCTGTCTTGTCTGTCTCGGCCTGAGTCGATTTCGCACAATCGATGCGGAAACGACAGATCAAGTGCTCTCGTCAACCTGCCTTATTGCTCTGCTCACCATCCGAGGTATTGCACTGCGTGAGCTGTTCTCCCCGCTGAAGAAAGCATCGACGCTCGTCTCGCCCAACCCTGGCACCCCTTGACCGCCGCGGCATTTTCTCCCCGCGTTTTCGCGTTGGCCTTCTGCCCGCTGGCGAGGACCCTCGACACCCACCAGCTCCGTCCGCACCGACTCGCACTCGGGGCGCAGTTCAGAGCGCCAATGAGGGTGTTGTGAGGCTGGCGGCCACCGCATAACACGGCACACTCGAGGGATGAGATTGGAAGAGGTCGCGAGATCACATCAATATCTCATCCCACGCTCGGGGTGAAAGCAGAGGGGCCTTCCGGCTCTGTCCAGCTGCATCGCCCATCGACTGGGCACGAATCCCAGCACCGCAGTATGCAAAGAGAGCCTCAACGCAGGGAGCGACGAGGAGCGGTGTAGATGACACGGAACCCAGTGCTGCGCCGTTCTTCACAGACTCGCCTCCGGCTGGCAGAGCCAAAAGGCATGCGAGCCCTGTGCAATGCATCAATCCGTGAGAATATTGATATGCGCCCGGGTTGTTTTGCGAATAGGGTGATGCCTTTCGGTTGACCGCAGCATGCCAACGACGCCTCCGATATCCCAACCTGTCCTCCTACAGCCCACTGCCCCGTGTTCGGAGCCGCATCGGGGCTTGGCGATTCCGGAATGAAGTTCCTACCTACATCGATGCAAGGGCACGCAGCGGTCTGCGAGCGAAGGTGTCGAACCTGCCAAGCAAACCCTTGCCGTACTCAGAGCCTCCCCCACGAAACTCAGCGACTTCTGGTATGGAATAGCACTCCGGACAGCCTTCTCCAACTTGGGTGCTCGGCATCGTACCACCATTGTTTCCCTTTTCATCATGGCTCTCTGCCCACCAACTGGCCCTAAAAGCTAGTCTTCTGCAGATCGAGGTCTCAGCCCAGCGAGCTGTCAAAAAGTGGCATCGAGGGGGGGGTCGAAAAATGCCTCAAGATGTACTGCAACATGCTGACGCATTGACCCATTCCCAGCTCTCTGTTCCGCCAGAAACCGCCTGGGACTAGGCCAGCGCGCCAAGTACCCGATACCTGTTTGGAGTCAATGAGGGGTGTGTGGGATTTAACGGCAGGTCTGTGCCAACCACCGACTTTGGTTTCGTTTCGTTCCAGGCCTACTCGCGGCTGTTTTCCCAAACAACATTTGGGTCCAAGAGCCACCCTTCTTGAAGGTAGAACACCACGGACCCAAGAAAAGACACTTACCGAGGCATAGAAGTTCAGTTCCTGCATTTACCTATCCGCGCAAGGACGCACGCTTTTGTATCATGTTGGACTTGAAGTCTTGGAAGGAGACCCAGATCCTCGTTGTATCTTACGCCAGCATCGGAAGTGCCCACGAGCCTCTTACCCGAACGTTTTCCCCTTTCAAAGGTTCCTGACAGCGTTTATCAAGCTTCCTCGGTGTCGCCTTGCCCTAAGACAAAAACCAGTTTACTCCGTACAAGGCTCCATTTTCTGACCAATTCAGCAACGCCAAGGCGACACGCCCCTCTGGGAAAGGCCTGGCCCCAGCCAACCACACACTGACAATGCACGCTGGCGTGGCACAGCGCAGCAAAACACGGCTACGTTGAAGCCGAGAGGGGCCGCCCCGGGAAAGACGTTGACCCAGGAAGCCCGCAGCCATGCTTCTTGTTACAGGAGAGGTCAACGGATGTGGTCAAGCTGCGCATCACAGTAAGTGTAAAGTGGTATGCAGTCGGCTAAGAGAGTGTGGATGGTCTCCAGTCTGCTCCGGCTGGCTCTTCCTAGAGCAGACCAAGGGGGGATGGCACAGCAGGCGCAGTGCCTCGCCAACCCCGGATCCGACTCCGAGTGGCTTCGGTGGTGGAACAGAAGGGCCAGAGAAGGGATGACGGCACTGCCTCGGAAGCCTGTCGTGCGTTGCTAGGCCGGCTCAACGATTAGCAAAGCGGTCGGCTCTCGCAGCCGCGGTGGCAAGACCGGCAGAATGGGCGGGCTTCACGGTCCTTTTTGCCGGCCATGCCGACCTTGCCGGGGCGCCGATCAACAAACACGGAGGATTTGAGCGCGAGAGGTTGGGAGGGCCGGTTTACCTAAGCCAGCGGGTTGATTATGTACAAAGTATCCACTTGGCCCCGGGCGAGAGCGAGAGCGAAAGCGTCCAGCTCGCTCCTCACGGCTGAGGGTGAAGTACAGCGGGCGGAAGGGACCACGGCGGAATTTCATCGCCTCGGAGGAGCCGGCAGGGAAGTCCTTGTTTCCCGGCGCCGATGCCCGGATGGTGGGGCTTTCTTTTCTGTTTATTTTATGTTTTCTCTGCACCCTGCCTGGTCTCCTTTTAGCCGCCAATTGGTCATCTTTCGATTGTTTGTCAGTGTTTTGAAGCGAGTCTTGAAAAGTTACAAGGACTGGGTGTCTTCGATCGGGAGGAGCTGACTCGAAGGTGAGATCCTTCCCCGCCATGCGGTGACATGATGAACGTTCTCGGGTCACAGGCTGTCCTTGTTCTCGCTCACCACGTGCGTCGGATGCGAGAGCTGAGTTGACGAGTCCCTTCGTCATCGGGTTTGCGCAGTGCAGGATACACTACAGGCTCCAGCCGGGCAGGGAGGAGGGCTATGCAGGATCTGAAGAAGAAAAAAACAGAGATATGCGGAGGCGAGTGACAGATGGATTCGTACGGGGTCGTGGCAGATCGTGGCAGGTTACACGGCCAGCTGGGAGCCCGTGTCAGAATGGAGTGAGGTTCTCACGTCCTCGTGACGGCGTCGTGTTGCAATAGCTGAGAGCTAGACATGAAGACTCAGGTCAGTTGGTAGGAGGCGGCCGAGCAAGCGCCAAGCGCGTCGGGGTGGACAAAGCAGTGTCAGTACCCCGGGTTTTGTCGTCCTTGTGTGATGCTGTGTGCCATTGTGACGAATCTGGAGACGGCTAGGCGGTCCTTTTGGGGTGAGGTGCGTCGTGTAGTACGGGCTGAGTTCATGTACGCCCATGAGTAGGTAAAGTTCTTGCGTCTCGTGTTGCCAGGGGTTGACGGCGTGTACGACATAGCCCCTGGGAGAGCTTGTGTGTCTTGCTGTACCAGACTGATGTCGCTCGTGGGTTAGTTCTGAGACCTGTAAGCGTCATCCATGTTGAAGCAGACGACATCTTGCACCTCCACGGCGATGAAGGACGCTCTTCTGGAGTGAAAAGTGGTGGCGTTTGGATGAGTAACGATGACTGGAGGCTCGGTTGATGGCATCGTCGGGCCTCAAGAGGACAGGAGAAATGGGGAGGTAGCTGGAGACTTGATCCCTTGATATTCTGCCGTGTATCTCCATACCAAGTTACCTGGTAAGAGTGTCGAATAACGGGGGAAATGGTGTGCGTAGAAAGGAATATATGCGATACGGTGGGCCAGATACAAAGGTGCATTTATGGTTGGACAACCGCCCTTGCTTCCTCCAAGCATAGAACTCGGCGACTCATCTCCCCTGCAAGACTGACAGAGTAGGATCTCGCTGTGGAATAAAATTCTATGGCTGATACTGCACCGGTATCCTTTGCCCTTTGAGTAGAAGGTGAGCACGGCCGGCGGGACCGCCCATGCCCCGGGTTCAGGAGCCGTAAATATACCGGATTTTGACGGCCCAAAGTTTTCGGAAAGGCATTCTATTTAGCTCCTGCTTTCGGAACCGATAAAAATTAGCTCGGGCTCGTTTAAGCCATCTCGGAAAACCGCTCGTTATTAGAGTGCATCTTCATGCTGTAAAGCCGCATCGATACGGTAGGTATATAGGCCCGCTCAAAAGGGTAGGAGCCATCCATGAACCCCTCCGAGCCGCTCGATGAACAAGCTAGGTAAACCCGTATAGCTCCTGAAGCCGGGGTATAGGCGGTACTGGGTTCAAGCATCCCTGGGAGTGATGCTAAAGAGCCACGTGAGACAAGTCGGCGTAGATCTCGTTGTGTCTCATACCAAACTCAAGATACCGTGCTCCTAGAACCGATGTTTTCAAGCTATCGAGAGACCTGGTTCAACATAGGGGCGGCATCACTTCACTTCCAGTCAATCGAGCCACCCCCTTTTCCCTCCCGAGGAGAGGATATCTCAGTCCTTCTGGCGGAGGTGACCTGCGCCTCCACTGTCTATTGCAGAATACGTCCTTCCAATGAGAACCTAGGACTTCCAAACGTCGTCTTGGAGGCAGTGGGTTGACCCGAGCCTTGCGGTAAAGAATTATCTTTGAAGACTGGTTGGCTATCTCGAGACGTGAGACAACCAGACTGCTTCGAAGCCTTCGTCTTCATAGATGCGCTAGTTCACTGGCAAAAAGGAGGTTCGCTGCATGAGCGAAGTGAGTTGAAGTTCGACTCTGCCCCCCCTCCCCCCAGCTCTCGAGAGGTTCCCAATACGGAAAAACAGAGGCATCCAAGGTGTCAGCTCCTCCCTCATCGACTTCCGCTCACAAAGCACCTTGTTCACCCCCCAAACCACGCTGTGCAGCAATATGGTACCAGCAACCGTTGATCAGAGATCTTATCAGCAGAGATGTACAGGGCTGATCTCCTACACTGCAGCCTCGCCTAGGGAGAGGGAATAGTTGAAGAGGCCCTTCCCGGTCATGAAACATCCGAGTACGTCACAAGTTCGATGGATGTTGCCCGCTTGAACGGGTTGGATAACATAACATGCGTTCTCGTTCCGAGACATTGCACGCAGAGACAGCATATCCACAGCCTTGAGAGGAGGTAGAGAAGCCAGTGATGTACGAAGCCAAGGGCCGGGACAGAAGTCGTTTTGACCAACATATTCGAAGGGTCATCGGCAGTGCAAACGAGCCTGTATGCATTCAGGCCGCTCTCCATAGCTCAAAAGGACGCTCAACGCCACAACATCTTGAAAGCTATGTGGCGGGCTACCAACATTGTGAAAGGTGCATCGACATTATCAGAGGGTTCAATAGATCTGGGAAGGGCTCAATCCATCGGCGGAATAGGCCCTGCGGGGGTGGTAACTGGAGTTTTTCTTTTGGAGAAGAACATTCGTTTTGTTCGGGATTCTAATTTCGTGGCCTCAGCTCCTGTAGATTCAGGGAGGATACCCAAATATCCTGGATAAAGATCGTGAAAACAAGAGAGGTGTGCTAAAGCTGTAACGCTGAAAAGTTGCACTGCCGTATTAGCTCGCGGGTAGGGTTCTGTTCGCTTTGGTCTGGGAATCAAGCCTTTTTGTCAGGGCGGTTAGTTTGACTTTACCCGGGAGGGAGGGCGCTTCGTGAGCATAGTCCTGGACGGTCATTTTCTAAGCCAACGAACCATCCCGAGGTGCCTTTGCCCGTTTCGCTCGCCCACAGTCGCTCAATTTTCGACTGCCGAAGCACATCCAGCCTCCAGTTCCAAGGACGAGAAACCCAGGCAGCCAGAGGAGGATCGACGGGCTTGGGGCGTGTTTACCGGAGCGGACAGGTACTAGGCTTCCAGACCGAGAAAGATGAGAGCACGATATGAACTGCCATCGGTGTTTTTGCACCACATCGCTTTATTGACAATAGAGGACTGCCGAAAGGAGCGGGATCCGTTGTGCCAAGCCTTGCATTCTCGGGGTCCTGGACCCTTGAACCCTTGGAGAGCCAGGTTCGGGAATAGCGCGCTGCAACCCCAGCATCGGCTTTCCCATCTGGGCCCGAAGTGTGGGGTCAACGACCTCGAGATGACGCTTTCAAGCCTTCCGTGCTGTGGTTTTGATGTCCTCGTGATGCCTTCCCCAATTTGTCGGTGAGCAGTGTTTGGACAATTCGGTGAGTCCAGGTTGTTGGCAACGGCCGTGGCGCACCAGTCAGAGCCAGGAGGGCACGACATGGCCCCTTGTCTTCGCCAATCAGAGCAGCGGGACGCCATCCCATCGATCCAACCAGCCCTGTCGAGTTAGGGTTCCGTCCCGGCGCCGGGCCGTCCCTGGGATGCTTGACTGGAATTTGTTTGCTCTCTCTTGAACATTGGCCTTCTGACTTTAACACACGCAGGTGAAACTGCGCAGTGTGCACCGTTATTATGGCGGCATGTATAGACGTAAAACTGCTCATCTTGGCTGTCAAGGCTGAGTTGGGCGGAGATTTTGCGCCGAGGCGGGATCGCGGATGCATTGCCAGCACTCCCCCCGGTCGTTCTATGCACCCCACTGTTAGGTAGTGTAAGTGTCCACTGCTGCTGCTGAGTTGTCAGTCGCGTGTACAGTTCTGGCTTTCAGGTACCGTCGAGCGCAAGGGCAGAAGAAGGCGGTAAGTGACACATACTAGAGCCGGTTATCTAAAACCGCCCGTCTCTTGTGACTCTGAAAAGCGAAACCAGAACCGTCAAACTCTCGTTAGCTGCGTGTTTTCCGCCGTCGTTGACCTCGGCGGTCAAGCGAGCAAACGCCGGGATCTCTGAATTGTGGGGGAAAAGCAACAAGCGAACGCCTGCACGTGGGGCCAGCATCGGCCTGAAAGGGAAACGAACCGCTGGTGCCGCAACCCCAGCAGGCCCATTTGCCCAATTTGCCCATTTTCTGTTTCGTCACAGACCAACCAAGGAAAGCGACTTTCCCATCCCGCTGGTTAGGCACAGGCCACCTCACTCGGCAGGCGTCAGCACAACCCAAAAGCAGGGAGACATCCATCTCCCCGTCCCCTTTTTTGAATGCCTCATCACCTTAAACCCGCAATGCGCCGCGACTTCTCGATATCTCTGCACTTCTTCATGACCTATCACACTGCCCTTCCTGCCCTTGCCAACATCGCCTGACCGAATCCGTTTGTTCAGAGGAGTCGGAGAAGAAAGTTTGCGCCGTCAACACGTCGAGTTCGCGCCCACATGGTGCCCCCCGCTCCATCGACATCCGACACCGTCTCGAAGCCGTCGTCGCAAGCAGTCGGCCGAACCACGCAAACCGTACCGTCGCCTATTGCAACCGAGCTCCAAACAATAACGACAGGCAGGTTGAGGCAAGGGAATGACATCAGCTGGTAGATAGCGAACGTTGTCCACGATCCACGCGGCGACAAGCATAAGTGGTGTCAACTGTCCACTTCGACCTAAACTCATCAGAATTCTCCATCGTACCTCCCCCGTTTTGAAACTCCAATGACCGCCGCCATGACAAGGCTACCCTCCGAGTCGTTCTGGCCGACTGGGTTGAGCGATTCCTCCATAATCTCTCCACTCGCCCTTCCTCGCGGAGCTTCGGGGTATTTTGACCAAGTCTCCACAAAACCCAACCTCTCGACGCAGGTCTCGTCTGCCAGCCAAATGCCAATTCGAGGAAAAGGCGTTTATTCCCCTCTGTCGCCTGGCGCACGAGGGCCCGCCTTGCCCCAGCTACCACAGTTTCTATCACCGCACTTGGTTCCGGTTGGACGAGAGCCGCCGCAACACCGATCAACCAGTCTTCCTCCGACTCATCGTCAAACCAACCCGGGACCAAACAGGGCTCGAACCAATACGGGCCCAGGCCCGACACCAAGAGCGGTAGCTGCCCTCGGTCTGATGCAAGGGCCAGCGGTCAATGGCACCCTCGCGAGCGGCCCAATGTCGTCAATCCCGCTGCCCGCCGGTCATCCGCGCGCCATCTCCGCAGACTCTGTGAGCTCGCCATCGCAGTCTCAGATGATTCGGCGTTTGATTCAACAGAATGGTCGGATAAGGGAGGCTTGGGAAGCCGAACGCAAGTACATGGAGGCCAATCGGGAACGTGCTGAGGAGGTTTACAAGGAAGAGCGTGCTTTAATGGAGGAAGAACGGACTGAATGGGAGGCCGAAAAGGTCCAGCTCTTGCAAGAGATTGAACGCCTTCAGCAGCATGTCTTGAGCCTTGGAGGAAATGTTGGACGACCCAAAAGCGGCAGCATGGCAGGCTCTAAGGGCCCCTTCAAGCCAGCACAGTCCCTCCGTGGCGGAGGGGCTTGGGAGGCATCTCCAGAAAGCATGCGGAGCTCCATGTCATCCCAGGGTCTGACGAACATGAGGAGCACAGGCCCTCTCTCCCAGCACCAATCCGATGGACCATCAAACTGTGCGCTTGTGGGGTTAGAACCTACGCCCTTCAGAGCCGCCTCGCTCACGGAACTAGCGGTGGTTCCTGAAACCGAAGCTGGCCCTGTTCCGATTGTCGACGTTCAGGAAATCCACCCCGAGCTGGAAGGCATTCCTATCAAAGCCAGCACCATCCAAAAGACAACCTTCACCGACAGCCCCTCGCAGGGAGCGTCCAAGACCTCGAGCAGGGCATCGAGTCCACCCGGATCCACCCGGCCTAGGATCTCTTCGCAGGACCCCAAGGAGCAGACTCTGCAGGTTTTGGCTGCCGAAGAATCAGTTCGACTCACCATGCATGCTGGTCATACGCCGAGCCACTCGTTGTCACTCCTCCCGACCGTCTCTTCTTCGGGTGCACACACTGTTCGTAGCAGTGGTGAGAGCACCCCTAGGATGGCGCTTCAGACAGATGGCCCTGGCGGTGGTCTGGGGTTGTCCATCGTTGTGGAGGAGGCTACGCGCTCGCAGGTGACTGTTCACCAGAGCGGTCCTGAAACCACCGCAGACCCGCTAGCAGCGTACCATAACGAACCAGAGCCGCTATTTGAACCCTCTGAGGACAGAGAGCTCAAAGGTCCGTTGATGGTGCGGAATATGCCCGCTCATGACGAAATATTTTTCCGCCGACTCTCAGACAAGCTTGAGGAGGTCATCAAAGACGACCAGGCCGCGCTTCCTGCTGTCCTAAAGGATATGGACGAGGGAGATGATGCGGCACATCAGGCAATTTTGGACCCACACCCAGAGGGCATATCTGGGGCTCATGCTGATGCCCAGCACGACGGTTCCTCGAGTGCGGCCAGCGATTCTGGCACGGAAAAAGAACGCAGCAGCCCCAGGAGTAGTGATGGCGAGGAGCTGGATATTCCACTCAAATTCAAGCGCAGCATCAATTTTGGCGCTCCTCTCGGAACTTTCCGGGTCTGAGAAGATGCCTGTCTGCAGGCTTGAATACGCCATCCCCAACTTGATGCCGAGAGGCCCAATCAGACCTGCATGCATGTCTGCAAAGCGACCAACAATACTTCGATTCTTTTCGTACATATCCAATACCCTTTTCGATGTCTAGTTGCCATTCGGCCATGACCTTTCCTTTGTTCAGCGTGTCAGCAACCCCTTTCTCGTCAACCGGATAGATTGCACCGGCGGTTGTTACAACGGAGCCTGGTTTTCTCATTTTCTTCTCAAAACGAAACGAACGAAATAGACAGGGGACATGGAATCACTAGCGGACAACGGATGGATGGATACCCCCAGGCACAAGCACACTGTAATCATTTTGATCAGAACTAGGGGACACAGCATGGATCGGCGGATACACGGGAACCGAAAAACAACAATCAAGAGGTGGGATGAAGCGGGTGGGTTGGCTCTTTTTATGTGCTGAGCCCATTTTGGCTCGGCTTGGACCGGCGGACATGGTTGCTGTTGGTCGTTTGCCTTATTGTTTTGCAAATACCCCCACACCGGTTTGGTTTTACTATCTACATTACCCCTTGGCCGAAGAGGTGCGATGGTGCGCGGTGGCAGTTGTGAGGAGGAGTGTGCGGTGTTGCTGTGTGGTTGCTAGGCCTCTTAAACTGGAAGGCTGATTGGCAATTCCTAGAGTGAGACTTGGACCTGATAGAGGCGGACGAGGCCCTGTGCTTGACCTGTACAATAAAATACAAACCAACAAATCAAATCATCATGAGTTGTACTCAACGAAATGGTGAGCCAGCTGGCAGTTACGTCATGACGTGCACGAGTTGTCAGTGCTCTCTCGACCTGTGAATTTTCTATCCTGCCTGCCTACATTCATTCTCCTTCAGGCAGTACACCATACCCGTACTTCAAGCCCCTGTTGGGTATCCCATAGCCCATTGCTCCCAACACCATGGCGGCCCAGCTGACCTTCAATCACGGAAATCGGACAATGATGGTGAATCTCCCAGCGCGGAACCAATTCGCCAGGCTCATGAGAGCTTCTTGCTCATCAACTCTGCTAGCTCATCTAGAAGCTCGACTGTCTCCGCTGGGCTGGCGATCCACGCAGTGGTGCCCACACTCCGCGCACGAAAGTCATTTGCGCCGGCGCTGAGAAACTGATCTCCTACGTGTAGGGTATTCTCGCCCTTGATGATCCCGCTCATGGTGTTGCCACCAAACCAGCGCTGGCAGACCGTGACACCCCACGACTTGTCGCCGATATCGACAAAGACGTCACGACCGCCGTTGAATGCGCAGAAGGGAACACGGCGGCTGCGGCCAGCCGAGCTGAGCTCCAGGATCTTTTGGACGACGAGGACGGTCTCTTCGAGGCTCTCGCGGGGGATGCGGATGTCTGGTGTTGCTGGGATGATGCCCACCGCGCGGTCCTTGCGCATTAGGGTTGCAGGGAGATTGAGGGACTTGATGCAGTCACCAAGGGCAGCTTCGGCAACGTCGAGGAGCTCTTCGATGTCCTGTTCGTTCCAGGAGGCCATCTCTGGGGTAAGCCACCGGGATCGAGGGACCGGAGCGAGGAGATGTGGCTCGTTCGGTGAGAACTCGAACAGGTAGTTGGATTCACCACCCATGACGACAAGGTTCTGCTTTTGGGAAGGGGTGAGCTCGGTGCTGTTTGCGAGGGCATCGAGGAGCCCGTGAAGGCGAGAGTGGTAGCGCTCCGCTGTGGTATAGCCTGCAGCGGTGACGATGCCGATTTTGACGTTGTTGCGGAGGAGATCTGGTTGGAACAGGGGTTTCAGCTAGGCCATGAGGGAGGAATGCTGAGGAACGCACCCATCACTCTAGGAATAACAGGACTGGTGGGTTCAAGACTTTGGCCATCGTCGTACAAGGTTACGTCTCCATCAAATGTGGCGAGCTGGAGGGTGCCGTACGTGGTCACAGCCATGATCTGGGCCGAGTTGAGGATCAATCGGACATCATTGAACGAGGGCGAGACAAATCGGCGCGAGGATATGTAGCGCTTTCGGTCCTGGAACTTGAAGGCCGCTTCTAGGGGAAGGCGTGTGAAGAACGGCCCGATGCTCGGAACAAGGAGCTTCAACTTGGAAGGGAAAGGATTTTCGGAGTCATTCTGATGCAGAACTAGAGATTGTGTAAGTGGCCCTGCCAACGAGATGAAATGCTGCGGGATAGCTACTGTGGTCATCGATCATAATCTCGACATCGCGGAGGATCTCGCTGTAGCGTCTGTGGGCCTCCTCGCGCGCTTGGGAGGAGCCGGGAAACCCTTGTCCCTCAAAAACACCTTGGGGCTGTGAGTATAGAACGAACGGGACCGCGAGCAGCCCTTTGATCCATTCTAGACATCTTGTCAGTGCGATTGTCTACCTTGATACCTTCAACCAGACTGGCGGTGAGTGATCCCCGTGGGGTAGCGGGATACGCTGGCACGGCACGATTTGGCTCTGAAGACGAGCGATAATGGGAATGCTTGCCAATGAACTGATCTCGACGATGAGTCTTGAGAGCGTCTTTCTTCTGATTAGATCACATAGCAACATTGCAAGGGGCAAGCCGCTGCTCACATTCAACGCGATATCGAGAGGTCATGATGGCGGGGTAACTTTCCTCGTGCCGAGACTGATCTGCAGATGCAGGTGCGAAGGCAATACCGCAGCTAGTATGAGCTTCCAGTTGCCAACAACAAGTTGAGAAGAGGAGATCCAGGTCAATTTGAAGGATAGGACACGGTAACAATGAGAGGCAACGACAATTGGAACGGTCTGATGCTGTGACACACAAAGACCGATCATGACATGGAATGGCCTCTGGATAAGCTAGCATTCGGTGCCTGTCGGATACCTGCAGCCTAGTGGCGGTAGCTCCAAGCTTGCCCCAACAAGCCCGCCAATAGCCGCTAGGGAAGTGATGTCACAGGGGCACTAAATCCAATCGGCCGCCATCCCCTCCGGTAGCCTTTCTTGGCGTGCATCTGTCGTTCTTGCCCTGTCCATATGACCAACCTTTTACCTTCAACGCCAGGATCAACCATCCTCATGCATCGCTCTAGAGCACACAGCGGAGTGCCTCAGGGGAAGTTGGCCTCCCAACTCACCAGTTGTCATCAGGCAGAAAAAGGAAACTCGCCTGTTGTATCAATTCATCCGCACGCCGCTTGCGCCTGCACGCCAACGTCCCAACCTCCTCAGCAATCCAACATCGCTTAGATCAACATATGGCGCGCTATCTCTACCTCCCACCGGTTTCGCTCAGCTGCATGACGCGTGTTAAGGTGGGCGGGAGAACCGCTTCCGGCTCTGGAGTCAGCCTCATCAACTCCAGTTGATAATTCTGGACACATCAACATGGGATTGGTTTGGCAAAACTGATGCTGTATGCGTTAGATGTGTTTCGAAATCGTTCAACCAGGGACGCGAGAAACCACATCTATCTGATGAAAGCTGTGGCACCAGATTCACAGCAGTGATGGTACGGCAAACCATGGATAAAGATCTATGACAATACTACTGTACCGAACCAACAAGGCCGAAGTCTTGCTATATGCGAACCATCTACCAATATGACCAGACAAATACATGATGTGCTCGAAGGAAGGCATGCCGGGCATCACTCGTTCAACATGTCGCAACTTACGATTCAACAACAGCAAACGGTCGACAACGAAATTGTGTACAAGAAGCGAATTTTTTATGGTTCTCTTCTCAGCATCTGTCGGCGCTGACAGTCTCCGTCCTCGTCAGACATCCGTCTGAGCACTCGGTCTGGCACCCTTGAACGAACAGCAGTGTCTTGGGCGTGCAGTTGCATGGGATTGCCAGCGTTGATCGAATTTGGCACGTTGGGATAGGGCAGCGGATGCCAGGGCAGTCCGCTGGGCTCGTGGTCCTTGTGATGACGGGGCACGGCGTGCTAGTGGTACGTACGGGCGGCAGTGTGATGACGCTGGTGACGACGCGTGTGGAGGTGGTCGGCGGTCGTGGGGTTGGCGTCGGTGTTGGCGTCGGGCGACGGGTCGTTGGGCACGCTATAGTGGTCGTGCGAAACTCAATGCCGCATCCTTGATAGGGGCAGGCCGCTTCGCATGGTGCCACGAGTGTCGCCGTTGGGATGGATGCCGGGCAGCCGCAAGACTGACGGAGCGTCGTGGTGAAGTTGCAGTCCGTGAATGGGCATGTCTTGCGGCACGACCGGCTCTGGACGGTGCGGGTTGCTGTCGGGCAGCTATTCTGGGCCAGCACGACGCCCGCAAGTGCGAGGATTACCGAAGGAAGAAGCTTCATGATGGTGAGACTTGATATGCCTGAGCCAACATTGTCAGCGGACTGCGGATATTTCGAGCTGCAAACCCATCGCAAGGCTTACCTGGGAATAAAGACGGCCGAGCACGCTGCTTGTTCGGCTAGTGTCAAAGAGGCCGAGGAAACCTGGAAAGGGGGAGATCGACTGAATCGACGGAACCAGATCGCTGTGACGGCTTCTCTCGGTGATATTCCCAAGTGGAATAAGCAGCCCATTATATGCTCGAGAAGACCCAGCCAGGAGGCTCCCACGATCCATCGAGCTATCTTGGCCCCGCGTCAGCTCCCATCAACCGACTGACGATACAAACAGCCACACCCTCTTTCGCGGCATCATCTAATCCGTATGAAATCACCGGATGAACTGCTCCTCATTATCGTTTAACTTGACAGTCCCTTCGCCCCAGGATTAGGATGTGAGCTCGCAGCTTTGGCGAGGCGCAAGTAAGCATAATTGCTTTCTAATTCGTGGAGTAAAGCTCTATGTCCCGGTATGGAAGGAGGAGTGAGCTGAGGACGGCAGCGGAAGGTTCCTCCCTTGTGTTCATTGACCTCGGAGCCTGCTAGGCATCACACCAGGGCGTCCCTGGACCATTTTGGGCAGCCTGCACCCTTGCTCCACCACAGGTTCGCAGAGGGCCCATCATCTTGGCCAATATCTGGGAGCTATGGCCCCAGGGCCTGAAGCGGAACCCACAGCGATGCCTTCCTTTCGCCCTCCCACGAGAATGGAGCCTACTCTAAGCAGGGAGGTGGTCCTCCCTGCTAGCCTTCGAAACATCCGCCGATCAACGCATGGGCCTGCCCGCCATAAGGCGAGGGAACAACGGCACAGATGGAAACAAGGCCAGAAGATCTGGCGCTAGGCACGACATCAGCTAGCTGGATGTTCTGCATACGCCACACCGGTCCCGAACCGTCGATGGCTCGAGATTGGCACGCGGAACAAAGGCCGAGAAGGAAACCTTGAGGGGGTAGACATAAGGTCCCAAGCTTACCCACCGGTTATGACCAGACGGAGGGTATAGAACGCTGTGAGGCAGGCCAGTGGGCCAGATTGTTCATGTGGCTGCGGTGGCTCAGGCCGATTCTTCCGGAGCTCGGTTGCCTGGCGAAGCTGAGCCCCTATATCTGGTATCTTATGTCGCACCGAGAGCTCGCTCACAAGTGGGGAGTCCCTTCGACAGCAATGCTGTCCTGTGAGTAAGACACGCCGTTCCGCCTTGGTTTGCGGTTCTGCTTTGCCATCGAAAGACAGCGAAGACGCGACGACGGAGACGAGAGAATATGGTT
Organism: Podospora aff. communis PSN243; assembly: GCA_033296975.1. Classification (NCBI taxonomy): domain Eukaryota; kingdom Fungi; phylum Ascomycota; class Sordariomycetes; order Sordariales; family Podosporaceae; genus Podospora; species Podospora aff. communis PSN243. Next base: position 146,643 of record MU865922.1, read on the forward strand.
ACACAGGCGAGCGGTCTGATGCTATTGTACGGATCCGTATATTGGAGCGCATTCAGAAGCCGTGTCTTGGCAGGGCCACGGAACAATCCAAAGCATGGAAGGGCTGCAGCGGGAAACCTAGCCTTTCTGGAGTCAGGGAAGCCAAGGCAAATGACCCATGCGATGTACGGGCAGTGGGATACGGCCGATGCTATAGTTTGGAGGGCGAGAAGATCGGACCGTGTGGATAGCAGCGCCATCTGATGCTGTCAAATCTCGGTCAGGGAGCTGAATGGCAGGAGCCATACGACGATAGCTACCGACATATACCTACCGACACCAATGACCATTGAAGCGAGCGAGCCGTCTATATCCAATGAGAGAATTCTTTTTATTCTTTTTCCCTTTTGGTTTTCTCCTAAATCGGAACAAATCGCACAATAGATTGCCTCACCATCTTGCTCACCTCTTCCCTCCCGCTGCACTCACACACACCCAAAGACAAAAAGCAGGTACATACCGTACATATCTACCGCGCAGGCCATCCACGCGTGTCCGGCGTCACATTGCAGGACTCGTCGTCCACACAGCAGGGCGAATGCACACCCATCTGAAGAATTGCTTCGGTACCCACCGAGACGGATGGCATGACGAAGGATGGACATCTGGACATCAGCCTCCGTTTTAGCCTGCAAACTGTATATACACGACTCGGCAACGCCATATACAACGCGCAACATCCAGACAAACCTGGAACAACCCAATCATCATCCCCAAACACAGCGTCCAGACAACATGAGACGACCACCTGAAGCAACAACACGTCTCATAGCGTCCCAGCCACGAGCGTCATAACGCACTTCAGCTATAACCCCATACTCCCCGTCCCCTAATCTAAATTCACCGTGCCGTCTCCTATTTTGGAACGCGCTGCAGCTTCCTACGAGAATCTCGGAGAATCCACGGTAGAACCCATTTCACCTCCTTGGTCGCAATATCTGGACATACGCGCCTGCCCCGGGTCATACGTTACTGACGAGGACTATAGGCACCTAGATTCAGAGCTACCTAGCTCCGATGCCAGTCTTGCACCTGTCTAGCTTACAGGTATAGCGTACCATGTTAAGACCCTTTCCGATCGGCTGCAGATGGCTAAGGGGATATCCAGAGAGTGAACGATGGATTGGCGACGGTGATGCTGACACTGACGCGGGTGCCTGTCGCTCTCATCGTCGTTGGGATGCAAGGCCCGACTATCCTACTGTTTGGTTGGGGAATCCGTCGTGCTCTAGCTGAACGTGCAACTTACCCCCGACAAATCGGAATTGACAGTGATGCCGTCCATGTGGGCTGAAAAGAACAACAAACGCAACCGTCTCGGGAGAACCAGGGAAGAGGGGGCCTGAAACCGTGTGTTACCAGTTTCGTGCACTCTTGCTTGCTGTGCCATACGGGCGGCCTAGACAGGTATCGGTAACAAGTGGTGGGCATATCGGGTTGTTCCACGCAGATCAAGGCAGAGACAGTGACGGAGCCTTGGCTGGCTCAGGCACGATGCAGTAAAAACCAGGGAACCCCTCCGCGAGAAGAAAATGGGTATGTATTCAGTCGATCCCGCCCCCCTCCAAACCAGACTCCGCCGCTCGAGCCTCAGCCATAAAAATAGAAGTATATCGTGACCAAGGCGTCTGTATCGTGCGCTTCCCCTCCGTGTATACAATCAAATCCGCGCTGCCAGTGATTCTGCGCGGTCTCATTTGCTTCGTTTCTCCATATCGACCCAGGAGTAACGGCAGACGTGATTGCTGGCCTTTGAGCACCCATCCAAGGGTCCTAGCAGTATAGTGGCAAAGCAATCAACCCTTCACTGGGTCTGCAGCATCATCCACATCGGGCTCGTCTGAATTATCCATCCAAGCCGAGTAATCGTCGTCATCCTGCGCTGTAGGCCCAGCTGGCGTCGTGCTCTCGTTCCCGTGATCGTCTTCCGTGAGATGTTTGTCACTATCGACGGTCCCCGCTGTGACAACCGAATCTTTGGAGAGCTCCTCGGCATCTTCGACGAACGACCCCATGTACCCTGGGCTACGCGAAAGAGGTGTGGTCGGCTCAGAATCCGCGGGAGCAGCAACGATGAGCATGTTATCCTCGTCCCCGAGTTGTTCGCTATGAATTTGGCGTCTCATTGGAAGGCTGGGCGGAGGTAAAGGATATCGACGCTCGGGCGCCGACTCTGCCGGCTCACTTCGCAGCTGAGGTGGTGGTATCGGCCGTCGACGCTCGGGTGCTTGCTCGTTGTGCTGCGGCGGCGATGGTGGAGGAGCCAACGGTTTCCGCTTGGGCACTGGAATAGGTGTGCTTTTATCGGGCATCGGTAGTGGTGTGCCAGGTGGTGGCAACGGTCGTCCTCTTCCCATCGGCTGGTTTAGATCGAGAGTAGACTCACCAGCAACAAGCTGACCGTCATGTAGTGCCTTGCTAGCATGACGCTGTAACGCGCTGAGGCCCCATTGCTTCGCCGACGCAGCAACATTCGATACGGCCGTTAGGGCTGTTCGCCTTTGTGCGTCACTCCCCACTAGTGACCCCGGGGTAGGAGGTGTAGAGATGTCGCGCCGGCCGAACAGCCCTCTTGCAATTGACCCGGTCTGACTCTTGATAGAGCTCCTAGTGGACAAGGACGGTGACTTGACCCCGCCATCGTCGTGACTTCCGGCAGAGGAGGCGGTGTTTCGCCGAGCTTGTGGCGTTATGTCTGCATCCTTCTCCGTATCCGTGGCTTCATGGGAAGAACTCGAGGAGTGACTTGACCTCGAGGTAACATACGGTTTAAAAGGAGATGGGGCCTGGAGTTGCACGTGCGGCAAGGACTGTGTTTTTGCCGACAGTGTTGCCATGGCTGTAGCGGCGGCGCTTTCGTTCGGGGGTGTAGAGGAGGGTTTGAAAATGTCAGCATTCGTGGCATCGGTCTTGACGACGGGTGCAGGCGCCTGTACAAAAGAGGCCGAAGGGACGGAACGTGATGTTGCCGCCTCATTGTTTGCGTCAGACTTTAGGTCGGGCTTGTCATGCTTGATGTCAATGCTCGTAGTAGACGCTGATGGGGAGGTTGTCGCGTCCGTTTTGCTCTTGGTTGACATGCGTCTCCCGAAGAGGCCCACAGACGGCTTCTTTTCGAGAACCGGCATACTGTGACTCTTTTCGATGGCCGGCAACTCGCTCTCAATCCCGCTTGAATCTTCTAGACGATCGATATCTTCTAGGTCACCTTCCTGGGCGAGAACTGTCTCCAAGTCCACGGACGGCTGTACCGTATCATCATGGAATACTCCGCCCCGCCATTTCTTATGCTCGGTATTGAAAAATGGCATATCGTCCCAGAAAGGCAAAACGAGCGTTTCGGCAATGACCTCCTTGATTCGGCTCTCAATCTGCCGGAGAATCACCGTGTAGGTTATCTGGCGGGAGCTGACGATGGGTTCGATGGTCATCTCCATTTTGGGGGCCTGCTGAAACGAGAACCACAGCCGGTTGCTCGGTGGAGGTTTGATCTTGAAGAGCATGTGCCCTTCTAGCTTCCGGATAACCACTGCAAGGACGAGATTGACTTCTCGAACTTTGAAGCGGGCACCCAAGTCAATCCGTGCAGTTGCGGCCACTTCCAAGCGGAAGTTGCCCGTATACCTCATGTCGGCCTCCATCCCACACTCGCCCTCAACTGTCAAGTCCTTGAGACGTGGATTAGTGATATAAGGCGCTGATTCTCCCGTGTCGATCCCCCTAATTTCGATGTTGGACAGGAAGGCTGGCCGCTTGACCCGCGAAATCTTCTTTGTAAGTTTTTCTCGAATCAAATTCTCCATATCTTTGGTCTTGTGCACCCCCAGAAAAACTCTACCAATCATTGCGTTCAGCCATCTGGTCTGCATGTGCTCCTCAGAGGAGTGAAGCTTCTGCACCAGCGAGATGATGTTTCTTACGTCGAACTGGATGGGAGACGGCGAGTTTTTGTTGACGGAGTAGCTCTGCTCCTGATTCCGCAAAAGGGCGAAATAGAAGTCCTCTTTCGCCGAGCAGTTCTCCGAAAACAGGTAGAAGGGTTTCGAGATCTGGCTATCGGGCCCTACTTCAAGTCCGTCGGTCCTCCGTGAGAGGCAGATGGCGTTTCGTTTGATGTATAGCTCGCCCTCCGGTATGACTTTCTCTCCCGAGTATATACTGATATCGTGATGTGCAAGAGACACCACATGACGCACCTCGAGTTGCTCGTCATCGTCAAAGAGCATCAAATGTCCGTGCCTAGGAGGTGTTAGCCTGCTGCTCTCCCAAAGACGCATGCGGGACCCATCGCATACCTCAAAACCACATAAAAGACATTGCCTGCCCTGCGTGGCCGCTGACTAGCGCCTCCATTGTTGTCCAAAGGTCCCGGCCCAGTCTTCCGGTCAAATATGCTGCGATACATCGTCTGATATACACTGGGGCTCGGGGTTGCCACGGTCGCAGAACCCACGGGTGTCGACCGCTCTATCGGCTTCGCGTTGATCCCCATGGGCGTGTACTCACGGCAAACAGCGAAGTAGCCGGCCGCGACGTCCGGTTCATGGTGGGAAGGGGTTGCCTTTGTCTTGGCCTCTTGCTTGGCGGCTTTGAGGGCGTCCAGATCATCGCCAGACTGGATCAGGTCGCCGACCGCGAGATCAAGATCCGAGTTGCCATCTTCGCGGTATGGAAAGATGAAGTAGGCGTGGACGAAGACGATGCCAACCACCAGGGGCAGGAAGGTGATGCCACCTAGTACGTAGGCGAACAAAAAGGACAACCACCCCATAACCGACGACTTGTTTGTGCAAAGCACCTGCAACAGAGGCCGTCTCTGTCCGCCTGCTACCTGCTCAGATTTGGAGGGGTTTGCGGTCGCATTGAACCGAGCTGCTCAACAAGTTCAGCGCATGAGTTGTGTTTGGTAGAGTGTTCTGGTGTGTGCTGCGTCTCAACGTGTCCGCCAATCGAATGAGGTCATCTGGTTGAAGTCCCGAGCTTCAAGCCAAGCAGTTGCCCCACAAGACAGCCCGCCTGCAACGCAGAATCTTGGCATTCAATAGGCAGCTGAACACCCCGCTTTGTCGATAAGGTCAACCCTAACCCGCAACCCTTCTCAAGTCTCCAGGCTGTTGCGACCCGCCTTACTTTGCAGTCCAGGTCGGTACCCATGGTTTGTAGGGCTTACCTGGGAATGGAATGAATCAAGTTATGAAGACATGTGTCCTTTCAGGTGCTCTATAGGAACATCCGGCAAGAGGCAGATGCCTTGGATTCAAGTCAAGCTGCCCGGGTCACTAATGTCCAGAGAAACCAGAACACACACACTGTTCATGTGGGAGATGGGCGCGACGGTTTCCCGTTGGGCGTGCATTTGGCGGCTTTTCAAGTACAGGTAGGATTCTGAACAGAGGCAAAGTCGCCCTGCCCTCAAATGGGTCCTCAATATCACACCCAGAAACCAGAACAAACTGTACGCCGCGAGCTGCTTTGGTCATGCCTTTGGTATTTTTGCTTTCCCTATGAGCACTCCCGCATCCCAGACCAAACCCATGCAGGAGATCTTTCCGTTCCGAACGCGATGAACCCCATGCAAAGAGAAATCAAGCAACCCCTTCCTACCACCCACGCCCCGTGTCTTCTTTAGATCGTGGTCTCGTAGGCAACCGGCGCAACCGTCGTGGGCTTGAACTCGCCAGACACCGAAACTGTGCGCGCTTCCCTGGGCATAACGGGCTGTCTCTTGAGCTGAACGGGTTTGCCCTCCGCCTTGGCCTGCTTCTTGAGAGCGGCGTTCTCCTTGACGCGGCGAAGGAAATCGTCGCGGGACCGCGAGGGCTGGATGTGCTCGATACGGACGTTGATGCGCTTCTCGATATATCTGTGCTTCACCTTCTTGTAGATGATGATGCCGACGGCGGACTTGGTGACGTTGTAGATGACGCCGGTCTTTCCGTGGTAGACCTTGTGGGCCATACTGTTCAGACAGCGTCAGCTTTCTGTTGCATTGCTGCCATGCTGCCTGGTTCGCGTTTGCGGGTTGGCCTCGAAGAGAGGCCTGGAGTGCTCGCGCTTCCGTGCAGCATAACCATATTTGATTTGCGCTGTCTCTTACCCCTTCTGAACCGCGCCGTTAACCTTGATATCGACGATGTCTCCGACCCTGCAGTTGTGTCAGCCTTGAGTCCCCAATTGCACGTAGGCCAGGACCCTGTCGCCAACGTACTTGTACTGTTTAAGGTAGGTCGAGAGCCTGATCATACCCTTCTCCCGGAAGTTCCGGGAGAAGGCGTATCTAGTACCAGCACGAAGACCTGCGGGGTGACCCATCTTGCCGGATTTCGAGGTTTGGCGTCGAGGATCGAAATGGTTGAGGTCGTCGTGGTTTGCTGCGGGCTGCTCTCAAATTTCGGGGAAGTGATTTCTGTGTGCAAGAACCCAGCTTGCAGGCAGTGTGGGTGACTAAGCAGAAAATCGACTAGCGTGGTGCGCTCCCATGCCCTACCCAATCAGCGTGCTCGACCTTAGGGCAAGACCCACCACACCCTCAATTTTCCTAACACCTCCAGGCAGGTCGGATCTCGAGAACTTCGGAATCCCACGAACGACGAAACATCCGAAAAGCCTCACAACTAAAGATGGCGCCGCTTTCATACTCCAAGACCGCTAAGGTCCCGCGTCGCCCCTTCGAGGCCGCTCGATTGTGCGTTTGAACCTCGCCTGACCTCCTCCCAGCGGCCTCTGCGCAGCAGCAATGCCAGCATCTCTGCGCATGCCCAAATCACCGGCCACTGAGCACGAGCTTGCCTCTGCTTACGTCGATTGTGATCATAAACTGACTCTCGACCTTCCAGGGACTCTGAGTTGAAGCTCGTTGGCGAGTACGGTCTCAAGAACAAGCGTGAGGTGTGGCGCGTGCTGCTCACCCTCTCCAAGATTCGTCGTGCCGCCCGGTAAGTTTTCCAGAGACATCTCCAAATCTTCGATCCGCCGTGGCAAGTAGCTAATTCTATTGTGTGCAGTGAGCTTCTCACTCTCGACGAGAAGGATCCCAAGCGCCTCTTCGAGGGAAATGCTCTCATTCGCCGCCTGGTCCGCGTCGGTGTGCTTGACGAGTCCCGCATGAAGCTCGATTACGTCTTGGCCCTGAAGGCTGAGGATTTCTTGGAGCGTCGCCTCCAGACCTGCGTCTACAAGCTCGGCCTCGCCAAGTCGATCCACCATGCCCGCGTCCTTATCCGCCAGCGCCACATCCGCGTCGGCAAGCAGATCGTCAACGTTCCCTCGTTCATCGTCCGTCTTGATTCGCAGAAGCATATCGACTTCGCCCTGACTTCGCCCTTCGGTGGAGGCCGCCCCGGCCGCGTCCGCAGAAAGAAGGCTAAGGCCGCCGAGAAGGGTGATGGTGACGAGGAGGAGGACGAGGAGTAGATTTGAGGCGCTTTTCGTATTGGGAAGGGTATTCTGGCGTGCATGGCACGGGTTTACGAAAAATGGGCTTAAGCGGGTTCATATGACCCCTGCAGCATGCTCTTACGGCGTTTGTAGTCAGGAATGCAATGCATCAAGAACAGCACTCGAGTGCTGAAATGACACCTCCGTCCACCCAAATGATCCCGTCGTGAAGTTAGATGTGATCTCAGTCTTGGCTATATATGTTTTTGCCCATACGCTTAACTTCAAGACGAGGTCACAGACAGCTCTGCTGATATACTGCGAGCATTGATTCTCTCTCACTCTTGGCCTTCGGCTCCTCGCCCATTCAAAAAGGGTATCATTTAACTTCAGCCTACTCAAATTCATGGTGCTTTACCGTTTATCCCAAGCCTCAGACTCTTTGCTGGCACTTTTCCCTGTTTCGCCAGTACAGTAACTATTCTTCAGAATCGAATGACAACATGCGTATCCCCACTTGAAGTCTGACCACCAGCTGCCCCATACCGAGGTGTGGTTGTTCATAAAGACGTCCTCTGCATACTTGGACTTCGCCGCCTTCCTTGGCGCCCCCTTGATCAGACCAGCCTCGTCGTACTCGACAAAAGCCTCATTCTCGGTGATGGTCACACCCTTGATGGCATTTGGCACCACAAGCTGTTCGCCATACTGGCTTGCGAGCAGCTCGGCGCGTTTCCTCCGCTTTGCTTCTCGCTCTTCGGTTTCCTTTCTGCGAAGGATGGCGCCCGCTGTTGGGTTGGCTTGCAAATGCAGATCTGTGTTGCCAGACTGTTCCTGTGCCTCCCAGGCATAACGCTGCGCACGCTCAAACTCGGCAGCCTCGCCTGATGCTCGGAGAAAGCTCTCTTCAGCGAAGAGAGCTGCTGACTTGTCCGCGATGGCGCCTGGGTCGACGAGCGCTCGCTTCTTAGGGTTGTACTTTGCCGAGTCGGAATCCAAGTTGAGCAGATATTTGGCCGTATCCTCGCGTAACCGCATAGATTGCTTGATAGACCTGTCGCGGCCCATCTCTGACTCTTCTGCGTACTTGAAACCGGCCTCGTACTCATTCTTCGGCGTGTCGGCCCCGTTTTCACCGGTGCCCTCCTTCTGTGGGCTGGTGCCATCCGCTCTTGTCACGCCACCATTGCCCGTACCGCCCTGCATGAGCTGCCGCCGCGCTTCTTCGACCAGGTTGTATTCTGCTACCACTTCCTGATATTGCTTCGGGTCGTAGCTTTGGTAGACGTCGCGCTTGGCCTCGTACCCAAGCTTGACTTCCTGAATCACCCTGTCGGCCTGGATGTCCTTGCCTGACCACTTGGCGCCGACTTTTCGCGGGCGCTCCAAGCAATCCTTCTTCTTGTGCCCCATGGCACCGCAGTTCTCGCAGGCGCCCTTGACCCATTTTGTTCGTGCCGGACCAGCCTTGCCCCGTTTTGCGAGCGATGTTTTTTCGCTGTCATCAGCAGTGGTTCGAGAACGTTGGTGCTTGAGCGAGTCGTCTTGGTCGTCTAGCCCGGTGACGTAGAAGGGCTGTTTGCTGATGAACGAGGGAATGTAGATGTTGTCTTCTTTGCGCGCAGCGCCGGCGCCGCCCGCTTGGGCGCTTGATCCGGATGCATGTTGCTGTTGCTGCTGCTGCTCGGGTCGGGTTGGTGGCGGCATCGTGACGGTCAAACTTTCTGCAACCCAAGGGCTTCGAAGATGGATGCTGGGTGGGCGCTGTCGTCAGTTCGCTAATGGCATTGAAACTTTGGAGAGTCCACCGGCAGGCAAAATCCGGGACACAAATCACCACGCACGTGCTTTGGCGAAGTACGACGCGGCACAGCTACACGCGTCGTGCAATTGGGTCAGCTTGCGAGAAGACAATGGAAAGATGATCGGGCGCAAGTTGGAAAAACCATTGAAGCCTTGGATTTTTGCGACTTTCGGATGTTTTCCAGGACGAGAAGTTGCTTTTTTGCTTGGCTGCGATACCCGCTGTCGCCACACGACCCTGGCAGGCTGCTGATGCTCAACGCCGATTTGGCAGGGAGGCAGCATGGATGACATGTTCCGCGTCCGCCTGAACTGCATCGACCATTACCAAACAAAACCGACGATATACGATCCTCAGCTTCGCAATGATGTTCGCGCCTCTCAGATCTCAAAGGAGCCCCGGGTGCCCGTCATTCGAGTCTTTGGCTCGACCGAGACAGGACAGAAAGTGTGCGCTCACATCCATGGCGTCTTTCCGTATTTGTACGTCGAGTATCATGGGCCCCTCGACAGACCAACTGGTGAGAACCCCTCGACGAACCTGTTATTTTCGGTTGTTTTTTCCTTCCAACTTATCGTCGACACAGTTGGCGAGTACATATGCCGCTTCCATTCTTCAATTGACCGCGCTTTGGCATTGAGCTATCGCAAGAACCGGCAGCGATTTGTCGCCCGCATCACGCTTGTGAAGGGCATTCCGTTTTACGGTTTTCATGTTGGATACCGGTTCTACCTCAAGATCTACATGCTAAACCCGATGGTTATGACTCGTCTGGCCGACCTTCTGCAGCAGGGGCTCATCATGAGCCAAAAGTTCCAGCCTTACGAAGCCCACATCCAGTACCTCTTGCAGTTCATGGTCGACTACAACTTGTATGGTTGTGGATACATCGAGACGCAAAACCTTTACTTTCGGCATCCTGTCCCAGATCCGAGCGATGACGAGGATGCCCCACAGATCTGGGACAGCGAGACGGTCCCGCTGGACCGGATCACTGATGATAGCAGTCTCCCGCGAGCCAGTCATTGCTCTATCGAGGTAGACATATGCGCCAAGGACATCTTGAACCGGGGAGCTGTGGATGAAAGGCGCCTGCATCACGATTTTATCGAGAAGGACAATCCTCTGCCCCAAGACCTGAAGTTAGTCCACAGCATGGCTGGTTTGTGGGCAGACGAGACCAAGCGCCGGAAAAGAAGGATGGGCAATCTAGACCCTGGCAGCAGCATATTCCCGCCAGGTGTCTTGGTCCCCATGTCCGCAGACCCTCGCAAAGCCATCCATCCCGGTTGGGTTCATGAGGAGCAGTACTGGAAAGAAATCGAGCAAGTCATATCCGAAGAGGCAGCCATTGGTGGCGAAGAGGAGCTGTCATTCTCGAACTATGTTGCTCCGGTACCAAGGGAAGAGAGGGTTAGGACAGTTCTCGAATCTGTGGAAGACCTATTCCCCGACAACTTATTTCCTGTGCTTGGGCTCGAAGATGGATACCTTGAGAACCACCCCGATGCGGTGGGCGACGTCGAGATTGACGAGAAAGGCATCCTGGCACTTGACCTCGGTCAGGAATCGGCCTCTCCTTTTCCTGATGATTCAGATGAAGCATCCACCGTGGACCTCTCGTCGCTGGCAGAGGCGGCGGTGGAAGCCGTCGAGAACCGAGACAAGAAAAATCCCCAGAATTCTACCATATTACATGGGAGGGATGTCGCCGGAAGGCGGGGGACCATTGACCTAGGTCCCGCCGCACAAGGGGGCGGCGCAAATACCGGGAGTTCGAACCCCCCACCTACTATCAATGGTCTGAGCTATGGTGTCAGAGTCAGCCGTCTCCTCACTGGTCAGCGGCCATATTTTGCCCTTCACGACGAACTGTTCGACCACGCCCAAAAGTTTGGCCTTGTCAGCAGATGCGACGGACCCGAGGTGACCGAATCGAAGTTACCCAAAGTCGCAAAACGTCCCAGCCCTGCTCCCGGGGGCCGGGACCAGCCCAAACGAGCTCGATTCGCCTCCCCAAGAGGAGACGAGATCGTGCCGATCGAGCGTAGTCTTGCTGACGACCAGCCTCAGATCAACGGCGTGAAGGGGATAGACATTAAATCGGGATCCCCAAAACGGTCGACTCCATCTATTCTCCCGAAGGTGGGTCCCAAGGAGATATCCAAGGGGCCACCTAAAGGGAGACCCAAGGGGATACTGGCAAAACAGGCGGTGCAGCAGTCCCTGGCCTTTACAGTTGTGAAAGACCCGCATAACCCCAGTACAAGGCTGAGGTTGAGCCAACGAAGCGGCTCCCAACCAAGTCAGGAAAGTCCCTTGAAGAAGGTCTCGTTCGATCCCCTGCTGTCTATCCAGGAGGCTGAAGCGCGAGCGAGCACAGCCCAAACGCCCAAGATGCCCAAGACTCCCAGCTCAAAATCATCTGTCACGCCAACGACAGCAAAATCCCCCGCGCTAGAATCGCCCAAAATACTCTGGAGCGGATCGACCACCATGTTCATTGTGAATGGTGTTACCCCATCACTCCAAGAAGTGCGCTCAACCATGCAACACAACGGCGTTCCTGATGTCATATCGCAGGACGCTTTTTATAGTAACGAAGACGATGTACCGCCGCGGCCCAAGGAATATGCTGGCAAGGAGTTCCGGCTCATCGGCAACAGTCTCCCCTATCTACCGGAGTTCGACGCGACTGGGCAATCACCAGCCACTTTTGGCGTAAAGCCCGAAGGAACTCCTGACTTCACCGGGATCGAGCTGGAATACGAAAGACAGCAGAAACAATGCAGTCTAAGAAGCTGGGAGATTGCTGAGCCACCACCGACCTTCCGTGAAGTTAGTCAATGGTGGGCGAAGAAGCAAAAACACAAGCTTCCTGCCTCATCTCAGCAAGCTTCAATGCAACCACCCACTCCAACTCAAAAGCCGCACTTATCCCAGATTGCTGGAGCAACCCCGAAGAATAAGCATGGCTTCAAGTATTCTCAAAAGCGGAAATCAACGAGTGTCCGACACGAAGCTCAGTACATGAGCACAATGAGCCTCGAAATACACATCAACACCAGAGGAAAGCTGCTCCCAAACCCTGAAGAAGACGAAGTGCAATGCATTTTTTGGTGTTTGAGATCGGACGAAAGCGCCATGCTTAGCAACAGTCAGTCTGATGACATGACCTTAACGGGCATCATCGTCTTGTCTGAGGACGGTTGCCTTGCTGAGAGAATACAAAGCCAGACCTCGGCCGAGGTCGCTGAAGAGTCATCAGAGCTCGATCTCATGGTCAAGATGGTGGAGATCGTTCGGACGCACGATCCAGACATCCTCGCAGGATACGAGGTCCACGGCGGGTCCTGGGGGTACCTGGTTGAGCGTGCAAGACTCAAGTACGAATATAACTTGTGCGATGAGTTCTCCCGAATCAAATCGGACTCGTCTGGCAAGTTCGGGAAAGACGCCGATCGCTGGGGCTTCAACACCACATCAACGATCCATGTGACAGGGAGGCATGTTATTAATGTTTGGCGAGCTATGCGAGGGGAGCTCAACCTGCTCCAGTACACGATGGAGAATGTGGCCTGGCATCTTTTGCATCGACGCATCCCCCGCTACTCATGGAAGACACTTACCGATTGGTACGTGAGCGGGGGTCCCAAGGGTCTCAGCAAGCTGCTTCGGTATCATCTCGGCCGAACCAAGCTCAACCTCGAGATCTTGGAAGCAAACGAGCTCGTGCCACGAACAAGCGAGCAAGCCAGGCTGCTCGGAGTAGACTTTTTTTCCGTCTTCTCGCGCGGTTCACAGTTCAAGGTCGAGTCGATCATGCTCAGGATTGCGAAGCCCGAGAATTTTGTCTTGGTCTCTCCAAGCAGGAAGCAAGTTGGCAGCCAGAACGCTTTGGAATGCCTTCCACTGGTTATGGAACCTCAGAGCGCATTCTATAGCAGTCCGCTTCTTGTCTTGGACTTTCAGAGTCTGTACCCGAGCGTGATGATCGCCTACAACTACTGCTACTCCACGTTTCTCGGGCGCGTCGCCAACTGGCGAGGCACGAACAAGATGGGGTTCCTGGAATACAAGAGGCGAGAAGGCCTACTTCGTCTCCTGAAAGACCATATCAACGTCGCTCCCAATGGAATGATGTATACCAAACCCGAGATCCGCAAGTCTCTCTTGGCCAAAATGCTGACTGAGATCCTGGAAACGAGGGTCATGGTGAAAAGCGGGATGAAGCAGGACAAGGACGACAAGACGCTGCAGCAGCTCCTCCACAACCGGCAACTCGCTTTGAAGTTGCTTGCAAACGTGACATACGGCTACACATCGGCTTCGTTCTCTGGCAGAATGCCTTGCTCAGAGATTGCCGACAGCATCGTCCAGACCGGACGCGAAACCCTCGAAAGGGCGATTGCATACATCCACTCGGTGGCGCGTTGGGATGCAGAGGTGGTCTACGGCGACACAGACAGCCTGTTTGTGTACCTCAAAGGCCGTACGCGCGAGCAGGCATTCAAGATTGGGGCTGAGATCGCCAAGGAGATCACCGACATGAACCCCCGTCCGATCAAGCTCAAGTTCGAGAAGGTATATCACCCTTGCGTGCTGCTGGCCAAGAAGCGCTACGTCGGGTACAAGTTCGAGACTCCTGATCAAACCATCCCGGAGTTTGACGCCAAGGGCATTGAGACTGTTCGCCGTGATGGCACGCCGGCCGAGCAAAAGATCGAAGAGAAGGCCCTCAGAATTCTCTTCGAGACCGCCGACCTCAGTCAGGTCAAGGCGTACTTCCAATCACAGTGCACCAAAATCATGCGCGGCGCCGTCTCTGTTCAGGATTTTTGTTTTGCTCGGGAGGTCAAGCTCGGCACGTACAGCGCCAAAGGGCCGCCTCCTCCCGGCGCGCTCATCAGCACCAAGCGCATGGTGGAGGACGCCCGCGCCGAGCCTCAATACGGAGAACGCGTACCCTACGTTGTCATTTCGGGTGCCCCCGGTGCAAGACTCATTGACCGCTGCGTTGCGCCCGAAGAGCTCCTCCACAACCCGGACGCGACTCTTGATTCCGACTACTACATCGAAAAGAACCTAATTCCGCCCCTCGAGCGCATCTTCAACCTCGTCGGCGCCAATGTCAAGAGCTGGTACGAGGAAATGCCCAAGGTGCGACAGGTACGAAAGGTCGACGGTAGCGGCGCAGAAGGCAGCGAAAATCCTGCCGCCAGGTCCGGCGTCAACCTCGTCGCTGCCCCCCAAGCCGTCGGTGGCAAGAAAACCCTTGAGCGATTCATGCGCTCTTCTTCCTGCGTCGTTTGCGGCGTCAAGATGAAGTCCCCCTCACATGTGCAGAACCAGCCCAGCGACATCCAGCTCTGCAAGCGCTGCGAAGCAGATACAGCCACCTCGATGGCCCGGCTGCAGACGAAGATCAATACCCAGCAGCGAAGGTATGCGGACGTGATCAAGGTTTGCCAGAGCTGCGCGGGGATGGCGCCTCTGGAGGAGGTTCCGTGCGAGAGTAAGGACTGCCCGGTGTATTATACGAGGGTGAAGCAGGAGACTAGGTTGAGGGGCGAGAAGACGACGTTGGAGCCGGCCCTGATGCATTTGGAGGTAAAGGACTTGGAATGGTGAGCGTGATTTCTTAGGGGTTGATGAAGAGGGCGGCGATTTGTTTCAGGGGCATAGCGGGCATTGAGATGGGCTGGGTGGAATAGGTATTCGTGGCGTTGGGGTTTTGGAAGGGGAGCATTTGAGGAGCCGTGGTGCACGGAAAGAAAGGCGAGGAGTTCAGTTTGGGGCTGGCAAATGATGCGACGAATATGTATGATCTTGTAAAATGAAATGCCCCGACTTGAAGCCTGGCAGATGTATGTCCCAGCGATCTAAATATGGATGTCATACATTGAAAGCCACCAGACCTGGCTTGGCTTGACGAGACCGGCTTAAGTGGTCCGGCATATTGGAGTACATGCAATGGACTTCAAGCTCTCGTAGGCAGTTTGGTGTTTATTTCCACCAGAGACTACCCTTCTCTACTTTTGATAGATCGCCTTCAGGACAGATAACAGACAGCTAGGTCATGGGGAAACAGCAACGCTGGGAGCAAAGGAATGGAAAGCTCGGCTGAGGTTTTGTTTTGTGTTGTGGTCTCCTGATACAACCAAAGGGGGATCTTGGTTAAACCTGCCAGCGTTATACTGGTTTTCATGAACTAGTCGAAGATCTTCATACCGTTCTACACCGCACCGTTTTCTTCGGCCGAGGCCAGGAAAAGAAGAGAGCAAAATTTCTATTTTTGTCCCCTCAATCGAGAATCGGCACTTGCCCGGACTAGGGTTACTTCAACGGTCAGGGTTGCGCTAAGGTGATGACCCGCAGATGCCCTTGTGGTTTGCTGTCGATCATCGCATTCCTTGCCGTGCGGCGACACAGAGAGTGAAGGCTGGATGTGAGCCTCGACGTCCTGTTGATGGCAGGCCAAAGATATACCAGAACGTGGCCTCTTTTGCTCTAGACGGGAGTGAGCGTGGTGAGGTTGGTAAGCCGTGAAACGGGACTGCATTAAGGTCAAGCAACGGCCTTCTAGCTCGTCTCTTGCATAACGTCCACAAAACTAACGCAGGGGAAAAAAGGGACGCTGGCAAGGCTGGAAGGAGCTGACTGGCTCGTCCTTGTTTGGCTGACGCGTGAAAGCTGGGAGCTGTCGGCATTTTGTTTATGTTTGTGTCAAAAGGGGTTTAGTTCCGATTTCATGCGCGACGGCAGCAGCAAGTGGCGGTGAGTCATTGGTGTCCGAGATTGATGTTACTGCTCCTCCGAGGGTGGGTTAGACGCGAACGAGGAGCGAGGAGCAGCTCGAATGCCACGATTTTCCTGGTTGGAGTCTTGTTCAATTTCTCTGTTTTTCATGCAAATTGAAAGGGACTGGGACAGGGCAACTTTTTGATGGAGCTTTGGCGCGACAGGCCCAGCACGTGAAATTCGTGGTGGTCAGTGCGGGGTAGCACACACAAGTAGTAACCCCACTTGACACAAATCTGGGACGAGGGAATAGCTTCGAGTTGGACAGTTTACCCGGAGATCTGTAATTGATAAGATGATCAGAACCAGTACATTGGTATCAATGTGTGACTTCGTCTCGGTTGGTTCTTGCTTTGGCGCATCAAGAGGAGCCCTCATCTGTCGAATGGATTCGCCCGCCCCTCTTCATCTTGAGAGTGGCTCCTGTCGGCGGGGTTTTGACAGTCGGCACCTTCTGGCTGTCCAAGAAGAGGTTGACGCAAACTCTTCGATGGTGGAGAAGACAGCTAATCCCTCTCGCCCCTCCAGTGGAGGCAAACAGGTTATCTCGTTGGGCGATTCCGTGCCGAGCGCTTGGATCTCGAGGCCTTGCACCCTCCTGGCTCGTTGCACCTCACCCCAAGGGCGCGTGCTCGTTGCATATTCTTGGGGATGATAGGGATGGGAAATCCAACCGATGAGGTGGACGCAATGTAAACATAGATTCCAGCAACTCAAAACAATGGAAAGGAGTTTGGTCGGTTTCGAACCGAGTCAACCGTTCCTGAAGTCATATTGTTGAAGAGCTGCCGGGGGTGTCTTACGAGCACAGACAGACCCTTGCTTGGTGTGGTGGTACCTAGTGCCCAGCTTGGGAACGTGCAGCGGGTATAATTCGTGCCTGAGGCAGCCAGACAGGCGAGCATCGACAACTGTGCGGTGGATCCAGAGGTCCTCTCATCTTTCCCAGCGCCTCGCCGTTCGTCCCGTCGAAAAACGTGCTTGAGAACCAGCAGATTTCTGTCTTCCGCGCTGCTGGGTCCGACCTCTCTGCTCACACTCGCTCCTTTTGGACTGCTGCCTCTCGTTTTATCCACCAGATCTTCCTGGACAACAGCCAACTGCATCTTTGAGACACTGCGTCCGCGGCTCAAATTATACCTGACTTTGTTGCAGCGGGTTGGCCGGGGAGGTGGTGGCCTGCCGTGATTTGTTGGACCCGGCGCGTCGAAGCCAATTGCCCCCTCACCCCAATTCTTGCCAGCGTTCTCAAAGTCAACACAGCGCTCCCTTCTGTCGCGTAATCTCACCCGACGCACAACAAAACTCACAACCGCCGCACCGACGTGTCCTCGCTCCGGCGGTGCTTTCTGTGCTCATCAACGACAGAGCACCTGCCTATTTTTTTTTTTTCGTTTTCTTTTTCTCCACCCCTGCACGGTCTGGCGTTCACTTCTTCCCTCTGATCCCAATCGGTCTTTGCGTGGCAGCCGGGCCTGCCCCGTCTCTCTTTCGGGTTCCTGTCCACGAGGCGGGGAAAGGGGGGATCGCATCGTTTGTCCCAACAAGACGGACCTAAAACAGTCGCCCGTTGGGGCCGGACCGTGCAAAGCGTTGTCATACTTCGAAGGAGTCTGCCGAGTCGGCAGCTTCTGCAATCATGGCGACTTCGATCGCGTCCGATAAACCCATCGCTGCTGGCGATGGGTTCGACCCGTTCGTGACAAGTCCGTCGGGGCAAACTCACCTGCGCCATTCGACCTTCGACAGCCAGCTTTTCGCCCTTGGCCCAGGAACGTCGGCGGAGCAAGTTAAACGCGCAATTGAGGCCCATCTCAAGGATACTGAGCGGCGTATGGAGGAAGCTGGGAAATTGGGTACCGCCCTAGTGCAGCAGCGAAAAGAGCTCACGGACCGCTTGCGCGAAGTCGAGCAACTACAAGCAGAGGGCGAACCTGGTCAGGAGCTGCGGCAGCGACTTGCCGAAATCGAGAAGGACTACAACGATGTAGCTCGGGAAACTGCGCGGGCTTTTCTCCCTAAGCAGAGAATTCCCAGCAATGAGGCAGCTCAGGGGTCACCGTTTGCGCCAGAAGGAAAAGGCGGCAGGGTAGGGTGTTGTTCCCGTTTGAAACCCGTAGCGGTGATGTTAACTAGTTCCGCAGCGTTCGGTCAGCCCTTCCAAGTTCGAGAGCATGGCAACCGGATCTCCAACCAAGCTCAGCGTTCCAAACCGCAAGCTTCGAAATCAACCAGCGAACCGAATCCACGATATTGAATTCGCGGCTGAAATCAGCACGTCCTTGATTTCTCAAGTCAGACATCTACAGGCTCTTCTTGCCGAACGTGAGGAGGAGCTACGAGACATCAAGGTTGAAAGATCGAGATTGGAGCTCGAGGCAGAAGGCTTCCAGCAACGGATGAAGACGCTCGACGAGAGCGAAAACCGTTACAAGGATGAGAATTGGAACCTCGAAACCCAGATGCGCGAAATGATGGCGGCGCAGAAAGACGCCGCAGATAGGGAGAAGAAGCTTCAGCAGTCGCTCAATGCTTTGCAGACTGAGAAGAACGCGACCCAAAGGGAACTTGAAGAGGTTAAGGACAACCTAGCCAAACAAGACGAGAAGTACGCCGCAGCCATCAAGAACCTCGAAATCGAACTTGGCACCAGCCGTCGTAACGCAGCCATTTCAGAGACGGAGCGCATGACGATGCAGCGCAAGGTCGAGGAGCTCACGAGCCAAAACCAGGAGTTGGCCAAGGCTTTCTCGATCCAGCGCGTACGCGCTGCGGAACGTGAGTCTGGATTTGGCTTGAGCGAAGACGATTTCCACACAGCAACCGACAATGCTACCCCTGAGCACTCGCCACCCCCTTCGCCCGTCAAGGGAACGCCTAGACACTCTGTTCTTGAGTCGGAGACTCTCAAAACGTCCCTCGGTCATGCCCAGCGTACCATCCAGACACTGCGAACCAATATTCATCGTGAGAAAACCGAGAAGCTTGAGCTCAAGCGCATGCTCCAGGACGCTAGGGACGAGCTGGAAAAGATGCGGAACGATCCCAGCACTACCAACAGGCGCAGCAGAAAAGTCGAATCTAGGGAGTTCAAGAAGCCACGTTTGGGACAACTTGGTGGTGCACGGTCGAGCAGGACGGAGTTGTTCATCGAGGACCCTGAGTGGGAGGATCAGGTCGAGAGTCACTCCCCTGGAGCCTCGTCCCATGCGGACTCAACTCTCCGCCTGCCTGCTTATGTGCCGCCCGTTGCCGAGTCTGCTAGCGAACATTTCGACACGGCCAACGAGACCAGCGATGCAGCATTCGAGACGGCCCATGAGCGAGGCACCGAGACTGAGGACTTCCAGACCGGCGCTGAGGAATTATCGGACGATGATGATGCAGCGACGGAGACGGAGGCAAGCCCTTCCAAGGGTTCCAGTCGCATCAAGCGGCCACCAGTGTTGCCCATGAACTACAGCAGCAACAGGTATTCGTTTGAGAGTACGGCCTCAACGTCCGACGACAATGACGATTACGGCTTAGCCGACCTCAGGACGCCTACGGCTCCGACGCAGAAGATGCGCCTCCGAGTGAGTCGCGGCGCTCTCCTCAATAGGCGCTCGCGCCAAGTCAGCGAAGAGCCAAACCTCCAGAGCAGCCCGGTCAGCTTTGCTGGCAGCACTTCAGGCACTCCGCAGCAAGGCCAAAGCTTATTTGCTGAACTTGGCGACTTTGAGGGCGGCAGCGACGATGACTCTTATGTGGGCGGCACCACCCCGAGCCGGAGGAGCATTCGGTCTGTCACCCCTGGCAGTTTCGCCCGTGGTCGCGCATCGCCACCTCCCGAAGTGCCAGCCTTGCCGAAGGTCATTATGGTCGATAGCGGGATGATGACCGAGCCGGTCCAAGTAGGCCCGGCGCTGACCGCTTCCAAGGAGGTTGAGGCGGAGGTCCTTGTTTCCCCACAGAGCGTCATCTTCAATGGTCGGCCAATGTCCATGGAATCTGTGGTAGGCCCTTGCCAGTCCCATGCATCGACGCAGTGGCTTGGAGACGACTTTGGGGACGAGTTCTCACGGCCACTGTCCACGTTCTCGTATAGCGATGCAAGCGTTCAAAATGACACCGATTTGGAGTCGAAGTTGGCGCAGTTCCCGTCACCACCAACTTCGCCGCCGAAGATTGGCCTCGTTCCTACTCCGATACTACGTCCTCCCGAGAGACTGATCATGTCTCACATCCTGTCGGAGCAGATTGAGCCATTTGAAGTACCCTCAACACCACCCCTGCTCAGCGTATCATCTATACTCTCAGAAGATACGGAGCCTGTAGCGGACCCCCCGGCAACGCCACCGACTTTCAGCCTGTCTTCGGTAGTGTCCGAGCAAGTCGAACCGCAGGCGGAACCCGAGCTGATTCCCCTCCCACTCACTCTGTCTTCGCTGCGGGTTGAGCACGTGGAGCCTCGGGCCGATCCGGAGACGCCTCTGCCTACGCCGCCGAGGCTCAGCATGGCTGCATTGGTTTCACAAGATGTTGAGCCTGTTGTGGAGCCGGCTTCTCTCGCAACCGCGCCGGGTTCTTTGTCGCTCTCGTCTATTCAGGCCGAGCAAGTAGAACCAGTGGAGCTGCCGCTGGTGGCCCCTCTGTTGGTGCGAGAAACGGAACACAAGATCGCTGTTCCTGCTCCAGCACCGCTTACCTTGTCCTCCATCGTCGCCGAGCATGTGGAACCGCGCAGTGAGCCCGTAGTGTCTCCAGCTCCACTGTCTTTCGCGCCAATCAGCACGGCAGAGGTTGAGCCCCGTCCAGAACCTGCGCAACCTCCCCCTGCATTGTCCATCTCGGAGATTAGAGCTCAGCATGTCGAGCCACGGGAACGACCAGCTTCACCTCTGCCAGTGTTGGGAATATCGACAGTGGTATCTCAGGAGATCGAGCCGCTGCTTCCCCAGGAACCCGTGGTCACCCCCCCAATGCTTAGCGTTGCCGGAATTCAGACACTAGAAAGCCGGCCTGTCGAGCCTGTCGCTGATGAGCCCGCTGTTCTTGCTCCACCACTGAGTGTGGCGTCGATCTTGTCGCTAGAGAGTGAGCCCGTTTCGCCTCGCAGTCCCAAGAGAAATGCGTTCATCATTCCTCGCGATCTGGAGGAGGTTGAACGGGCGCAACCACAGACCCCACCAAACGCCATGCGGGGATGGGACGCTGTGGTACTTGGGGGAAACGAGGGAGGGTCGGCAGCGCAAAAGAACAACCTCTCAACCACCGATCAGGGTGCTCAGACTGCTCTCACATCTGAGGCGCTTGATCAAATTCTCAAGGCCAAGAACCTACCGTTCGAGGGCGCCGGTCTTACGCGGTCCAATTCTGCTGGTAGCATCGGTACACCTTCTACTGTAAGGGTTCACCGACCACGACAAGCGAGCATTGACAGCACAGGTCGGTCATGGGCGAAGACTGGGGACACCGTTGCCGACACGTCAGACTCTCGACGACCCGGCAGCTCTGCAAGTACCCGTGGCTCCCTTCGCGACCTTCCACCCCTCCCAGCGAATCATAAGCAGGTCATCGAAGCAGCAAGGACTGGCTCATCCAGTGGCGCCCAAGGAGCAACCGGCACCATGGGACCTCCGTTGTTCCCGGCGTCTGTCCTCAGAGCCCAGAATGTTCAGAACGTCCAAAACATGCAGAGCGCGCCATATCGACCACGTACCCCCAACGGCTCCAAGCGGCCGATGTCTCCCATTTCGGTCGCGTCTGGTCGCGGGACGCCGACACCTCGCGCTGCTCGGGGTAGTTCTACCAATGGAACCCAGGACCTACGTTCCCCA
Source organism: Podospora aff. communis PSN243 (assembly GCA_033296975.1). Classification (NCBI taxonomy): domain Eukaryota; kingdom Fungi; phylum Ascomycota; class Sordariomycetes; order Sordariales; family Podosporaceae; genus Podospora; species Podospora aff. communis PSN243. The sequence goes on from MU865922.1 coordinate 168,483, forward strand.
ACTTCCTTGACTCAACATAGCCGGAAGTCCTCTGTCTCGTCATTTGAATCTGAGCTCGACACCAGGTTCAACATGCAGAATGCAGGGGCGTTCGACACGCACGGGTTCGGGCCCAACACTGATCCTCGCATGATCCAAGCCATCACCCAGACGATGATTGGCGAGTATCTGTGGAAGTACACTCGCAAGGCCGGCCGTGGGGAATTGTCGGGGAACAGGCATCGACGCTACTTTTGGGTTCATCCTTACACCCGCACTCTGTACTGGAGCGACCGCGATCCATCCGCTGCTGGTCGCGCTGAGTTGAGAGCAAAGAGTGTCCCTATCGAGGCTGTGCGAGTCGTTACGGACGACAACCCCATGCCACCGGGCCTACATCGCAAGAGCCTTGTCATTATCTCCCCTGGCCGGACCATCAAGTTCACCTGCACGACAGGTCAAAGACATGAGACTTGGTTCAACGCGCTCTCCTATTTGCTTCTCCGAACACACGAGGAGGGCCACACCGACACCGAGGAGATGGCTGGCAATATCACTAGAGAAGACGTGGACGAGTTCAACCCGTCATATGGTAGACGAGTTCCCAATGGCACTCGGACTGTCGCATCCCTGTCGTCCTACAATTCCCGCACCGTCCGCAACGAATCCCCGATGATGAGCATCTCCATGGACATTCCCACTCTCACTCCTACTCATCACAAAAAGTCCGCCGAGGGTCGACCGTCAGTTGGCACTCTTAGCCGGATCAGCGGATACTGGAAAGATAATGGACTTCTCTCTGGGACGTTCGGCAGCCTGCGAAGCAGGAGTGTCTCCGGTCGTGATCCTACCCATGCCCACCACAGCATATACGAGGCCAGCGAAGTTCAAGACAGTGCTGAGGATCTGCGTCAAATCATTGAGAGGCAGGACCGTGAAGCGGACCGGCTGGAGAATGTTCGGGCGTGCTGCGACGGTAAGCTCATCTACAAAGTGCCATAGCTGTCTTTGGTGAATGTTCATGCTGACGTTAACATAGGAAAACATGACGTCGGCACCTTGACTAGTAGCTCAAGGCGGGGTCGACACCCGCGTGGTCATATCCACACACATTCCCACAACTCCCAATCTGGCCCCTCTGTGGTTTCGACTCCAGCTGGGACCGTACGATCCAGGGCATAAACCGTTGCCCGCCTACACTCTTTCAACTTTCCTTACTTGCCAGTTACTAGATTGCCATATCCCTATGGCGTCGATCTCTTCCTATCGGTCGCTACGGAGCCATTTATGCATTGGAGTTTTGTCATGAACCAACCACACAAGCTACACGCTACGGATTTCTCATGATGTTGACGATTCTCGGTTCTCTCTATTAGCCTCGTGCGGCAACTCAGGCTTCCTACCCAACTCTTCACATCCGATGCACCATACATGTACTAATCACCCAGGCCACTCACGAAGTCTGAACTATCAACATCAGTTCAGACTTGCCACGGCCTTTCAACTACCCACTTGTCAACAACTTTCCTTTGCCCGGGGTGTTCTATGTATAGCTATACGGCGTCGACCAGTATCAAGGACTGGGGTCATGTTTTACGACGTCTGGACACGTCAAGGGGTGTCAGGAAATGGAGTACCAATGTTTCTCGTCCTGTTTCAACTCGACTGCTTTCCTTCGGCGGAATGAAATTCTTGAAAAAAACCGGGTTCGCCAACTCCAAAGGCTTGGGGAATGAACAAAAAGGCTGCACTAATACCTACTCTATAATGTATTGGTGGAATTCTGTCCATTTCCTCATAATATGGCCTTGTGTTTCCTTTAATCGTCGGACTGATATTACATGTTACCTTATGATTGAATGACGAGCTTTAAACAAAGATCATTCCCATATTGACAACCAGTGATGTCTGTCATGCGGTGGAAGAACGAGCTTACCATCCACAGGCCTGGTTCGAGAGCTAGCGAAACAAACGAGACTGGCGATGCAAAAGGCAAGAAGTGACCCACTCTTTCCAGAATATCAGGGTCTGTCAAGAATGGAAGAAGGCATGAGCTACTTCAGACCAAAATGTCGCGAAGACTAGCAACTCACTTCTTCCACCACGCGTTTGGCAATGTGCTTGCTTCCACCAGTCACAGCCTCTGCTGTGTGTTGACCGAGGGTTTATCGTAGGATAAAAGATACCTTGGGGATTTGTCAGTAGGCGGCAACTTCCAGGCATTGTTCTAGAAGCTTTGACCAATTCGTCAACACCTTGAACCTTCTATTTACGACCTGGAGGTCTGTATCTTTGCACCTTGCAACACTATCTCACAACGACATATCCGATCGATCGCAGAAGTGATGGCAGATGCAGAGACCCCGGCGCCGGTCGCCATTTTCAAGAAGCGCGGCGCCAAGGGCAAGGCGAACTTCCGAAAGCGTCCTGCAACGCCGCCGCCTACCCTTGACAGTGACGACAGCGACTTTTCCTCCTCCGAAGACGAAGCTGGCCACAGGATCAAGCGCAGGAAAAAGACCACCGCCGTCGTCACCGCCTCGTCCAAGAGCAACGCGCAAGCAGAAAAGGATCTCTCCGCCACGGTCTTCGAAGCCAACCGCGAGCGCGATCTCGCACTCGATAGTTCCAAGCGCGATGCGACGAAGGGCAGCAACTGGTTCGACGAAGACGCCGTGGGAACGTCTGCGAAAAGTTTGCTGGGATCCACAAGGGCGATGCCGGATGCGCAACCCGACGGGACATACAAGGGGTTGAAGAACCAGACTTCGTACATCCAGAAGAACCCCGACACGAAGAGCAGGACAGTTGGGCCGGTGAAGGCCCCATCTAATATCAGGACCATAACGATTACGGATATGGCTCCAGACGTCTGTAAGGACTATAAAAATGTAGGTCTTTGCTCTACTTCTCTGCATGTCTTGGTGAGCGCGCTACTAATGTGTTTTGTACAGACCGGGTTCTGCGGCTTCGGCGACAACTGCAAGTTCTTGCACGCGAGAGAGGACTACCAGGCTGGGTGGCAGCTGGACAAGGAGTGGGAGAACGTTACGAAAGGCAAGAAGGTCATTGGAGGCACGATCGTCGCGAGCGCAGACAGACGAGGGGCCAAAGCTGAAGATGACGATGCGGACGAAACCGAGGAGGCCATGTTGGAAGGGATCCCGTTCGCCTGTGTTATCTGCCAGGGCCCATATAAGTCACCTGTGGTGACGAGGTGCGGGCACTACTTCTGCGAGGCATGTGCGCTCAAGAGGTATCGCAAAGATCCCGGCTGCGCGGCATGCGGGTCAGGGACAGGCGGCGTCTTCAACGCGGCGAAGAGGTTACAAAAACTGCTAGAAAAGAAGAGGGAAAGGGCAGCTAGGAAGAGGCAAGAGGGCGAGGATGTTAGCGATGAAGAGGGTGAAGAGGAGGATGCGGATGATTGATGAATGAGGAGACATTTGCGATCACGGTAGAGCATCCTTGACTCAAGGCATTTTATCCTTCATCATGACCTGATTAGATATGCCTATCTACCATTTACCGAGTGACTCCAGTTAGCCACCACCCTGTTTGGCGCCCAATATCTGATGATCTAATTCCCAAACAAACCGCACCAGACGAATCCGTGCCAGCATCCTGAGGTTGCCAATAGAGAACGCCGAGAAAGCATATAACAAAACGAGTCGCCACTTACACCCCCATCGTGAAGTCGTGCTCAATACCAGGAGTTACACTGGCGATGAACTTCAGAAAGACAACGAGATATTGATCAACCCGAATCGCCACCTCCTGGTCCTCCTCGTGTTGCACCTCCTCCCAGTCCTCACCCGCATCTGTTGCTGACGGTGTAGGGTTTTCGGTTGTGTTGATACCACCGACATCTAGGTTGTTGATCTCCTCCACGAGGCCCTCCATGCCTTGCTTGCTACCCGCGGCCAAGCCGGCTTTGAGCTTCTCACGACGCAATTTGAGCGCTGCATCAGCGCGATCGAGCAGGGTCTTCATAACCGGGGCGTGCTTGCAAGGATGCACGCTGGCCATCTTGATGTTGTTGGCAAAGAAGGGGAAGTCCTCCAGCGTAACCGTCTTGTCCGAGTAGTCGCCAACAATGTCCTCCATCATCAGCCTCGGCTGTAAAGGCTCGCCATTCGGCTGGTAGCCTTGCAAGTAGAGGCGAGGTGTTCGGTAGTAGGGCGAGTACATGATATAGAGGGTGTATGTTCGTCGACCACTGCCGAGGGGAACTCGTCAGTACGGGACGCCTAAATTATGGGGTGCGGCTGTAAGCTTACCCATTCTTTCCGCCACCCTCAGCGTCGCGAATAATAGCGTCATCATCATCCTCGTCCTCCATGTCAGGAATGTCATCGTCTTCTACAACCTCCCGGTCACCGAGGTTTCCAGCATCGTCAACTGTGCGCACCTCCCGGAGCTTAAGCGGCTGCGAGCTCGCCAGACCGCCCGTTCGTAGCCAGCCATCGTCGTCGCCATCGCCGTTTCCCTTGGAGCTCTCGACTACTGATTCCTCGTGGCCGGCGTCACCGGCAAAGTCATCGTTCAGCCTTCGGTGGCAGGGTACATGTCGGGTGACAAGGAACTGTTTGCCAGGCGGAAGGTGCGGAGAGCGCTTGCTGATCGGATCGGCGTCTGCCCATGACCACGACGGAAACTTGAAAACGAGGTAGTCGCCGGCAGCAACGAACTCGTCGGGCGTGATCTCACCCGTCTTGCGAAAGGTGGACTTGGTTGTTGGCGGCGCGTACTTGTCCCGCAAGCTGTTGACGGTGGAATAAAGGATGTTCATTTTGAAAATCTGCTCGTGTCTTGGTTCTGGTGACCTTGGTTTCTGCCGTAGATACTGGGCTGTCTAGACGTGCTGTTTGTTCTCGAGTCGCAGTGTTGTAGACTCGAAAGGGCCGTCGAGGTTGTCGCGGGCGCGGGGTAGTTTCGCGGGGTCGTTTGCATGCGACAACAGTTGTCAAGCTCGAGGTGTTGGTGGGATGGCAAATTCGGTGGTTGAGTCCGGATTTATCTTGGTGTAACTTTATAGACGATAAGAAAAGGGGATGAATGCTGGAGTGCAGGTGACTGTTGGTGAATCACGAGGATCACCAGCCCAGGTCGAGGGTCGAACTGAGCTTTGCCTGCCTGGAACCCCCGCAGGCGTCATCAGGCCTTTGTTGGTGGGGTTTGGTTTCCCGTCCCGTTTTGGCCAAACCCAGGCTCCACCTGAGAGGCACCTGCTCAACTTGCCGTTTCTCTCTCCACTTCCGAACAGTAACCGCCCCTAGAATGGTTCAAGTTACCTAAGGAGTTCTTGAATTTGTGAGAGAATTCATCGATTCAGATAGGAAGAAGGAGAATGACTATTACCGCGCATTTTTGTTTTGTCACAGCTATCCTGCCAATATCAAACCTATCACGTGACTTACCTCTGATGGCTCTTCACTGTTGGGAATGATCGACAGGTGGGGTACATCTGGCAGGAGCTGGCAAAGTTGGTTGCCTCGGGCCGTCCAGTCTCCGGATGCTTCGCGTGATTGGACGAAGCTCACCCTGTTGAAGCCACACAGTGGGCTACCACTGAGCGCCTCCCCCAACCCGAGAGGCTGACGACGCTGTGAGGCTTGGTTTGGCTCCAAGAACTTTGCGATTTGAAAACTTCCCTTAATTCTCTCGACTGCGTACCCGCGCTTCTTGGAGCAATATCCAAGTCAGGAAGAGGTGTGCGAGTGATGCATTTTGGTCATCGCACTCCCCTCAAAGCCCTGCATCGAGCTTTCTGAGCCGCAGCTACCGTTGTTTGCCTGCTGCCCCTGATTCGCACGCCCGCTGCGATCTTTGCGCCGCGGTCTATAGGTGCCCAACATGGCTACCATTCGCAGCCTCGATCACACAAAGTGCGTTTGTCCCTATGCTTGTCCCTGTGTCCTAAGCCATCGGCCGCTGACCCGCAATGCCACCGCGCAGATCCGAGGCCGAGCTGGCCATCAACATCAAGAAGGCAACAAGCCCCGAAGAGACGGCACCGAAGCGCAAACATGTCCGAAGCTGCATTGTCTACACGTGGGATCACAAGTCTTCCCAGTCGTTCTGGGCTGGCATGAAGGTCCAGCCCGTCATGGCCGATGAGGTCCAGACCTTCAAAGCGCTCATCACCATCCACAAAGTCCTTCAGGAGGGGCATCCCGCCACCCTGAAGGAGGCCATGGCAAACCGCGGCTGGGTCGACAGTCTGAATAGGGGCATGGCCGGCGAGGGCATGCGAGGGTATGGGCCCCTGATCAGAGAATATGTCTACTATCTGCTTGCCAAGCTCTCGTTCCACCAGCAGCACCCGGAGTTCAACGGCACTTTCGAGTACGAGGAGTACATCAGTCTCAAGGCCATCAACGACCCGAACGAAGGCTTCGAAACTATCACCGACCTCATGACACTTCAGGACAAGATCGATCAGTTCCAGAAGCTGATCTACTCGCACTTTCGCAACGTCGGGAACAATGAGTGCAGGATATCAGCCCTTGTGCCGCTGGTGACGGAGAGTTATGGAATCTACAAGTTCATTACAAGCATGCTTCGGGCTATGCATTCAAGTAAGTCGCTCGCTACTCTGTTACAATGTCGATCCCTGCCTGACGCATTGCAGCTATTGGTGACAATGACGCCCTGGAGCCGCTCCGTGAGAGATACAACGCCCAACACTATCGTCTGGTCAAGTTCTACTACGAATGCTCCAACCTCCGCTACTTGACCAGTCTTATTACCATACCAAAATTGCCCCAAGATCCACCTAATTTGTTAGCCGAGGACGAATCAGCCCCGGCCCTACCGGCGCGCCCCAAGCAGGAAATCGAGCGACAACCAACACCCCCGCCCGCGCCGAAGTCAGATGAGCCCGATGATATGACCGAATTCTGGAAGAGCGAGCTTGACCGACAAGATCGGGAGTATGCGGAGCAGCAGCGGGTCCTGCAGGCTCAACAGCAGCAGGCTCTGCTCGCTCAGCAACAGGCCCAAGCCCAGGCCCAGCGTGAATTTGAAGAGCAACAGCGCCTCTTGATGGAACAGCAGAAGCGGGAGCAGGAGGCTTTGATGGCTCAACAGGCGCAATGGCAAACTCAGGGGCGCCTTGCCGAGCTTGAACAGGAGAACTTGAGAGCGCGCGCCCAGTACGAGCGCGACCAGCTCATGCTTCAGCAATACGATCAGAGGGTTAAGGCTCTTGAGGGCGAACTGCAATCACTCCAGAACAACTATGGACAGCAGATCAGCAGCAAGGATGACCAGATCCGCGCCCTCCAGGAGCAGGTCAACACATGGCGGACCAAGTATGAAGCACTCGCGAAGCTCTACTCCCAGCTGCGACATGAGCACCTGGATCTCTTGCAAAAGTTCAAGGTGGTGCAGCTCAAGGCCGCATCCGCTCAGGAAGCCATCGATCGACGGGAGAAGCTGGAGCGAGAGATCAAGACGAAAAACCTTGAACTTGCCGACATGATTCGAGAACGAGACCGAGCGCTCCACGACAAGGACCGCCTGACGGGCTCCAATAAGGACGAGCTGGAGAAGCTGAAGCGAGAGCTCCGGATGGCCCTGGATCGGGCTGACAACCTGGAGCGCAGCAAGGGCAACGAGCTTTCCACCATGCTCTCCAAATACAACCGCGAGATGGCAGACTTGGAGGAGGCACTGCGCAATAAGTCACGGGCACTTGAAGACGCCCAAGCGAAGCTTCGCGACGGCAGCTCTGATCTCGAGCAACTCCTGCGTGATAAGGAGGAAGAGCTAGAAGTCTACAAGGCTGGCATGGACCAAACCCTCATTGAACTCAACGAGCTCAAGAACAACCAAGGCGTGACGGATCAGGCCCTCGATGGACACCTCGACGCCATCATTCTCTCTCAGCTGGAGAAGATCAATGATATCATCGATTCGGTGCTGCAGGCTGGTGTTTCGCGGGTCGACGATGCCATCTACGAACTCGACTCGACTATGCAAGCGGGCAACCAGAACGCATCACCGTCCTACGTGCTCTCACAGATCGAAAAGGCCTCAGCCAGCGCGATGGAATTTGCAACGTCTTTCAACAACTTCATTGCCGATGGGCCTAATAGCACCCATGCTGACCTTATCAAGAACATCAACGTGTTCTCTGGTGCGGTCGCAGATGTTTGCAGCAACACCAAGGGCCTCACGCGCCTCGCTACAGACGAGAAGAAGAGTGATTCCCTGATCAATGGTGCCCGCCAGTCCGCGCAGTCCACGGTAAAGTTCTTTCGCGGCCTCCTCAGCTTCCGTCTCGAGGGAATGGACCCCATCCAGAAGACGGATGTGGTCATCAACAGCAACAACGAGGTGCAAATGAACTTGCAAAGATTGAACAAGCTCGTCGAGACCTTCGCTCCCGGCTTTGGCAAGCTCGCAAATAAGGGAGATCTCGGTGAAATCGTCGACCAAGAATTGAGTAAGGCCGCCGACGCTATCGCTGCCGCTGCAGCTCGCCTCGCCAAGCTCAAGAACAAGCCACGCGATGGTTACTCATCATACGAACTCAAGGTTCACGATTCTATTTTGGATGCTGCTCTGGCTATCACAACAGCCATTGCACAGCTGATCAAGGCCGCTACCGCCACGCAGCAGGAGATTGTCCAGGCCGGCCGGGGCTCCTCGTCCAAGACGGCGTTCTACAAGAAGAACAACCGATGGACAGAAGGCCTCATTTCAGCGGCCAAGGCTGTGGCGACATCTACTAATACCCTCATCGAGACTGCTGATGGCGTCCTCTCCAATCGCAATAGCCCCGAGCAACTCATCGTTGCCTCCAATGATGTGGCTGCATCGACGGCGCAACTCGTGGCAGCCAGCCGCGTCAAGGCCGGCTTCATGAGCAAGAGCCAGGAGAACCTCGAGACAGCAAGCAAGGCAGTTGGAGCTGCCTGCCGCTCTCTGGTGCGCCAGGTCCAGGCCATGATCAAAGACCGCAACGCAGAAGATGACAACGTTGACTACTCGAAGCTGGGAGCTCACGAGTTCAAAGTCCGCGAGATGGAGCAACAGGTATGTTCTTTGCTTATGATTGTATGCAAGCACGATCGTATACTAATCATGTCAATGCCATGCAGGTGGAGATTTTGCAACTTGAAAACGCGTTGGCTTCAGCACGTCACCGTCTTGGCGAGATGCGCAAGATTTCTTACCAGGAGTAGTCCAGCATGCTGTGCCAAAAAGGGGGTGTGTGGTTCTCCAGGTTTTCTTGGTGGAGAGACCACAAGTTCAGGCGAGCTTTTAAACTTGTAAATTAGTTGGAACAGCGTTGTGTTCATGAATGCGGACTCCTTCCGAGTGTTATTTTAGGCTGCCTCTGTAGTTAGGGATCCTAGCATGTGATTTCTTGTTGCTGATCCTCGTGTTGTGGTCGCGGGCTGCAAACTCCCTCAAGCGGTGCCTTCGTCCAGGAGAACACAACAGCAGGCAATCACCTTCTCACTGACCATCACCCTAGCATGCCTAAGCGGGACCTCATCTCTGCCAGTAACCGCAACTCACCCGGCATGCCATTCCACATCACAAGCGAAGCACGCAACAGCAGGCAGGCAGAGACAAGATTACGTAGCATTCGTCGCGCTCCGCAGGCATCCCTGACTCTTCCAGGAAACAAGCAACGAAATTAGAGTGAGAAATGGAGCGCCCGAGGTTTTGCCATCTACGCTGTCTGCGCCGGTCTGTGGTGATATCTCGCCGTCTCCCCTGGCAATCTGTGACCGCCGAATTTGAGAAGTGATCCGAACAAACCAGCGCGTAGAGGTGAGTTCCCGTGCAGGAGGTCTGGTACTCCAAGGGTGTGGGTGTCATGATTACGGTGGGGGGAGGGGGCGAAAAGGCGAGGGGCAGAAAGATGGTGTGGTCGGAGGGTTAGTTTTCGTGCAGAGCTGGGGGCTGTTGAGTGGGCAACATCTGGTTAGTTGGTGATCATCACTTTTGAGCTGTCGCCTTCTTCTTCGCGGAGGCCTCGTTGGTCGGTCGAGGGCGAAGCTCATCGATCGATAAAAGGTGGCGTTCACAGAATACTGTCATTTTGCCCAACATTTCGAGTCTTGATACATCACAGTTCTTTCGCCTCCAAATGTCGGCGAGTGCAACTGAAGCTAATGGCGGGTGCTGTCTTGGAGTTGAGAATCGATTGCTCAATGTCCTTGTCTCGTCTTTAGCTGCTGCCAGGGCAGCCACCTCCCTTGCATCACGCTATGCATCACGGCAAGGAGACGGCGCAAACACACTGCCTGCAACTACGGGGCAAACCGCATCCACGCGCCGTCCCCAAGCCGCGACCTGCGAGGGATGGCGCTTGCGAACGCAAGTTTGCTTCCCGAGCCAACCCCCGCTGGCCCCACGAACTTGCCCTATCCCTGCCCCTGCCCTATCAAAGTGGGGCTCCCCACACACGGAGCTCTCCGCACAAATTAAATCGCCCCGACAAGCGGAAACCCGCATTTCGATTGCCGCTGCCGCTGCCGCATCGATTCGGAGGGCTGGTGATGAAAGAAGCGAGCATAACCGCACATGAGTTTTGCCCACCCCGATGGGCCATTCCACGTATCACAGGGGAATCTGCTCTATACGTCCACGCCATCCGCGAAGGTCCCTGGCCCGGGCAGTTGGAGCAACATGAGCTCCACGCTTTGAGATAGATTCGGCACATCTCGCAACCACTTGTGGGCAGGAAACAAATTGCAAGACTGATCGAACCATGAATTTTGTACCGGGACTTGAGGCTGCGGCTGAAACTAGCCTATCGGGCTGCGGCAGCCAAGCCTGCATTAGCGCGATGCGCCCCATGTCGATCCGCTGCTTAAGTCGACGACAGGTCGTGTAACCCATCAAACCGAGGCCGGGTGTGAGAATAGCTACATGCAAGGGAAATAAATAAATGAATCGCCAGTGGGAAGAGCTGGAGGTATCTTGCAAAGAGGCCCATTTTTGTGCTCGCTTTCCATTTTGTGCTCGCTTCCACGTTAAAATCCATTCGCCATTTGCCACCTGGGTGCCCGTCTATCCCGTGTGTCCATTGTCAGAAGCGCCAAAAATGCCAGGTCCTTTGTTCCCCCAACATCCCCCTTCCCCTCCCTGCGATCTTGCTCCAGAGTGATTCACAATATCACCTCGATCTCGAGGCGTTTCTGCCTTTGATTCTCGATGGGAGAGTCAGGCTCTCCTCTAGTTGTGGAACTGGGAAATGTTGAAGTAGTCCGTGTCCGCCTGAGCAGGGAGCATCAACGCCTGTTCTGCGGTAGCTAAATCCCCTTTCTGTCAGCATTTTGACAGTAGAAGTGCAGTAGAGAGTCGTACCATTCATTGCCACGGCCTGGAAACTCGTGGTATTGGAGGCTTCATCACCCGCCTCACCCCACCAGACCCTGAATAGTGCATCAAACTCAGACTCGTCCAAAGGGGCTTGAGTCGGAGGCATGTGAGTTGCGCGGTGTGCTCGGTCAGCAATCATTTGAGGCAGCGAGTTGGGGTTATTCACGGGGCCGAGATGGTAGACTTCAACGCCACTCGCGATTCGGGGATGGTCCAGCGGGATTCCGAGCAGCTGAGACATGGCGAGCTCGGGGTTACTCTTGAGTAGCTTGACCAGGTCATTCTCCTTCTCGACGGGCTTCTTGGGTCGACGGGTTGACGGTTTTGGGTTGATGCACATGACATCGCCGCCAGAACCAGCCAGTTGTGCGATGAATTTGGCGGGATCAGAAACGCGAAGTCCAGCCTTCAGACAGTCGTTGAAGAGAGAGAGGCTGTCGAGGGGTTGGGCAGTTCGCTCAATCGTCGGAATTGAGCTGCGATGAAGCCTCGGGGTGCCATCCGCATGCTGGACCAGAGTCCAGCACATCACTCTCATGTAGTCGTCGCGCTTGATAATTCCCAGCGGGCCGACAGAGAACGAAATCCACATCTGCAGGGTGATCCCCTCGTCGGCCAGCAACGATCTGATAAATGAGTAGGTGCTGCACATGAAGTCCCACTCGTTGTGAAACGGATCTTGCTTCCAAAGAGTTGTCATGAACGGCGACCGCTGCTTCTGTTGGTAGCGGGAGAACATGACCGAGTAGTACGCTGAGCAAATGTTAGCAATCCAACTCATACAAAAAATCAATACCAGGGCCGTTTATTTACATCTGAATCCGATGAATCCGTTCACCTTCTTCTTCTTGGAGGGACTCGAGTTGTCGTTGACGGGACTCGGGTTGTCGTTGGCGGGATTGCGAGCGACGACGCGCTGCATCACAGGCGCATCGTCTCTATTGCCGCGCAATTCGGCGAGAGTCGGCAGTTTAGGACCGACGTAGGACATCGTTGCAAATGAGGCAATTCGAATCAGCGGGGAGATATTGAGGAAGAAGGTTGATTTAGAAAGTTGCAGGCCTCCGCTGCTTTGTTGGAGGAAGAAAGTTGAACTTCCGTTTTGGAAGGTGGGGTTATGGGTTGAAAATTGAATTGGCGTGGCCGGTGCACAAAGGATCAAATTCTTTATCAACAGAAATTCGATCACATATCGGGCCATCAGGTCTATGATTACAGCTAGCTTCCCAGGGTTCCTCCCTAGTCTTGCTGTGCAGGACGCAGCTAATGCCTCCAATCTCGCACTCGTCCATTACGCCCAACGCACGTCACCCATTGCGGTCAGTATCAGCGGTGCCTCCAGATCCGAGTCCCAGTCCTCTTCAAACTCATCTGAGTCGTTTGGATCCTCCCAGTCCAGATAGGTCTGTCCCTGTAGATCGTGATCATTCTCCGAGTTCCCGTCACTCGAGTCCAAATCAAGCTCAGTTGATGGGGCGTATATCTCTCGGTAGAGCTTGCGATGGACCGGAACTCCCATTGGGATATTTTGGCCGGGGAGAGCGATGCCGCTCAGCCGGCGTCTGTTCAACTGGGAGTTCAGGTACTCGAATCTCACTCGTCCGAAAGGGTCATACTCAGGGCGGTGATACTAGGAACGGGTAAGCATGATGAAGATGTTTTTCATAAAAGGGGAACCTACTTGGAACAGTCCTTCATGCGGAGACACATATTCGAGTGTGCCTTTCACGAAAACAAAATTGCTATCATGGATGGACAATCCTTTCAGCAGCTTCGAAATCAATTTCTATAACTCGTCAGCAAAATGGTCCAAGACACTCGCCCCTGAGATCGGAAAGCTCACCAACTTCTCCTCTTGGGTGGTCAAGCCACGCGGGTCCCTCCAGCCAGCCTGTTGGATATATTGGTCAGCTTCTCCTTCTAGGATTTAAGGGGTTGATCTACATACATTATGGAAAAGATTCCGATAGCCCGCATATTTCCGACCCATAGCCTTCATCAGGGTGGCGGCTGTTGTGGTGACTTGAAGTTCTTGCCGAGGCTGGCGCTTGCCACGAAACAAGCTTGCTTGGTTGGGATCTTGAACTGTCAAGTTCCCGAAATACTTGTGCCACTGGGTACCTGGGACGTGGACAACAGGGTGCAAGACTCCTGGGAAGTGCCATTTCTCTTTGATCTTTGTTGGATCGAGGTTCCTGAACTCGCGGTCGGAGAGTCCCATATCAAGACTTGGGCTAGAAGCGCTCTCAGCTGGCTCGTTCCTGAGCATAACACAACCATCAATGACCCTTGTGTCACGACGGTATCTGAGGCAGAAGTCCATACCAGGCTTCTGTGACGCAAATTCGTGGCACACAAGCGCATGCATGAGGACGCGTACGAGGTTGCGACCAACCTGAACTTTGTTCCTCAGCAAGGGGTCCCCTCCCCCAGAAATTCCCGTCTCTCTCTCCAACTGGCAGAGATAGCCAATGATAGCGTTGGATGACTCGAGTAACTGACAGACGGTCCTTGTGACTTGAGTTACATCGACTGCGAAGACGGTAGTGGGACATTTCACCATCTTGGTTGTAACTAAGAGTATGAGCGATTCCTGAACCGCCTGTTCGATGCTGACGTCAAAATTGGCAATCTCTTGTGCTAAATGCTGACGGATTTGAGGGCCATGGAGACGGGAAATGATCTTTTCCATGAATTGCTTCTGTTCCGTAGTCTCTTATACTCAGGTCAGCACTTGTCTCGTAGATCCCGGGCAATGAGGAACATGAATCTCTCCATTGAACCAGTGCTTTTGTGCCAAGCAGAACCGTCGACACGCTGTTTTTGGAGCTTGACGTACCAGCACCCGAAACTTCTATAGTTGCGAGTCTTGTTGATTCAAATTTTCCCTCTTGTTGTGAGATCGGAGACAACCCCTCTCCTCTCTGTTGACTTCCGTAGGCGTCCATTTTGTTGCGCTTGGATCTGGAAGCCAATCCGGCACGGTGAACTTGATGTGCGGGGTCGAGGTTCTGCTTTGAAGATTGACGATTGAAGTTGAAAGAGATGTGTGTCAGAAATAGGGAGAAATTCCTTACTTGCGTGCCCGTAGTTACTTGAAAAGATCAAGCTCTGGAGAACTAAATGAAGAGTCGGTGGTTGAGCCTAGTGAATCCTATTTATGACCCCATGTCGTTTTCTGCCCTCCTACTATTATTTCCAGGTTGCTTCCTATTGTTCTCGAACCCATCAGTCTGGCCCCACTTATCTATTCATTGGGTGCTAATATTGTTCGGTACGAAAGGACGTGAGCAAGACATTGACCGCTTCCACTCTGCTCCTTCTTGCCAAGAATTTTCCACCTTCACCCATCGAAATTCATTCACCGCAAAAAAAAATCACTCACCATTTTGATTCCGTTGCCCGAAACTGGAGTTCAAGCAACTTCCATTTTTCAAACCGCGGTATACCTTCCCTCATCAATTTCCTCCTTCAAAATTCGTGCGTACGTCTACATCCGCATCCGCATCTGCATCAATTCACCACCTGCTTGGCGATCCCGGATCTGCGACCAACGAAGTATTCAAGTATCAAGATGAATCGTTACCATCTAGGAGCGCACATTTCCATTCCCGAAGGCGAAGCTGTGCGCTATGCGTCGGGATACACGTCAATCACCTTCACGTTTGACTGGGGGGCCGGAAGCATAGCTGCGTTGGAACTTGAGGCGCTCGTGGACGACCGCAACAACCAGATCCTTTTTGAGTGGGTCGAAATTCTCAAGCGGTTTACGTAAGTTCATTTTCTTGTTTGTTTTACTCGCAGTTCTTCTGATTATACTTAGCAAAATGCAAAAGAAGACATGTGCACTTCTCCGGTTGATTGGCACTGGCCGTTTCATGATCATCCCCGAGTGTGTCGGTATTGACACTCAATACTATCTTGTTGTCGAAAGATGCGTCCATGGTAAGATATCAATTTCTCTATCTAGAGGTTAATCATGTTTTCTGACGAGATGCCCAGTCGACGAGAACGGCTGTGACGGATTTGAGGATGACAACGTCCTAGAGCCCGCCTACATTCGCCGCCCACGGAATTCGTTTATTCTCTACAGAATTTGGAAGTCCAGCCAGATTAGCCGGGAGAACCCAGAGGTGAATATGGCTCTGATGTGTAAGTTCCCGAGGACTTTGACAAAACCGGGTATGGATGGCATTCTGACCTCTTACAGCGCAAATCGTTTCCAACCTGTGGCGGAATGAGGACCCCTATGTGAAGGGTCACTTCAAAAACCTTGCCGCAGAGGAGAGCCGTTTGCATAAAGCGATGTATCCGAACTATCAGTATGGAAAGGAGCTCCGCCGTCGCACCTACATGCCCCTGAGCAAGATGGAACTCGAGGTGAACCCCATGGACACTGCGAAGCTGCTCATCCAACAAGGGTACTGAGGAAGTCAAGCACTTGAGAGGATTGAATATCCCGGAAACTGGGCGGATCCTTCGGCGCACATTGACAGTCGGGTCTCTTTGGCAGATCACGGGGTAACCAAGTTGGTAAAAGGTATGTTTGATCGTCACTTTCCCGTCACTTCCCGGTGTCCCCATCCACTGCACCGGCTAGCTCCGGTGAGAATCCGTTGGCTAACTGCTTTCCGGAAATACGCAGATTTCGGAATGACTGAGATTCCTCACGATGCTGGACATAGGCTTCTCGGCTCAGCCGAGCGCCATTTTTGCGGTTCATCTGCGACACAGGGCGAAAGGCATTTGGCAAGCACGTCTGCCTGCCGCTCATTCGATCTTCAATACAGAGATGGGTATGATGGCGTCAATCTGGCAGGCCTTCCAATTGACCAAACTCCTGGATGCACTTGAGTGAGCGTCCCTTGGCACGGAGTGTAGGTAAATGGAAGAGCTGGATCGGACACTCATCTCGCAGTTCGGAATCGCATCGCATCAAGTTACGTTTACAGCGCGCTCAAACGACGAAATTTCTCCTCGACAAGGATCGAAGCTCTACCCCAAGATCACTAGTCTCCTCACTTGCCTCGAATCCCCATTGACTGTGGGATCGCTGGGTTCTACTTGACTGAAGGTTCATGGACATGGCAGGACCAAGAAGCTCAGGGTATCATGGAGGAAGTTGCATATATGGGTCCTCACCTGAAGGTTGGAAAATTGAAAAAGCATGGCGCGCCGTCATGAATCATGAAGCGGGATGATAGGCTTTGTTTTGAACTCAGCCTCCGATACGAAGTTATGCTGCTTGCTCCACAGAAAAGTTACAAAACACAAAAAAAGGCAGATAGATGAGCTGTAATACGATTCGTCGTCTAACTAATGATGGCTTCAATGTGATATTTCCGTGTAGAATGGCGCGCCATCTGACAGTCTGAAGGTGCCTGCGACTGCCGAGCGCCAACGACGATGACTTCCTGCTCTGCCCGGCTCCCCGCTCAGAACCAAGACCCGGAAATGGCCTCATACTCACGCCTCCACAGCTCAAGACAAGCGTCCGCTGCTGAGCAAATCTCAGAACAACCCCTTGGCTGCAACGAACGGGGCCCCCTCACCCCAAGCAGCCGATCTAAATGTCCACCCTCACCGCTGGGGCCGAGCTGGAGGTGATGGCGCCGCGTAAGCAGGAGCCAAGATGTTCGACAATGGAAAGACCCCGAGTACACCTAGGTATCTAATAGGGGTAGACGTCGTGGCGATCCAGCCCTGCACTTAGCTCCGTTGGAGCAGCTATTCGAAGCGGCAGATAAATGCTGGCGGTGCATGGTGATGATGATGGGAGGCAAATGAAACAGGATCTCTGCATCAGTGACGGGACTGGAGGTGAGCTGGGCTTGGAGCCGAGGAGGGATGAAGTCGGCTTGTGATGAGCCACTGACTGAGGCAAGATGGACGAATACTGCGGACGGCGATGACGAGGGACTTAAGGCTGGATGGAAGCGCATCGTTCGAATAGAGACAATATCTACGGAGACGAGTAGCTACGGAAAGGCGTTGGACGCGGGCTGTAGATAACATGAGCGCCTAGCACAAAACAACCATCACCAAGACATGTCGCGGACGCGAGAAATGGCGGCAAAATAGATGCACAGTAACCGCTAGAAAGAATCGGAAAACACGAAGACAGAAAATATAGGGTTGAGGCTTCACCGAACAGGTGGGTAGTTTGGCGTTGTTACATATGATTGGTATGAATAATCTCGAGGGTGCAGCTCAATCTACCCCCTTCCTAGCGGACAGGTCGTGGCCCAAACCGATACACGGCGGATCAACGAGGAAGTGGTGACCCTTGTGCTTGATGGCCGCGTTGGCGGCACAAAGGCATTGTTATTTTGGGCCGCCAGCAAAGAAAGAGGGCTTTCAACGGGATTATTGACGCCCGTTCCAATCGCTGCTCCATATGAACGTTCCACAACGAAACTCCGTACCCTCCTCCTTGCGACCCGATGGGCCCAGGGGACGGGAGCAGGAAAAGAAGGACCGACCTGGGGTATCTTATATCAGCAGCCGCATCCCAGATTATTGGTGAACAACTAATGGGAAGCGTCGCAGTGGCAGCGTACACAAATGAAGATGGGCACGACGGTGCTCTGCGTGATGACTTACCGCAATTGATGCCTGCTTTCTTGGTAGTTTGGATTTGACAATCCTCGCCGTGCTCGCACTTGGGAATCTTTCTTTTCCCAAGAAGCTTCGACCAAGACTCCTTGGACTCTATGGGGTCAAACACCTTGCCCCTTGGCTGTCCTCCGACTGTCGAATTGTCACCCGGCCAGCTCTCGAGATCGGGGCTATAGACGGATTCTCCTGCCTCCTTTTTGCCTTGCGGGGTGAATTCTCCCTCTGATGGGCCATCCAACTGAGTTGGGGTCGTTTCGCTGTCGACCGTGTCACCCACTTTGTTTAGATTGGTGTCTGATGCCTTGGGCTTGAAGAAGCCCATCAGACTGCGTTGTGCGGGGCCGGAGCCAGACTTCGCAGAGCTCTCTTTGCTGAGCGTCGCCTTGGTCTTCTTTTGCGGCCGGTGTGATGTCACTAGAGCCTCTGCTTGACGTTTGGGTATGACAGGAAGAGGTGTAAAGGTAGCGGGAGGCTGGCTTGGTGATTGTGCCTCAAGACCCGTTTCTCTAACACTTCGACTTGTGGGACTAAGGTTCCGAATGGTGGATGTGATATCTACAGGTGTTGCAGGGTTGTCGCTGTTGGCTTTCGATGTGGCCTTCGATGTCGAAAGGCTACTCTTTGGAGAAGGCGCAGGCTTCTTGAAGAACATGTCACGAATGCTGCGCCGCTTGTCGAACTCGGGAATGAGTTTGGCTGATGTTGGCAGAAGATCTTTGGCAGTCCATTCTCGCAGCCGCTGGCCGTCCTTGAACATACCTTCAGGATTCATGATGTCTAGAAGATTGATCTTGAGGCCATCTCTGGTGACGGTGTCGTCGAGTGTCGCGTATACAGGGCAATGATCGGAGCCCAGCAAACCCTCCTGAATATTGGAGTCGATGAACCAATTTTTTATCCCGGAGCTGCACAGAACGTAGTCAATGCGACTCCCGAAGTTGCCGGGCCTGGCATTCTTTCTGGTCTCCCAGCAGGTATACATGCCGGGGCGAGAAGGATGGAACTCTCTGCATATGTCCCATAAGACAGGCTCCTCGCGCCCATCATCTCTCTCGCCAATCACCCGCCCCCCGAATACGAGCTGGTTGAAGAAGCGTCGGGTAGGCGTTGAGTAGAAGTCGTCCAAAGTCAGGACTTCCTTGCGAAGCTGCTCGGCGAGCCCCGCAGTATCAAGTTCCGACCGGATAATGTTGAGATCGCCACAGAGAAAGACTTGTTTACCCATGGCGACCAAGTTTCGGACCCTGACATCCAGTGCGTCTATCCATCCTTCGCGGAATTCGGTCCTGGTCTCATCTCGCGTCGCAGGGGTGTACACGCCGATGAGGACAAAGGCGGGAAACTCGAGAATTACGCAGCGCCCCTCAGAGTCAAGGGTCGGCTCATCTAGAGCACTGGATAGTTGACCGGGTCTCGGATACCCTCCTATTTGCTGGTCCGTGGGGAGGTCGCGGAATTTGACGGATGAGCCGGGGGGGCAGAGAACGCCAGTGATGCCTTCTTCCGCCCGAATGGGGCAGCACTTTGATGAGCGTATGTATATGGCTACCCCAGAGTACCCTGAAATTTTTGTTAGAACACGATTGATGCACAAAGGGGGGGATAGACCTTTCTTGTGCTTTGGCAGACTGAAGTAGACATCCCAGCCGGGCACAAGGACCATATCATCTTGAAGATCTTTGCGCTGAATCTTGGTCTCCTGCATGACCACGATATCGGCCTCCAGCTTGTCGAACATTGCCTAGATAGCATCAGGATTTCTGCGAGGCATGGGGTCAAGGTGGCAGAGACCTCCTCACCTGGTACGTGCGGTTCTCCCGCCATGGCTGATATGAAAAAGGATTCCTGGAAATGGGGATGAGACACCGATGATTGGCAGGTCACAGGTGGTCGCAAACCTTATGCCATTGACTGGCAGGGAAATGTCAGAAAGACTGCGACATCGAGGGCACTGGAGCACAGTTTCTTACCATTCCAGGTCGTGATTCTGAGCCCCATCTTGCCTTGAGCAGCGTGGGGACGGGGATCCAGGGATCACACAATGGAGCACCAGTTTTTTGTCAGAATACCCCAGCGCTCATGAAAAAGGATGGCTGTTTCGACTTTTCAGCAGAAAGGTGCAAATGGCGAGGGCGGTTGATGGGAGGAGTCAGAGAGCGTCGAGCACAACACCATGCTCCGACAGACGCTGCAACCTACAATCCGCAGAACTTGACCATCAACGGCAAGGAAGAAATATGTAAATCTTATCTCTAGAAATCTCGCAACAACTCATTTTGAACCCAAACCCTCCGGCGTCGCCACTTTGGACAGCTGCGCGCCGATCAATGAGGGTCGCACCTGCCGCGGGCGGTGCACGATGTCACATGACGGGGATTTCTTGGCAATAATCTGATTACATCATCCGAGAGCACCTTCTCCATCCGAGGTACAGCCGAGAATGACCTGATGCGGGTGTTCTGACCTCACCCCAGTCACGCTCCACACCAAGCTTTGCTCCCTCGACGAAACACAAGCTCCCCCAAGCCATTGACACACCACACCACCCCGAATCTCGCCCAAGAGCGCCCCTCCACGATGTCCATGCAGCGCCAGCTCCTCCGCGGCGCGCCTCGCCTCGCCGCCCAGCTCCGTTCGCCCGTCATCCGCTCGGTGATGCAGCGCCGTCTAGCGAGCTCGACCCCCCAGGCCGGCGAGAATGCCTTCGTCCGCGAGCGCCAGGCCGTCAAGGAACACGCCGCCGCGACAACTGGTGAGTCTCGAAACACAGCTGCTCTCCAGCTTGCAGAAGCTAACGACCATTTGAACAGAGCTGTGGCGCAAGATCTCCATCTAGTATGCAAACCCTGCCCCTTTGCGTGGTTTTCACCCGACGTACCCCAGTTCCTTCGACGCCGCTGAGCGAGCCACCTATACTACGACATGAGAGATGCATGTGCGGAGGTAGCAAAACAAGAAGACGCGGATGGCCTGAAAGCAATGGCAGCCGGAGGAACCACCGGAGCTGGATAACCCGCATCAAGAGACACCCACACCTCGTTCCAGAATGCTGACACCCCCTTTCTCAGTGCCGTTGTCCCGGCCCTCATCCTTGCGGGTGCCAACGCCTATAACCTCTGGACCGAGCATTGGGAGCACTGGAGCCACATGCCCCCTCTGGAGGAGCGGGTCGAGTACCCCTACCAGAACATCCGCACCCGCAACTATCAGTGGGGCGATGGTGACAAGGTTTGTTCCTATCCCCCTATCACTGCTGAGACTTTGCTGACGCGGTCAACAGACCCTGTTGTACGTGCTATCTCGCACCCTTTTTTCTCCCGTAACAGGATGCTCTCTTGGTGGTGTACTGAATGACTAACCGCGGCACAGCTGGAACGACTCCGTCAACTACCACAACAAGGACAAGGCCACCTAAAAGCGAATCCTATGCGAGCTCTGAACCGGACGCAGAAGGGTGGTTGTGTACAGGAGTGGAAGGGGTTGTGCGGGGGGAGATCGGACACTTTGTACATGTTTCCTAGAGTCAGAGCAATCACGGCCGACCGCTGGCCTCCACTCGCCACGTTTTCCCATGCAGCCTTCATCTACCTCATCTTGCACCCTCTTCGGATACCAGCTGGGATCAGAGCCCCCCAGCGCAGCGGTCAGTGTGCAGGCCGGAACGGCTCAGGCTGGCCAAAACTGTGTAGTATGCTCATATTCAGACAGTATATTCGATTCATCATTTTCGAGGCAACCCTCATAGCAAAATGTCTGTACTTCCCCTTGGCCCCTGACCGGAGAACCCGAACGCCGCTTCCTGCTCAGCTTGTACCTGGCAAATGCTTTCCGCTCATAACAGCAGGCAACCGATCCACATCACCCATTTCTCGCCATGTTGTCCCTCCTCAACGCGAGATATCTTGCAGCGTAATCTTCGCACCGCGCATAATCCCCCATCGCCTTCATCAAAGTGGCCTTCTTCGCCATCATCTCGCACTGCTTCTCTCCGTCCTCCACAAGAGAAAAGTATTTAAACCCCGAGTCCAACGCTTCTTGGGCCTTTGTCATGAACTCTGTCCGTTTATGCATCTGTCTTGCTCCGTGGATCTCAACCTCCCCCGCTTGGCCTGTCCATGCGTCTGCAAGGAGGCTATATAGCGTGGCAGCGACATATACACTGTCGGTTTCGAGGCAGCGCGGCAGCACTGCGATTAGGAGCTGTGAAGCTGCAGCGAACTCGCCCAAGGCGTTGAATATGTTGGACAGGGCGCCGATGGCTTGCCATAGAAGGGGCAAGAGTCTCGCACGCCAGGCCATGCTCGCCGCCCGCATGGATATAGTGAAGCCCTTTTCGGGGCGGCCGATGCAGTCGAAGACTTGTGCTTTGTATAGCAGAAGACGGATGCGAAGTGCGATGTCGCGGTCGTCTTCCCGGAGCTCGGTGATGAGGCGGTCGATCTTGGTGAATGCAGTTTCAAAGTCTCCGAGGCGAATAAGCGTCTCGATGTGCATCGAGTCGATGATGAAGACCAAGTCGGGCTCAAGCGTCTCGGATCCGGTTTGAAGAAGCTGCGAAAGGAGATCGTCGGCTGCGTCGAGATTGTTGTGATGGAGATCGCGGCGAAGTTTGAGGAGTCCACGGTACAGGTGCCAGTGCTGGCTTGGCTTTGATGAGCGTAGTGAGTTCTCCTCCACGGACTCCAACCTCTCGAAGGCTTCCCCATACTTTCCCCTCCCAGCAAGCAGACCGGCCAGGCGACAGGTTGCTTTCAGCTCGTCGTCGAAGACGGAGTGTCTCGCATGGCAGCGCAAAAAGACCTCGCAAGTCGTGCCCGACATATATGCTAGGCCAAGCCTGTCCCATAACGTGGTTACCACGGAGAGATGGCTGCCTATCATGGTCTTCATGTTCCGTTCCACGATAATCTGCGAGCTCCGTATCATGTTCTCTAAAGCGGTCGAAATGCTCTCGCCGCTCGACATGCCAAGTTTAGCCTCTCCTAGCAATGCCGAGCTCCAAAGCACCCACATCCCAGTCTCCTTTGCCTTAACGCGAAGGAAGGTCAGAGTTTCTTTTCCGCTTGAAAGCATACTTTGGCTCTCTAGCTCTCGGACGAGCTTCGGGTGGGTACGACCGAAGTGAAAGAGCCAGTTCAGAGCAAAGTTGAGACACGTTATATCTCGATTCTCTCGTGCCGTTGAGACGGTCTCGAGCATCGTCGCGACAGCTTCCTTGTGGCAGCCAAAGTCAGATTGGACAATGGCCAAGGTCATCAGGGCGTATTGATAAATGGGCTTGTCTCGGTCCTGCATCGTGTAATCGAAGTATCGATGGAGATCGTCGAACGTTGTTGGATAGTCACCGGCTTTCCAGCTGTCCGAAAAGCTGCGGGGGTCAGCACATGCTACTCCACTGCATCAAGAGAGTTGAGGTCCTACGTGAGGTAGTGAGATAGACTTGGGATAGTATGGCTCTGCTTTAGCAAGTCCTTAAACTTCTCCCTGAGCTCCGGGGGCACTCTGTTCCCATGTTCTACACCAATCAGCACCCCCGCGTTGCGAGAATCCAGGGAGACACCCACGATGTATCAGGTCGACCTGGCCCTCTATCAAACACTCGACGTCTTCCGTACTGACAGGGGTGGTGTCATCCCGGTCGGTCCCAAGAAGCATATTTCCATAGGCCACGACCGCAAGCTCGTCCGTGTGGTCTCCCCACTCGTGCTCGCCAGTCATGAGCACTGAGTCGAAGCTCAGGCGACCATAGTGTGGATTTCGTCGTCTCCAGTGATCAGCAGTCGGCTGCCGGTACTTGACAAACGCTTTCCAGAGATCCGCAGCATTGTTGAACTGCAACCTCAGGAACTCAAGACGGCATCTTCTCAGGAAGGCGCCAAAGGGCGAAGTGCGAGACAGCTGGATGCCAGGATGGGGTTCGTCGCCGCGGCGAAGCTCCTCCTTTGACTTGGCCAGGTAGTCAGGTAGATGATCGAAAAATTCTTGCAGGGCGTGTAGCGAGTCGATGCCCCATAACTTCTCCAACAACCTATCCCATAACCGGCGGCCCGGGAGACGGTCGACTGCGGCGAAGGGTGCGAGGACTCGCTCAAAGTCCCGGATGGACAAGATCAGGCCAACGCTGCTCTCTACCTTGGTCCAACCCCCTGTGGTGTCCGTGGACGACGAATTGGGCAAGCTGCAGTTGAGAAGCTGAGAGGAGATGAAGTTAATGACAGGGACAATCGCGTCATTGGGCACGGCTTCCTCAACGTAGAGCTCGATGAGGGCTAGTAGCCCAATCTTGGCGGGGGTGAGGTGTCGAGACATGATAGTTTCCGACAAACAAAATGCTCCAAAACTGGCTGCTTCATATGAAACAAGAAGTGAACGCAAAATCTAGAGAGTTTGAGGAGATCGAGGAAGGCGGTGTTCAGGTGAGTGCAGGCCGGCGCTCATCGCGGCTACCGACTCCAAGCAGCGCAGCACGCAAATTGGCATGAAAAAAAAGGCGCGGAACAGCGACTAGGCGCAACACTCAATGCTTTTGCATAATGAAAATAAATAAAATATCAGGCGCAGCGGTACGAGTGTATGGTAGGTTCCAGTGAATCGTTGACCAGAAGTCGCGACCAGCGCGTCCTGCGGCCTGGCTTTCGGTGTGCCAAGGTGTGGAGCCAGGCCCAGTGCCCACCGAGACTCACCGAGGCTCACCGAAAACACCGACCCCAGCATTGACGACTTCAATGTCATCTCAACGCCCTGACTGGCCTTACAAACACGACAGAATAACTGTGCATAAATCAAAGCAAAAAGATCTTTGATTGTTACCGGCAAAAAGAGGGTGTCAATTTAAAGTATATATCAGGGCTAGATCTACTATCATTGGTAGCTCCTCTTCCTCCAGGAGGTGAAAGCAGGTAATAGCTGTTCAGGGACGGATGTCTGCAGTGGACTGAAGCTTGCGCCAATCAGGGGTCTTCCTGTATGCAACATACCGAAAGTAATTAGTCATGGACTGAATTTCCTAGGAGGTACTCTGTACGGTGGGGCCAACCACGGGGTCGGCGTGTTGCGAACAGCCAGCGGTGGCTCACGAGGAGGTACGACACCGAAGCCCAGACCTACTATCTAGTGTGTTTCCACGCTTCAACAATAGCCTCCGCTCATTGCCCATCCCACCTATAGTTCATTGTCCAGCTGCCTCGGTGCCGCAGCCCAACTATACTGCGCTGCAGTAGCCTGGATCCTTGGCACTGCTGTGTTGTTGTCCGCCCTGTTGAGGAAAGGGGGGAGGCGGAGGGGGTCTAATGAATCCCCCTTGACGTCCAATCTGTCGGACTCGAAGGTTGTTATCCCGTGGCCAAGGGTAAGCAAGCAGCAGTCGTCTCTCCAGCGAGTTCCGAGACCCACAGTCAAGGTCCTGCGCCACTACTGGTTCGGTCGGGGTTAGCTCAAAGCTACTATAGCTGAAAGCGATGGTGATGGGGAGAGTATAGCATCCTCGAGATTTGGGTCAAAGAGTTACGGAAAATATGCCGTCAAACTCCAATGATTCAAGTCCATCAGAGGTTAATTGGGTATAATCCTTGCCTGATCCGTCGGGGTATCTACACCTTCGGAGCCAGGACCGAACCTCAGCTCCACTGCACACCTCACGCTCTCTTCGATTGACGGCGATAGTACTGAATGAGAAAACAAAAAAGGTGTCGAATATAAAAAAAAGAGTGTCCGCCGGGGGACCGAAACTCCGGTCCTTTCCATGCCCATGAACCGTCCGTGGTGCCTCCGTTTCCCCTGACATGCAAAAAGAAAAAGAAAAAGGAAGAGCATACACAGACCCCTCACTGGTTGTGATGGTTGGGCTCCCGTCTGCTACCGAGAGGAGTGTTACTACCAAGCGTCGAAGCCAAGATAGTAAACCACTCGGCATGGTTTGCCTGCCCTCTCCTTGGCGTTGGGGCAAGGATACCCCCGCGCTCAACATCGCCCTCGCCCGGCGAGCGGTTGACACCTGAACCAGAAGCCTCAGGATCATCGTCGCTGTCGTCGAAGTACGGCTCGTAGCGAGGACTGGACGGTGATCCACGGGCCAATGATCGGACGACGTCGCCCTTACATATAGGGCAAGTTCGTCGTCTCGTCGTGAGCCACGGTGTGCTGCCATTCTGTCAACATTGGAACGACGCGTGGTGAAGGGAGCAAAACTTACATGCACTCAACGTGGAATTCGTGACCGCAAGGCAGACTCATTACCCTGCTAACACCATCCACGTACTCTTCTAGGCACACAACACACTCCACCTGTCTTCCCATGTACTTCTTCCACTCGCTTGAAAGATGAGGGGATGTCTTCTCGTGTGGATTTGGTTTCGGGGTTTGCAACGCATTATCGGCTCTCAGAAGATCGCTGGACTCGGGCACACCAGTGGTGGTGCGTGACCTTGGTCGCGACCGCGAGGACCCCTGTAAGAGAGGGGTCGTCGGCGAGGAGCTCGTTGGGGAGGGATTCCTCGGTGACTGGCTGGGAGGAGTAGGTGCCACTGTGTGGTACGTCCGTACTGGCAGCCGCTCAACGACAGATTTAGGCGCTCTCCACCTGCGCCTGCGGATCTTAGCTCGCAGGATGAGGAGGGCGTAAACCACGGTGAGTGTAATCAGGGGACTGACGACCAGCACTAAAAGTGTGTCGAAGAACGGGCTAGCACCACTGGTTGGTGTGATAGTGACCCAGAGACCCTCACGATCACTACCGTCGCCATCGCCTGGGGGGCGAATTGGGGTTGGCGCGGCAGACGGCGCCGGAGAGTCGTTGGAGAAGTCTACTCCATCGTCGTCACCAAAGATCTTGGACATGAGGCCGCCCTGCGACCCGGAGCCGTCAGATTTGGCGTCCGCTGGAATCTCGGAGGCATATTCGCCACTGCCAGGCGTGATACTCCCACCCTTGGGTCCGTTTGCATCCGCCACAGGGCCGCCAGATTTGCCAGCCTGCTTAGACGATGCGCTACTACCCGCACTTTGAACGTTGCCCTTGGATGGTGACGATGCGTCCGTCGCAGGAGAAGAACCGACCAGGTCAGGATCACGCCAATCCTGAACTCCGATTCGAAAACCATCTGCTGGCGTGTTGGCATTGGTAGAACTGTCGCCGCCATTCTTGGAGGCTTTGTCCAAACTGTTCTTGATAGCCTTGTCCTTCTCGTCACTCCACTCGTCAACAATGACCCAGTCCAGACGCCCGCTGCTCGGGGGTCGACTTCGATCGGATCCAGCACTGCTGTCTGATCCCCACCAAAAAAGTCGTGAAATCCAGCTTCGTCGCACAGGAGCCGGCCTGTCTGCAGCGGGGCCAGCGTCCTCTTGAGCTGTTGGTATTTTGCCAGACTTGGGCTTTGGCGTGACTTTTGGGGTTGAAGGCGGCATTGAACCCGCATCTTTGGTCTTTTTGCCCTTCCGACCCTTCCCAGACTGCTGCACCTTCAATACCGGATTCCCATTCTCATCGAGAATATCTTCGATAAAACTTCCCGGCTGCATAAGTGATGATAGAAGATGTGCTGTGGTTCGTGACGTAAACACTGAGGGTATGGTGACGTTATCAACGTTACCCCGTGCGAACATTTGGATCAACGGCCCCCCTTTCTGGTTGTCTCCCACAATAAGAGCAATCGCTCCACGGCGTTGAGCCCACTTCACTTTCTCCAAAAATCCGCAGCCGCCGCGGCTGAGGAGGACGATCTTGCCGGTTATCTCGGCCGTTTCTTGGATTGACTGAATATCCGCATGGCTAGACCCCAAGTTTGTCGTGGGCTCGTTCGCCGCATTGCTGGTTTGCTGTAGACCTTGATGAAGATAATCATCAGTCCCATCGTCGACGGACCCAGCTCCCTTTCCCGGTTGTCGCTTGGACGTCGCTTTCCGATCCGCAGGGTGGCTCCGTCCTAGACCCGCCCGCTTCGGATTCTTCGAGTTGACTGCAGCTCCAGCCAACTTGTCGCCGGCAGACCCTTGCTCGGCTGCCTTAAGGGCCAACTCCGGCCTCACACCCTCCCATCCGGCAACATCGCTGCAGCCTAGTTCGCCTTCACCCTCACCCTCTTGAAGGCTATCATCGGTAAACCCGCTTCCAATCCACAACTGCCCACTCAATCCATCCGAGGGCAATGGGGGCCCAAATGCGGCAGGCCGCGCCGCGAAGAATGTGCTGTTGTCGTCGGTGAGGCTGATGGCGGCGCTCGGCGGGAATAAGGAGAAGGGCGCAGTGAAGGAAAAGAAGGTTCGGAATGACGACTTCTGGGTAGTGGCCAGGGGGACTGCGGGGCCCGTACCGTGGATAGTGGTGGTGATGAATCGGCAGAAGAGGAAAAGCGAGGCGGCGAAGAAGAGTACGAGTATAGCGATCCGAGGAGTGCGCATCGTGGGCCGACCTCGCGACTGCGGTGCAGCCTCGTTACGTGATGGTTTCGCGGATCAAGCGGGCGTTGTCTTGTGGAACGAGCAGCTGCCGGTCGAGCTGTAACGACCGTCGAGTCGACTCATTCATGCAGTCGCGGCGAGTCACAGGAAGGAGAAAGAAGCAAAATCATACAACAGACGAGGCAGTGTGCCTTTGTGGGAGAGGGAGCAGGCGACAGAGAAGAAAAAAGCGTCAGGGGCAACGGCGTAATGACGAGATGCGAGGAACTGTATGCACGCGAGGAACGACGGGCCGCTGCGATAACAATAGTCAGGCGATTAGGAGCGGCGTCTTCCGCACAAAGGCCAAGCAACGCTAAAGATCTGCTCTAACAAATCGCCCAGAAAACGCTTTCCAACTCCGTTAGCAACGCACACACGTCGCGCATCTTGCATGTAACTTAGTGCTGAGTGTTGGTACACGCGACCAACCCTCCTGATAAGACAACTCGAAACATGAGGATCTCAGGGCTGGTGGGCGGTATCCCCTAAGCTCTCGCCCATGACCCTTTCAGGGCCACTGACCTTGGCACTGAACGGGAGTGTAGATTAAATGCAGCCAGCCGGGACGAGGCGGGATTCTACAACGGGAAGTGGTGTACCGCAGAGAACAATCGCGGCGAAGGCAGATTGTCAAGTGGTCTGGCCATTGATTCCTGATATGTCCTACCTAGGTACCCAACCTCAGACAGCCTGAGCCCGGAATGGAGTTGCGAGCTGGGCGTTTTTCTTCGCCGTCTAGGCACTCCCCCTTCGTAGGCCTGGCGCGAAAAAGCCGCCATGCATCCTTGCGTTGGACTGGCTGGATCCAAACTGTCCGTTGCCCGTTGACGGTGTTTCGCATTAGGCTCTGAACGAGAGCGTCGAGGCATTTGGTACGATGTGTATCGTTGCCAAACGCCGAACCCCAAAACTGCCCCGCCTTGCCGTCGCCCGCATATCCCAGCGGGGCCAAACCCGGGGTGGTTTGAAGCTGCGCATCCGTCACATATTTTGCAGATGGGAGCTCATGCCCAAGACGGCTGTCTCGAGTCATCTCTATGACGGAGTGACCCATATTGTTAGAGGTAATATAGGTCGCAGTGTAGCCCTAAACAGGAGATCCAAGAGAATGGCATCTCGATGTTCAGTGGGGCCGTGCGTGTGAGTCCCGGCGAGAGCTGGGACAGAGCTTTGGGTTGACTCATGCTTGCAACCCCTCGCTCGGCGGCAGAGAATTCCTGCAGCAAAACGGGCCCTCCACATAAGTCACACTCGCCCTCCCGCCATTGACCCCTCCACCAAGCCCTGGATGCCGATTTCGTTGTGGCGACTGGTTGGCACGAGAAAGAACTCGCTTTTTAGAGTTTCTTCAACGGTTGTCTTCCCATCGCCTCGACACTACACATTCCGAACCACTGCTGTAAGAATGGCAGACACCAACCCACCCGCAGCCGCGGCGGATGCGCCTGCGCCCAAGAAGAATGGTGAGCCCCTCACCCCGCATCGCCGATTCAGTCTCAAGTACTGACCATGCCCGGCGCGCTGTAGACAAGAAGGAGAAGGCCAAGGCCGACAAGGCCGCGAAGTTCGCCGCGAAGCAAAAGGCCTTGAAGGAGCAACAACAGCAGGCGCCCGCCGCGCAAGCAGCTCCCAAGGTGAAGGCCCCTCCCGCGCCAGCGCTCCCTCGCTACGATGATCCTACCCCGGCCGGCGAGAAGAAGATCATTCAGCCCTTCGAACACCCTCACTTCTCGGCATACAACCCCTCGGCCGTCGAGTCCGCCTGGTACTCGTGGTGGGAGAAGAGCGGCTTCTTCAAGCCCGAGACCCATGGGTCCCCGGAGGTCGGCACATATGTGATTCCTCTGCCGCCGCCGAACGTCACGGGTGCACTCCACTGCGGCCACGGATTGGCCAATTCCCTGCAGGATACATTGATCAGATGGCATCGCATGAGGGGCTTCGTCACCCTTTGGCTGCCCGGCTGTGACCATGCCGGCATCAGCACCCAGTCGGTGGTCGAGAAGATGTTGTGGAAGAAAGAGAAGAAGACCCGTCTTGACCTGGGCCGCGACTCGTTCACTAGGCTCGTCTGGGACTGGAAGAGCGAGTACCACCAGAAGATCAACAATGCCCAGAGGTTGATGGGCGGTTCGATGGACTGGAGCCGCGAGGCCTTCACAATGGACGAGAACCTGACTGCCGCTACCATGGAGACATTCTGCCGGCTACATGACGAGGGCCTCATCTACCGGTCGGACCGCCTGGTGAACTGGTGTACCAAGCTCAACACTGCCCTGAGCAACTTGGAGGTCGAGAACAAGGAGATCACTGGCCGCACCCTCCTTGACGTCCCTGGTTACGACAAAAAGGTCGAGTTCGGTGTTTTGACGTACTTCAAGTACACCATTGAGGGCAGTGAGGAATTTGTCGAGGTCGCCACGACACGTCCGGAGACGATGCTCGGTGACAGCGGCATTGCCGTCAACCCAGAAGATGAGCGGTACAAGCATCTCGTCGGCAAGTCCGCCCGTCACCCCTTCACGAAACGGTTGCTCCCTATTGTAGCGGACACCTACGTCGATAAAGAGTTCGGTACCGGTGCTGTCAAGTTGACCCCGGCACATGATTTCAATGATTATCAACTCGGCCAGAGACATAATCTGGAATTCATCAACATCCTGAATGATGACGGCACCCTGAACGAGAACGCCGCTCAGTTTCAGGGCCAGAAGCGCTTCGACGCGCGGTACACGGTTGTGGCCGAGCTAACCAAGCTTGGACTGTACACCAAGAAGGAGAGCAACCCCATGAAGATTCCGCTCTGTGAAAAGTCAAAGGACGTTATCGAGCCCTACATGAAGCCACAATGGTGGGTTCAGATGCGCGAGATGGCGGATGAGGGCTTGAAGGCCGTCAACGACGGTAGAATCACAATCAACCCTGAAAGTGCCAGGAAGACCTACCAACACTGGATGACAAACATCCAGGATTGGTGCATTTCCCGGCAGCTGTGGTGGGGCCACAGAATCCCAGCGTATCGTGTCATCTTCGACGAGGACAAGGGCGAGACGAAGGACTCAGCTTGGGTCGTTGGTCGAACTCCCGAGGAAGCTCAGTCCAAGGCGGAAGCGAAATTCGGATCAAAGACGTTCCGCTTGGAGCAAGATCCTGACTGCCTCGACACGTGGTTTTCTTCTGGGCTTTGGCCCTTCGCTACGCTCGGGTGGCCACGAGCTGATGCCCCTGACCTCAAGCGCTTCTTCCCGACCTCGACACTCGAATCAGGCTGGGACATTCTCACGTTCTGGATGGCCCGAATGATTGTACGTGGAGCCTTCAACTCTCATATCCCGTCGTGCAAACGAACTGCATCCTATAAAAGTATGTGCTAACTTGGCTTAACAGATGCTCAGTTTGAAGCTGACGGGCGAGATTCCTTTCCGTGAGATCTACTGCCACAGTCTTGTTCGCGACTCAGAAGGCCGTAAAATGAGCAAATCCTTGGGCAACGTCGTTGACCCCTTGGACATCATCAACGGTATAGAGCTCGAGGCCCTTCACGCAAAGCTTTTGGTCGGAAATCTCAAGGAGGATGAGATTGCTCGTGCCACGAAATATCAGAAAACAGCTTTCCCTTCCGGAATTCCGGAATGCGGGGCCGATGCGATGCGTTTCACCCTTCTGTGTAAGTGCCTCCAGCCCCTCGATCCCTACGACACCTCGTCTGACCATCGGTGCAGCGTACACCACTGGTGGTGGCGACATCAATTTCGATATCAAGGTCATGGCGGCCTACCGCCGTTTCTGCAACAAGGTCTGGCAGGCCAGCAAATACGTACTCTCTAAGCTGCCCGAGGGGTTCACCCCGGCCGCTAAGCTTGATATTGCATCCCTCTCTATCCCCGAGCGCTGGATTTTGCACCGCCTCAACCAGGCTGCGCTTGGCGTTCACGAGGCATTGGAGGGTCGTGAATTCTCCAAGTCGACGAAGGTTGCCTACCAGTTCTTTTATGATGAACTTTGCGACGTCTTCATCGAAAACAGCAAGAGCCTTCTGAGTGACGGTACCCTTGAAGAGCAGAACAGCGTGCAACAGACTCTCTACCATGTTTTGCACGCTTCGATGCGTTTGTTGCATCCATTCCTTCCTTTCATTACGGAGGAAATCTACCAGAGGCTGCCACGCAAAGAGGGTGATGCTGTTTCTGTCATGGTGGCTCCATACCCTACCTTCGATCCCGCTCTGGACTTCGTGTCCGAGGCAGAGGATTACGAGCTCGGGCTGAAGTGTGCCGCTGGAGTCCGTGCTCTCGCGTCCGATTACAACATCCGGGCAGATGGAGTTGCGCTCATCAAGGTATCCACGGCTGCCAGCACGGAAAAGGTCAGCTCGCAGCTTGCAGATATCAAAACGCTGAGCGGCAAGGGTATTTCGGATGTCAAGGTGCTGGGGCCCGACTCGGACGAGTCCGCCGTTCCCAGCGGTTGTGCCGTCCACGTTGTGTCGTCAGATATCGTTGTCCTCCTGAGGGTTGCTGAGCAGATCAAGGACATTGGTGCCGAGATCAAGAAGCTCACGACAAAGCTCCAGAAGACTGATGTCGCAATCGCTAAGCAGCAGGAGCTGCTCGGGAAAGAAGGGTTTGAGAAGGTCAGCGATGTTGTGCAAACGACCGAGAAGAAGAAGCTGCTGGATTTCCAGTCTGCCAAGGAGAATTACGAGAGGACGCTGGCTGAGTTCAGCAAGTTGAGCATTGGGGGTTGAGAGGTCAAGGCATGAAGAAGACTGCCCGGTTGGGTCGGTGGTTCCATGGTCCGTAGATTCCCGGGGGTACGCATGTGATAGAGAGCATGCCTCGTTTGGAGGCTATTCTGATCTTGTCGATTTTTTTTGTAGAACTGGGCGTTTTGCCTCTGTAGCCCGCAAAAGTTAGGGGGAATGGAACTCACGAGTTTGCACACACCTTCAACGGTATGACTTCGAAGAAATATGATGCCACGTCATGATCATCGTCTGTTACAAAGTCGAAGAGTATGAGAGTTTGTCGATGGTGTTTTACTTTCGCTCCAGGTAGTCAAGCACGTCAGGGGCACATTCAACGCTCTGCAGGTGGTTGGTTTTGAAAGCTGAATAGGTCCCGACGGGGGGTGGGGGTGCTGAAATGCGGGGCCATTGCCAAGATTTCATGTGGCTAGTGTGTGTGGCTTTAACCCACCAGCCCTAGGCGGGCAATATCCGCTTCGCACATTCCCAAAATTTCGCGCTCCCGACTCACGAAAACCGACACCACATACAACGTCCCTTGCAGTCGCCGTCGACAAAGGTAATTCTGCCCAAAAGTACTACTGCGATACGACGGTTATACTGACCTGATTCATTCACAGACTAACCGCCAAAATGAGTACGTTTCCAATTCCTGTCCACCAAACATCAGCTTCGGACGTTGCTCCCCTCCAAACCGACCCCGTCGAACATCGATCTCGATGCCTGGAACCGCTCGAGCTCTCCGATGCGCGACCGCACGACATGCGACATCGAATATAGCTAGAGGACACAATTGCTGACATGCGAGATAACAGCTAAGGGAACCTCCAGCTTTGGCAAGCGGTATGTTGGATTCCAAATGGCCTCGCTCCAGCGACGAGCATGCTGACTCTCGGGATAGCCACACCAAGACCCACGGCATCTGCAGACGTTGCGGGTAAGTCGACACCGAAATCAGACGCTGTGATCGAGGGAGGAACGATTTACGACACGGGATTGCCGATAAAGGGGAACGAATGTTGACAAAATCTCTTCAATCAGTCGCCGCTCCATGCACAACCAGAAGCACACCTGCGCATCGTGCGGATACCCTGCTGCCAAGACCCGCAAGTGTACGTCGAATCCCCAGGCTCTGGAGGCGGTTTGCTCGCCTATTTTCGATTGGGGTGCGCGATACTAACAGGGCACACCAGACAACTGGTCCGAGAAGGCAAAGCGCAGAAAGGTTACCGGCACCGGCCGCATGCGGTACCTCAGCACCGTGGCGAGGAAGTTCAAGAACGGATTCCAGACTGGCGCCCCCAAGGGCTCCCGGGGACCTTTGACCGCCTCCGCATGAAGGAGGACATGATGGACGGCGACTGATGCGGATGTGGACGTGGGACACGGACGACGGCAAAGGATGGTTTTCGGCGAGCGGTGTACTGGGGCTTTACGGACGGGACCTTATTCCTTTTTGCTGCTACATCCCAACATACATGCATGATTTATCGCGGAACTAGGTTCACGGTTCACATCAAGCAGAGGTCATAAAACGGCGTAACATGTTTGCGGACGGACAACCCATTTTCTCTCCGGATTCATGCGATTGTGGAAGAGAGGGCCGCATGTACAAGCAGGTTGAAGCTCAGCGTGCACATCAGGCGGGTTGAGAGCTCGAGGACATTCAATATCTATTGTCCTCGCTCGAATACCCGCACGCCGCCATCCCCTCCAACATGATACAATAACTCCCTCTCGTCTAGTGGCGGTCCAGAATCGTCGCCACCTCTTGTGATTCTCATGACGCCGCTCACATCCTTCGCGGTGCCAGTATCCAGTAGCCGCAAACTGACAACAGTCTGCGCTTCATGTGCCAACGACATGACGAACGATGCGTGCTCCTTTTCCAGCCCTGTCGTCTGCGAATTGATCAACGGGTCGTCTGCGGATAGCGTAATCACCGCCGCATGCGTCTTCTGCAAAACTCAACGTCAGTACATCTACCTCATCACCCGCGAAGAGTGATAGTTACCTCTCTTAACTCAAGCAACAACTCCCGTAACTCAAACCCCGCGGCACTGCCCTCTCCTCCCACAGCCGCAAGCAGAAAGTCCAACTGGTCAATCACCAACACAACCTTGCCCGCCTTCGCAGCCAACTCATCCACTGCCCTGCACAGCAACTTCCCAACTTGAGCAATCGCCGGGCTGGTGATCGTCCACCTCTTTGCAGCCACCGGCCCTCCTCCCAAAACCCCTCTCAACGGAACCCCCCTCTGCGATACCCTTTGAACTGACGCAGGCGCAGGCGCTGAAACCATCGCCTCCCCTCCCAGAAACAACCCTCCGAGCCCATCGACAAACCCAAACCTCTCCCTCCTACTCAAGCCCTCCAGATCAACGCCCAACCGCCCAGCGCCCTCCTTCCAAAAGTTAAAATCCCTCAAAAAGCTCACCAACAGAACACTGACTTCCTTGTCCTTTTCATCCCGTGTCGTAGGTTGCTGCTGGGCGGAGAGTATACCAGGGCCTTTCAGGAGCGAGTAGAGGTACCTGAGAACGAGCCAGTTGGTGCTTGCGCCAAGGATGCCGGTTAGAACGACGAGGCCTGCTTCGTCTGGTAATGCGAGACAGGGCTCTAGAAGGTGAGGAAGTGTTCGGGACATTGCGCTGTTGAGATGTGATATGTGCGGTACAGGAAGCAGCTCTGGTTCCTTCACTGACGCTCGAAATATTTGGCGGGACGGAAAAGCTTCGAGATGGAGGGGCAGACACCACCTCGGGGACAGTGCAAAAACTCCAGCGCGCACTGTGCGTTTTTCCCATCCATTTACCTCTTAACCCCTGAGAGGTTGGCGACCACGGAAGGTGAGTAGCTTCATCAGAGCCAGATGTCAATGCTCTGAACTTGAACTATCTTCAATACTGCACTATATACGCTGCATCAAGAATTTCTGCTCGTCAAAGCTCAAGATCCCTCGCCAGATGTATCTAATTCCCAACCCCCAGCAATGCAGAGTGCGCGACGCGAGACAGCCAGACCCCCTCCACGATCTTCTCCAGCCAAAGCACATGAACCAGAGGCAGTCTGAAGAAAACAATGCCACCCAACTGCGCAAAATACATGGCGCCCTCAAAACTGAACCTTCTTGAAGTTGACCTAGAACCTTTCCATAAAGTTCTTTCTGACTGTCCACATACGAGCCCTCTTTCCGTATATGTACATCGGGATCGTGAACAGCAACAGAATGAGCTGAATAATTCCAATCCAGATATATACCGTTTTCGGCCCATCAGCGGTCAACCACCCCGTAACGAAGAGGCTGAAGACAAGACCGTGGAAAATATTCTTGCTGAAGTTGAGCGTCACCAAGGCCTCACCAGCATACTGTCTGTAGCTGTCGACGCAGAACGTGATGCTCGTGGTTGACCCAAGGGAGCAGCCGAAGGACACGATGCCAAAAAATACCGTTGGCACCATATAATGATCGCCCATCTGCGCTGTCCAGCCAAATCCCATCAGGCCCATAACTGTGGTAATCGCAACTGGAATGGCCATGACAAGTCTGAACTCGGGCTCGTAGAGTCCACCGTTGCGCCGGGCCATTGCTTTGACAATGACATCAGAGACCTTTCCTGCAACTGCGGTTCCCAATACACCACCGACGAACGGACTGATATAAACGAGACCAGTCTGGAGAGCATCGAAGTGGTACGGGTGTCCTTCTCTGTAGATCACTGCAACTGACTCTGAGATCACAATAAGCCATCCCACGGAGCAGGCGTAAACCACCGCGGACCAGAGAACAGCAGGGTAAGAGAAGAGGATGAGCGGTCTGATGGCAACTTTATACCACTTGTCGTTATTGAGACGGCCATTGTAGGGTTTTAGTGACTGGACGAACGATTTGGCAGGCATGCCGCGGAGGGTCGAAGTGTAGGCTGGCTGGGCTGCCACTCGCGCACCGGAGACCGATTGGGATTCGCTATCAGTGTTGTAGTCTCGGGTCCCTGGGGTTTTGTCGGGCGATTTGTTATCAGCAGGAGCTGCCGTCTCTTCTGCGGGGGCAGGCTTCGAGCTGAGGGGAATGGCCGAACTGTCCGACGACGAACCGGCTCTCGGGAGCGGCGTAACGGGTCGCTTTGTGTCAGGGGTTGCAGGCTTTTCCTCACTTTGATCCAGGATTTCGGGCTCCGCCGCGAAGCCGACCCGAACGGCATTGTTACGCTGCTGCGGTTCTGGCGTTGCCGGGGTAGCTTCGATCCCGTGAATCTCCGTGGACGTGCTGGCTGGTACTCCAGCCTGCGGTACGCCGTGTTTCGAGGAGTACCGGCGGAAGAAGTTTGGTCTTTCGGATGACTTTCGGGCAACCTTTGGGATAGGTCTTCTGTCCCAGAAGGTCTCTGGGACGAAGAAGAAGAGCAAAACGCCACAGAAGGCAACAATTATGGCGACAATCCTATGTCAAGACTAGTTAGAGGCAATTCATGTGTTCCTGAATGCTCGACATACCAAAATACCCAACGCCAACCCATGGTCTGCATGATCGCCGCGCTTACAAGGGGGACCAAGTTCTTGCCGCCAAGAAGCAGCAGAGTGTATATTCCAATGCGAAACGCTCGTTCATGAAGGAAGAAGATCTCCGCAATTGTCGCGGACGGAAGGCATTCAACAGGACTGACGGCGATGCCTTGGAGGATCCGCGCTAGAACCAGAGACGTAAAGCTCGGCGACACGGCGCACCAAATGGACGAGACGATGAACAATACGGCGCCGAAGAGGTAAACTGGTCTCTTGCCGTAGAGAATGGCCGTCGGTGAGAAAATAACCGAACCAACACCCATACCCATCATGTAGAGGCCAGTGGTCAGGGCCACCGTGTGAACATCGACATCCAGCTCATCGGCAACGTCTCCAAAGCCAGCGGCAAGAATCGGTGTCATTCCGCCGCCAACCATGCAGAAGAGGCCCAGGGAGACGAGGGCCGAGTCTCGTTTCCATGGCGCCCAGTTGAGAGGGTCGTTGGCCGAGTCATCTGGCTGCGGATCCAAGATGATCTTGCCATCGCTGGTCATCTTTTTGGACTCCGCTGGAGGTACTGAAGAATGAACAATGCCGGTGGGTATGGACGAGT
Source organism: Podospora aff. communis PSN243 (assembly GCA_033296975.1). Lineage (NCBI taxonomy): Eukaryota > Fungi > Ascomycota > Sordariomycetes > Sordariales > Podosporaceae > Podospora > Podospora aff. communis PSN243. The sequence continues at coordinate 206,732 of MU865922.1, forward strand.
GTGACGTCCTTGCCGGCGCGTTACGCAGACCCAAGGGCTCATTGCGGTCGGGGGCTAACAGCAACACTGAGCCTATTCCCAATTGTTAGGATGCGTGAGATCTACATGTCGCAAGCAAACACACCTGGAACCTCAACCGTCTCTTTGTCATTCAAAATGCCCATGTTCCACTTATCAGGACCAGTCTTCTCGGCGATGTCTCGATTTTCGGTCGAGGACCGTCGAAGTAGGGACCGCCATTTTGAGTGTTTGACCGAATTCTCTATGTTCGGCGCCATCCAGAGGCCTTGCGTAAGACGCCGATGTGGCTGAAGAAGGTAGGGATGAAAGCAATAGGCGCTGGCTAATGATGGTGAGAGGAAAAGAAAGCTCCGAATGAACTTAGGCGCGTGCTAGGGAAGGAATCGGAGGTAAATAAAGAATTTAGGTGCGTATCCAAGACTTTGACTATGCATGGGTTGAGAGAAGACGTGAGATTGCGGAGTGTCCAACGGCGAAGGCCAAGCTGCCGGGGCAGAGAGATGACGGGTTCGTGCAGATATGGCAAGCACGGATCGGCGATGTCTCGGTTTGATCAAGAAATCGAATCCATCAAGTGAATCACAAACTGCGGGACTCGTTGCTTCCAAGATACAGTGTTGCAGGAGGAACAACGGCTGAATTCTGGGCAACCGCGCTGAACGCGTCAAGTGACGGTTGGGGATGTGGCGGATGGTCGCGAGAAGAGCCCACTCTGCACCGGTATTAGCTTGCCAGTGGAGCTAACGATACTCGGCAGCTCCCCTCATGACAACAGTTCACGGGTTGCCAAGCAGGCTCGAGAGAATGTCGGTCAGCGAAACCTGAGGTTTGCTCTCGGGCAAGCCCTGGGCGTCTGGGTAGCGCTGAAGCGACGAGCTGTGTCATGTGCTTGGCGATGAGACTCTAGCACCAAAGTCTGGCCACAATGGCGGGGCGGCGTGAAGGATCGGGAATTGAGAGAAGGGAGGGGGCGGAATTCAGGTCAGGACTGCCTCGCAGTCAAACGTTGAGAGCCATATCACCCCAAGCCCACTCACCCCTCAATTCGCTTCCGTCCCACTCAGCGTAGCGGAATATCGTCTCGTGATTCGATTTGAAGATCTTCTTCAATCGCTAGCGGGGGATAGGGAATATTCAAGGCTCCCGCGAGCTCGCGTCCACCTGCTGGAGCCGCTGCTCCATGCATTACTCGAGCGGGTCCCGACGGTACCCCGCCCGTGGTGGGCATGCCCCCGGGCATCTGATAACGGCGGCAAGAAGAGAAATACGGCACGGCGACGACGGGTTGTAGCCATTGGCGTTCCTCAACCCAGCTGCGGCCCTCACGGGACTCAAATTTGAGCGAAAAGGTGGGCTGAGTTGCCGTTTTTGCCGGTGTGAAGTTGCTCAAAGACCCTGAGAAACTGCACGATGACGCACTTGGGTCGAGGTCAGTCGCGTTCTGAAATTGTGGCTGGCAAGCTTCCCCGGACCCCCAGAAAGGGCTTATTCTGGCCAATCAGAACCACGGAAACATACCAGGTCCAGTGACTACCTGGAAACACGCCCCTCTGGTGTTTCTCGCTGGTGCGACACTTGACCACCACGTCCCTCAGATACGTATCGCTGCCCGTCTTCAAAGAGCCGCAGAGCCTCAAGTATGCCGGGTGTACGACCAACACTCTTGGGGCGTGTACCTCGAGCGGGAGCCACTTTTTCCTGCAACCTCCATCCATCTTTCGCGAGATCACACGCGTCGTTCTCCACATCGCAACAACTGTCTGCGAAAAACCAGGTGTTCGCATCGTGAGTACCAGCAGGCTCCAATATGCGTCATGCCTGGCTCTCTAATAATCCTCCAGAGTCCGTAACCTTGACCAGTTCCACAACTACCAGCTCATCTCATCATCTGCGCGAACACCACTTCTGACCCTCTGGACAACATCATGGTGCCCTACGTGTCGAGTCGTCTCGCCTCTTCTCCAAGAACTTATCGAGTCAGGCATCGGCGAGGCTGAGGGTGGCGTGGGGTACTGCACTGTGGAATACGATGCGCCGGACGTGATGGAGGCTGGGCTTGGTCTCACCTACATGATTAACTCAATCCCGACCTTGATGAGTTTTGATGCTCAAGAAGCCCAAGTCGAAACCAAGATTACCAACGGCAGACAACTATCAGACAGGCAGTTTCTAGAGGAATGGATTCGAACAGAGGCAAGGAGGCACGGTGATCGTGGAGGAGGGGGCGGCGGTGGAAGCCCCCTTAGCGTCTTCAGGTCTTTGTTTGGCAAGTCGAGATAACATGTCACCTGATAGCATCCCCACGGCGGCTCCATACGGATCAACTCTTTTCTAAAATCGTAGGATCTTGGGCAGCAAGACAACTCCAATCGCATGAGCACACACTCGACCGAACCCCACTCAGTCTCTCCCCACGCGCGATGTGGAAACTCGGCGGTCACTCTGAGGATCGGCTGATGCTAGAGCACGGACGGAGCTGCCCAGCTTTTGCTTTAATTCTGCTGTTTGGACCAGGAGACGATCCGGTGAAGTCGGCAGAACCAGGTTCTTCTAGGGCGAATAAAAGACCTCCTCCACCTCCTTCCACCACGAGGGATTTCCAGACTCGCTGCTTTTGGCCCCAGGGACGAGAGATTCTTGAAGGGAGTCGGTCATCTTCCACCCTTTGTGGCAACGTCAGCTGGCATCTCTGGTTGAGGGGATAGCACCGCATCGGACACGATGGAGGCAGACGCAACAGCACAGCCGCGCTAGATGTCCGGGCAGAACATACACTCTCGAACTTTGGGGTTCGCCCTCATCTTCTCCATGTCCCCTTCATAGTCCGACCCAACGTATTTGAAGCTTGCGAACAGGATCCCGGTGCTTGGGTCGTGGAAGATACTATCTGTTGCGCGTAAGTCACGCAGTCTGGAACGACGACCAGCATTACATACAGTCGTGAATATTGCAGTCCTCGATCTGCTTCAGGACCTCAGGCCATACTGCTCTGTGCACCTGCTTGTACTTCTCGGCGAACTCGGGCTTCAGCTTGATGATTTGCGCGATGCGGCGACCAGGGTTCCGACCCGGAGGCGTCCATAACTGCGCCATGGTGAGCGGTCTGAGGTTATGAGGTTGGCGTTCTCCGATTTCTCCCCAATTTTCAAACGATATGGATACTAAGGCCGGAGACAAGGAGCTCCTGGGTCATCAGGCGGTGGGGAGCGGCGGTCAGCATGTCCCCCCCGCGCCTGACCCATGCGGGGGAAGCGGAGTTAGGTTTGGATGCTGAAGTGGCTCCAGTCGTGACTGCCGCCCTCTCTGGCTGCAAATCCAGTCAGGCGGCATTCTATAGGTACTGTATGGAAGCAACGCGGGCGTAATGAGAATTCGTCCCCCGCGGTTGTCTCTTTCACGAGATATCTTGGCGACGCGGTAGTGCGAAGCCATGCTACCTTGCCGTCCGAACTAGATCTGCGGGGGCTCGCCTTGAGCTAAAGCACAAGTCCACCCCTAACGGCACCCTTGTGCGTCCATGTCTGTGCAATTCGAAGACATTGCAATAGCAATCACCGAACTAATTGTTTCTTGAGCGGTGGTCATCAAGCACTGCTTGTGAGCTCCGATCGGGGTCGGGCTTTTGACCGTTGGGCGCCCCCAATACAGAGAGATACTCCAATGATTTAGCCTCGAGCTGGCCTTGCATGCATGATGCAAGGCCTGGCCTCAACCTCGGCCATCGAGCAACCTTATTTACCCGTTTAACAGCGGTTGGCAGTGATCAGTCAAGCTTAGCTCTGAACTCCTGAACGAGACCTTCTCAGTGTGTGTGCAGCGCCTTCCGAATACCGCGGTGCATCACAATGAGACATGCGTTCCAGGATCGAAGCCGTCGACCACTAGCAGAACACGATCTAGTGGTTTACGGCCCTCCGTATTCCTTTTCCATGCAAAAACCATACTGATCATGTCCTTCCCAAAGCCGAACTCCCCTAAGCCCACTCATGCCCATAACCCGTAAATCCGTTCAATACATGTGCCGTTCGTAAACATCATACAAGGGTATATGACGAGCCCCAGCCAGATGCAGAGCCCTTCTTCGTATGGCACTCTGGTCTGCTTCGGAGCCCAACATCTTGCCGCCTCAACCCTTCATGCGTGGACATCTAAGACCTGCTTCAAGACCTGCTCTTGCGCCCTGTACCAGCGTCCTCTAGCCTCAAGGTCGTCCTCCCCCTGCGCATCCTCCTTCCTCCGCTTCGCCTCTCGCGCGGCGGCGGCACTGTGGACCCTCTTGGCCTCGAGCTGCGTTAACTCAGCCTGCAGCCGCTCCATCTCCTTCCGCTTACGGGGCGCCAGGGCCGCCAGCTGCTCGAACTGCCGATCCAACTCGGCGACCTCGGCCCCGCGCTTCTCCACCAACGCCAGCGTCTTGGCCAACGGCAGGTTCAGCTCCGGCTTCCCTCCATGCTGCTGGTCTTGCTGCTCGGCGCGCAGCCGCGCGATGGCTGATTCGGCTGCGGCCACCCGATCGGGGAGTTCCCGCAGGAGGGCGGTCTCGCGCTCGGTGCGCTCGTGACGGGCGGCGAGGTCGCGCGCGCGGGATTCGAGCGTTGCGGTGAGCTCGGCGACGCTGGACTTGAGGGCCTTAAGCGCAGCTTTGGCTTCGGCGTTGGAGGCTTCAAGGTCGGCGTTTTCTTGAGGGGTGACGATGAGGGGCGGGTCACCGACGATGGCGCGGATGAATTTCTCCTTGGTGACTTGTTCGACGTAGGAGAAGCGCAGCTTTGCGAACAGTTCTTGGTAGTGGGCGAGGTCGGCTTCAAGGCTGGCCGGGGTTGGCGCGTCGAGGGCTGAGTTGTTGGAGATGTCTGATGTGCGGATGTTGGGTTCGGTTTGTTTAGCAGTTTGCAGGGCGCTGGAGATGGGCTCGCTGAGTCGCAGAATAGTCATCTCGTGGCTTGTGGAGGTGGATCGGAGGTCGCGAAGGACTTTTGCGACGCGTTGCGCGTCGCTGGGTTCAGTTTTCGCCGGTGACCGCGCCATTGCGATGGTTTTAGCCCTACGTATGCTTTGTTTTTGTGTTTTTTAAGCTGACCCGATGTTGCTAGGGCTGGGGCGCGGAAAAGATCTGTTGCTGAGAAAAAGGAGTGTCGCAAGCCGGATGTCGCCTACCGGTAGCATGCGATGGCATCCGTTTGTTTACCTAAGGTCCATAACACCCAGCACCCCGCGAATTTCCGCGCTATTTTAACCCTAACCCGCATGCCATTGTTAGCTCGGCACCCAAGTACGAATTTTCCAGCACATATTTTCAATTTCCATCTAAACCTCCTACCCATACGTGCCGAATATCACCCCGGCCTATTGCCTCTTGGTAAGGATTGGCTCTTTCCTTAAGCGCCTCGACCCGCGGATACGTTCAGGTAGGTATGCCCGGAGGGCCGATGCCCCCATCGCCGCCCCGTTCTCCACTTACAGCGCTCCCACCGAATCTCATCGGCTGCAGTTCAAGATACCCGATTCCCCGCACGAATCGGCCGTCTGTTGTCAACCCTGGTTGGACTGTCACCACCGCCAAGCCTGTCCTCTGCTCGACGGGGGAAGGAGTTAGTCAAGCTGTGAGATTGAGGGACTTTCAACGAAGAGAGAAGGCATATTTCCATGCCTCCAACATGACCCACAACATCGTAGGTAAAAGCGTCGCGGCAGCGCGATCTCTCCCACAGATTGACCCTCTCTGCAGCCTCTAGGAGAGAACAGGGTATGCTTTCCGTCAGTGTCTTCACCAAGCCCTTCGGACCCCCTCATCCCTTTGTGTATGAGGCTGCTGAGGTTTGCTCGGCCAGCCCTCGCTCGCTGTTCTGAGGAGCCTGGTCACCGTGCGCACGACCTGCGAAGCCTACCGATCGAAACGCAGGCTACCAAGACCCGCATCGACAAGACGTTTCTTTTGACTCTCCATGAGGACTGGACCAAGGTGGTGGTCGCGGGAGGCGATACCTATATCCACGGCATAACGAAAGAAGCCAGTGGCTTCGGTGGCTTGCACCGCTCCGCCAACCGCCTGTGACGCACCGGATCGGACATTGGTTTGGTTCAGTCACATCTCGAGTGCCCAACAGCGGCATCCACTTTCACCATGGATTCAGTTGCGCAACCACAGGATGGCAAGCTGACCCATCGCTTGCATGACCCGACAAGAGGGATTCTGTTGTGCGAGCGTAACACAGCAACGTGTCTAGGTACAATGGTGAAAACACGTGAGAATGGCCCGACGGATACCTCCCTCACACCTCACCTACTCGGCAATGATCTCCAAGGTCGTCCAAGTTCAGTGTGCTGTCACACCATCTTTCATGCAAGAGACTTGGATCCGCTTCTTGGGACTGGACGCGGTCCCAGCTCAAGTTTGCAAACCAGGCCCGACCTTGTAGCTTGCGGTTGGATGCGGCACCCGCAGCTGAATTGCACGCACTGTCTGTGGTTAAGTTGCTTTTTTCTCCAGCTGTCTCACCCAGCCTGACCCGGCCCCCGTCGACAAGGCGCAACAGAGCCCTGCATGATACCTATCCCTTTCGCGAGTTCCTGTTTGAGCTACCATCACCGCCTTTCAATATCAGATTGTTAACGAGACGTCGTCTCCATCTCCTAACCTTCTCGCCCTTGCGACCTTCTTATAAGTCGGAATCGAACTTCTAGTTGGTTTGGTCTCGATAGGGACTGCTGGTCATTGGCTGTCACGAAGCTGCGGCTGTCCCATTCCAGTATCGTCCAGGTCTGCGGCGTTCTCGGTGTAACACCAGATCGGATGCAAGCCATCTCATTCGGCCCTGCTGGTCGCCTGTCACCGATTTCCCCATCGTTTCACCGCCACAGTATCATGAACTGTGGGTGCGAGGAGTTCCCCATATCAACACATACGTTGTGATTTGCTGCATATCTGCCTCACTCACCAAGGGCTCCTTGCTGTTGTTGCGCACCAGCCAGACCTTTTTCCTCTTTGCGGGGACTATGATCTCTGCATACAGAGTAAACACAAGCTCAGAGCTGACGTTGTCCGTCAGTGGAAAGGTAGAAGTGCACCCTCATGGTCTCGGGGCACGCTGAACTGTGGCCTTGGTGTCCGCAGCGAAAACGGAAAGCCGAGCTGGCCAGATCGATCGGGGAGGTGCACCCATCTCCCCGGAAATTTCCAACCGAGCTGGCCGTCTTGCCCTTCATCTTTTACCAAACATCAGATTCAGGGAGAGGGTCGGATTGGCACGCTGATTCGAGGACGTAACCAACACACGCCGCCACAGATGCAAGGAAGCGGAGGCTAGGCGATGCGTCCTGCAATGTCGAGTGATAGGTTCACCCAAAGAAGAAACGACAGAGTTTATGATGAGCTGCGGCAAATTCAGACGCCACGGCCCGAGGTCCTCGCATTGTTGAGCTCGAGCCGTCTTCTGTCGTCGGATTGTGCCTTGGTGGCCTGCGGGAGGGTGCGGGAAGGCCACAGAGGGGCCCGTCGTCTCCTGGCAGCCGAATGTTGTCCCTACCTCTTCATGTATTAAAGACGTATCGGAGCTACAGGTCCCGCCTCTTCCCTTCGCCGGTTTCCCTTGGTGTCACAGATCACTTTAGGTCGAGCTACTGAACACCAAATATATTTTCTTACATGTCGACTGTCCCCTACAGCACCGAAGATGACACCGGACGACCATTACTTTCTGCTCCGCCACAGTGACCCGTATTGCGGTCCTTATTACATCCAAATCGAGAACGTACGTCCTCCCAGACGCCGAGCCTAGACATATCCATTAACAATGGTTTTAGCTGCCCGACAAAACCGGTTGGCAAAATATCAAGGACTTCATCAAGTCTCAGTTTGGAAGAAAATTCGAGATCTATGTCCGGGTGTTCAACCCGACCAGGGACCAAGGCTGGATTCGGGTGCTTGGATTCAGTACTTACAAGCAGGTTACAAGTGAGCAGAACCCCCTGTGATTTTTCAAGGAGTCCACATTATTTGGCTAACTTGACGGCCTCGCCTCAGATATTCTGAAGAAGATTCCCTTCAGAGGTAGAGAGATCATGACTGTCAATCCAGGCTATAACGACGATGGTTCGGGGGAGGTCCTGATCAGGGGTCCTCTGGAGGCTGGCAAACTATTGTCAATCCGGCCGCGACCTCAACAAGTGCCCCTGAATCCGCCTCTCCTGCAAAGCCCTACCATGGTAGGGCATCCCACTGTGCGATATCCACACAACAAGGCGATATCCCCTGTGCCCGGGATCCCATATCAGTTTCTACCCGACAGCGCATATCACATCGCGGTCTGTCACCCGTTGATGCCCTCGCCATACCGTAGCCAGCCTCTGTTCTGCGGCCAGATGCAGCACCCGTACCCGTCGTGCCATATAGAGCCGTGCCGCCCGCCGCAAACTCGCCACTACTGCGTACCGGGAGACCACCCGCCACACCCAGCTCCAGATCACACATTCGTTGTTGGGGGTCAACCGCCCTCGTCATTCCGCATTAACCCAGTCCAGACCATCCTCCAAACCCAGAGCCCACCCAACGTCCGGCCCTCCGACTACGACGAAGAGCAGCGACAAATCCTTATTGACTTACCCAACGTGGCCGCCTCTCCGTCACTCGACAGGCGCGAAGCCATCATCCGCGCTGCCTTGCGCTCCCCAGACCTGCTCGAACGAGTCGACGGTTTTCGTGACTTCGCCGTAGCGACCTTTTATACCGTTGATGCAATGAAGCAAGGGGCAGAGGATATTTCAACTTTGCCCAGCATTCTCGTGAGGGCATCCGAGCAGAACGCTCTTGTCGAGGGCGAAGTGAGTCAACATCCCTTTCCCACCCCTTCCCAGCTCCTTTGTATCCCTTACCCAACACCGTTGCATCCCCGTTGTACTACCGTTACACCCCTCCCAACCGCATCCAAACCCCTTTCCATCCCCATCGAACCACCCTCTAACACGCAACCAAAAGGGCTGCTCCTCGACCGAACCAAACTCCCCTGGCTCAGCCACACCCCCTCCAACCCCAACCCCAGCTCCAACTCCCACCTTGCAGCAGCAGCAGCAGCAGCAGCAGCAGCAGCAGCAGCAGCAGCAAGAGCAACAACCAGCGAGACCAACAAGAGCTGTCGTAGTCGTCAACGGCACTGTCACACCCCCCGATAGCCCTCCTCCTGCTCACCCACAAGCGGCAAGCGCAGAATCCAGCGTTTCGGTGCTCTCGCCGGCTCCTGTCGCATTGGGAAGGCCGGGAGTGCTGGTCGTCAATGGCAGTTCACCGCCTCTGGACTCGGTCCCGACGAGTTGACGCCGGTCCGGGGTGGTGTAGTGGCATGCGATTTCGAGAAAGGCGCGGATGGACCAGAGGGGTATACTGAACGCGATGGATCCCATTACCCCGTATTTCCTTGCTTCCCTTCTCATAGCTCGCGCCCAGTATGGTGATATACCCATACCGCTGTCTTTACTTCTTCTTCCTAGTTGCTCTGAGGTTCACCCGAGGCGAAGATCAAGTTCTATGACGCCACAAAGTTCGATGATTACTTCCTAGGTAGAAAATACAAGTGCACCACCAATACATTTACACCATGTGCCCATCTCTGCCTTGGAGTTCTTCCGAGCAACCCGCGGGCGGCCTTCGGGTCTCCCTTGAGAGCGACAAACCGACCAACACCTAAGCCACCCCTTGCGAGTCGACGCAAGGAAGGGGATAAAAACCCCTGAAATGAAGAAGACAACTTCCCTCCCAAATAAACCCCCACAACGCCACCAAAAACTGAACAGAGAGACAGAATAAAATCCCCTTATAGGTACACCTGTTCCCCAAATACCCACGCCATTCCTGTTGACTTTACTCATCATCATCCCGAATCAATCCAATCAGTCGAGACCTGCTACTGTGTGCTCCGAGCCTTTGACATAGCCCCTGCCGAACTTGGCCGTAATTTCCTCGCCGTCATTCACGTCCCTCAGCAATTCCAACACAACCCGCCACCTGCCTGACATTTTTACTGTTTTGAACTGCGCCGTCGGATCAATGCTGTGATTAACCTTGCGTACCCAATTGCCGCGACGGCCGGGGTAGATCTCAGCCACTACATCGTCCGCCATATCCGGTCTCCGTAATTCCAAGGTCCACTCGTTAGGATATGAGCCAGGGACGACAAGATCGCCGAGCAACTCTCCCAGCAACTCTCCCGATTGGTGTTCTCCCCTTGAGCGGATACCGGCGCCCTTGCTTCCATCGATCTCCACACGGGGAACGTCAGGCATCCGTTTCTTGGAACATTGACAGCCCTTCTTGCGTTTGCAATAGTTGCAGTGCCTCTCCCCATCCTTTACAACAGCGGGGTCGGATGGCCAGGGATAGCTTTCAGACCAGTTGACTGGTCTTGGTGCGTTGGAGTGTTCCTTCATGTTGTAGTGCGTCTTCCTGGTGGTGATAGTGGCATATGGTTGTAGGAGCGGCAGAATATCGGCTGGGGAAAGCTCCACTGTGTTGTGGTTCTCCCACACGAACTCGGTGAGCTCTCTACCCTCCCAGATGGTTGCGACAAGCTGTCTACCAATGGTGGCAAGAGCAGCTGTGAAAGCGTTGTTGAGCTGTGACTGGAAACGAGTGAGCTCTTCCTGGAACATGGCGAGGTCTGACAAGTCGGTGTTCAAAGGCATGATGCAGAGCATCCCGTCGTCGTTGTTGCATATCGTCTTCCAGCATTTGCCTTCGCGAATGTAGCGTTGTAGTTTCCCGCGGCTGTTTTCTTCCCAACCCAACTTGCCCAGGAGACTCGTGATGTCCCCTATGGTTCCATCTCGACTTTCCTCTTCTGAATTGCCAACATCGTAAACTAGAGCCGCCATCTTCATCCTAATCAAACGACGCAAAAATATGTAGATAGGCGTGTTGAATTCTGCCATGTTGTCGACATGCGCAATAAAACCATAGATTCCCTCGGGAAAGACAGAAGATAGCGTTATCATTCTCCACTCTTTCACGATCTGCTCCAGACGATGAAATGCGGCTTTCCTGGAAGCTGGTCCGTCGACCAGGCCAGCAGACAGAGCCTCAGCTTTGGTTTTCCCTCCACCCTGGACCATCAAGGCAAGGCTCTGGTAGACAGCCCAATTGGGAGAAACTGGCGGGGCTGAAATGGCAGCCATAGGTGTGCAGCTTTGTGGGGCCTCAAGTATCGTAGCCGGCGTAGTGACTGGAGCAGGGGCGGGCTCAAAAACTGGGGCGGGAAGTGGTGTAGCGGCTGTGGTAGCCAAGTTGGAAGCTGGCTCGGATTTTTGCTTTTTTGTTGGCCTCTTTGCTGCGGCTGTTGCTGCGGGTCTCTTCTTCGGTTTCGGCGGTGCTGGAAACACTGGTAGGGGTATCGGTGACTCGATCATCCGTGGTGCTGGCGAAGGAGCCGGCAGAGGCGCCGACATCCGTGCTGCGGGACTTGTTGGTGGGATGGCCGCAGCACTGGCTGGCGGAGGCACAGTAGCACTTGCTACGGGAAGTGTTGCGGGGCTCGCTGATGGTAGCACCGTAGGACTTGCTGGTGGGAGTGCCAGAGGGGCGGTTGGCAGGGCTGCCGCGGCCAAGTTCACTGGGGGAAGCAATGCCGGAGCTGCTCGCGACCCGTTCGGCATGGACGCAAGAGCTGCTGCTGCTTGTGCGACTCGATCAGGTGGTGGACTAGCTGGGCGCGGGGCCCGGAAGGCCGATGGTACTGTCTTTGGAGAGAACCCGCCTCCTGGCCGGTAGAGCCCAGGGTTTTGCCGTGGGGTTGGAAAGAAGTCCTGCTGAAATGGAGATGGAGCAGGTGAGTTTGGGTTGCTATATGGCAGAAACTGCTCTGAGGCGTAGACTGGTGTGGGCGGCAAGGAAGGGACCGACATCGACTGGCGTGGTGGTTGGGAGAACGGATTCTTGGGCTGAGCCGGCCGTGGAGGGATTGGTGGCTCGGAGCCATGTAGCAAGTTCCAGTCGGGTCTGGTCTCCGGCGGTCGCAACACCTCGACTGGCTGAAACTGCTGCAATCCTTGGAATTGCGTCTCGGGGACGGGATTCGCCAAAACCTGGGCTCTTTTAGCTGTGAAGACTGGCGCGCCTGCCTTTGGCTCGACCTGAGCGGCAACGGGGTGCTGTAACGGCCGCTGTGCCCGCTCGGCCGCATTCGTCGCAGTGTGGTCTTCTCGCTCAGCGAGCCCATGGTGATCATCAATGCCTTGCGGTTGACGGGGTCCGTCGGCGGCGGGCGAAGAGCTATGGGGTACGGCGGACTGCGGCGGATGTTCCCGTGACGGAGAGGTAGACACCGGGACGTCTGACTCGGCTTCCTTTGTCGGGAGCTGCTGTGGTTGTTGCGACTCCGTTGGCTCACGCAATGGCTCCATTTCGAGAAGCTCCACTTGACTAGTGACTTCTGCTGATGGCTCACCGGACGGAATATGTTCTCTGCGTTTCGGTGCTTGTTTTGGTAGCGGAATGGGTGTCTGTTTTTGCACCCGTGGGGCATTCGATGGCTGTTTTGACAAACTCGGTTCTGCGTCTTCAGTCTCTTCTCGATTTGTCGACCGCTTGCCTGCTGGCTCAACATTCGGAAGTGCCTTGGGATAGATCAAGAAATCCTCAGGGGACATTGCAAACTTGTCTGGACAGTTGTCGTCGCAGAACGTGTAGTCAATGGGGAAGTCCGGTGACGAAAGATACTCGACGTTGATAGCGATCGCATAGTTGGGCCCCAAGTTGAGGACTTGATGATACGTTCCGGGCTCCGTTACTATCGCTTGCCCTGGGACGCAGTAATCGAGCGTGTACTCCACGCCCCATTTGTCCAACTGGAAAGGAGGGATATGAAGACTGAGGTGGCGAACGGACTGTGAGCAACCTCGCATGCTCGGATATATGCGCCGCAGCTCTGCCTCCATCTTCTCTGTGGAACTGGGCTTCACAAAGCACCAGAACTTGTTGGCACCAGATCGAAGGAGGTTCTCAGATCGCACGTGAGCGTCCTCCCTGTGCATGGTAGTGATGGTCTTCCCAGTGAGGTTGAAATAGACGTATTGGGTATTGATGCCTTCGAGCTTCGTCCGGCCTCTAGACAGGAGCTTCTCGCCCGGAGAAAGCTCGACATCCTCGAACAGTGGATTGCCAATAATGTAAGGCAACGATCCTTTTGGTGGGTCTAGCGCTGTGGAATTCCACAGGTCTTTCTGCTCCTCAAGAGACCAGTACGCTTTTGCAGAGCGGGGAAATGGGAGCCTCGGCGTCTTGAAGTTCACTCGAGCCCCTGTGTCGACCTTGATGAGGCCCCGGGAATCAGTCTTGTAGCGGAATGACGTAGCGTGATCCTTAGTCGGCCGAGCCATCTTATCGACGTTGAGGGGTGGCAGGTCCTGGACATCTAGCTTGAAGTAGCCTCTGTCCCGGACAGTGGGGTGGCGAGAGAATTCCTCAAAGAGGTCTTCGTGAAGGACGTTGACGTCCTTGTATGTGCAGGGAAACAACGGCGAGGCATGGTCGGATAGCAGAGGGGCCGCCGTCAGAAGAGAGGCAGATGTCGATCGGCCATTCGGAGGAGGGATGCCAGGCGTCCTCGACAGGACCGGGACCGCGAGGGCGCCATTAGACTGAGCCGGCGATTCGGCGTGGGTCGTTCGTGGTAGAGCGGCGGGTGATGGTGATGGTATGGTATCGCGGGGCGTATCGCGGAGCTGAGATGGCGGACTCTGGCTCTGCTGGCCGGCCGGAGAGCCGTAAGAAAGAGGTGTATCAGGTCCAGTCGGTAGCGGAGTCAGTCCCGACGACCACTTGGGCAGGCCGCCGACCTGGCTGGACACCTGCTCGAGACGGCCCAGTAGATGTTGCAGCAGTTCTCGTCCAGCTTTTGTCCCTGGCGGCTTCACCTTGCGCGCAGGTGTCTGCCCGGAATCTAGATAGTCGCGCAGGGTATCGCCAATCTGGCGCAACTCGCCCTCAATCGAGTCGACCTTACCCTGCAGGGCGTCCATCTTAGGTTCCACGAGGTTGTGAGTCGAGGGCGCGGCATTGGAGATTACCTAGCGATTAAGTTGTGGCAGGAACAGATGTTCAGCACCAGCACGGGCCCTAAACTCGACCAGCTCGTCGCGGTGGATCGGCAGTTATTTGGAGGGGCTGGCGGGGCTAGGTTGCTCTTTCGAGTCCGTGCTCCTCTGACAGCCCCCGTTTTGTCGTCGCAGACGGCTTTTGAACAAAGCTTCCCTGAATGCGGAAGTATTCTCCAGATAATGGACTGGAGAAAAAAAAGATGCAGGCGAGTGTTTGACTAAAACTTTAGTCTCTGTTGGGCAGGGCTGAAGATGGTTTTGCCTTGTGGATTCCCTCCAGCAACGTCCACCATCCCAGAGAGAAGGGGACGCCCAACCAAGAGATGGAATAAAACAAGATAGGCACTTCGATATGCAGAGCTGGCTGCTTTCTTTTCCATTCGATTTCAACCATCCGTAGTCTTGCCTTTCGTCAAGACCGGGGAAACCAAATAAGGCTTTCTCAACTTCAGATCAACTCACATCGCCTCGGGGAGCTGTAGCTAAAGGTGGAAGCTTGGGCCAAGTTCAGCAGGCAGCCAGCTTTCGCCCCGCCAAGACCAGTTGCAATCGATAAGGCAAGCGGGCAGAAACAGAACCGCAACCCTCCACCCGTCGCGCGCTGTTCTGTGTGTTCTTGCCAACTCGGTCGCATTGCTCCAGGAATTCTTTCTTGCATCTTTGGATATAGACAACTATGCCAAATAACACGATTCTAACCGACGACTATGTCGCGGGCGTTTTGGCTAAGGAGGCGAGCGAGGCGTCGATCAAGTACTCGTCCATGGGACTCGAAGCCTTCCGATCACCAAAGTGCGTCATCGAGCCCCCCGAAACGAGTTGTGCGCATTGCCAGGGACTAACAACGACCTCGAAGGCCTGCCAACAAAGCGAAGCCGAACACGCGATTCTTGGGCCGAATAATAAAAGAGACAACGAACCACAATGCCGCGCTCCTTGCGAAAGAAGCCGCGGAGGCGCAGGCACGACTGGACAACTTGACTGAAGCTGAAGAGAAAAGGCGGCGGAAGCTCAACCCCAGCTCTGGCGATATCCGACGACATCAACTTGATAATATCTCCTCTATTCTTTTGGGCCGGAAGCGGAAGCGCGCCGGCGACGAAAATGACGGTGTGCCACATCCCAAAGATGCCGCCTCCCCAGTTAACAAAGAGCAAAGATCCTCAAGGAGCGATCGCGGAACAAGGGGGAGTCGACACCACGGCGAAAAAGGTGGCGAGGATCGGAATCCTGACCGGCCGTCGCATAGGGATGGGGACGATGGCAGGCGGAGAAGCGAGGCGCGGCGACACAGAGACCGGTCGCGCTCCCCTGATTCGGAACCACGCCGGCACCGCCACCGGTCCCCCCTCAGCGATGTCGATCGCAGCGGCCGTCACCGTCGCAGGATATCTACGAAGGACCTTGGTCGGTCAGCGGGTGATCTGGTTCAAAAGGACTTGCTCAGGCGCACGAGACAAGGACGATTGACGACGGGCGACCTGCTCGCCGGTCCTGCACCAGACCAGAAACCGCACCCTGAGCGGTCTGGTTTCAGTCGCCATGATACGCGAACCGATAAGAAGGATGATTCAGACCCGCTAGAGGATTTCATCGGCCCAGCGCCTCCCCCAAAATCGCCGGTAAGGCGTCGCGGCAGAGGCGTAGCACGCGGCCCATTTGCGATGGACAGCCGGTTTTCGGGTGGCTATGACCCGCTATCAGATACTCAAGCCGAACCCGAAGATACCGGGGATTGGGACGAGGCCGTAGAAACATTTCGCGATCGGCAAAAATGGAAGCAACAGGGCGCAGATAGGCTCCGCGCTGCTGGGTTTACAGAGGAGGACATCAAGAAGTGGGAGAAAGGAGGAGAGAAGGACATTGACGACGTGCGGTGGGCCAAGGCTGGTGAGAAGCGAGAATGGGATAGAGGCAAGGAAGAAAGTCCTTGAATGGCTGGCCTCCTGGCGTCAATTTAATGGAAGGCATGAGGACTTGTTGCTCTGAGCGGTCCGGGGGTAATGCTGTGCTTTGGCTATGTTGTTTCGTTGGATAAACTGGGAGGCGGGCAGAGTGCATCGGGCCAGGCATTCAATCCCATCATATAGCAGCGATTCGACAATCAGCATGGTTTAGAATTTTCCAATCTAGAAACAGTGTTCGTTCATTTTCCCTCCATCCAAAAGACCAGCTCTCGTTGAGGCGTTACGATGGGGGAAGGGTCACGCCTCGGCCCCTGTATGACCACCTCAGTATCGATAAGGCGCCACCCATGCCGGTGCTCAGACCACGCTTGCTGATGACGTCCTGCAAAATTGGCAATCAACGCCATTTCGACTTTCAGAGCGAGCGTCGCTATCTTGGAAGTGGAAAATCGCCGAGCGCGGGAATGCGAAAGGCAATTTGAGCCAGCGGGCTCTATCGCCTACACTTCTTTTCCCATTGAGTGCACCCCTCCAAACAAACCGCCACAATGCGCGCAACGCCAAACCTCCTCGCCAAAGGCTTCTGGGGCCGCAGCGCCGATGAATTCAAGCGTCTCTCAAACATCGGTGCCTTTCCTCTCTCCTACACGCGTTGCTCTTGTGCTAACATCCATGTTTGCAGCCCTCAAGATGGAAGGTATCAAGGGTCCATCAGGCCCCTACCAGCTGTTCGACTTCCACGCCGCCGACTCCGTCAACGACTGCAAAGTAATGACCGACGAAAACATTGGCGGCGCCTCCATCGCCCACCTCGACTGGGTACCACCTTCCGAGCCCACACCGACGTCCTCCCATCCTAAAGGTCATGCTCGCTTCCATGGCACCATCTCCACACAACTCCCCAAGGACCGCCCAGACATCAAACGCACCGGCTTCGCCGCTTTCCGCACGCTAGATCGCCGACCCACCGTCTTCGGCCGTAGCCTGTGGGACATCGATCCCTACTCCTACCTTGCATTACGCGTCAAGACAGACGGACGCGCGTATTTCGTCAACGTCCAAACCGAGGGCGTGGTCCCCACCGATTTACATCAGCATAGGTTATTCACAAAGAAGCCAGGGGAGTGGGAGACGGTGTTGATCAGGTGGAACGACTTTGTGAGAACGAACCATGGATTTGTGGTGGAGCCTCAGACGGAGATTCTGAGGCAAAAAGTGAAGAGCATTGGGATTGGATTGACGGACAGGGTACCAGGGCCATTTGAGCTGTGCATTGAGCGGATGTGGGCAACGAATGACTTGAGTGATACGGATGCATCAGAGGATCCAGCTGCCCTCGGGGAGAAGGGGGGTTTGAAGACCAAACAGGGGGAAAAGGTTGGCTGGGGGATGAAATGAGGCCGGGGCGAGGGCTGCTCCTCTGGGAAATGCATGAAGTTCATTTGTGGTATCTTCTGTAGGCTGGAGTATTGTCTAAAAGCCGGATTTAAGATGCAGAGCTGGTTTCACGCGACGCTGTTCAGTCGGGGCAATGATCAGCTATAAGACGATAGACAGATGGCTTGAGTACCCCGTCATCTTGTACATATACCTAGTATACCATCCCATGTATTCGTAAGAAATCAACTGTCATGATTCTGCATTCCTTCCCCTTCCACATCCTAGGTACATTTGACTACTCGGCATCCAAGTCCTGCAGTTGACGGCATCAGGGGTCGCAATTCCGACATCCCCGCTGCGGCTCTTCACTGGTGTCTATGCCAGCAACGACGTCTCCGGTTCCCCTACGCCAGCCCTGATCAGACATCTTTCTTAGTGCAACCAGTACGGTATGGGGCAAAACAGGACAGGGCTTTTCCTGTACGCGGTCATGGGGAGCAATATCCAATGGTGGGAACAAGGGCAAGCTATATTATCCCAGTCAAGCTGCTATGCATGACACAGGCAGCTAAATCACGTGTGTTCCCAGCATGATGGTGTTGAGAAGCATTCCCATCCGGTGCAGCATGCTTCCATGATCTAAATACCCGAGATGTTCATGCCAGACTTTTGGCCCCAGGTTTTCTTGCCATGAACTGAAATTAACTTCAGACTATATATTTGAGTTGTAATGACTGTGGCTGGTTTCGTGACTTCCTTCCCTTGGGCCTGACTCCGTGGGCGATCTAGATGTGTGTATCCATTTGTTTCCCTAGGTACAGATTTGACCAAACCATATGTGGAAGATGCTCAGCCCAGAACGCAATACCCTGTCCACCTAAAAATAAACAACCAACCTAGTGTAAAAGCCAACCAAGATGTCATTCCCTTGTTCTATGGGCTTGGTGGCTGTGCATTGGCTGTGTTTCCCCAGCTCAGCGAAGTTCACCGCTGTCCTTCACAACCGGAAATTTCCAAGGCAAATCTCCCTGCACTACTCAGGCATCTCACTCGAAGGATACACCCCCAGACTACACACGCAGCCCGAATTCTGAGGCAGAATGTCCCATCAACGCTACGACCCGAGGCCGGCTCTTCTCAAACGCAGCACCCGCCAACATCTGACGGAGACATATTCTCCGAGTCCTCGAAAAAGTCAATCAGGCATGGCCCAGAATCGTATCCTGCATACTGCTAACGCTGTCGTTCGCAGTCCCAAAGAAGCTCAACCTCGCCTGCTCCCTTGTGCTCGCCCTGAAAGCCGTGTTTTCTTACCATTCGCACTAATCTTCGCACTGTTCCCCTGAACCTCCCCTGAGAGGTCCGTGCACCCCCTTTTCAACAATAGCAGCACAAGAAAACAAAGGGGCTTGACAGGGATGTTCAGTGAATAAGAGATGGGCTGCTGAAGACCAAAATCTTGGTGTAGTAGCTTGGAGCATGTTGGCTGGGTCTCTGTGTGACTCGAAGACGAACAAATGGGCCTGACAAAACCACAAATCACAGGAATACAAGACCGCCTGAACAGCGCAGAATCTCTTCTCCGATCCCTCGTTTACATAACATACACTCTATAGCACTCTATAGTGTCTCTTCCCTTTGTGAATTCAGTTATAATCAACTATCTGCCCAGGTAGGTAGAAATAAAGCAGCCACCTTGGGCGAATTTGTTCGCCCCAGGATCCGGCAAAACGACATCAGCGCTCAGCCGTCTACCCACCATGCCCCGAGCCTTAAGCGCTTTGGAGTGTAAAGAAGATCTCTGTACAGATTAACGACCTAATATACATGCGTTGGTCCCATTCTTCGCAAGATCAGGCACTCCAGAAAAACCTGTCCCTGGCTTTGTGGCCCCTCCGTGAGGTGCACGTGTTTCTCGTGTCCCTTGGGCTCTGAAGTTGCTCGGCCTACCGTGTTTGGGATATACCAGCTCTGGAGATGAAAGCCCGGCGGAATCGTAACTGCCTGAGGTAGGTCCTGTTAGATGAGTGGTCAATTTGGTGATGCTGAAGGCTCACTCGAGTGATGACACTCACAATCTTGAGCTCACGCCGTCTCCAGAAGCCATAGAGCATATTCAGGGAGTCAAGTTCCTTCTAGAAATCATCAAGGCTTTATTCTTAGCGCCAGGAAACGTCCTCCCGGGTCCATAACACTGCCATGAACACAGGCACGAGTCCGTGATGGACGTGGGCTCAAGGCATCCAGGCCCTAACCGCAGACTTCACCATGACCCTCCGCATGCCATTTGAAGCGGTCAATATTGCAAATCTAAACCCGCAAAAACGTGGGTATGCTATTAGGGCTGCGCCCCGACCCACGTCGTGCTGAACTGATGGCTTATTCGCTATTGTCTGTGCTTCCCAATGGTCAAATGACCATTGAGATCGCAGCTTTCGGGGCCCATGCCGCCGTGGGGACGGGGGCAGCACCAGTCAGGGCCGCCGTTGTGAGGCCGGAATCAGCCGGAATCAGCCCCGGTCATGGCCGCCGCTGTGGGGCCAGAAGCAGCCCCCGTCAGGGCCGCGAAAGACGGAGCCGCTCCGAAAACCTTCAAATAGCCGGCCCGGTCCCCGAACCTCCTCCGACTTCTTCTCCAGCGCAACCAACATCCTCCACGTCAAGATTTCTCGTAGGTACCACCACCCTCATCCATCCCATTGCTTCTGGCCTATTGGGGATGATGGTGATAGCATCATTGCAATCATCATCACCATGATCAGCTTCTTCTTTTTCCCTTTCCTCTTCTCCCCCATCGTCAGCATCACCATCCTCCGTTGCGCAACCCCGCACCTCCCTCCCTAACCGGCAGCACCCTACCATTGCCGACCGGCGATACACCTCACCGCCTATCGTCAGCACCAAGTTTCGAGCTTCAGACAAGTATGATTCAACAGTTCTTGGCTTCGGCCTGTACTGAAGTATCTGCTCCGGTTTGAAACTCAACTTCGGTTCACGAGAAGCGGCCTTCTTTCTGGCTTCGGCCTCCCCGAACACCGTCATCACCTGAATCCCAGACAAATTGAGCACTGCTACCCCGCAGTGAAGATTCTTCACCTCTTGAGCCTTTGGCCAGAGCGAGGGAATCAGCTCGGTTCGTTTGGGTGCCAATGGTTGCTTTCTTGCCCTGCTCTCCATGACCACCAACCCACGGTCGCGATCCATCACCGATGTGCCATGCCTGGGAGGCTTCGCTCTTCGTCGGCTGCCCACATCTTCCAAAGAGATCGGCGATGACGACAGTCGCGGCTTCCCATTCGTGTTGTGGCTCATCTGATTCCGATTCCACCCACTCCTGCCTGATACAGCCGTACCTGCCTTCAAATCGACCAAGTCTCGATTCTCTCGACATCACCGCCTCAATTCCCTGCCCCGAACGAGAAGAAGTTGCTGCTCTGATACTTTGGCTCGCCACAACTGACTTTGCTTGTGTTAACCGGATTTGCTAACATGTTCTGCAGTCGACTTGATAAAGATGTTCGCCGGTCGCGCCGGCACCACCCCTGCCCGGGGTAATGAGGGTAAGTCAAGTTCGGGTCTGCTCGTTCCCCTCCCCATCACTCCCCTTTTCCCTCTACATCGGTTGATGGAGAGAGCATATTTCACATTGGCTTCTGTCGGACTGGGCAAGTGCTCAATCGGCATCTTCCAAGTTGAAGTTCTCGTTCCTTTCTCCCGCATCCACCCCAGTGTCGGCGAGAGAAGGTTGTTGTCTCCTCATCCCCCTCTTCTCAACCCGACATGCATCTCGCCTTTTGTTTGTATTCCCCCGACTTCAAGTGTCGTCTTATCTTTGGTTTATAACCAAGGAAAAGCACATCTGAGGTTTCGCCGATTCCTATCATCTGCTCTCAAGCAAGCGCTTTCCGATCAGCATCGTCCGGCGTTTGTTGATCCCGGAACAACATCCACTTGTCCTACCAATACCTCTTTCATGTCCTGCCCTCTCAAAGGGGGTTATACCTGGAGATAAACCGGAGCATCCTAAACGTTGGTTTCAACCAATGCTATGAGGTTATACATACCTTTTTTAGTTGTTCCTGGATTTCTCTAGGTGTATCTTCCCTAATGGCGTTATACTTTCGTCCGTTTCCTTTTCAGGGCGAAGTTGACCACAGCAAACTCTGCAGTCTCAGAGTGGAGTACCCTAAGTCAGCTGAGTCTGCGAGTTTGGATGATATCCTAAGCCTGCGAGTATGGATGAAACCACATGGTTTATTTACCATGCCTGGTCACTGGGTTGAGAATGGCCTCCTCCTCTCAACAAACCTTACACTCCGGGCTTCTGGAACTTCCTAGCCTCCCCACCCCCTGCGAGGCACTCCCCCCTTCCACCCCTTCCCACTTGCTCTCGTTGTCTGAAGCCGCAGTCATGGATTGTAGTTCCAGACTTTGGGGCAGCATGGTGTCCCTAGAAGCTCCGTCTCCTCGACTCCCGGCATCTTCTCGGACTTTTACTCAACTCATCGTCAGAAAGCTAACTCCAGGCCCAGGCAATGTTGATCTCCTGACTGGCCAGCTGTCGGATGTCACCCTTGACACACTGACTTCTGAGTCCCCCAATAATACCATCAACTCCTCTGGAACCTTTGCGGATAACAGCACCGCTTCTGACACCCCGGTCCAGCAAGTTTCTCTGTTCCCTTGGACACAACTGGATCCATTGCTAACAAGTTGCCCTTCAGCTCGGACAACCCAGACGCCACTCCAAGCGCTCTCGTCATCCAACGTGGCGCTCCTCTCGGCACCCAGCGTGGCGCTCCCCTTGGCAGCGAGTACATTGGAGATACCCATACCACTGTTGCTCCCATCCAACAGGCCGGCGGAGCTCGTCTTGAGAGCCAGCCTGGTGCGCGCACTAGCAACGAGCGGGCCGAACATACCGAGACCTCTGTTGTCCTCGTTGAGCAGACCTGCGGAGCCTCCCTTGGCAATCAGTCGGGCGGTGATCTCCCCGGCGATCATATCGGACATGGCGAGACCCAGGTTGTTCCCCAGCGCGATGGGCATATCCCGGCCGCCACGGTTCCCGTCAAAGACCATCGCCCGTCCAGCATCCTTCGCCGCCGCAACCAGCGACTTGGAGTCACTGTGGATCCCATTGTGTCCGTTCAGCAAACCCACGGATACACCAACGTCAACCAGCCGACCCAGAATGTTGGAAATATCCAGATGTCCACGAGCCCGAGTCATCAGATTGACGGAGCTCTCACAGCCAGCCAGCATGGAGCTCCCATCCATGACCAGCAAATTCCTCCGTTCGACATTAGAGCCATTTTCCAAGACGCCCTGGACAGCAATCTGCCGCTTGAGCCCGAGGACATTGAGGCGCTTAAGAAGGAGCTCGCGGTATATGAAGACGCAATGAACACCAAGCTCAGACATAGTTCTTCTACTGGAAGTAACGACGGCTCTGTCGACACGTGCTTGGCGATGACTTTCGAGGAATCCCAGGCTTTCTATCCACGCAAGTATTGCATCTTCGTAGCAAAGTAAGTTTCGTCGTTCTTCCCCTGCGTTTTCCAATTCGCTGACGTTATCTGCAGCTTGCCGGAGGATCACAGCGACCTCAGTCTTGAGGCAGCGGTGACTCTCAACTTTGGGACGTTTGGCATTGTTTATGTCAACGTCCAGAGGGGACCGACTGGGAAGGGGATGCCCCACGCCTTCGTTCAGTACACTGTAAGTCATTTGGAGATGAGACAGGCCAACCCGCAGCTGCTGACAAGAGCATAGAACCAGGAGGATGCCGACCGCGCCTTCGAAGAGGGCAAGATGGTCAAGATCGGTGGCCGGCTCTGCCGCACCGAGCGTGTGGTGAGCCGTAAGTTGCTGGTTGCATCTTCTTTCGAGGCCATGCTGACTTGTGGCTAGGCATTTTCGTCGTATGCCGGAATGACGGCTTCCCCTGCACAACCGGGGAAGTGCGCGCCTTGATGGAGGCGCACGGCCAGATCAGCTCGGTCACCGTTGCAGACCTGACGGTCTGCAACGACCTGGGGATGAGCCAAGGAGTCGCGGTCGAGTTCGACCACTACTCCGCGGAGTCCCTTGGTGAACTCGTAAGTAACCCCCGCATGCTCTGCAGAACTTTCCAGCAGAATTTTCCTTTTCCTCTCTATTTCCACCTACCCTCGCCCTGGCTCTCGCTCCGGGCCCCGCCCTGGCAGCCGTTCCGGCCCAACCTGGGCGGTCGTCTCGGCGGTCACCTGGTTTTCTCATTTTGGCGCTCCCACTCGCACTTGCCTACTTCTTTTCTTCCCCTCCTCACAATTTTCCTTGCCGCCAACCTGACACCTTCACACACCGATTTCCTTCACCCTCACGGCTCTTGTTCGCCCTGCTTCAACCTGACTGACTTGTCTCTACCTCAGCTCCGCAACCCGTACGGCCGGTACCGGGTCCAGCTTTTCAAGCCGGACCAGAAGCCGGCTGTCGACCCGGAGGAGGCCGCCAAGGTCTTCCTGGAGGCGTACTCCCGGACCAGACGGTCCATCTTCGCGGGGCGTCTCCCCAGAGACGTCACAGAGGAGGAACTGCACAAGTTCTTCGACCGCTTCGGCAAGATTGCCGAAATCAGAATCTTGCAGAGGGATTGTGAGTTCTTCCCCGTCTCGTCTATCAGAACAACAGCTAACTTCAATTCAGCGCCAGACGGCCGTTGGCCTTTTGCGTTCGTTGAGTTCCAGAGCGATCTCAGCTGCAAGGAAGCCCTTCGGGGAAAGCCGAAGCGCAAGTTCCGCGACGGCGACGATCACTTCATCGTGGTCGACCAGAAGAACGATGGCAAGCAGGGCGGCGGCAAGGCGTCCGCGGCCGTGAGCCGAGTTTCGTCGTCCAGCCAGCTTGGTCGCAACCCTCCCTCCCTCTCGGCCAAGGCTTCCTTCGGAAGCAACGCGACACACGGCAGCGTCAAGCGTTTGATGCCGACTCCAACAAAGAACAGCGTCGCACAGAAGAAGTCTTACTTCAAGCCGCTGGAGACAACTTTCGAAGGCTCCGACGAAGAGGTGGAGAACCTGATCGCGGCCTCCAAGACAGTCAAGGGCAAGGGCAAGAGTATGGTGGGACGGGACAGCAAGCCGAAGATTGTTGCCTCTGTTGACAGCCAGGGACGCAGCGTGATCAAACTTTACGGCATTGATTACGAGCTGGTTCCCATGAAGAAGACCGAGGATCGCAGCCCTCCGACTTACACGCCCGCCCAGTCGATCCCTGCTGCAACCAGTAGCTTCGCGACGACTACCCAGGGAGAGTCTACCAGTCGCTACAACTTGGCATACCAGCAACGCCCCAGCGAGTTTGTCACCAGAGCGAACCATTATATGGACGCACAGGTTGGAATTGGCAGATCCAACTTCGAGGGCTCCATCCTCAACAGACCTTTATGCGAGGCACCTCCCATCCGCAGCCATGCTCCGATCGGCTATGAGCGTCAATTCATGCCCGCGACTTCGGTCGCGGGAAATGTGTCCCCCAAGAGTGTTCTGGAGCCTCTCCTCCGCGGCAGTGTCGCCGATGTCACGACACCTTTCCAGACGCCCATTGCGAGCCCTGCTCCAATCGGAAATGGTGCCCCCCAGCGCTCGGGTTACTTCGGTGACGGCCACCACTACGGCGCCACTCCCCAGGTCGGCAGCGCCCAGCAGTTCGGCGGTTCGCAGCACTTTGGCGGTCACCAACAATACGGTGGCCACCAGCAGTACGGCGGTCACCAGCATCACGGCAGTCACCAGCAGTACGCCGGTGCGCAGCAGTACGCCGGTGCTCAGCAGTACCCGCAGTACCACCCCCCTGCTCCCCAGTACGGAGCTGCAGCCCACGGCGGCCACCCGGTCGCACCTCCTACCCCTGCTCCCGTGCGTCGTGACAGCCCTTTCCGGATCACCTCGCCGCAGCAGTATGGTCCTTGGGCCAGTGACGACTGGGTCCCCAACGACCCTCCCTGGAAGGGCCTCTAGGCGCCTACCTGGCTGTTCTTCCCGATTGCTCCTCACTTTCACCTTGCGACTTGCTCTTTGCCGCTTGGGACTTGGGATTCAGTATTTCTGGTTGCTCTGGAAACTCGGAATTTCTGGGATTTGACTTAGAGGGCCCGGGTTGGCACAATGGGTTCGGGTTCGTCTTTCGGGAGCGCAATGGTTGCGGAAGTTTTCACAGTGGTCTCGACGAGAAATTGGGCTTCGGTCATCGTGTAGATAGCCAGAAATAAAGCCACGCTGAGACCAAAACCTCGCCCCGTATGTGACACTTGTTTGTTGTGATGGTCTGGAATCGAGCTAGAGTGACACCAAGGTTTGTTCCAGAAGAGGACCGCCTAGCGCTGCAGACCCGGAGACGCTGGTCTGGTGTGGGCGATGCCGCTTGTCGCGGTTGACGAAAAAACAGTCCGAAACCATGTTCACAACCGGCGCTAACAATTCACATAGGAAAATGGAGGGGAGAAGACGAGCTTGTGGCGGCTTGGACTTTCGTCGCCACGACCGGCCGAGGAGATACCGCCGGCACGTCGACACGGTAGCTGCATGAGCGGGCGATCAAATGATGCGGTGACTTGGCCAATCGCGAGGCTGGTCGCTGAGAAAGCGACAAGCCAAGGTGTGCAACAGCGCGCGGTCGAGGCTCGTCGCGGTGGAGCACCGATTGTTGTTATCCTGGGGGCGTTCATTGTCGGGAAGCAACTCGATGGGTTGCAGTCTGTGATGGTGTTGGCCCCCCACGTCCTACACCTGCGGGTGGATGCGGTCTGCTTCGGGATCAAGGGTGGTGTGGGTGGGACCCCGTGTCCGTTGAGTGGATCGGGAACGTAATTTTTTGCTGGGTAACGGGTTGACGGCGGCAGGAAGAGTAATGGATTTTGTTGGTTCGGGAAGAGGCTAACTATCTTGGCTGCTTTTTTGACGGGTGGCAGAGAAGAGAAGAGGTATAAAAGGGCAGGGTGCGGCTTTGAGGGGGAGGGGGCAAGTCGCTGAGTGAGCAAACCTTGGAACACACAAAGTTGGATCTCGATCGCCACGATTTCGGCTCGGATTTGGTACGACTGAGACTTCGGGAACGCAAGTAGGGCTTGTGTGAGAAATTTAAAGTTGTGTGCTTGTCCTGCTTTTTGGGGGCAAGGAGGCAAGTGCTACGGAAGCAAGCAAAACACCAAGGATCCGCCTCTCTCGGGAGATTTGCGCCAGCAAACCGACTGTCACCGCTATTTGATCGCGGAAGAGTCACAAGGGACGGAAATATGGGCCAACCATCGTTTGCGGCGTCAAACGCCATAATTTACCTGACCTATGGAGCGTTCCTGTAAGTCGAGATTCGAGGCAAGGATAACAATGAGCGAGGTGCTAATGACGATACAGAGTCGTTGGAACGGGAATCGCTTGGACGATGAGAAACCAGTCCAAGGGGGAGTTTCTCTCTGCCAACAGGACTCAGACGGGTTAGAAGACATTTCCATCCCGACGGGAGGCTATTCTGGCCATCCTTGCTTCTTCTTCGTTCTCCCCGGCTGCGAATGTTGAAGTTGGAAAAGCAGTGCTGACTTTTTGGCCTTTGTGCCCTACACAGCTTGGCCGGTTGCTCTCAACTTCATTGCTTCTGGTGAGTAGAGAGACGCTGCTGAAAGATGCAGCCCTCACTGCCCTTCCGGGAGATCAAGAGCGGTAGCAACGGACGACAACAGCATTCGTGTTTTAAGACGAAATTCCGGAAGGGGTCGCAAACGCAATAGCAGCAACGGCAGAAACATCAGCAACATAGATGACCGGCACCTAATGGCGACATCGGGCAATTGAGACGGCGCTTGTTGGTTGGCGATGAGGCATTCAAGTGGCTGATCGTAGGTTCGTACCCAAAGTTCACCAGATCTCCCGTCTTCTTCCGGCTGTGCGCTGTCTCTTGGGACTGCAGTTGCTACCTTTTGACCGTGAAAGGGAGCTGGCTGCGCCAAGAGCAGTGTATGGTCTTGAGGGATGGGAGACTGCGGCTCACTACGGGCGCCTAGTCGAAGCGAGTACCTCCAGTTCCAACCTCCTTGTTCTCCTGCCTGCCAGGAGAGTCGAAAGGGGAGAGCTGCTGGGCTCGTGGAGGCGAAGCTGAGATTGTACCGTGATTACTCGATCAAGTTAATGCTTGCGTGGGAAACGTGCTGCCGCTCCTCCGATCAATCCCCCTACCCCCTTCCCCTTCCCCTGCCCGCTTGTATATTGACTCGCTGAATTTTCACAGCTCTCGGATCTGGAATTCTCTTTGCTTACCCGCAGCTTGCTACGATCGCCGGAGTTCAAGGCGTGGTTGTCTACGCCTTGTCCTCGGGTCTGCCGCTGTTCATCTTCGCTGCCCTCGGGCCTATCATTCGCCGCAAGTGTCCCGAAGGCTTCGTTCTCACCGAGTGGACAAAGCAGCGCTATGGCGTGGTCACGGCATTGTATCTCGGCGGTATGACGCTGTTGACACTGTTCCTGTACATGGTGTCGGAGTTGTCAGCCATCGGACAAGTTGTGTCACTGCTGTCGGGCCTCAATGGTCTGCCGGTCATGATCGTGCAGTGTGTTATCACCACCATCTACACCTGTAAGTCGTTTTCTGGAACTCTTGCAGAAGGCTGGGAGCTCATAGCCGTTACAGCCCTCGGCGGATTCCGCATCTCGTTCATCACCGACAACGTCCAAGGAGCCATGGTCGTTGGTCTTATCGCCATCGCCACCATTGCCATCGGCGTCGAGGTCAAGATTGACACGAGCCTCATCGAGCCCTCTGGCCTTACAAAACCCTCCCTCCTCGGCTGGCAGCTGCTTTACATCCTCCCTGTTGCCATTCTTACCAACGACTTCTTCCTTTCCTCCTTTTGGCTCCGCACCTTCGCTTCCAAGTCCGACAGGGACCTCTGGATCGGCATCACCATCGCCGTCGGTGCCATTCTCTGCATCATCACACTTGTCGGTTCTACCGGTCTCATCGCCGTCTGGGCCAACATCGTGCCTGGTCCCGACCCGGAGAACCCCATCGACGGCGCAGTCGCCTTCTTCGCTCTCCTCGAGCAACTCCCCGCCTGGGTCGTTGGCTTCGTGCTCGTCATGTCCGTTACCCTCAGCACCGCTGCTTTCGACTCCCTCCAGTCCGCCATGGTGTCCTCGGCTTCGAATGACCTCTTCCGCAACCGTCTGAACATTTGGTGGATCCGCCTCGGCGTCGTCCTCCTCATTATCCCCGTCGTTTCCATTGCTATTCGCGCCCCGTCTATTCTCCAAATCTATCTCATCACCGATCTCGTCTCCGCTGCGACAATCCCCGTGCTGGTCATCGGCCTCAACGATCGAGCCTACTTCTGGAGCGGCTGGGAGGTCGTCATTGGTGGCCTGGGAGGCATCTTCAGCGTCTTCCTCTTCGGTACAGTCTACTACGGTAACGCCTATGACGGTGGTCGCCTCATCCTCCTCGAGCAGGGTTTGTTCGCTGAAGGGTGGGGTGCCTTCGGTGCATTCGTCGCTGCGCCGGTTGGTGGCATGCTCTGGGCGCTGGCGACACTGACGCTGAGGATCGGAAGCCAATGGGTGTATGCTAAGGCCAAGGGACACAGGTTTACTGCCTTGGATCGTCCTAGTGCCGAGGCTGGTGCGCAACCGGAGGCTATCCTGGACGACGACAACGCCACGGAGGCTGCCGTGGAAGTGTCTGGAAAGGGTAAAGAGGATAGAAAGTTTGTCTAGAGGGTGATGTATCTCCTGTGGGCTAACTAACCAGAGCGAAAGCGGGCGGGCGTTGTCTTTTAAGGAGGAGGCTTTTGTTTCTGGTGTGGAAGTCATCAGTTCATTCTTTTGCTATCCTTGTGGGAATGACGGAAGTATATACCCCTGACGCTCGTTGTTAAGAAGGAATCGCTGGAGGAGTTATATTGTTCTGGCAGACGAAGCACACGAGTTTAATAACCCTGTTTACAGACGGAGCACCTTGGTAACGGAATGGAAATGATATTGCTCCCATTTGACTTGGGTTCGCGGTGATGGCCTTTTGCTACGCTGTCTTAATGAGGATGAGGATCCAGCAAGGAGACGTCTTCTCCTGGTAGTTGCCCAGCCGGTGGACCATCCCCTACAAAGACCAAAATCCACCAAATTTCAAAGTACCCCCTAGGGAGCAGTTGCTCTCCGCGTTCCCTTCAACGTTGCTCCTAATCTAGAAACTTGGCTGACATTCGTGGCGATTTCATTAACAAGACAATAGGGGCTGAGCTCCTGTGTGCTAATTCCTCGTTCTTTGTGCTGCAGTACTCTACCGTATCTGCCCAATCAGCAGCTGCGATTCGGTAGAATCTGCGGGCTGCACTATCGGGGTACGCTTTGCATGAGCACTGCAATTTTTAGTCTTGAAGGGGTGGATGAAAGACGCCGCTGACGTTACTTGGGAGGGACAGACTGGGCTCGCTCGACAAGGGCTTTAGAGATGCGGAGCAGTACAGAGAAGTGCATTTCACTTCTAGTGTTATGATTTACACCCAGCAAGGCGATGGTACAAATCTATGGGTATGTAAGGTACAGTATGTCAACGCCGTGTATCGTACATCAAAATCGCCCTTAGAGCTTGTAGTTCTTCAGTTCCTCTGCCTCCACGGCCGCCAGAGTCTCCATTTCGATTCTCCAATCCGCGTATGAAGTGGGTTGTATGCTCCCCATGATCCGCCACTCGCTCGACGTCCATGTGTTGGGGTTGACAACGCTCACCATCACCATGTGCTCGACCAGATCCGTCTCCTGTTGGCTGCCTGGTTTGACCTCCCACGAGCCCTTCTTTGACCTCTCAAATGTAGTCCGACGCTGCCTGCTCTTGATCCGCACCACCACCTGTCGTACGAGCGGTGCGCCCTTGGTTACCGCAACAGGGGCGAGCACTTGCGACACAATTTTGGGATTCCGCCATCCGTTGTAGCGCACCAGCTCCCACTCGTAGCGCTGGGATTTTGGCCGCTGATCGACCGTAGTCATTAAGGGTATGGCTAACGACTTCACGCAAATTTTGTTTATTGTGTCCGTGTTGCCTGCGGCGACGGCTTCTGCCATCTCGCGATGCATGGCCTTCGCTGTGAGGATGATTTGGGCGTTGTTGAGCTTGAACCTCCTTGGTTTGAGGATCCCTTTCTTCGATGATATCGACATCATAATGATTTGGAACTTTCCGCGTATCTCGTTCTTGATGACGTCCCAGAGGAAGCCGAAGAACTCCTTTCGAGTGCGCGGCCACTGCGATAATGGCGGCGTGACCAAGGTTCCTAGGTTGCTTCGTTAGCTGGGCGTGGGCGGACGGCATGGTCCCTTAAGTGACGGACCTGGGAGCATCATTTGCAAGACTGAGGGCTCAATGGCGTTGAGATGTTGTTGATGCCTCTGGACTGAGGGAGCCGCGGGTCCGGCGTCCTTGGATGTTCGGGGTAGACGGGTAGAGTGGAATCGACTGCCTCTGATAGCCAGTTGGGCAGCTACCGTCCTGGATATCGTCGCCCCCATCGCCGCCCTCGTCACTGTCGGGGAGAACATGTTTCGGGAGGCCCGGAGGCCTAATGCGGAGGATGCCATTCTAGAACGCGCCCTTGGTCGCTCAACAGCTACGTATATTCGCTGGGGTTCTACGGTACGAGGGGACGTCGACCGTCAGTGTTCATGGCTCGGGGCTTCGACCTGGTCCGGGATAGCGGGTGAGGGAGCTCCGGTCGGTGGCAGGCTCTCGGTGCTGGAATCGCGGGTCTTCAAAATTTCGACGCGCGCCGGGCGGGACCTGAAAAAAACGGGGCCCGCATCAGAGCGGAAAAACCGCACAGGGGCGGCTTGGGTCTCTCAGCCTTTTCCCCCACCTTGAGTCCCCAAAGTCAGCGCTTGACCAATCACCGTGCGCAATCCACACGTTTTACAGGGTACCCCCCACAGGCACAGGTCCTGGGATTGCGACATGACGCCGATTTCCTTGAAAGGGCCACCAACCTTCTGGTCTGCGAAATCGTCGCACGACAACGCGGGACAATACCCGAGATCTGAATTCCCGAGACCGCACAAAGAGGCACGCAATTGGCCATCCCTCACTTCCGTTCGAGACATCCACTCGGGTTAGACTCCATCTCCCATGGGGTTAGAGTCGGATCTAGATGTCCAACCGAGTGAGGACACCCGCGCAGCGGCGGACGGCGGCGGATAGTAACAGCCTGTTCAGCGGCGGCAATCCCAACACGTCCCGAAAATCCAAGCACGGCAGCAACAGCCACGCCGGCGACCATTACGGCGGTGAAGACTCCCGGTCGAAGCTCAACGTCTCCGATTCCAATGACCCGACTGCGCACTCCTCTCTCATCCAACCCCGGGTTGCCGTTGTCCTCGGTGTATCAGAAGGATGGCACCCTCCGCTTTTCGCCTGTCGTCTACTCTCGATCGCTCCCGCTGTGTTCTGGGGTGTCCCCCAAGGCCTTCGGGTCCTCGCAATGGCACACCTCATGTTCTTCGGCCGCGCCAACTTCCAGACCAACAACACCCCAGAAGCTAGTCCCGGAACGCCCCCGTCCACGACCGGCCTCGATACAACCTTCGAAGCCCGTCTCCGTCTCACCGAGACTTTCCTCGCCACCCTCTGGGTACACCACCCCCAGTACTTCACCAAATCGCAACCACGCTGACACCCTCTTCTCCAGTGCGGCGCATCCGGCTATCTCTCCTTCTTCTTTACCGACTGCCTCATGTCTCGCTGGTACGTCACATGCTCTATTCCGACCGAGAGCAATGGTCTCGAAACTAATTCGAAGCAAAACCCTAGGCTCGTCAACTACACTCCCCAAGCCACCATCGTTCGCCTTCTTACCATAGCCGCCATAAACATCTACCTCACCTCGTGGGCCCTCTCGGCATTCGGTGGTCTCGCCGACCCGCGCCTCCTCCTCCCCGTCTGGATATTCATCTCAACGGTACGCATTCACGTTGTCACGAAGATGGGAAAGAAACCGATACACAACCACTAACACTGTCCCTCTTCTTGCAGACTTTGACAGCGATGTATCACGTCACGCAGAGAAAGATCAACATCCGGAAGGAAACCTCCATGTCCATCAGCGTCTTCTCCATTGCTAGCTTCGTCAGCATGGTGGCGTTGCTAGCGCAGCTTCACTCGAATCGCACCGACTACCCGCAGATCCCAATCGCGGCGATGGCCAAGAAAGTATGGCAAGGAGCTGGGGACGCGGCGGTAAAGATAATGGAGTATACGGGCAACACGGGAGATATCTTATGAGGCCGAATCCGATTTTACTTTTCTTATTTCTATGTCTTTGGTTTTGTTTCGTTTGGATTATACGATACCCGAGATTGGGAAGAATAGTAGGAAAGGGAAAGCATCTAGGGAAGCAGCGACGGAGTTCAGGTCATTCAGCAGAAGCAATCAATTAACGTCATGATCAAGAACGTAAAGTTGCGCTGTGCGGGATATTCGTCTCCAATTTGCCTAAACTAGGAGCCCTGCAGAACCCGTAATGAGAGACTTGCAGGTTGTGTATACCCATCATCATCATCACCCTCAGGATCCGAAAACGTGGCAACCCAAGCGAACGATCCATATCGCAAAACAAAGTCTTTGACTTCTTTCCGTGCGGGGCAAACATAAGAAGCCCGCATCCGCCTGGGTATCATGTCATCGTGCCACTCGAATCTCAATCTCGGAGACTCTTCTCATCGCTTCAGCATCAGGAAGCCTGCCCCTAAATGACGTCTGTCTCGGAAGCTGCTTCTTGACCATCTAGCGAGATGGCAGCACGCTGGACATGCCGGGCTTAGAAGCCGTGAACCTAATAGCACGTCAATATTCGTGACACCGGCAACAGAGAGATTGGGATACGTGCCTTGATGGTCTTCTCATCAAGTCCAAGACCCTCGTCCTTGTTGGTGAGGAATTCCTTGATCTTCAGGCGCTGGTCCCCTTGGAGCTGAATCACCTCTCCCATGCCCTTGGACTCCGTATCGCTGATGATAGTGCCATTGCAAGCGAAATCCTTCTTGACGACCTTTAGGATCTTCTTGTGGTCAAACTTGCTGGGAATCCCTTGGACAGTGGTCAAGGTCTTCCGTCCATTACGCTCTGCAGAATGATAATGTCAATGTCAAGTTCCAACATCATCAGTGGCCTTGGCCGGATGCAACGTCCGAGGCTAACACGTGATGGAATGGTGAGTGCTTGGGATAAACGTACGCTGAATGCGTATATGGATGTACTCCTGGGTCTGTTTGGTCTGTCCGGAGTCGTCGTCGGCTTCGGCGAAGGGGTCTATGATACGTTTGAACGTTAGCCGTTGAATTCCGATCGAGTTGCCGAAGCCACAGGTCATGAAGGTTCAAGGAGGGGTTATTCTCTGGCTGGCGCCCCACCGCTCCCAACGCGCAATTGGCAGGGGGAACAACGGAGGCCCCAAAAACCCGTTGATTGCAGCAAGGGCTGGCCAAAAATAAGCGATGGCTTGCACGTACCGTAGGTCTTGAGATTTTCGATTGACATAAACTCGAGTTTCTCGGGGTGTCCTTGGGAGATGGGTTGGTGTGATGGAAAGGGGAGATAGCGACCGACGACTGTGATAGTGTCTCGCTGGGCTGTGCGATTCGGATGGGAGGGTTTTTTGTGAGTTGTTGCTAGTTGAGGCTGGTGAGCGATAAGCTTTTTGTTGGCAGAAGTGATTGAGGCGATGACTTGGTGATGAAGGATGGAGGGAGAGAATGAGGGGAAGGTCACGGCTGGATCCAGCTCGGGGAAGAAAGCAAGAGATACTTACGTTAGGTGGGGAGTTGCTGCCTTATGGCCTGAGGGAGGCCCCAGGTCAAGGCCGCCAGTCACAGCGTGGGCAAAGTATCGAGTGGGGCCCATGGGAGCCTGTCATTCGTCAGATTCACAAGGGTGACTCCCAAGAGACTTTCAGCGCCTGTTGCGTCACACCCAATTCTTGGCTTCCCACCGCTTGCAGCAGTTTCTGGAAAGCTTGAAGGCCTGAGAGCCACAGAACTCATCCCTCGCCGACCAGTTTGTGGCTCACTCGCACACCAGAGGCCTCGCGTCAAACTCACTTTGGCAGTGTCAGCAGATCTGACACAGCGTTTGGATTCGACGAGTTGATCACCAGGGCCCCGGACCGGCTAACACCGACGGAAAACAGCGGCCAAGCTCCCAGGATCGCCGTCATCCAACGGGCCAAGACATCAGAAGATCAGGCTGGGCTTTATTTTTCGCCTCCTCTTTTCGCCCTTCCCGATTTCGCCTGCCATCCATTCATTGTCGTTGCCCCCGTGCCAAACGGAGACGGTGCAACAATTGTGTAACGGCAAATTCAACGACGGGGCCGCTATTGTGTCTTCGAATGTTCCCCACATCGACTTCAGACATTGTGCCTGAGGCCTTCCTCCGGTTTGCAGGCCCGCTGGGTTGAACGATCAGCTTTCTCTCAGCCCGCCCAGAGCAGCCACGGTCACTGACCGGAAAACATTTCACTCATACTACGATGGGATTTGAACCAGCGGAACTCGCAAGTGATGCGGCCCCAATTGTCACCCAAGGCGGCGACGTGGCTGGCGGTGGTGCACTCTGGCGACCTCTGTTCCGCCACGACTGCTCGTTCCCTCCTGATATTTACATGGCCATCATGATCAACATGATCAAAAACCCAAACATCAACTCATCCTGGCTATTTCGCGCCGACATACTCTTTGATGGCGAAGGGAATGAGGGCCTAGAGCACGCGGCATCCTTTCCTTGCTTCAATGGCTTTGAATTGCGCCGTTGCATGGTCCGCAGGCTCATCCCTCGAAACACGATGAGGGATCAACCCATGGAACAGTCATGCCTCCTATTCGAACAGATTCAAGCTATTTGCGAGGATGGACACAACGATGACGGGATCGAAAGAACTCTTGTTGTTTATCTCCCACATGTCCCTGAGGCGGAGATGCCGTTTTACCACCCGAAAGTTCAGGGGATTGCGTTTCTGCACGAGTGGGCGGCGGCCGAGTGTCGCGGATCCATCTCCATCTCTTACCTGTTCTACAACAAAAGCGACCGCTTCGTCGAAAAGCTCACGAGGACCGCTTTCCAGCTTCTCAAAGTTATCTACAAGCATGGTGAAGGGAGACTTGCCGGTTACCAAAAGAGGGTACATCATGACGTCTTGATCCCCCAGGCCCGGGTCCAGAACACATATGCCGCTCTCAAGCAGAAATATGCCCGGAGTCTCATCGAGGGTTGGGCGGAAGTTACTGACCCAGAGAAGCATATTTTTGAAGACTTGAGCATTGCGGCGTTCCTTATTGAGTTGTGGGCCGACATGTACGGGAAAGCCCCGTTTCCTGGATTTGTTGATATTGGCTGCGGGAATGGCCTCCTCGTCTGGATCTTGTAAGTGTAAACCAGGGCACTTTACCTCCAGTTCTGTTCTTTTTCTGCTGTCTCAAAACCAAGCTTCTCTTTCGGTTCCCAGGACAACAGAAGATATCCCAAAAAGGGGTTGATAAGCTGATCTTTTCCACAGAAACCAAGAGGGTTACCGCGGCTGGGGCTTCGATGCGAGGGAGAGAAAATCCTGGTCGAATTACAACACCATCCAGCCATCAGCAGACTCGAGCGCAACCAGTGACACACTGCAGCAACTCGTCCTGCTTCCGCCACCTGTCAACACGGCCAGGTTAGCCGAGCTTGCGAGCGATGACTTCTCTGCGGCCTCGATCCACGACGGAAGGTTTCCTGAGGGAACATTCATCATTTCGAACCACGCGGATGAGTTGACACCCTGGACACCGATTCTCGCTACCATCTCGGACTGCCCGTTTATCGCGATCCCATGCTGTAGCCACAACCTGACTGGCGGAAAGTTTCGGGCGCCAGCGCCAAAGGACAAGGCCAAGACAGAATCTAGCTACGCGTCGCTTGTTCGCTGGGTAGCGCAAATTGCAACGGACTGCGGGTGGGAGGTGGAGCAGGAGATGCTTAGAATCCCCAGTACCCGCAACACGGCACTTGTCGGACGCAAGAAGCTCCCCAAGAGGGCGTCCTCTCCTCCCGACATCGAAGGGATTGTTCAGCGGTATGGTGGAACGTCTGGCTACCTCGAAAACGTCATCAAGCTGGCAAAGAAGCCTCGTTCTCAGGGTCAGAACCATCGGGACACCGATTCCAAGGAGTCAAATAGCTCGTCTTGATGGCTATAGTTTTAGTCGAGGTCTGGAACGGGGAGGTGATCCACGAGCTTTAAGCTCAGCCCGAGTTTTTGTAAAGCCTCCGTTGCTAGCTGATCTCGCAGCTTTTCGGTCTGCTCCTTCGTGCTCAGAACGAAATCGTGCCTCAGCAGCCAGGTGCCTTCCTTGACTCCGTACTTTTCCGCTGTTTCTCTATCCACCTTGTCGAGATCAACAACCAGGCTTTGCTTGACACCGAAAACGGCATCAGATGTCTCATAAGGGTCTCCCCGAAGGTAGAGGGCACTACGTTGCAGCAGCGTCAGTCAGGACCAAGGCATATCTTCCACGAAAGAAGCGAGGGCACAAACGTGATGAGATGGTCCCATCCATCTTTATCGAACATAAAATGGACATGCGCGGGTCGCCAGCAGTGCCGCTTCAGCATCAACAAGAGCTTGCCTACCGGCCCGTCGTGCGGGATGGGGTAGCTGACAGGTTTGAGTCCCTGAAACCAAAAGCGGCCCTCGTCGTCGGTGATCATGATGCAACGCTCGCTTGGCTCATCGCGCCCCGCGTGCTGCACGTCATAGTGACCTGAGCTATCAGTCTCCCAGATGTCGACTTTTACGCCTGGGATGGGATTCCCTGACGAGTCCTTCACTGTGCACAGTGCCAACATGGGCTCGCCCTCAGGATCCGCCGTCATGGAGCTGCCATTTTGCAACACCGGCGCGTCGTGGGTATGGAAAGGCCCAAGAACGGAGCCCTCGGTGCAGTTGGGTGGTGTAGGGTGGTTGATGTTGTCGACGAGAAGGGAGAGGCCGAGAACATCAGAGAGGAGGATAAATTCCTTTGCCTGTCAGCACACCAAAGAGAAAATCCGACAGATTTGGACGTACATTGCGCACGTCGTTGGAGATCTGTCCGCACCCGATCAAGAACGTGATGGCGGCCATCCACTCATCGGTGCTGAGCCTGGTTTCCCGCGCAAAGTCATGCAAATGGGTCACCAACCGCGCCATGAGATACGTCAGGCGGGCATTCGGCGACTGCGAGTTTATACGGATCGCATTCGGTGTGATATTGTCAATGGTTAGGTCGAGGAGGGGAGGCGCGTTGACCTCGGGCTTCGATTGTGACGCCATCGTTGTCGGCTTGGCTGCTCGGAGTGTGACGAAGGGCAAGCCACCAGATCAAATCAGTGTGAAAGTCCGACAGAATGTCAATTGGCAAGCAGTTGCAGGAAAGGCTCGATTTAAAGGCCAGCAAGACACGGGGATGATTTTCGGCGTTATGGCTACGGGTTGTCCATGACTCCAGACCAGCTCCCCGCCCCCACCTACGGCGGATCTCAGACGCCCCAAATACCGATCTCCATCCGCCCAAGGGCGAATTTCGGCCCCGTGCGAGCTTACATCAAGCTGACATAGAGGCTGAAGGTATGAAGCTTGACCACTCTCAGAGCGGGGTTGGGTGACCTGACAAAAGCTGCAAGTCCCGGTCTACCGAAGGACGGGTGGACGGCTATTGGATTCCGCTGACAGAATCGCCGACGCCCAGGAACGGCTAATTGGTGCCCAATCAGAGGCTACCGATGCGTTTGACAGTGGCCGGCTGCTTTTCCTGCCAGCGATCTTGCATCCATTGCTTGTCTACACAAAGTTGGACGGACGCCAAGCAAAACTACAAGACAAACAGCACGGCCATGATGGCCTTTTATTCCGCGATAGCTCGGAAATATCAGCAAGCCCCAGTCATCAATTTGCACGGTATGTCGGGCGCGGCTTCCAATCCTTCTCGGTGAGCTGCCGCAGCCACCAATCAGGTGAGAACTCCGGCGAAGCATCCAATTCCTTCACGGCCAAGTACAGCTCTTTAACCCCAGGATGGCTCGACTCCAGCAAATGTGCAACGTCGACGCCGCCCTGGAGCTGGTGAAAGCGTCCCAGAATCGCATTCAAACCCTCCTCGGCCATCTCTACGGACTCAGGTTCTGTAAAAAGCGACTGAATACCCCTCTGCTTTGCGTGTCTCGCCCTATCAGTCCTCACTACGGCGGATATCTGTCAGGAATTTCTTTTCCATGTGTTTGCTGGGCGACGCAATGTCTCAAGCTCGCTTACATCGCGCCCAGGACATCCACGAAACCATAAATGCCCGCAATGGGGGACGCAAGGGAAGACTCACTGCGGGATACTATGTCGGCGAGGACGGCAACCACGACGAAAAAGACTTCCCAGTCGGCAGCCCCGCCCAACATCTCGAGGCCTTTCTCGACACCGCGTTGAAAAGTCGTCATGAGGAGGCTGCACAGGGCATCGAACTGCGCCTTGACGATCGATGGAAGGGCGACTTTCCCGTGCAATGGGTAGTCCCGCTCAATCACCGGCTCCATGTCGAGCTTGTCAGGGCTTGATATCCAAGCACTGCCCATCTTCAGAGCTATCAACCCGTCAGCAGATGCGCGGACGAGGATGGGCTTGCCAAAGGTCATACTGTAGGCCAAGGCGAACGGGCCGAAGTTCTCAAGGAGTGCTCTTCCCTGGCTGGTTGTCTTCGTACATGTTACTACAGCAAGGCAAGCAGAGGCATGAAACCAACCTGTTCTCACAGATATAGCTCCGCCAACAGGCGATATTGCTTTTCGTCCTTCGCTCGCGCCCACTTCGTCCAATACTCTTTCAGGATGGCCTGGTACTGTGCCGACGTCGCCGTCGGATCGGCGATTGCAAAAGGACGAAGATCGACTTTTCTCACTTCACCGTCCTTGTTAGTCCAGATCTTGTGGACAACATCACCGTTCTCCGGGGAGAAC
This sequence comes from Podospora aff. communis PSN243, assembly GCA_033296975.1. NCBI lineage: Eukaryota > Fungi > Ascomycota > Sordariomycetes > Sordariales > Podosporaceae > Podospora > Podospora aff. communis PSN243. Next base: position 246,145 of record MU865922.1, read on the forward strand.
TCTCGCACTGTCAGCGGAATGTCCGGGAGCGCCTGTATGCCCTGGCACATAGTTATCTCCCGCGGTGATCCAAAAACAGGAATAGCCAGGGCAGAGGGCCTCGCCTCCAGCTCGCTTGTCGGCAACGTGCGGAACTCTTCGACGGTCAGCATCGGGATGCGACTGATATAGTCGAGTTTGAGGCGAAAGAGCGGATTCATGTTGCACCTGGCCACAAGAATGATGGACAAGAAAGTATCGTCGGGATGTGGATTCGGGTCAAGACTCGGATACCTGTGCTGCTGGAGTAGGATGCCATGGTAAGTCTGTGTCCAATTTCTCTCTTCTTATACCGGTGTGAGCTTCCCATGCTCTCCCACTTCAAGTTGGGGATGTGAGGCAATGGTGGCACCTTGCATGCTAGCGGCAGCAAGCAAGTTGTCTGTGGCAGCCCTCTTTCAAAGTCGAATACTGCTTGTCGAGGAGACCGGCGAGAAGGCTCGGCGGGGCAACCGCATGGGAAAGCATCGGTATCTAAGTACCGTTGCTTGCTTGCCCCGAGACCGATGTCGACTCCTGCATCCCCGAGCTCCCATCAAAGCTGAAAGTTGAGTCAGGCGTGGCATTGAGGGCCAATTACATGCCGACACGCAGGTGCGTTCGTTTCCTCTCTCACCTTCTTCCGGGCACACTACGCCGCCGCCAGACACACTTTCGAACGATCACCGCGGCAAAGTTGTCCGGTCCCGTTTTGGCGTTTCCCACACGACCCAAACAAGGCAGACTGCCCTACTGCATGCCGCTGCCCCCCCTGCCAAAGCAAACGTGGGTGGTCCCGGGCCGTGCCCCCCTTCAGTAAATGCCATTGTTCTGTACACGGGCTTGTCACGAGGCCCGGTTTTCTGGCGCCCAGGTTGCAGGGTCTGATCGGAGCGCGTCCTGCAGCTGAAGCCGGCGTAGAATGCATGCTGCTGCCATGCTGCCGCGATGCTGCAAACGTGCAGGGCGCACCAACTAATCGGTGTGATCCCCCTCCCCTCCCAACATTCCTTGCCCGAGCACTTTCGGACGAGTCTTTCCCGGGTTCGTGCTTGCATCTCGGCATTGCCGCCACCGACACGAATTTGGTCAGTCCATCTGCCGCAGGGCGTGCGCAGTGGAAAAGGGAACATGCATATTGCGTTTGCTTTCTCTCGCCGGGTTCGGGTGTGCGGGGAGCGGTTGTGATGACCTGACATCAGGTGATGGCGAGGATGCACAACATATCCAGAAAGAGATTGGGGTGAATGGGGGGCTTGAGTGGCGTCACCATGCTCGAACTACCCGAGGAAGGCATGGCAAAGCTACCCGGGTAGTCACCAGCCGGTTGGCGAGCGTATCTGGGGTGTCTCCAGGTGGACCTAGTGGTGTTTCTCTGTCGCCCGCTCTCTTTTGCTCATTTTCTGTTGTTTTTCTGGGAGATGATCCCTTCAGCGAGGTATTAGCTTTCAAGCCCAATGCCGGCTTGGTTCTCTGCAGCGAGCCAACTAGAATAGAGTTGAGGTTCTTTCCTTCACTGGATGCTTCGACAAGATGTTGATATCGAGATACTCTAGCAGGGGGTCTTCCTGTATCTCACGGGTTCTTTTTGGTCAGGCCATACATGGATATATCTCCTGACTTCTTTGCCTGGTGCTTCCACTTCCACCCGACCTCCCTTTGGCTCATCAGCCAATCCTGTTGCTCAACCAGATCTCGGCTTGTCCATCTCAACATCCCTACCTTTCGATACCAACTCGACCCTTCCCGCCGGCCGATCATCCGTGGGTGCAAAGCAAACCAAGGATGATTTTCGAGACTGCCCCGATGCGGTCCAGTCAGTCAGTCACGCTCAGAAAGATGGCGTCCATCTCGCCTACCGCGACAGATTCTAGACTACTGGTCTTGCAGAACTGAGGATCAGTATCATCCAGAATATGGCGAGCATCGTTCTTCTTGCTTTGGAGCGGCAGAAGGAAGCTAGGTCTCTTTCTGTTGTGGAGATTCAAAGAGAATATCTTCACCAGCCAATTCGACATTCTCCAGGTGTTCTTCCAGCAGACCTCACGTTTATCGAGAGACACATGAGAAAGCTAGCGTCGACCCCTACTTTTTCGTCCACTTCAAAGACATCCCTGATGATCAACACCCACGTCTCTATTAGCCTGTCCCGAAAAGATGCGGGTAAGTGGACGCTGGTTCCTGGGCCTGGCGGTTTCAGGAGAAGGGCGAAGTATTGCTCGTTCGGTTCGGGTCCAGATCACATATCACGATAAGAGCCAAGGTAGCTCTCCTGCTCTACTAGCTAAAGCAGTCCAGGCACAAAGCTCAGCTTCAGAAATGATTTTCTTTTTATCTCCACTCCATGCTGGCCAGCGCTCCTATCCATCATCTATCAGAAAGAACGAAAGTAAAAAATCATCCCCCTTTTCCATCCATCTCTATCTAGAACCAACCCCGAACTCTCCCCTCTAGGCAATGCAATTGGCATTCTTGGTCTCGCCACCAGCAGCATTACATCCCTTGGGGCAGGCGCGGTTGTAAATGATCACACCGCCCTCGCGACAGTTGTACACGGCGTTGTAGAGGGTGCCGTCGTCGATGCCGCCGTGGGCGGCGATGAGCTCCTCGCGGGTGTAGCCTTGTCAGGGGGTGTTAGTTCTTGCCCATGTTGTGTAGGTATGCTCATGTTGCTCATGGGATGGGGTGGAAAAGGGGGGAGGGCTCGTACGGTGAATGTCGTTGGTGAGGGTCCAGCCGCATTGGTCGTTGGGGGAGTTGCAAGGGACCTCGAAGGCGTTGGCCGAGGCGGCTGCCGCCGCGATGGTGAGGATGAGGGTGGTGAAGCTGACCATTTTGGTGGTTGGGGTGGTGAAGCTGGAGACTTGGAAGGTGGTTTTGGCTGTAGTGGATTGAGTTTGGGTGAGATGATGGGGAGAGTCACGATGGAGGATGTGAGGAAGGGAGCTTGGATTTATACATGTTCTTGTCTAGCTGGCATATGCTTTGGAATTATTGTCAGTTCTGGAGGCCACCCTCTGCTGGAAGGTTCGCTATCCTCTATTCCATGCTACTCGGTGAAGCATGAGCGGTGAGTGGTTCTCACAGCATTGACGCGGTTGCCCATGTCACTTTGGTTACGCATACGGCGTCTGACGGCGAGGGAGGCAGACCATGCGATGCACATCGTAACAGTAGGTCCGCGGCAACATTGAACGGCCCGAGTCCTCCTTTTGATGTTTTACACTGAATGTGAGGCCTGATGGCTCCACAAGAATGCCTCGGAAGGCTCAGGGGGCGGCAACGTGAGGAAAAGGGCAGCGAATATCCTGTGTGACGTCTGTTGTTTGCTCTTCGGGTTGAGGGTTAAGTGACTGTTGGCTCATGAGATATGTTTATTACACATACGTTGCCTTGGGTACCAATAAGACATCTACAATCATCGCCACCCTCAAGGCAAACAATCAAACCCATAGCCAAATCAGCTGCAACAACAAACCACTCCTTTCACCTGCCTCCCGATCCATTCCAACCCGACTTACCAAAGGTACATAACCAATTACATCCATCTCACCACCGCCCTCATCCGGCACGACCCGCCCTACATAAACTCTCCTGAGTTCAGCAAGCGTGGTCCAGACCGTCCAATGCATCATTACGGCACAGAATACGATTTGTTTGTTTTTTCTGCCTTCCCTCCTAGGCATTCTTACCTCACAACTAACTCCCTCTTCTCTAACCCCAGCCCAGCTTCCAAGTCAGAAAAATAAGCCCTCGCTGACGTGGCCGGGGGAAATGAAACCTGGTACCCGTTCATGTTGCCATGCGGCACGTAAACAAAAGGGGCAATGCTTCTAGAAGTTGAACCATCCAAGCTATTCTGCCTAACTGCCAATACGGGTTTCATCGAGTGTTCTTGACGTAAGAGAAAGGACGTTGTCATGCTTCCGAGGTGTGTTGCCCCTTTTCATGAGTTTGAAGCCCCTGAATGTCCTTCAAATCAAAATTCTTCAACACCCTTAGAAGATCTGCCTACCTGTTCAGTATATACGACTGGATGCATGGAATGCACTCCTCAGTTGACCCGGCTAAGTCCACCACAGCCGACGGAATTCCCAGTTCAAGTCTGCCATGCACCGGCCCTCCGCCGTTCACGCGTTCTGCCCGATTATTTTTACTGTTGATCTGCAGACGCGATTTTCCAATGACAACAGGCAAGGATTAAAGGTCGAATAATCGTATTTACATGTTGGCTTGATTACCCGAGGTATGTTAAGAATTCTACAACTCCATCAACCAATGACGCCCCATCAACACCATCCCAATGCAAACACAAAACCCCCCGACTTGTCGATGCAGGCCAACTGACCGTGATGCGCCTTGTTACCAGCCCCCTAGTCATGCAAAGAATTCAACTGGAAGAGAACATTGGCCATTCTGTTACAGCTGATTCTTCGTCGTCTCCGTCATTTCCTGTCATATCCATCATAAATCGTCCAACTCCCTATTCCAGGTCGGGTATTGTTGGCTGCGGTGTGGGGTATCTTCTCTCATCCGCATACTTCGCTAGCGTCTCTCGACTCGGCGTATTGAGTCCCGGGCTAAATGGGCTGTTTGCCCTCCCGGATAAGGTTCTGAGACTTTGTCGACTCCCTGCCCGCTTGACACCTTCCCCGGCTGGAGTAGGAGAACGGCTGCTCTCAGCTACGGTCCCAGGGGGATCGCTCTGCTCAGCAAGCCGCCGGGCCAGTGAACTGTCCGGCCGATCAAGAGCATCGTCGGGATGCCCGTCTTTTGGGGACCAGGCAGACTGATGGGCCCGGAGTCCTCGCGGTAAACTGCTTACGCTCCGTTGCGAACTAACACTATTGGTCCTGCTGACGCGAGTAACACCGTGCGGTTTTGATGCCTCTGAATCCTTGCCTCCATTATGCGCCGGTTGAAGATCGTGAAGGGTATCCTGTTCATCTTCGTCGTCCTCATCCTCAATCTTGGGCTCTCGTCGAAACGAGACAATAGAGAACTTCGGCTCAAGTGTTGGTGTCGGCGACTCATTCTCATCCTTTGCCTTGCCCTTCTTGTCCTTCTTCGGCTGCGGCGCCCTGTAGATGTCAAGTGCTTTCTCTTCTATGGCCTCGAAGTACTTAACTCGGATGCCTTCGAGATACTCTGCACCCATCTCCTCTTGGTTGCGCGTCAGAGACATCCATGTTGAGATGACGCTGAGTGCCACAAGTATCGCGATGCCAATAACCAGTAGCCCCTGAATGATTATGATCACGATACCAATGACTGTCGCAATGATCCGGTCTAACTTGAACGCAGGAAGAAACGCGATGGAAAGCCCGGTCGTCAAGATCTTGCTGCTGCCAAGCATCCACACCCCCAAGGCTGTGTTTCGAGCGCCCTCAAAGGGGTTAAGGATGATCATGATCGAGAACGCGCATATCTCGAAGATGAGAAGCCCATAGACCTGTACCAGGGGGCTCAATGCTGCGGCTCCCAAGAAGCTCGCGCGGCCAATGAGGTAAAAGACATAACAGGCGAGAAACCACCATCGGGTGCGCCGGTATCTTCCAGAAAACCATCCAAATTTCTTCACATAGCCTTGGTCGGCGTGAACTGTTTCCTTGGTCGGGTCGGTGTTGATATGTCGAAGTCGGCGTGTGGAAACAGTGATGACTGGTCGCACTTCGAGATTTCTCTCCTCCAGTGTGCTCCTACAGGCCGGGATCAGAATTGGAATGGCCCCCAGGAATATGGAACGGTGGAAGACAATCCCGTCAGGGCAGCTCTCAAACCTTCCGTGCCGTATACGGGCGTAACAAGCAACGGCGATGAGGGAAACTGCGCCCAGAACAAACACCACAAAAGTAGCCGCGGAAATCGAGGCGACTCCAACCGAGGGCGCTGGAAGGGTGAATTGGTACATTGCCATCGCAGCCACCGAAAAGAATGAGGTAAAGAACGCCCGTAGTGAAGCGTGGCCCATATACCCGATCCAATGGCTCCGGAAGTACGACAGCCGGTCCTCTTTGACTCGTCTCGTTCGAGCTAGGAGCTCAAGTGATAGTTTCAGGACAGGGATGGATACTGCTGTTAGAACGATGGCACTCATGATCCATATGAGGGAGATGATAAAAGCATCATTGGCCGGTATGTTAATGCCGGACAGGGTGCCCGGAAGACCTGACCGAGTTCCGGGCAAGGGCATTCCTGGCATGACTGGTTTTCCTGCCCAAGTGTAGTCGAAAGGGTTACTGGCGTTGTAAGGTGCTCTTTTGGCAATAGACGTTGTGACATGAGCATCTTCCGAGGAGTGCCCTCCGAGGGAACGGCCGTAGATCTGTGTGAGTAATCCGCCGCCAGTGTTTAGAATAACACTGCCCGCACCGCCAACTTGGCTGGCATTACCTGCTACGCCAGCGAATGAGTTGACAGTCCGAACCATGGCGGGCACGTAAATCAGGCCAGAAGCCCATGCAAAGTTGCTCCACCATGCCACACAGACCGACGGCCTAATCTCTTGTTAGCTCTGCGCGGAGGCCACGGAGTACCTTTGATACCTGGAGACTGTGCATACCAATTCACCGTCAGAGCACCAGTGAAGAAGATAGACTGAAGAGTCTCAAGCAACACGAAAGCTGAGAGTGAGTGGGCGTAATGCATCCTGATATGAACGACGCTGACTCCATATACTGCAGTTGCGAATGAAGCAATGATAGCTACCAAGGTAAGCCCCCCAAGCACAGGGGCGACAATTTCGGGATGAGAAAATGTGTTGCCGTTCCGCATCCCAGCCTGGAAGCACCCGATCTCTGTCTCGCTTGAATTCGCAAATATTCGCAACCTGGCAGTGCCTTCAAAGTCCGGTATCGAGAAAGCCATGGGTGGAATTCCGCCGATCTGTTCCGGGCCGACAGGAAGGACTGCCCATCCAGTAATAGGAACGCTAGCATTCAGGGGGCAGAGGCTGTACAGGTTCAGGTAACAGGGATCAAATGTCATGTCGAACCTGCCGGACCCGTAAGCGTCAACGGAAATGTGCATCATGAGGGATTCGTTTTTGATGTTGCTCGCCCCGTCCAGGTGGAAGACTATGGTGAGGTTGTCGGCATAGTATCCCGCATCGAATTTGGTGATGTTGAACAGACTTTGCCCGCCCAGGCAGTCCCCAAAATCGCCAGTGTACAGAGCTGGAACTCTGTCATATGCCAACGGCCGCGTAACTCCGTGTGCGTCTGTGCCGTATGTGTACTCGGTCTTGGCGTGTACTGCAACTGACATGATGAACAGGGAGGTGAGAACGGCGGGGAGCCGTTTGAATAGCGCCATGATGACGGTCTTGCATCCAGCCCTTGGCTGCCAGCCAGCGAGCGGAAGCGCTTCAACGGTACTCTCGGGAGTCGTAGGAGCTGAGAGCGAGTGTGGTGTCTTAGAATGCTTGGTAGAAAGATGTGATTGTTGAGGGAGACGCCCATGGGGGTCGGGCTACGACTCAAGATGCGGGACGCGCCGGCGCGTGTCGATGCTAGAGGTGCTTGAAGAAGGTGGTAGACATAGAGCTATTCGTCCGGGTCTGCGATGCCGAACATGAAGCTGCAAGCTGAATCGCTTGGTCGAGCTTTGCAGCTGGCCGACAACGAGTGTGCTGCCCAACTCCGCGATATCGTTCAGAACGAGGGTCAGTTTTTGGCATCGAATTCCAAAATCGAGAACGATCGCTCCCAATGACCGGGAAGCGGGAAGCCTGGAGCATAAAAGGGAAATCAAGGAACCAGGAAGGGACGCCGGGAGTTGACTTTGAGCCGGAAGTCGCAACCAGGACCAGCTTGGCAGCGATTGGGCACGCACTCACAAAGTCCACCAACTCGCTTCAACGGCGACCTGTGCTACCATGCTATTGCTTGCGTTTGCCCTGGGGTCCTCGACGCTTTGGCTCTCTCCACGCAGCAGCAAGAGCGGGATATCTAAACCTAAGCCATCGTCTTGCATCTGTTCCCTGGCCTAAACCTTGGCTTCGTCAAGCTTGCTAAGCTCCGGCACCTGCCCTCGATGCGAGCCTAGGCGCATGCTACGCTGCCGGTGAGCTGGTAGCCAAAGAAGGGCATCATCGGCTGGCCGCCCGGCACGGGGAATCGGAACGGGAACCCTTTGGCCCAAACCGACTTAGGAGGAGGCTGGATGGAAGAGAGATACGGCACCCAACCCCACACCATCGCGCGCTGAGGGAATTTGCGAGATGTCGCCGCACAGCCGGTCCACGGCACCCCGTGCAGCGAGCAGACGTTTCTGATGACGCGACCAAAGCCACACACATAATAGAGAGGCACTACTGCAGCTTGCTTCCCTTTGCCAGCGTCGGGACACAGTAGGGACCCGGAACAGCAAGCCGCAGCCAGCATGCAGGGTAACATCATCGCCGGCCTCAGAACGTTATCGACATCCCGAGCTATCCCCCGCCCTGCCTAGCGACGCGGTAAGCCTTGCCCTTGCAGACCACTGCAAACCTGCTGACGTTTCGCGACCTACTTACCCTCCTGGTGACGGCGTAGATTGAACCGTTTCCTAATGTGCAACGTTCAATTTACAAACGGCATCAACGGCTGCTTACAAGGCGTTACCCAGCCGCTCGCTGCGGGGCCAAGTGATAAGATCCACGACAGGGGTTGCGATTAGCTCAACGGCCCCCTTGGCGCCGCTAGCAATCGACCGGCAGGGATCCCCCAGCGCGAATATGGTGGGGCATTGCACAGTCCAACCGTCGACAGCCCCTTCACCGTTGAACACTGAACAGTTTGCTCTGAAAATGGAAACATCTCGAGATGATTGCTGACCGTGTACGATTGAGTAACCAACAGTATCCCGACTCCCGGCGTCTGTGGGAACGCATGCGACTTCCATCTTGACCAAATGGCAACTTTGAACCTTGATGGAGGTTCTGATGAGGCACTGCGGGACACCCCTCACTATTCCATGATGGAAGCTCAGCAGGAGCTCTTGCCCAAGCCATTGCCTCATCTCAAAATATCTCATTATCAAAACACTTAGTCTAGGTAGCCCTTCCCTTCCAGTAGCACCTAGATCCTCATTCTCCCTCTTTATGTCCAGGTCGACCAACCTGACCGGCCCTGAACCCCTCACCACCACCAGCAACACTCGGCAGAGACACTCCATTGCCCCATAGATCCAAACAAATCAATGTTCACGACAGCGAGGGAGTAGGATAGCTTCAAAACTATCGTAGTATTTTCCCATCCCAAAAAAAATGCCCGCCCAACCAACCAGAGGGAAACATCTATGCTCTCCGCCTGAGCGGCGACTACCAGCTAGAAGCCTCCACAAAATGAAGCAACAACATCCACCACGAACTATCAACCCACCTATCTTTTGGATTTCAGTTCGTTTCACCATCCTTTCAAGTCGGACCTCCGTAACTGCTTCTTTCTTTTGCAATACATCGCCCAACAAACGAATAATATTATATTCCGAGCCCGCTCAAACCTTGTGCTCACTGTGATGTCATGTCGCCATCCGCTTCTGTTCTCCTTTGCTTTCCCCGTTGTTTTCCAGGAATAAACAATCTCTGTATTCTTTCTTCGGTTCCCAAGTTACCCAGCAAACAAAGCACAACGTCACAACCACTGCTATTCCTGACTTCCCCATCACCATCACCCTTCCTCCTCCTCCTCAATCAACGCGGGAGTAGCCCTCTCCTTCCTCCTCTTCGGTCTCCGGTGCCGATTACTGCTAATCTGGCTAGCCGAATCGTCCGGCGCAAGCTCGCTGACGTCGTCACCACCCCAGTCACTAAGCGGGGGGCCCTCGCCATCTGTGCTCTCGTCGTCAGCCCACGCAGGGCGGTCGTACACACTGCTCGACCCACTAAGCGGCAGCACCGAGACCCCGTTGGCGCCTCTCCGTTGTTGTAGGCTCATGGAAAGGGCGGCTCCGCGCCGGCGGAGGTTGTCGCGTACGGCCATGGCTTGCTCGTGCAGCTTCTCAAAGGCGTCCTCCAGGGCCTCCATTCCGTTAAAGATCTCGCGTTCCAGCTCAGCCAGCACGGCGATTTCGGTCTCCTCGTCGTGCGAGACTGCCGTCCGGGATGGGTAAGATGATGATGCGGCGCTGATGAAAGATGCGGGAGTCTGGCCGCGCGTGAACGGCGGCATGCCGTTGGCTGGTGTGGGGCCGCGGGAATATGGTGCGTTGGCGGGGGTCGGGCCGCGCGAGAAAGAAGCGTTGCGGGATGTGGCGCCGGCGCGAAAGTTGGGGCTGTTCGGGAACATGCCGCTGGCGGGGGTCGGCCCGCGCGACGGCACCTCGGATGCGTGCCCCTCGTCGTCGTTCCCGGACCAGAGGAAACCGTCGAAGCGGCCTGAGGTCAGAATCTCCCACTCCGATGGGTTTATGTCAGAGATAGTAAAGAGAAGATCGTGGAGGCCCGGGTTCTTCACGAGATACACGGCCGTCTCGGCATCACGGGGTGCACTTGGCAAGCGATATAATCGTTGCAACGACAGTCCTGTCCTCACCACGAAGTCGTTCCGTGGTCTTCGAAGCGGCGTCGGTGCACGGGTGGCTGGGTGGAGATCGCGGGACCCTGAGAGCAAGGCGTTGAAGAACGGCCGGTCTTCCGGCTCGAGGTTAGTGAGAATTGCAAATGTAAGTGTTTCATCGTCAACTTCTTGCGGTGGTGGTGCTGGGGCCTTGTCGCAGTTGGACATCCACTTGTCAACGGCGGCCCGCACCCTCTTCGTCTGACGGAGATAATGTTCCCTGAATTCCTCCGCGATATCGGGATCCATCTTGACTGGCGAGGCCGGGCGTGCAGGAATATCGACGAGCCCTTCCTGGGCCTTGCTTCCCACCAAAGCGAGATCAAATGGTGGCCATTGCGGCAGGTCTATCCTTCCACTAACACGCTCGAGCACTTCACCCCAGCCGAGTCCTCGATGTGGCTCGTTTGAATGTTCGCACATCACGCAAGAACACCCTTGCGTGGAAAGGTCTCGGGAGAAGACGTTCTCCAAACGGTCCAACAGTCGCCGAGCTATCGTTTTGTGTCCCGTGGCAACAGCGATGGAGCCGTGGCCGCTAAGAACCTGCTGGTACTGGTTAAGTAATGAGAAAAATGGCGTGAAAAGGGCCTCAGCATTTGGAGGGGGCGTGTTGTGGCTGTACGGTGACCGAGCGGTAGGCTGCCTTGGGAGCACAGCAAGGAACTTTCTCGGTACTGTGGTCGGCAGTCCTCCGTTTTGCATCAGATAATCGACACGAGGAACGTCTTGGACGTTGAAGAGCGGCGGGGGAGGAGGAGGCGGAGGGGGTGGCGGCGGTCCGGGTGCTGGGGTTGCTATTGGTGTGGGCATGTCAGACCCGGTCGGCCTCTTATCTTCCGAAGGTATCGATATCGGCGGGTAACTCGGGGCGGTCATTGGTGTCTTCGGCGACGAGTCTGCGGCAGACTCCGGTGAGGAATCGACTTCAAGGGGCGGTGGCCTAGACACCTTCTGAGAAACATGACGTTTGGGCAGAACCGAAGTCGCGGCAGAGTCGACGGTGGAGGCATTCGTCACCTCAGATGCGGCTCCCTTGGGCTTCTCGGTGCGACCTGGCGGGTGCGTTGGGAGAATAAACGTTCGCTGGCTGGATGCCATCGAGACCTTGGACTTCCCAGCCTTGGACGTTGACCTCGAGACGTACGAAGAATCTCTGGAGCTGGGCCTCTCCTCGCTTCGTCGCTCCTCCCCTCTTACAGATGCTGGTGTCCCTGATCGCTTCTTCCCCGACAGGTTGGTCTCCGTCTCGGGCGGGGAGGGCGGCCTTTCGCTCTTGTGGGATTCCTTCCTCGATACGGAAGCCTTGCGCGTCGTCGGCGGCGAGTCGACCGACTTGGATCTTCTGATCTCACTGGCACCGAGGTCGGTCGCTTCCGGGGTGAGCGGATCCGTCCGTCTGGGTTTGGCCGAAACATCCTCTCTGCTCTGAATAAACTCTTTGCTGTGCGTCTTGCTGAACGTCGGGTACGGAATGCTCCCTCGCTCGCTGCCCAGCCCCCTCCTCAGCTCGGGCACCAGGTCGGTCATCGAGCTGGATGCCACCGCCTGAAAGTGTAGGTCGCCCTCTTTCTCCATCTCCTTGACTCTGTGGCGGCGGTGGGAGCGCGAGTGCGAGTCACTGTCGGTCGGTCGGAGTTTCGACGATCTCGAAGAGCGGTGACGATGGGAGACGGAGGAGTCCTTGTCCCGGTCGACGAGACTGTCGCGGTCACGGTCGCGCTCACGATCTCGATCCTTATCCCTGCCCTCCTTCTCTCTGTCTCTCTCGCGGTCCCTGTCCTTGTCTCGATGACGGTCTCGTTCGCGGTCTCTCTCACCGTCGCGATCGCGGTCTCGTTCTCGGTCCTTCTCCTTTCGCTCCGACTTGGAGCGATGGCGTTTTTCGCGGGAGCGGTCGTCGACGTCGACGACGTCCTTATCTTTGGAAGATGGCATGTTGGCTCATGTCGGTTGGGGCTGTCAGCCCGCCCCTCGGATCGGGAAGGCAACGTGCCGCGAGCGATGGGTGTCGGGGGGTCCAGCAGCCAGCGGGTAAGCTGTGACCGGGAGGCGCAGGCGTGCAGGTTGGGGATTGGAAGGAGCTTGCGACGGCGGTACAATGGATGTTACCGATGCTTCGAGCAGCAGCCAGAGTCTGGCAGAGCGCGTGCTGTGCGACGGGACCCGGGATACGGGCTTGGTTCGAGGCTTCTCCTACAGTGCGGTACTGCCTGCGCTGCAAGAGATAAGACTGCCGATGCCGACTTCAATAATGGCGGAAGACGGGGTGACAGCACAGGATTTACACGCCCAAGGCAACGTTCGACCTTCAGGCTGGCTTCCGCGATCCTCGTTGGCGGGCAATCGGTGGTGTTTGCGAGCGAGTGTGCACTGACGGTGATTCGCTCCGGCGTCAAGGGCAGTCTGCGCACACTGTGCCGGCGCGCCACTTGGGCACCATCTTGGGCAGAAAGGCCCCACGCTGCCTGGGAACAGACAGTGCATTGGGCGTTGCCCAGCCGGCCGGCCTACTGTGTGATGTGGTGACCGGCGCTCCAACTTCCTTCGCATTCCCGCACCCACCTTCACAGTGCGCTCCTTGCCTCAACGCATGTTGCTCATCGAGCCAATTCCGCTCGTGTTGAACGCTCGGCATGTCTCGTCCGCAGTCGTACCGAGTTGCAATTTAATCAACACGCACATCCTGCTTTTCGTCCCGAACCGAGCAGAAGCAGCACAGGTTCGATTGGGCACATATCACTGAATACCGCCGAGCCCTGTCTCGTCCGTTGCTTGGGCAGACCAGCCTGCAGTTAAGCGCTCTGCCGAACGCCAGTTCATTGGCGACCGGCAACCACCAGATCCATCCTTGAGCGGATGGTCGAATCAGCAGGGACGTTCGGCACAGAGCCAACACAAGAGTCATCCACACGGAGCTAAGCGCGTTGCTCGTTCCATCGTCACTTCATCACTGACAAGGTTGCTCGGAAGTCATTGGGACTGTGTGATGAACTGTGCCTTTGGCACGGACTTGAATTATCGCTATTTCTGCTTCCAGTCCTGCCTCCCATATGTCTGGGTATTTCTTGTATATCCTCTGAAATGGCCAGCGCTGCTGGTCTTCCCACAAAACATCTGTCTTGCTGAGGTCCAGTCCATCCGCCCCACAACCTCCGAAGGATTGGCGACACCGCCGTGCTCCGTGTTGGTGGAACAACCGCCTGGGCTCGGCTATCCCGGCCTCTGTAAACAGTCCGGGGCTCCACCATGCCCGGTCTCAATTCCTCGGCGGAGAGCAAGCAAACAACACACCGCTCCACAGATCAGCTTAGAATCTGTCAAGCAGACCCTGGCTTTCCAGCAACAGGACAATCTGGTGGACAATCGACCGCACCGACTGCTTCTCAGCGTCCACCACCAGGTTCGGCTTGACGGGAGGCTCATAGGGGTCGTCGACTCCTGTGAAGCCCTTGATCTCACCGCTCCGTGCCTTCTTGTAGATACCCCTCTTGTCCGTCTTCTCGCAGTACTCGAGCGGAGTCGCCACATGGACGAGGTAGAAGTCACCGTACTTCTCGACGAGCTCACGAGCGTGTTGCCTTGCTCCCTCGAAGGGGGCGATGGGGGCCGCAATTACCGCAGCACCGGACCTGGTCAGCTCTGAGGCGACGAAAGCAATGCGGGCAATGTTCTTGTCGCGGTCTTCCCTGCTGAAGCCGAGCTCGGAGGAGAGCTCGTGGCGGACAGTCTCGCCGAGAAGCATCGACACCGACCTGCCGCCTTGCTGGTTGAGAGTGACCTGGAGGGCCCTTGCAATCGAGTCCTTGCCGCTGTTCTGGTATCCGGTGAGGAAGACGGTGAAGCCCTGTTGGGACCTCGGGGGGTGCGACTCTCGTAGGACCTTGACGACCTCCGGGTAGGAGAACCACTCGGGAATTTCCCGGCCACTTCGCAGGCGGGCGCGGAGCTCGGTTCCGGAGATGTTGAGCGTCCTGACGCCCTTGGGGATTTCGTCCACCGGTGCGTACTCATCGGTATCGGGCAGGTATGTCATCATCTGGAAGGGAACGACCTCGATTCCAAGCTCATCCTTGTACTTCTCGACGGCGTACTGGGCATCATAGGGGCCGTAGAAGTCGACACCCTTGCTGTTCTTGCCAGGGCCGGCGTGGTCACGGCCGACGATGAAGTGTGTGGCCCCGTGGTTCTTACGGATGATGGCGTGCCAGATAGCCTCGCGGGGGCCACCCATCCGCATGGCCAGTGGAAGCAGGCCCAGTACGGCCATCCCGTTGGGGTATCTCGGGAGAAGGGCCTTATATACGCGCACGCGGGTGAAGTGATCGATGTCACCGGGCTTGGTCAAGCCAACAACGGGGTGGATGAGGACATTGGCGTGGTGGGACCGTGCAGCCCGGACGGTCAGCTCGCGGTGAGCGCGGTGCATGGGATTACGAGTCTGGAAAGCGACGACCTTGGACCAGCCGAGCTTATCGAAGTGAAGCCGAAGCTCGGCGGGGGTGTCTTCAGCCCGGTTAGCACATTGTTTGCCCACGTTCGTCCATGTGAGAGATTCCCCCTCTCGCTCAATCCCACTTACATCGGAGATCCACGAAGTCATAGTGCTGAAGCCTATTGATGGCCTCGAGCTTGCCCCCCACATAGAAATCCTTTGCGGTATTGAAGAGGTAATGGACTGCGGGATGCTCTTCGTCTCCCCCAAATACCTCCTTAGCCTCAAGCGCCCTAAGACAGCACGTTAGCCTGGGCAATTGTCCATCATGCGGCGCGATGACGCAAAGCTTGGCGTGCTGTTGGAGGGGTTTGGAGGGTTTGACGACTTACTTGTCGGGCTTGTAGATGTCCTCGATGGTGAGGATGGCCAGATTCCTGTCGTCTCTGAAGTCCCGAAGCGTGATGCGGGCTCCAGCCTTGAGCGCGAGCTCGTCAATGGTGTCCTGGCTTACGTCGAGGGTGATCGGGATGCTGAAGAGCACGCCGTCGGCAAGACGGTTTTCCTTGACGACGCTGTAGCGACAGGCTCGTATCAGCGTCCATACAGCCCAATTGGTTGCGAAGAAGGCGTAAATAGACAGTTGACCTACCCATTGTAATCCTTCTCGTTCATGAAACCTGCATCGCGAAAGCCAATTCATCAGCCCAAGCTCTCTTCGCATTATCGCGGGGTTCGCGGGCAGGGGCAATCCCATCACGGCACATTGATGGCGGGGTTCCTGCGAGCCCCACCATGGTCGGACGAAAGTTGGAGACCACAACAAAGCATAGGTACTCGGCAAACTCTCCGCAGAGAACCGGGTGGGAACCACCGGCAGGCAGAAAGAAAGGATCTAGGAACGAACCTTCAAGGGGGGAGAAGCCACCGCTGAGCAGAAGCTCAAGATCGCAGAGTTGACGCTCGCTCAGGAGGAGCGCCGGCAATGTCTCGGCTTCGGCGGAAAGCTCCGACTGGCGAGGGGCATCGCGCGCGAGCAGGTCCTTGAGGACGCCGCCATGGGGAGAGTTCGCCATTCTGTCTCGGTTTGGCTGTTGGTTCTGGGAGAAGAGCGCGGTGGGTTTCCCGGAGCACGTAAGCGTCAGCCGGTTGGTAGATGAGGGACAGATGGACAGGCAGGTCGATCGGAGGTGAGTTGGCAGCTTTGAGGGAGATGGGGAGGAGAAGAGGATGACAAGACACAAAAGAAGCCTCAAAGCAGACAAGTACCCGCTTCTCGAGGGGGAAAACGGGGTCTATTTATTATTCCATCTCTCCTCAGGGCGGGAAGGGCGTAGGTGCCTGCCGACCGACCGGCATCCACGCCCGCAATGGGTATTGTTCTATCAAGGTTGTCCCGCCTCGCTCGGTCCAGGGGCCGCAAGGACGGGATTGCCTCCTCGCGCTGCCCGTCAAAGCAAGGCACACGGCCGCCAGCTACCCTAAGGCGGTACTTCGGTCATCATCAAGCAAAGTTCCCCGGTTGCGGACCCCTTATTACGGAAGAGGGAACCCTAGGATGGAAACCGAGCCTCGAAAAGCTCGAGGCAGGATACCTGCACATGTCACCCCCACCGCTGGCTCCCAAGCACGAGTAACCTCACGGCTTAGCAATTGCCTCATTGCCCCGCGGTCCCAGAATCCAACTTTTTACGTGGCGGTATATCCCGGTCGTCCAGATCCCCCCTGCAAAGCAATTGCACGTTTTCTAAGCGTGCTCTGCATGCCCCGCGTTGCGAGTGCGGCGTGTCGAAGCTGTCAAGTCTGAAAAAAAAAGCTGTTACGCTAAAGGGCTTAGCGCTAATGACGTGATTGGGGACCATGTTAGAGCCATCGCCCCATCGCTTGGCTTTTTGGGGAGAGGGGCTCTTTCTGCCGTGGGCCGAAGTCCCGGCGCGGTAGAGGGTCGGATGAGTAATGCGGATGTTGCACTGGCATCGGGGGGGTGGTTTCTGCCCGGAACTGCGATTTTTCATCTAGAATTGTGTTGTGATTCAGGGGATGTTTGCATGCCGGTTGGCGATTCATGTCGAGGTTGTCAACCGGTGGCAGATAAATAATTTCTGCCGGTTTCGCCATTGGACGCTCAAGTCTCATCACGTCCCTTACATTTAACGAAAGGAATGCCCCAGGTTAACTTCGAGTGTTGCTGTTAAGAGTCCACACTTCCGATACCGCCCATCCCTTCAGCTGCCCACAAGGCCTGGGGGTGCAATGCCGTTGCAGGGTACGCTGGGAAATCGGTGTACTACGTACCCTACAACGACTACCCTTGAAGAAGTATGGGGTACAATCGTCCGACGCAAGAGTCAAGTCGGTCTCTGATTTGCACCCATGTGGCACCCAACAGATATGGCCGGACATATATACATCGATTGAGCGAAGGGTATGTCACGTCTATGCATGTGTCTATGTGCGTCCTCCACGACCATATCGTCCTGTCTCTCAGACCCTGCTGTGTTCCCCGACGCCCGCCCTCTAGCCACAAGCCATACATTTCTGGGGAGGGGTATCCTTCTAGCCTCTAGACCGCGGAGCTAATGTACAGTCAACGTATCCTACAACCAACACTCACCAAACTTCAATCTGCTCAGCCCTCAAACACATCGTGCTGAAGCTCGACACCGAACTCTTTCGCCACGCTCCTCATTCGTGCCTCGACCTCGTCCTCCATGCCTCCCCCTATCCCAAGCAGCTGTCTGGCCCTGAAGAAGTAAAAGGCAACGTCTGACAGGATCAGTACCCCCTTGAATAGTAGGTGGCGATACATGTAGCCCGCCCTCTCGCGCCACGACCTGTTGGGATCCTCAAACAGAGAGCGAGACGCCCATTCTCCCATCATCTTCACGCGGTTGACCGGGGATCCCAGGTACTGATTGTTTCCCTGAACGATGCGCATGTTTCTCCCAATGAAGATGAGCTCGTTTGGCCACTTGTCCTCGTCGGTGAGAATGTCTCGGATACCTTGCTTCATCTTCTTTTGCATCTCGTAGTGCCGCTGGCTAGGTGTCATCTTGGCGTCGAGCTGGCCGAGCATGTGGCTCTTGAACTCGCCGCTGCCACCTTCATATGGACGTAGGAGAGTTGCAGAGGCGAACAGATCCGTTGCTTTGATGCCCCATTCGGCGGTGATCTCGGCAATGCGCTTGTTGTCAAACGTCATGAGTGACTTCCAGAACTCGGCGTACTCGCGGCGGAACTTTTCGCTCATGTAGACGTACAGTCCGTGGTCAATGAGGACAAGCTCCGGGTATCCGTTGGGCAGGCGTCTTATGAAAATGTTTCCGGGATGGGGATCGCAATGAACCACGCCCCATTTGAAAATCTGGGCTGAAAATAGATCAACCATGGTCGTCATGACGTCGGCTTTTGAGAGTCCGAGGCCGCCCTTCCCGCGGCGCCCTTTCCACTCCGTTCTTTCTGGCTTTAGAGACTGGCTGTTGGGATTCTCCCGCAGCTCTCGGCGTATGACATCCATGTCTGGGGGGTTCAGTTGCGCTCCGTGAACTCCTGCCGAACCCTGGCCATAACCTCCTATCCAGGGGCCTGTCAGTGCGTCTCTATCCCACAACCTCACGCCCTCGATCCACTCCGTCGTAAGCACCCGTTTCGAGCTCAGCTCGGGGTACACCGGCGGGACGTAAACCCGACCCCTGAGCCCGGGCTCGCTATTGACGAGATCCCGCATGCGCTCTGAATTTCGGGCTTCATTCTCGAAATCCGTCTCCAACACCAGGCGCTCCGTTATGAACGGAACTAGCGAATACAGAGGCAAGTCGAACCACCACGAATATATCCACGTAACCGTCCTATCCCACTGTCAGTATCTTCCCCTGCCCTAGACCCGAATCCCAGAGAACTCACTTGAACGCCCACAGGTCCCACCCTACCTGCTTCGCAATCTCCCTGTAGCAATTATCAGCCCGTGCTCCCTTCTATCTCAACAGGAACACTCACGGCTTCTGAATCTTGATCGCCACCTCCCGACCATCCGCTAGCCTCGCCCAGTGCACCTGCGCCACGCTTGCGCTCGCCCTAGCCGTCCTCTCCATAACCGACTTTCCTTCCTGTCCAGTCCAGCTAACCCCAAACACCTCCTCCACCCCTCTGCCCCCAAAATCCTCGCGTATCACCTTCTCCACATCCTCCCACGCATCCTGCGGCGCATCGTCGAACATCCTGCTAAACATCTTCGCAAACTCCGGTGGGAGCACAGCGCTCTGCATCGCAATGGCCTGGCCAATCTTCAGATATAACCCTCCATTGTCTCTTAGCAAATTGAACAGCCTCTCGGCGTTGCGCTTGTGCAGGGTGTCGATGCCGCCCTCCGCGCCGATCAGAGGCAGAGGCTCAGGACGGAAGTTGAGCTTGTAATCAAGCGCGACGAGGAGGCCCAGGGAGAATGTTCGTACGGAGCGGGCGATGCCCGAGGCGTAGAGCTGGCGGTCGAGCAGGTAGGTTGTTGCGAGGAGGCCGGAAAGGATGAGGATGCGGCGGGCGTATTTCTGGGTGCGTTCGAAGGAGCGCGCGGGGCGAGGGGCGCCGAGGGAGATCGGGGAGGGGGGTCGGAGAGGTTTGAAGGGGCCGCCGGTTTGGTGTGTTGTTAGGGGGCGGCGTGGTGGTTTTGGGTGCCGGAGGAGGGCTGGTGGGTGGGAGTAGCGGAGGAGGGTGCGCCGGGTTGTCGCTCGCAGGCTTGCGCCGGCGAGCAGCTGGCGGAGCATCGTTCTCCTGCCTTTAAGGCGTGAGGCGGGTAGGGGGGTTTGAACGGGACTTCCTGGCCTCGTTTCGTGGTGGTGGTGTGGGTGGGAGGAGGGACAAGAAAATCGCGGTGGTCAATGACGACTGTTGCCGCGCTGACAGGACCCACTTTATGAGCCGAGCCGGGTCGGAGCCCGGGGTTTACTCGGGCTATTCGAGCCCTGATAAGAACGTTTAAAAATCCATGCAAAATTAGCATCAACTGTCTCTGAGCTGGTTGTGAGTTTTGGTTGTAACTATTCCCAGAAGTACCCGCCTCTTTCCGAATCCGTACTGCCAACTGTTGACCCGGGGAGGAATTGAGCCCGGACTTACACAACCACGCACGGATTTAGCACCCCCAGAGCCAACCAAGGAGCCGGACCGAGCCTGCAGCAAGCTGACCATATAAACCCTACCACGGAATCCAACCATTTGGTTGCATACTCCACTTAAGGTCAACTCTCGGAAAGAAGAGACCAACAACTCACCTTCCTCTTGCGGTACAAGCCAAAGCTTGGCGCGGAAGCCCTTCAACCTTAGACCTACCTTATTTAATGGGGAACAAAACGCAAAGTGTTAGAACCATGCCGCTTACAGCCGTAACCCATATCCTCTAAAATCCCGGAGAAGGACGTCTACCACGCCGGACTAGTGGACCCCCGGGGAAGTCTTGGCTCCGCCCTTCCCGCTACAGATCGCGGCGATCCCGCCGTGACTCACCGGGAACACTCCGAGGGGCATACACTGCGAGCTGCCGCTCCGTCTTCAACAATATAAACATCAACATACACCGCAGATCACCTCCCTCAAGTCCAAACCACCCCATCCTCACAGCTAGGAACCACTCACCTCACCATGTCCCAACCAACCATCCTCGTCACCGGCTCCTCGGGGCATCTCGGCACTGCCCTCATGCTCACCCTCACCTCCTACGGCTTCCACCCTATCGGAATCGACATCCTCCCCTCCCCAACAACTCACTCAATCACCGATATAACCTCCGCCTCCCAACTCACCACCCTCTTCCAATCCCATCCTTCCCTCACGCACATAATCCACACCGCCACCCTCCACAAGCCCCACATCGCCTCCCATCCCAAATCCGCCTTCCTCTCCGTCAACCTCACCGGAACACTCAACCTCCTCGAAGCCGCCACCACCTTCAACATCCAGACCTTCACCTTCCTCTCCACCACCTCCACATTCGGTTCCACCCTCTCCCCCAAGAAGGGCTCCCCCGCCGCGTGGATCGACGAGTCGGTCGTCCCCCAGCCGAAAAACATCTACGGCGCGACCAAAACCGCAGCTGAAGATCTCTGCTGGCTCTTCCACAAGGAGCACGGGCTGCCCGTGGTGGTGCTCCGGACGAGCAGGTTCTTCCCCGAGGGGGATGACGATGACGAGCGGAGGGAAGCGATGGAGGATGCGAATCTAAAGGTTTGTGAGCTGGCCTACAGGAGGGTGGATATTGAGGATGTGGTGAGGGCTTGTGTGTGTGCGTTGAGGAAGGCGAAAGAGGTGAGGTTTGGGAAGTATATCATTAGTGCACCGCCCCCAGTAGTAGAGAAGACGGAGGAGGTGTTGAGAGGGTTGGATGAGGATGCAGCGAGGGTGGTTAAGGGGGCAGTTCCCGCGGCGGAGGCGGTTTTTGCGGAGAGAGGGTGGAGGTTTTTGGAGAGGATGGATCGGGTGTACGATTCGAGCAAGGCTGTGAGAGAGCTGGGTTGGCAACCGGAGTATACGTTTGAAAAGGTGGTTAAGCGGTTAGCCGGCGGGAAAGACTGGAGGAGTGAGTTGACGGCGAGGGTGGGGAAAAGGGGCTACCATGCGTCTTCGACGGGTGTTTATACGGTGAGATGACCCCATACTGGGTGGGTTAGGTTTGCGTTCATCGCATCATTGATGAACAGCGGGCATCTGATTCGAGAGCTTGTATTGTTTGTAATGGGGGATGGGGATGGGGCGTTTCGCAAACCGCCACCATGGCAAAGCTGATGGTGTCATGACCCCTACTCAAGTTCGCTTGCTAGAACACAGAAGGAACAGCGTATGGAGAGCACTGGTTGGGCTCAAACGGCTGCCGAGCCGAGTTTCCGCCTCCGTGTCATATCCTGAGACGGAGGAACTTGAGGAAGCGAACTCAGGAACGGCGTCGATGGTGGAAGAGCCCATGATGACGGGATTCTGCCCGCATGGCCCGCATCGTCTTCCATAGTAGGACAATCCCAAGCAAAGGATCCAAGCCCGAGAAACCGAATATGTATTGGAGCGAAAAGCTTATAATAAAGAGCTTCATAGTACCCGTGAGCTTTCCGGATCGCGCAGACCAGATCCTTGGGACCCACGCGGCCCAGAGCTTGCAGCTGGTGGATCGTCTCCATTGACGAGCTTGTGTTGTCCTGAAACTAAGATAGTGCGTGACGTTTTGGCACACCGCAGTTCTGCCTAGAGGTGGGGTATACCTTAACGCACCCAAGACAGCTTGGCCGTGCCGACTGGAGGTCAAGACCGGGCTCCCGAGTTCCGGATCGAGTGATGCATGAATCCGATGCCATTATGAGCAGAATTGCGACCGCCTGTCAGGCGGTCCCGTTAATTTTTTCACTGTCTGACCCACGCTGGTTAAACGGGCGAGGCATTGATTGCTTTCCTCCCTCCCGAGCTTTGCAAGTCCCCCAATGGACCGACTCCACCGCAGCTTTGGTTCGCTCCCAAATTGTGAGCGTTCGGGCGTGCAGCTAAGGTATGGCCTAATATCCGGAAAGGGAGGGAACCTTGGAAACGATGGTTGGGCAGCGTAAATGAGCGGCGCCGGTTATTGACAGAGACCAGCCGTCGAGGTGGTCTGAAGAGCCAGCGGGAGATTGACGGGATGCAGCGGGTATTTGGGATGTTGCATGCGGTATGTAGCAACGGTTCCCCAACCGTCACGACGCAAGGGCCATTAGATCGTTCCGTTGTCTTCTTCCATCGCTTCTGTCCCGACTTTTGGCCAGAACGAAGACCCGTTTGAGACACTTGAGCCGCGTCAGCGGCCATCAGCTCTCCGCCAATGGCTAGAATCTCCGGCCTGCTTGGACGACCTCTGGTGGATTCGAACGACCTTGCCAGCGACACGGCCACTTTTACCTCAATGCGGGAGCCCTTCTAAAAGGTCTTGTAAAAGACAGCAGAGGGGTAGGAGAGAACAATGGACGTCTCTTGAAATCATGGTGAGAAGTTGGCAGTCGCGTCCAAAAAGTGCCTTGCGACGGGGCAAACCACCCGGCTCGACTCTTCCGCCGCGAACGCCGGTTGAAGAGACGCGCCGTGTAAACCCGGAAGTTTTGTCCTCGTTGGCGGGAATTGGTGGTTGCATCCGCAGGTCTTCTGCAGGAGCCAGGCTAGATTTAGCAGTTGATTCCACAAACTGATTGCTCCATCCACCTGCTTGATCAAGTGTAGCATGCACGACAAGCGAATCTCGCCATGGCGTGGGAGGGCATCCAATTGGCCGTCTCCATTCTGTCGCCAGACTGACGGGTGCTGTCGCACCGAACGGTGGTGGTAAACTTGAATTTGGGCAGCATTTCGTCGAGTGGTTGGCTGCCCACAACATGTCACGGCGTGGTCCCACTGTCGTCATTACCGCGCAAAGCCAGGGAACTCCGCATCGTCCGCGGCGTCAAGTTGAAGAAGGACGAGGGCAGATCCTTCGGAAGTCGAACGACTCCCACAGCGCATCTCCTCCAAGAGTCTGTGGTGAGCTTTCGTTTTGTTTGGCGGGTTGGGTCGAACACAGGAGTGCGGGCTTTTTTTTTGGGAATCTGCGGTGCCCAGTTGCGTGAGAAGGCGACCGCAGAGGCGAAGCCACGCCAAGACCTGCGCTAGCGCATGGACGAACAGGCCTGGCTCGCCCTTGTCCCCACATGCACTGGCATCCCAGGCGCCCAGGCCTGCTCTCCACTGACCCCCCAAAACCAGCCTGGCGGGCGTTCACCTGCACTGCATCGGTCGTCGCCCTGCCATTGCTCTTGTCGCAATCGCATCGCGAGCAGAAACGCCAATTCCCGCCGTCACTCCCTTCGCTGGGAACCACAGAGCGATTGAATCTGTGTCTAGTTAGGCTTCGAATTCACCATACGTATATGCGGAAAAAAGCAGGAGCGACCCTGTATCTGGATGACTGCTGGTCGGAACACCTCGCCCTCCAAATCGATGCCCTCGCGACGACTCCTCATTTCCTGACGAGCCAATCGACCTTCCGAACCCGCAACAGCAAACACTCGATGACACTCGTTTCTCCCCATTGAATTGTTTTCGCATGTGTTCGAAAGCATCGCCTCCTCTCGCTCCGCGTCCCACTTACCACTCAACATCGCCTCGCAACCGTTGAGCCCGCCGACCCCAGCAACTGAACGCTGCCGGGTGCCTCCTTCGTTCGGCCGCGTCTTAAAGACGCTGGCAATCACACGACCGTCCGCTCCCGCGATCAAGTCCCTCCGGGCCAGCAGTGGCCATGTTGCGCCCCGCGACGCCGCTGACGGTCCTTCTTTTTGCGGCATTCGCTCTGCTCCTCGTAGCAGTTCTCTCGACGCCAATCATCGAGGCAGTGCCGCTGGGCAGTTTCGAGGGTGCCAGCTTTGGAGTCTTTGGCTTTTGCAGAGATGGGCTTTGCAGCCCGATCGAAGTCGGCTACGATGCCCGTGAGTAGTCAATTTTGCAATCAAAACTGGTCGCTTGCTCACAATCAAACAGGCTTCGCGAACAGCGATCCGGCGGACTTCAATCTCCCAACCTCGACTCGAGCCACCCTTTCCGCCATTCTGATTGTCCACCCTGTCGCCGCCTTGCTTACTCTGATCATGCTGGTTCTCGCCGTCATCGCCCATTTTCACTCGCCTTCTCACTCGGCTAGATTTCTCCTCATTGTCTTCATCGTCGGCATCATCGATTTCCTCGCGTGCCTGCTGTGCTTTCTTGTCGACGTTCTATTATTCGTCCCCCACATGGCATGGGGCTCTTATCTCGTTCTTGCGGCCACAATCCTGGTGGCTCTCAGTGGATTGATATCATGCGCAATGCGAAGGACTGTGGTCAGCAGGAAGGCGAGGAAGAAGCGCATCGCGGAGAATGCAGAGATGAGCGGCGAGAACTTTTACAATCGCCAAGCCCAGCAGTCCGTCGCCGTAGGCGTCGCCAACCCGATGCAACCAACGGTTCCCATGGTTAGCGGTGCTAATGGCGCGGATGGGCTGCCTGCTTTTGCCTCGTATGAGAAGAAGGAGGACCGGAGCAGCGATGAGAGAATCCCTCTTACTGCAAGAAGCCCGTCAGATGCCACCCCAACCGGAACAACACTGGTAAACGACCAGTCGACTAGCCCTGTGGACGGGACGATGCGATCGTTGACGAACACGCCTGGCTCGAGGGATCAATACGGCAACCCTATGCCTCCGCAGGACGCTTACGGTATGAGAAGAGGACCCTCGATGGAGCGAATGAACCCCAGGGGAAGAGGAGGCCCACAGGGAAGCTTCCGCGGCCGTGGAGGATACCCCGGCGGTAGGGGCGGTTACAACGGCTATGGAACGCCCCCGCCAGGTGGCCGTGGTGGATATGGTGGACCGCAGGGTCGCGGAGGATACGGATCCCCAATCAATCGAGGAGGATACGGCCCGCCTCCACGTGGATACGGAGGACGAGGCAACGGCCGAACGCCGCCGCCTGGCTACCAAGGAAATATGGGACCTTATGACAATGGTTATGATCGGAGGCCCTCACCTGCTGGGGCATACGGCCCCGGTCCGTACGGCTCCAGGCAACAATCCCCTGGCCCGCCATCAGGCCCGGGCTACGGAAATCCGCCTATGGCCGGTGTTGCAGGGGGAGGCTACGATACCTACAACCAACAACCTGATCTTCCACGTGCGGAATCGCCGCCCCCACTGCCAGGAGTTGATGATGGCATTGGCCGGCAGCAAGCTGTGGAAATGGACGCTGGATCTAGAGGTGCCCCGCAAGAAACGGGGACGTTTGCACAGTATGGGATCCGGGATAGTGATGCTGATGTTGCTGGGATGCTGGCTATGCAGCAAGCAAGAACGTCGGCTAGCACCTACAGCCAAGATGAGTAAGTCTGTTAGTTTCTACCCGCTAAGTATGCAGTGCTAACACCAACGCGTTAGGGGGTCCTATGTTCCGCCAAGGCAAGCTTGGAATCAAGGGGCAGGGAGAAACTCGCCGAGCGTGCCCTCGCCATTGAACGTGCCTAGCCGGCCAGCTGAGCTACCCTCGAGTCGCGGAAGCCCAGCTCCACAGCCAGCGGCTGGCGAGTACTACGAAGACGTCGACCCACGCTTCGCGGAACAACCTCCAGGTATTATCAGACCGACGCCTCCCCCTTTGCAAGCAACTAACGCCTACGAGGATACGCTGGATATCCCGCAAGGGGCCCGCAGCCCGGCAGAATCTGATCGTTCCAACTTCACATCTATCTCACAAAGAGGAATCAACCCGCTGTGGCGAGATCCGATGCCGCTGCCCCCGCCACTTCCCTCGTCGGGAATGTCCGGCGGAAACGTCACAGCTCGGCGACCGGTCAAACGCCCCACCGACGTGCTCACTTCCAACCCTGATTTCGAGCTTCCTTCACGCGGCGGGGGCCCGGTAAGGATAGGCGGCACCGTCCCTGGAAGTGCTTATCCAGGGCGGGTGTGAGACGAACCAGCGGCCTAGGGATCACACCACCTCTTTGAAAGGCCTTCTTCTCGTATATAGACTTCGATTCTCCCTTGATACATCTTGGCCTTGTCTTCAACAGCGTCGAGGATATGACGCCGCCGCACATATCAGCCATGCTGACAGACTGCTCTTCGATTCATCCGCGAAACACGTCACGCCTTCTAATACCGGAGAGTCCGATGGACCGGAAGTGAGCATCCTCGATTTTTGTGGCATGTACCCATCTAGCCAGCACTTTCTCTCTCGCATTTCCCGAATCTCGTCCGCCAACGCGGCGCCAATTATCCCCTGGACCCGCATCTTCGGTTTGGTTGTGTTGTTTGGGCTTGACTCAGGATGCAGCTATATATCCGTCATTCTTTCCGGATCTCCAGCGCTTGATCTTGATGGGATTTTAGACTACCGACCGACTACGGGTCAAGGGTTTTGGGGCATCGGGAACAGCTTCTAAAAGGGCCTGATGAACCAGTCATCGAACGGTGACTACTACTACACTTTTTTTTTACTCTCGAGTGACAAGGTGGCCGGATGTGCCGACGTCGTCCAAGGTGTTTTCTTGCCTTTTTTTATATGTCACACATTGTGTACTATTCCCGCTTACCCAGGTCACGATCTCCCGTTCCCAGATTGGTGGCGGGTTGGGCACTTCTCATTATACATCACCGTCATCTAAGCTGCTTCTGAAGCAGCAGAGGGACACGCTCCCGTCGGGACAGGCTGGTTAAAAGGGAATGGAAGGCATACGGGGAGGTACGCCAAAGGGCGAAGGGGAGTGGATAATTCTCAAACCTCACAGAGGGAAGCTAGCTAGGAGATGTGGTGAGAGTGCGAGAAAGAAACATCACGGAGTTCGTTCGGCTCTTGGCATCGATACAAGATCAAATTAACAGGTTCACCTGCTCTGTGATGCGAGCTCTTACGAATACTCACATTCATGAAGGCAGCCAGAGCCATCATTTGCTGGTGGCACCACGAGATCGTTGCACTTGTTGGACGTCCCCTCATGCGACCAGAAGATTGGCGTACAAATGGATTAAAGTATCTATAGTGCGACTGTGACACTGCCTTGTGAAGCAAGCCTCCGCCGCTTGTATCCTTTCGCTGCCAGCTCTCCGTGAGACATGTTGGCAATTATCTTCGATGCCCACTTCCCATGCCAAAAATAAGATGACCGCCTGCCCAACCAAAGGTGGAGCTGCCATTGACCGCATCGCAGGAGTCCGCAGTTAGGTGACCTATGGGTCCTTGGGCCAAAGTTGCTTTCTCGCCAAATCAGCCTCTCCAAATCAGCACAGCCATAGCTATGGGCCCATCCTCAGAAACGACCAGTCCAAACTATGAGGGCAGTTTTCTCCACTAGGTCCGCCTCCCCCCATCCAGTTGTGGCCTCACAGGGCCAGAGATGTCGCCCACGTGAACGCTGGTTTGAAGACATGTTGGAGAATAAGCGTGGTAAGGGAACGGCATTTCCACTCAATACCCACGACCCACCCTAGGTCTCTTAATCGTCCTCCTCTTCTTGAAGAACTCCTCCCTGTTGAGAGCATCATCGTCTCTCTTCTCAAAGAACGACTTGTTGCCTCCAATGGAGTCGTCCACCCAGGCAGGGTCACAAGGAATGAAGTTGCCGGTGAAACCATGGGTATTAAACTTGCTGGCCTCATTCATCTCCTCTTTGTTGCGCACAAGGGTCGCGAAAGCCATGTTGACGAGGGGCTCGGCGTGAAGGGAGTCGTGAGTGTTGTTTGCTTGCTCCACACTGAGGTGAGGCAGTGGTATCACATCGTTCCACCCCGCTGCTCTGTCATTATCCGATGCCCTGGCACGGTCCCGCTCTCCACCAATAACACCGATGGTGTTTTTCAGACAAAGGTTGTCGTGCTCCCGGGCAACCTGTTTCAAAGTCTTTCCTAAGCCTTCAGTACCGGCGTAGAAGTTTCGATTGATCCTGGCTCGTCTCTCTGCGGCAGTCTCTTCGGGCTTAATTGCGTACATACCAAAGGTGCTGTGAGATCGATCTTTGATCTTCTTTCCCAGATCTCTAGGACGCTCGCGAGGAAAGTACTGAGAGATGCTTCGCAGCGGCTCGGTATCGTATGGGAACCTTCTCTCCGCTGCTTTGTATGAAGCGGGGGAAAGCTGGCAAGTAGCAACGTCTACCGCTGTGATCCTATCAGTGTAAAGACTGTCTGAGAATGTACCGGTCCAAGGGCCCTCTGAGTCTGGACCCTGCTCTTCGGTTCCGCCGGGGGAATACACCTCGTTGGTATTCCGGTCCATAATATGTCCGAGATGATCGTCATGGTAGAGTCGGGCGAGACTCGTGGCGTACGATTCGACGGGGACGAAATTATGGCGGTCGTCGACATCGGATATTAAGGCAGGAGGAGGCGGGTTCTCATCCAAGCCGAGTGCTCGGACAGTGCCTTCGAAGGTCGATGGCCTGAACTGACGTTGACCAGGAGGACCGGCTGTGAGCGGCTTTGGTGTTCCGGTTGGGGCCCCGCCGCTGCTCATCATTGCGCGTTCTTTCGCTGGGTAGATTGGAAGGGGCGAGGCTAAACGCTTGATGGTCATATTAGCTGTACGAGCCCTCGCAAGCTGGTATTGGGCAGCCTTTTGACCGGGATTAGGAAAGGATGCGAGGCTCGTCAAGCCTTTGACGGTGTACCGGGACGGCAGAATGGCGTCTTCAGACACAGCGCTATCACTGTCACGGAAGGGTGTGCCGGATTGCTTCACGCCGGTTCTAGAGCTGATGCCCGGGTTGGCGGGAGGCAAATTACCTGATCTGATGCTGGGGACAGCCATGCCAACTTCGGTGAGAAAAATATCGTCTTCTTCTGGCGGGGGGCTGATGGCTCGGTCGTAATTCTGTTGGAGTGGAGAATAATGGGGTGCCGGCTTCACTGGTGGTGGCGGCGAGACCTGAACTCTATCCTTCATTGGCAAGACCGAGAGCAAAGAGTTCGGAATGCCTAAGAAAGACTCCCCGGTAGGAGATTGAATGGTAGGCGGGTACCGGCGGGTTCTCGGGCGTCGTGTCGGAGGCTGAAGCGGTGCGGCTGCCTGGGGATTGTAGATGGAACCGACAGTGGTATAGGTAGGTTGCTTTGCTCTTTCAACGGCAGCGGGGGGAGCTATCAAAATGTCAGAAATAGCGCCATGCCGTCTTTAGTTCTGTGATATGTGTGCCGAGGAACTTTGGGAGAAGAGATGGGAGACATGGACATCGCCCAGACCAGACAGTTGTGAGGGTATCGATTACCAGGGGGATCAAGCGTAGGCACTCCCAAGACTACCGAAACCACACTCAGAAAGTACAGGAGCGCTCAGATAAGATCAAAGTTGACATAATGCAGAAGGGGGTGTGGACAGTTGACATACCGCTTGCATTCGCGGCTGTATTCTCGTTGCCATCGAAGGGATAAGCAGTGCGAGTGCCGGGACGGTGATCGCGAAACATTTTTTGCTCCACAGGAAAGGACGATAAATCAGTATCTTGAGACTGGCTGTGGGTGTGACGGGAAGGAGTGACGAGCGCTCGGGCGAATCCCACCGGGGAAGAAAGTTGTGTTACGAAGAGGAAGAACTCCGCAGAGCGCCTGGATGAAGCTCAAGATCAAGGCGAAACCCGAGAATAAGTTGCGGGAGTACCGATCTCCGGTGCATTCACTTCCCCGAGCGGGTTGTTGAAGTGGGAGCAGCGAGCGGTGGAGCAGAGTAAAGGTCAAGGTGTGGGCGAGGGAAGGTGCGCAGTTTTCATGAGCGCCTGCGAGCGAGTTCCTTCCTCAACCATCAAATTCTGGGACGAAATCTCGAACTTTCTACCCTCAGAGACCTGACCTCTGCCTGATGCCGCAGTCATAATCCACAGGTTGAGCCCGAGCTTCGCTGTACCCATGGCAACAGAGGGAAAACCCACTGTTCGACCACCGCAAGAAAACCACCCTCATGGTCATCCAATCCCGAGATACTACACGTGGCCCAAAGCTGCCATCACGTTCGCTCATCCGTTCCATGGGCTGCCGCCCTCGCAGACGCAGCACTATTCCCTCGATTTCGTCTACGGCGAGGCAGTCGATTGTTGGTGCGTTTGCACTAGAGACCTGGTATTTTCCAGTTTTCATCTCAGGGAAGAACTCCTTGTGATGGAAATGCGGCAGGATCGAAGCTCTGTACGTGGCTCAAACGGTACGTAGGGCTCATGCTCCGAACCTCATGGGACGGGCGCGGGGCTGACATATTGTTTTCAGGGGAAGTAAGTCGGAAGGCGGCTGTTGTCGGTCAGCAGGTTTCAAGAACAATATATACGGCGTGACTATACTCACTACGCAATGGACGCATCCAGCTTGCCGTTCCCCTCTCTGCCACCCGATTTGGAACGGGCTTATGCCTTCTCTTGAGCAGATCCCAGATTCGTGACACATAGCGCGGAGGTACCTACTTCGCGCTTCTCTGCAACAATGAATAGTCCATCCAGCCTGTCCTGGGAAATATCGCCCAGGAGTCGACGACTTACCGCAATGCCGCTGGGATTGATCGTGATGCCAAGCAAAGCATAGCATGCCTTGATACAGCCAGCCTACGCCATATCGGGTAGTCCAAGAGCGAGCGAAGGGGAATGACGTCCAAGAGGCTGCTAGAGACCTCGAACCCGGAGAGAATAGCAAAGCTGGCCCCGATCTCTGAGCTGAACATACATCTCTGGTATGTCCGGAGTCAGCTTGTGGACCGATACAACCGTCAAGCGGGTTCGCCGTGAGTGCTTTTCCTGCCCCAAGGTTTGGATCGAGATATGTTGTAACGCACGCGAGATGCTGACTCAGACCAGGGCCTCCAGATGTGACCGCGGAAAGGGGACGACTGGCATCCTGCTTCAACTCCCTCAATCCTTCGACGTGCGGGAGTAGCCTCGATATAACGGCAATCTGCAAGGTGCACACGTTGTCGAAGGAGGGCGGATACTGGTGCCCACAGCAAAGTCTGAGGCTAATGGATCGCCCTACGGGTTCCGTCAGCGGTGCCATCCCAAAGTTTACGACATCGCCGGCCAACTCTTACAACGAGCACGCAGAGAGCTCGTGAAGACGCTGAAAGACTGGTCCGCAAGTCCGGCAGCTAGCTCTGCTAACAATATATTGTCCCTATGCGGCGAGTATTTCTGTTGCACACATCAGACTGCGTAGCTATTGTCTCGCCCTAGGTACGGCCTGAAGACATGTACAGAACATCAATGGTAAATCCCAAGGTCCAGATGTCAGAACCCCTTCCATAACTGGTGGGTGCTGTCACAGAATGGCAGCCACTTCGAAACAACTTCGATGTGTAAGTCGGTTCCATTTTCGGCTCGCGTTTGTCAGCGGGCGGAAACATCGACATCATTTGGCTCACTGCGTGGCTTCCCTCTATTCAACCTGGAGTCCTCAGGACCCTTCACAAATCTTCAAAGTTCCCGACGCTGGCAAGTCTCGGCGTAGCCTGCAGTGGTCCATAAATGGCAAGCGTCGCTGCGCCGCGGAGGAGCGATTTCGCTCATTCTCAAGGGGGCCAGAAAATAGTATTGAACTGGAAGGACAGGCGACCCGATTCGCTGTTTAGATTGTGCTCAGGCCTTTTGTGACGGGAAGTCCACGAGCAGTTTTGGCCGTCCAAACAGGAGACGCCTCAGCCCTCCAAGGCGTACGTACTTGCAGGCACATGGCGAGCCATTCAGTATTGCGCGAAGCAATTTGACTCCCGGCTGTCCCGCTGCGGCGAGATTTCTCCCGCTTTAGCGCCAGACATACCGAGGTGCGTCTAGCAAGTGGAACTTGCGGGACTGGCGGCAGTCTCTCTATCAGCGACATGGGATCACTGCAGGTTGACGGGATCGGTGGCACTTCGAATCGCGGAGAGAGACTGATGTTTGCAACGCTGCGCCAGGGCGTTGGGATCCGACATTCGGCGCGGTAGAGCGAGAGCCTCCATGGATATAGCCATCGCGACCTGGTAAGTGGGGCTTTCTGTGGTGTTGAGGCTTGATTCGGTCTTGACAGCTCAGCAGGACATGGATCAGAGGAAAAGGACTGTGCAGGTGGTACTTGGGTGTCGTGGCTTCATGGACGGGAGGGCTGCAAGCAAGGAGCCAGTGGTGACAGGGCCTGGTCTCGTCAGTTGCGATGCGGCTTACTCCCCTTTCTCGGCGTCACGGCAGAAGGACCAGACGTTGGGATAAGGCCGCGGAGTCTCCTTTCACAGGGATCATATCCTGGGAACGGACAAACGGTCTTCCCATTGCGGCTTTCGACCATCTTCGAGTCAGCCGCCAAGATATGAGCCTGCTTACTTGGGGAAGAAACACACCGGAACGGCGCCACCCACATGCGCGCCCCTCGGTTCTCTGTTCGGCTCCCCGCGGGGCCATGGGAACAAGGGCTAAGCAATCCGCGGGCTTGCAGGCTTGTTTTGACTTCAGAGGAGGGGTTGATGACATGGCCAAGGGGAAAACCAAACATTGGACGCGCACATTACTCAGCTCAAACCCCAGCAATCCGGATGCCGCCTCCTGTGTCGTGTCTAACGGACCAGTCTGCGAATGGGTAGGAAGATATTGACGGTGCTCCCGCGAAGAGAGAGTGCGTTGAGCGAAGAGGAGGTGTGTTCCGTGAGACATGCCGTGAGCTTCCAGAGGTTCCGCCACGCCCCCAACCCTACCGGGCACCATGATCTTCTGCGCTAGCCATGCGGGGCGCAGAAGGGTTGTGGTTGTCACCCAGGTGTCGGTGTGGGTCTTAACCTCTCACCGTTCGCTAGCGCTCCGGGCTACCTCAGAACACACAGACGGCCCCTGAGCTGCCGCGCGCAACATTGGACGGAGAGCCATGCAAGATGAGCGGGTTGAGGAAGGTCGAAACGCACGAGTCTCCGTGATTTCCTCAAATCGACCTGGGGCGTATACCGACTGGCGACGTGCCAGCTTTCGCAGTGCTTGCACACATATCTTGCTCGGAGGAATTAAACAGCCCGCTCATGGGGTCGAGTTGTTTGTTCGCTGCGGTCTCTCGAATCTCTCGACTTGACGTTGAATCCTGCCGCTGTAACTATAAACAGTCGTTCAGGGTTCCAGCTGAGCCGTTCTTCATTTACCTATCGTTTCGTACCACCACATCGAAAAGAAAAATAGCACTCCTGAGAAAAGGGGATCTTTGGCGTCGCGAGAACAATTCTCTCTTAACGGCTCCAGATCTACGCTTCGAATTTAGGCCCATACCGACCACGCGGCGTGCCCAGAGGCGCAAGGCCATCCACCTCCAGAGAAGCCTCCCGTCGCTTTGTCGTTGAAGGAGTACTTGGCGGCCGGGCCCACACCTCCGTCCCTGGCTCCTCTCGACCAGTGTGCTGTGCCGGTCCCCTCGCCCCATCCCCAATAAACTGGCAGGTGGTCCCTCCCCTCCTCACTCTTCGCCTTTCGCCTCGCTCAAGTTGTCCTTCGCTGCGCCAGCCTCAAAAGCGCTCGCCTTCACAACTCCCCTGCAAATCAATCACCGTGCGGCCGCAGAGACGCCTCCTTGGCTCGATCTCGGCTCCTACTGATCAGTCGGATCTTTGACCAAGAGAAAAGGCCGAGGGAAAAGGGACAGACGACCGAGTTCGGCGCCATGGACTTCACGCACACGCCGTACTTTGCTGGCGCTCAGCCCTACCAGTTCATTGGCATACCTCCGCTCACGCCATCGCACTCCAACTCGGTTGCCTCGGAGGACTTCAACACCACATCGCCACCGGTACGTTGCGTCTCGCCCGTTGCAGAAGGGAAGGGATAGGGGCTTTGCTGGGAGGGGCCGCCCTGTTGATTTATATAGCATTTGCTGCATTTGCGCATTTGCCGGTCGCTTCTTTGACCCCTCGTCACAAACCAATCTCCGCTTTGCAAGACCTTAGCAAGCAGTAGCGCTGCGTATCGAAAGCTTACACAATCATTACTCAGGAGGTCTACGAGCAGTTTCCCAACGGTCTTCCCCATGAGCCCTTCCAAAACTTCGACAACTACGTGCAGTTCAACCCCCAGCAGACATTTCCAGGCCCACCGACTCCGCCGGGTCAGCACCCTGTTGTCCAACCCGTCAACGGCTCGGCCCACCCCGCCATTCCTGCTGCCGATGTGCTGGCCGTCACCAAGGCCGAGAGCGACGAGCAGAGCCGCAGACAGGGCTCCAACTCAGACGAGGATGAACTTACCCCTGCCCAGTCAAGGCGGAAGGCCCAGAACCGTGCAGCGTACGTCGCTTGACCCCTAGCCCCCATACCGGATGGTGCATGACTGACGCCATCACAGACAACGCGCATTCCGCGAGCGCAAGGAACGCCATGTCAAGGACCTTGAGAGCCGGCTCCAACAACTGGAGCATGCGCAGCAGCAGGCAGTATCCGAAAATGAGAAGTTGAAACGGGACCTGCAGAAAATGAGCACCGAAAACGAGATATTGCGAGCAACATCGTCAGTTGGTGGCAACGCCGGTTCACCCGGGGTCAACGCCGCTCCCACCACGACAGGGCCGCTCTCATATAACCCGACCGACTTCTACAGCAACGTCCTCCAGCACCATCCCAACAAGACCCCGAGCCACCGCATCGTGACCAGCGACGACGGGGAGCGTCTTCTCGCCGCCGGCGCGACCTGGGACCTGATTATCAACCACGACTTGTTCAAGCGCGGACTGGTTGACATTGCAGACGTTAGCGACCGTCTCAAATCCCAGGCCAAGTGCGACGGCCAAGGCCCTGTATTCGAGGAGAGAGCCATTCTCGAAGCCATTGAGCAAAGCGTGGCCAGCGGTAGCGATGAATTGCTTTGATCTCAGACCCTAGCAGTATCTCCAGGCAGCTGAAGATGTCGTCACAGCCTTTGGGAAAACCTCGCCGCATCTTGATCAGAACCAGCAACCCTCGTCGGCTGAGGGGCATATTCCACGACGCACGCTTCGGACAAGCCAAAGGGCCTTCCTAGGCCCTCGGCGGTGATGCTACGGCTCAATGTGTGGTGATTCTTTTTTTGGGAAGGAACATCTTGATCATTCAGGGATGGATATAGCTGCCGCGGCAGCATTTTTCGGATTACCGCAAGCATGGGATGGAAAAGGGAAGGTTGGTGGGTGGATGGTTGGTTGGGTGGCGTTTGGTATTCTCTTTCGACAATGGCCTTGTCCGAGCGGAAACCTCGTCGCAGCCATGGTTCCTCGCGGGATTCTTGGTTGACGGCCCCGGGGGCAAGTTAGATACGGACACAGCAGGCGACTCAGGGAAGGGACATGATGGCAGATCGGGTGTCCCTGCCAATGAGGGGGATGGCTGAGGGGGGCCTTTGGCTGGCTGATATCCGCTTCTCCGCTCGTCAAAGCTCTCAATCCCCGCTGACAGACGCTCCGACTACAACATGGGGTGTTCGTTTCGATAAGGGGCTAGGCCATCTATATCCTTTCATTATTTGTTTTTATTTGGACGGTTGATATGGGTGTCAATGGTGTTCAGCTGGAGTTGGCGTTGCTGGGATTTTGCTGAGGCTTGATTCTGCATGGTTCGCATAGGTATTGCGTGGAAAGAGGCCCTAAGCAGGGAAATTGAAATCTCACTGTTCATTCCGATTGCTTTCATCATCAAATTTGCCTCCGTCACTATTTGTGCGATGGGCGGCGTGAGTTTCTCCTATTGAGACTTGGATGGTATCATTACCGCAGAGCTGATCAATAACGTATCTGGTATCTCGAGAAGTGAAACCGAACCAAGGAAAGAATTCCAACCGGACAACCTGGCTACCTGGTATTATATCAATAGGTCCGGACGCACAAGGGAAGACATCTTGTTGACAATCCGGGTCCCTTCCTGTATCCCATGCCGCCAACTTCCCCCTGAACCCGTCATGCTATGCTAAACCAAACTGCCATCCGCCCACCTAACCGTCATGCATTTCGTGGCTGGTTCGACCGTATTCGGATTACTCGCCGCTTTCGTCTTTGCCGGTGCCAGTCGTCATTACTAGATCCAGTGCTGCTCATATTCTGCGTACGCGTCCGAGTCCAAAAGAAGAGGTCCACTAGAAGAAGAATACTGCAAAGCCCGTACGCACCAGTGGGCATTTCGCCGCACTTGTCACATCCGACATCGCCAAAGAAACAGTCACTGAACTTTCTTACCGTTGGCTTGCTTGTTCTCTTGGCCCTCAACATACGGGTGCTTGATAGTCAAGCACCAGATGTCAAGGTAGTCGCAAATGGTCACGATAACATCCACAACGAAGCTGCCGTACACACCAACTGCCGCGCCAAGCATGCAGAACATGAAGGCCACCTGGTAAACGCCGTCGCCGAGGGCCGAGGGCCAGCCGATGCCTGGAATAGGGCTGTAAGCCAGGAGGACAGGGCCGATCGAGTCGATGACGCCCAGGGCGAGCGGGATAACTATGACGTTCCAGTAGGGAAATTCCAGCTTGACGAGATGGGCGGTAATCATTTGACCCACGCTGTAGGCGTTGACGATGCCGGCGAAGAGGACGAAGGGCACCAGGTGGTTGTGCAGAATGTTGGGCTGCAGCGCGAGATAGAGTACCATGAAAGCCCAGGTGATGAAGAAAGGGGCGAGCCCGACGAGCGCATAGCGGCTGCGGTCCCCACGGGCACGACGCGCCTTGATTACGTTGCGGCACGATTCGAGGGTGTTTAGGACCAGCACAATACTGCCTTGGACCATGTACCACTCAGTGAAGCTGAGGTCGTAGAGGAAGCTAGGGATGGTGACCGCGCCGCCGAACATTGTCTGCGGAAGGCCGAAGGTGGCCAACATTGACTGCTGCCAGAAGTGCGCGCCGCCCTTGTAACCGGTGAGCGCGTAGACGCCAACGAGGATTAAGATGCCCTCGACAGGACCATTGACGATACCAAGCGTCAGGGTCTTGGTGTGGTACTCATCCCAAGTCTGCACATAGAAGGTGAGCAGACTGGCGAAGAGCGTCGCAACTGTGTACCAGCTCTGACCCATATTCTGCGATGCAGCGAAGATGAGGACCTCGAGGGACGTATTGAGGGCATCAACGCCATGGTCGAAGAGCTCGCCAAGGGGTCCCGATTGGTGGGTGCGGCGTCTGTGAGACACGGGGTGTTAGTTACATGCGTTTCTTTCACCCTGATCGTGAGAGCGGGGAGCCTACGCTTGTGTGCCATCGACGGCATCAAAGGTCTGGTACAGAAAAAGCCCCACGGCCCAACTATAGTACACCCAAGGTGGGCAGTTCTGGTCCAGCGTTGGATTGTACCATAGGAGGGTCAGGAAGTTTGCGACGACGAACATGAAGCCGGTCAGGGTGATGAGGTTCGGCGCCATTCTCATCGGAAAGCACTTGATGACGACATTGGTGTAGAAGGGCTTCAGGATGTATTTGGAAACCAGTGACCTGTCGACGCTCGAGTACTTGTATTGCCGCAAGTTCGGCAGGAATTTTTCCCGCACGTATACCATTGTGTCGGATCTGGCGTGTCTTCACGATGGTATTTTCGTGGTGTTGCAACGACCGATTTTGCGATATCGGCGCGTGGAGAAATGTCTGGTGTTTCCGGCGACGCGCCAGACAATTCTTCAGTGCCGAACGGTGGCGTCGGACGGTGCGGGAGATTTGTTTGCTGGCGGGAGGTTCGGTTCGATGGAGGAAAAAAAGGAGGGGATAGGGAGGGTGGGCCAGGTTCAAAGAAAGAACAACTGGTCGATGCCGTGGGTTTTCATTGCGATCTGGAAGGCATGACCTGGTTCGTCTTTTTTTGGGTGTCATGTCTCATGGACAGGGGTGCCCTTGCCGACGCGCCCACACAAACGTCATTGCTTCTCCAATCTCCAACTCTTGGCTGCGCCAGCAGGACGTTGGGGCCATGTTCTTGGAACCTAGACGGCGTGCTTCGGATGCACGTCGTGGAAGCTTTAAGCTTGACCATCTACATGGCTGGTCCAGGGCTACAGCGAAACGAGAGGGCCACTTTTCAATGCAAAGGGGCATCGGAGGTAGATATCGAGCTGCTCTATCCAGTGCGGATTACTCCAAGGTCTGTCAAGCATGAGCCGCCGAAGACTCCCCCAGCAAACTCAATTCTTCCACCACCACACGCAGGGCTCAGTTGAACCTCTTGACGTTGGGATGCGAACCGGAAGGCCCTGCAATATCGAGAACTGGTTAGAGGCAGCACAACAACGACACACTTCTTCAAGTAATGCTTCCTCGCTTGGAGAAGTTTTGATATGCCGCTGTCGCTTCAATTCGCCCCATTGCCAAGTAACCATGTCAAAGACGAGGTAGCGCAAGGCTTTTATTGACATGCCCCAACCGGTCTACAAACTAGAGCTCCACCTCAGTCTAGACGCCCTCGCCCAGTGTGGCTTTTCACTCAGCTTTCTCACAGATTAACATATAAAAACGCCATGCATTCGTTTCCCTGCCCCGTCATCCATTCAACAAATGGAACACTATGCGACGGATGCTACAACTAGTGCGGCAACGCCCTCCTCCTCGCTTCTTACTGTGATCTTTGTTGTGACTCCCGACTTACTCGAGTACGCCATTCGGATGTTGGCCACCACCCGCCCGCCGTTCACTGTCTTACCCAGAAGCTTGAGCGTGTGCGTCGTTTGGTTGACGGGCACGTCGGTCCCTTCCAGCGGTTGCAATGATAGCGTCTTGGCCAGTTGCTCCGTTGCATCTGTTCATTCGAGTTAGACCCTTCTTCAAAACAAACATAATGATCTTGGGGGAACACGAACCAGCTATGCTCTTGACACCGCTGAGCTGCAATGTCTCTTCTGCCTCCTCTCCAGAAGCGCCCACTTGCTCCCAGATGTGGGCGAAGTTACCTGCAAATGCAGGAATGACATAGTCGCTACCAGAGAGGTCAAACTCAGCCACCTCGTACTCATCGTCATAGCCAGTCTCCTCCGGTTCATTGGTCGTGGGATCAATCTCCTTGCTAGTGAACTTTAGGACGTTCGAGAATGTGCTGATGGGTAACGATCCCTCTCCGCCGACCTTATGGAACGCCACGTAGACCTTGCCGGGTACATCGGTTTCCAGTTTTTCGGCCTGGATGATGAACACCTCTTCGAGCTCCTCTTCGTCTGAGGGGGTAGCCACGACCGAGACGTTCTCCAAAACCGTTGCCGGAAGCGTGTTCTTAACTTCGTACTGCAGCACAATATGCTCCTTGAAGATATGCTTGATGACGCTGACGACGTACTCGGTCTCCGCTTCTGTGAGCTCCACGGGGGGCGAGGACTTGAGGACAGCGCCAAACTCCTTCATTTCTGGAATTTGCATGAGCTCTTGCTGGTGTTTTTGTGCCGCCGCTGATGCTGAGGCGGCGGCTTCGGCGCCGGTTGGTGCTGCCTTGGAGGCGCCGACCTTTGGTGGCTTGAGTGATGGTGTAGTGGCGGTAAGCTTCTTGGTCCTGTCTTCGGCATCTGCCTGTTCGCGAGTAACGACGGGTATCTTGGAAATATCAAAGGGGGAAGCAAAAGCCGACTTGTCCTCTGATGTAACATAGTTGACAAGCTCGCGCTCGAAGTAGGGGAGGGAAAACATGGTGTCTGGAGAGTATTAGAGACGGCCAAGGGGTTGGGGGTGCATCGCCTCTTACCATTCTTGACGAATGCAGTCGCTAAGTCATCCTCCTCCTTCATGAGGCTTAGGTTCAAAGCAGCACGATCGCGGACCTCGTCATCGACGTCGTCCAGGCATCGAGTGAGCAGGACTTCAACACTGCGCTTGACTTCGGGGTCCTTTTGGCCGACACCAAACTTGGCGAGCGCAGTCACTGCGGCAGCGCGCACGGTTGCGTTCTCCAGAACAACCCGGTTATAAATGTAGCGGACGTACTTGGTAGGCTGGGATGTCTTGGGGCCCTCCAAGCCAAGCAGATGAAGAATGCGGACAGCCAGCTTCGTAAACTCGCAGTCCTCGATGAACTCGCAAAGATGGGCCAGGGCCTCCTCCTTGGAGTCTGGCACAAACTTGATGAGATCAAACATGCTCTCCACAACAGCGCGCTTAAACTCGTAGCCACCCTCATCGCGGAGAATACCGCTGAGGAACTGGAGCATGCCTGCCTGCTTGCTTGGAAATTTGAGACACAATGTGCGAATAGCCTCCACGATGGTGATTTTGAACTCATCCGTGATCTCCGACATGAAGCCAGAAATCTGCTTCATCAGGCGGTCTACGCTAGCCTCGTTTCCGGTCTTCAGAAGGGTGGTGATGGCGAATGTTGCGATCGAGCGGTTGCTATTGGAAATGAGAAGCTCGATATCGGGATTGCAAGGGTGAACAGCATGCGGCTTGAAAGAGGCGAAGTTGTGCAGAATGCGCAGAGCAGCAAACTTGGTGACCGCTCGGGGAGACGTCAGGAACAGTTGGAGCACAT
The DNA here is from genome assembly GCA_033296975.1 of Podospora aff. communis PSN243. NCBI lineage: Eukaryota > Fungi > Ascomycota > Sordariomycetes > Sordariales > Podosporaceae > Podospora > Podospora aff. communis PSN243. Next base: position 287,067 of record MU865922.1, read on the forward strand.
GGACAGCCTGGGAAACCTCGGCATCTGTGACATCGCGAAGGTCGCATATAGCCTTGGCCGCCTCAAAGTTGACCATCTCGCTCTTATGCCTGAGCCAGCCATCCAGCAGCTGCACCATGGGCTTCCTGAGCTGAGGATCCTCCTCGGCGAGCTGGGCGGCAAGACGAACCAGCATGACGATCGCAGCCGGGTTCTTTACCGCACCAGCCGCCCCAAACTGCTGGACCATCTTCACCAGTGCCATCCTGTCGTGCGAACGCATCTGGTACAGCAACCCAATAGCGTGATATTGCGTCATGGTCGAGTTGTTGACTGGGAGGCTGCCGGACGAGGATGAGAAGCCGAGAGAGAATCCACCGGACGATTTAGTGCTCGCGGCCGCCTCCTGCGTCTCGCTCTGCCACCTGCGGACAACATCTTTCGCGATCGGGAGGAGGTGGTACGACGAAACTAGGGCAGCGGAGGACACCGAAGGGTTCTTGTCGACAATCGCCGTCTTCATGACACGCTCGATCGACTGGACTGTGGTGGCCTGTGGAGTGTCAGCTTGTAAGAGAGCACAACAACAAGAGGGGTTAGGTAGCGCACATCAATAATACGGCATAGTGCTCGAATGGCGTTAGGGCGGTAAATGATGTCGGTACTGCCGCCGGTATCCTTCATAATAGTACTCGTCACCATGATTATATCCTCGGCGGAGCTGGCCAGCTCCTTGATGACAAGGTGGACCATCTGCCGCAGACTGGCATCCTTGTTTTGGAAGAGCTTTGAGATACCGAAGAAGAGGGTGGTGGCCTCGTTGGTCGGAAAGCGCTCACCGGTATAGAGGAGGAGGGCGATCTTGGTCAACAGAATGCGGCATCTTCGCGGTTGGATTGGGGAGCTGTTGAAGAGTCGAGCTGTGTGCGCACCGCCAGTTTAGCTGCTGCCGCCCTTTGAAAGGGAGTTCTTGTGCGCTGCTCACCTTCCTGGAACACCTGGGTCCGGTCGATTTTGACCAGACCCGTGTCAGCATCCTCGTCCTTCTTCCCGTAGTTCATCTTGGCGTAACAACGCGGGTGCGCTGAGAAGATTGGAAGGAGGGGGGGTTGTCGCCGTGGTGCAGCCTTTGGGAATCTCGCGACGTTGCCAATTCCCAATGCACCGCTGTCCAATTACTCCCCCCACATTTGAGAACCGCCAGCGGGTCCACCAGGGTGTTCACCACTCAGCACGCACGGACTTTCTCCTTTCATGAAGTCACATGAGCAGTCACCTGCCTTCCTGCTCGACGTCGCTCTTTCACCATCAAGGTCAACTGTTCAACTTTGATGGTCTCTACCAACATCACGTCAGACCCGTCATGCACAGTTACAGGTCTTGTAGTAGGTCTTTGTAATTGACACGCTCTTCGTTCAATGTCGGGCTTTCCTCGCAATGATACTACATGGATAGTCTGTCCAACATTTTACCGTCCCGTTTTTTTCTGAAGCTCGACTCGTGGAACATGTTCGTTTCTTCGTGGCCTCCTCGAACCCTGCCAATACCTGCTATGTATCCCACGAGAACGTCTTGTGTCGCTAGATGACCACCGAGCAGAGCAGCTCAGTGCACCCCAACCGGGGAATTTGGCGAACGACAAACTAAAAGAAACAAAGTAAAGAACACAGCTTGATACTATAGGCCTCTGATGTTACAGCCGACCTCAATTTGCGCCAAAGTCCTCCGGCGAGCAACGTCGCCAAGCCCAAACCCTTCCAAAGAACCCCACTGTTTTGCCTCCTTCCGTCTGTGCTGCCGTCATACCAATACACGCAACCTTGACTCCAACCTTCCGGTGTCAACCACCCGCTCTTTACGCCTCGAAATATTCCGCCCCCTAGGCTGCGACTTGCTCGGCATCAAGATCGTCTTCCACATGGGGCGCATCCATGGGCGCTGGTGGCATTGCTGGCACTGCCTCGGCCTCGGAGACCGGTGCCGGGGTGGCTGACGGTATTGGCTGGGCTACCAGATCCTCATCCGGGTTATACTCGGTATTCGCTGGATGGCCATCAGGTCCGATATCAGCTTCTTTGCGGTCGGGGTTTTTGCCAACGGCTTTGACGGCTTCTCTCTCTTTCTTCCCGAGCACGACCAGGTCGAACGACGGAGGCAAGACACTGTCAGTTCTAGTCGCATGTTAGCACCGTGTGTTCAAGCAGTTTTGGTCATGCAGAGGGCAGTAACTTACTTCAGAAAATCCTGCTTGAGCAAGCGAGCCTTGTCCCGAAGTGCCTGCTGGTCTCTGGGAATTTCAAAGACAATAGTACCAGCCTTGATTTCCTTCTCAATGGTGCTCCATTTGCACTTGTACACATCAACTGCCTTGACAAGTTGTTTGACGTCGTTTCTGACCCAGGCAGAGCGCACCTGTGGCTCTCGAGCCTTCCTGTTGGCGGCCGATATCTCGCGAGAACGCTGCGAGACAGCCTCGAAGTCTGTATCCCCAAAGACCGCAGACGAGGGAGGTGGCGGGTACTGCGATTCTCCCGCCGGAATGCCGGACTGCGCGCTAGATGGTGCAGCAGAGGATGGCGGCGCGGCATCCTGCTTGCGTCTTCCCCGCGGTTTCTTGACCGAGTTCGGGGTTGCGTCGCCCCCGCTGGGTGCTCGTCTTTTCCGGCCCCCAGCCGTCGCTTGGGCTGCAGATTGGGCGTAGAGGGCTCCATTAGGCGGGACCGGCGGGTCGGAATACGCGCTGAAGTTGGGGTAGGGAACGCTAGATGCTGGAGGGTATGTCGACTGGATCTGGTGTGATAGAATGTCCTGGTTAGACAGGCCACCACCAGCCGCCACGCGGTGTTGTGCTAGGCCGGCCACAGCCTGAAAAGCGCTGTATGCATTGTCCTCGTGACGATTCACTTCGGCTTCCAGCTGGGACTGAATCTGCGACTCCATCCTTGCTTCCGAAGCTTGCGAAGCTGCATACCCCGGATCCAGCAACAGCTTCATCTCGTTGAAGGCGTCTTCGAGAAATTGCCGAAACCCCACCGCGAAATCGTCCCATGAATACGCTTCGCGCAGGGCCGAAAACTTTGATTGCCATTCACCGCCGCTCAACTGGACCAGGTCTGCTATCTCTTTGCAGAACAACTTGGCACGACTGTTGGCGAACTCTCTCCCCCATGAGGTTGGGCCCAAGTTGATACCAGGGATGTCTTTGCAAAGCAGAGTTGGGGGATCTCGCGACTGGTCTGCTGCAAGTTGCTCGACTTGCTCAATCGAGATGTCATCGGAGAGGAAGATCTCCCTCAGTGTTTCGCGAGGGTCGTAGGGGCTATTGCCCTCTTGGAGCTTCTCGAGCGATAAAAACATGAGCTGAATCCGGTATTCGATCACTTGCATGATGATGCGTTCATCTGATAGGATGAAGTTCCCTTCAGTGTTTTTGGTAATGCACTGCTCCGGAAATACGGGAATGCAGTTCTTCAGAAAATTGTCGTCCACGATCTGGAGGATCGTGAGCCGCTGAGCAGGATCCGTAAAGCTCATCTCGTCGAGGAGGAAGGCAATGTTGGACATCGAGGCGATATAGGTTGCAACGGAATGAAGATGGGCTCTACCAGGACCATCTTCTGGGGCAGGAATGCTCTCAGCGACGTAATCCACATCGACGATGGTGCCGCCAGTGCCCAGCATGTAGCGACTGCGGCAGGTGCGGAACAACTCTCTGAGGAACTTCCTCTCATTTTCCCAGCCATTCCTGTCACTGTCAGGCAATGCTAGAACATGGGCAGCCAGGTCCTCAGAAGTTTCCTTGAGCTTGGTCAAATATTTTTTCATCATCCTGCGGATGGAAGCAAAGGCAGGCGATTCGTTGAGGGCGGAGCTATCGCGAGCGGGCATTGGGAATGGCGCCGGGGTAACAGAGGCTGTGAAGTAGTTAGAACTAGGATACCGAGTTGAGATGTGGGAGAGATACTCACCCTCTTGCTCTTGCGACGATTCGGGCACGCTCTGAATGCTGGCGAGACTCTGACCACGGTTGTTGTCACGAGGAGCCCCCCGGCGCGCGACGCGTCGACCTTCCTGACTCCGGCCTCTTGCAGGGGCGGGAACCGGTGGTGGAGGCATCGCGTCAACCTGCGTGGCCGTGATAGCTGGATCAATGCGTGGGTCCTGGTGTTGCTGGTCCCCATCTGGTTGCTGCTCTTGTTGCTGCTGCGCTTGTTGCTGCTGCTGTTGTTGCCCACGCGTCGAGCGACGTCCAGCGACCGCCGTGGGGTCTGCTGGCACACGCGCCGCAGGCCGACCGCGCCCACGTCCTCCCATCCTCTCAGCCTTGGAATAACTTCTTCTTGGCAGGCCACGCCGCTGCTGACGCGACTTGCTGTGTGTAGTTCGACGGTTAGGGTTCTGGTGTTTTGGAGGGTTTGGGTTAGGGTCAGCCCGCAGAAAGAACGCGAGGAGATGATGTGGGTGGGTGAACGGGCGACCCAAGTGAAGGTGGGGTTGCGGGTTAGGGTTCATCTCTTGGCAACCCTCTGTGGCGCTTCAGTTCTCCCTCCGAAACATTACCTAACCATTTCTCAATGCCAATGCCAGGGAAACCACAAATCTTCAGCTCAAATGAAATGAGGAAATAACTGCAGGTGAAAAGACGAACTAGCAATGCATTGTCAGCAATCGAAGGCAGGCTACTCGGCTGTTGCCGAATTCATTATTGACCTGTCCTTGCCTCGACACCGGGCAACGGCGAGGATGGGTTCCCAGCACAACCTGGAACACATCTTTTGCCCAATGTCGATCTCATCATAAGCTCCCTAATGCAGATGGTCTCTGAGGGAGGATGGAAGAACACGATTTGGATGAGAGGCTCGAGAGGGTAGGTATCCCGTTCATCCCTGTTCAAACGTTGGTTTTGATGGAGCCTTTGATGCTGGCCTGGGTGACATCTGGCCCCATCCCATAACATGCGCCACGGCCACCGGTCCCCACCGCGAAAGGGGGAAATTTTGCAGATCTCATTGGTTCGCGCCCTGGCCAGGCCTTACTTGAGAAAATCCACACCGTGCCTGTGATCCAAGACCGAGTCGACACGCTGCAAATCAACGTGAGAGTACCTAGATTGCTCCTCAGCCCAGAACCTGTCCTTTCGTTCCTGTTCTTACATCGACACGTGTTTCGTTTTCTTCTTGTTATCTTTGACCCGTCGCTCCTTTTCCGAGTCGACGACCACACGCTTCGAGTTACTGACGCGCCGGCGGACTCGCGAAGCCAATTGCGAACGGGCGATTTCGCCAGCTGAGGACACTCTTCGCCGCATCTTCTTATCCCTGCGACGGAACCCCCGACTGGGACCTCGCCATCGCTGCAAGCGAGAGCGACACTTGTTATCGCCAAAAGCCGCCCACTTGCAGAACCGAGACGAAGAGCAGCTGACACTGCCCACTACTTGTCATCATGAAGCTACGATCGCGGATATCGCCTCTCCTTCTTTTGCTCATCCCGACCCTCGTTACGGCCGCAGCTGTCTCAACCGACAACAAACTCGAAAAGGATTCCGTGCTGGCGTCAGATGAATCGGTCCTGGCGAAGAAGTACGGTACCAAAGATGCGCCGGTCGACGGGAAGGACGGCAAGCCGCACGCCGGTCCATTTCTCAAGTACGAGTCAAAAGACGCTGAGAAGGAAGAGTTTCCGAGCTTGAGAGACCGCCCGGCCGACCCAACGATCATTGACGGGAAGAGGATCCCCGAGTCTAATGACGGGGTGATGGATGACAAGAACCGACCAGAACCCAAGAAGGGCACAACCGGGACTGAGGGAGGTGTCTCTGAGAAGGACAAGGAGCGGAAGAAAAAGGAAAGCCAGACGGGCGAGAAGGTTGGCAACAAGCCTCAGACGCCTAAAGAGGCACCTCCACTTCCCCATGAGGACGAGGAAAAGATACTTCGAGAGAAGGAGACGAAGGTGAATACAAAAGGATCAGAAGACGTCTCGGGACTTGGAGTCAGTGAATCTACATGCAGCCTTTGTGCATTTCTCACGTGCTAACAGCCAAGCAGAAGCCTTCTGACCTCCCCGGCAAAACCCACGACAAGTCACTGCCTCTCCCTGATTCCGCGAACAAGGACCACCTCGATATCACAAAGGGTGTCAAATCCAGCAAGGGTTCCAAGCCGGCTGACGATGCCGAAGGCGTTATCCAACCATTTCACTCCTTCGTCCTTTCTCTCACCATGATTCTGTTTTCCGAGATTGGTGACAAGACTTTCCTCGTCGCGGCGCTCATGGCAATGAAGCACGATCGCATGGTTGTCTTCTCGGCCGCATTCAGCGCCCTCATCACTATGACGGTTCTCTCAGCTGTCCTCGGGCACGCGGTACCGACTTTGCTTCCGAAGCGACTGACGAGTTTTCTTGCTGCCGGCCTGTTCCTCATATTCGGTGGAAAGCTCCTTCGCGAAGGAATGGCGATGAGTCCAGATGAGGGTGTGGACGGCGAGTTGCAGGAAGTGGAGCAAGAGCTAGAGGAGAAGGAATCACAAGCTAGGAGGCAAGCTCGCCGCAGATCCAGCATCTCGCCGTACGCCCTGGAGATGGGCCTTGGTAGCCGCAAATCCCGGTCCCAATCCCGCTTCCAGGCCCCGCCTCGCAGCCCATCGAGCTCGCCAGAGGGCCGAAGCCCGTCTCCACGCAGGAGCACACTGGTCAACTTTCTCCAAGGGCTCAACAATTTGCTGTCCCTTCTCCTAAGCCCGGCTTGGGTGCAGACCTTTGTCATGACATTCCTGGGAGAGTGGGGTGACCGCAGCCAGATTGCGACCATCGCCATGGCAGCAGGTAAGGACTACTGGTGGGTGACACTCGGCGCAATCGTGGGTCATGCTTGTTGCACCGGCGTGGCTGTCCTGGGTGGCCGAGCCATCGCAGGCAAGGTCAGCCTCAAAGTTGGTAAGTTTGACAGCCCTCCCCGTCAACGCGCTTTATGAGGGTGGCGGCTGACCGTGATTCCCAGTTACTGTTGGTGGAGCCGTAGCTTTCTTGCTATTCGGTGTCATCTACCTCGTCGAGGCCCTCTACTCATAGAGACTGCGCTCATTCCTCACTTCAATATCAAGCTGGCTGCGCCAGCTGAATAATCTCGCAAAACCTCGTCACTTCGCCAAATTTGGCAGCTTACCGCTGTTTTTTACCTTCCCCATATTGTTGTAATTCATGCGAAACCCGAACATAAAACTATTCAGAGGCTATTCGACCCTCAGGACGCGCAAAGACATGTTGCAGCGCCCCAACGCTCTGCTTTACTGCTCGGGCGGTTTCGACCTCCCGGAGCAGAGCTGCCGAGCGGCATTACCTGAGTTGGTTAGCATCGAAACGCTGCGGTATCAGCATCCCAGAAGGAACCGATGAAGTGGAGGAAATCTCTGTGTGATATATATCGGAGGGAGACGGCGTTCTTCCCAACTCTCTTGTTGTTTTTCCGTGGCTTTGTTGGAATTGCATTGAGCGGCGTTCTCGGGGGTTGCGAGACCTGTAGGAACGAACGAGAACGGAAATATGGGGTGCTCGGTGATGATGGAGCCAAGCGAAGCTCTTGTTTTGTTAAAAAAAAAAGCCATGGAGGCGAATTAGAAGGAGCGGGTATTTGCAGCACGACTTACTTGGTAATCCTAGTGTTTAGGGTAGCTCCATGATCATGATTACCTATTTGGCTTTTGGGTTTGGAGCTCCACGCAGAATGGCGCTGGGGTTGGAGGCTTGCACGTGAAAGCTTGGCCCTCAATGAAGTGCGGCCTCATATCATTGGACCAAACCAAAACCAATGACGACATCACTTGAGGCGTAGAACTTCATCTGATGTCGCCGCTGCCGTGCCAGAGCAGCCGCCCTCATAAAGCGCAGCCCTCCTTGTGACAATGCACCTCCCGATGCTAAGGCATTTCTCACTTCCGATCTTAACAACCTCAAGAAAACCACCGCCGTAACACCCTGCCCTCCGCCCAACATGTCCAACTTTGTTGAGTCGGTCCAATCGAAGGCCCAAGAGGTCGCGTAAGTTGCCAGTCGTTGCTCGAGTCCAGCAAACTGCGATCATTTCGTAACTGACAAGTACTTCACAGGAAGGAAGATTTCGACCGTGCCAAAGTCATGATCAATGATGCCGCGAAGAGCGGGTCATACCTCTACCCTGTGAAGGTACAACTGCTCCCGCCTTGATACCTACCTGCCTGCCTATGTAACGCCGCTGACTGGACTATCTCGGAAGGGCATCGTGTATTTCGCAACACACAAGTCCCTGTGGAAGCCTTTGCTCTCGAAGCTTGCGCCAACACTTGCCCTGAGCGTCGGAGTTGTCACGTCGATGTTTGCTTTCACCTACCTTCCTCAACTCGCGCTGCTGGTGTTCGTAAATGGCCCCTTGGCCGTCTTTACCACGGTGCTGCTCATTCTGAGCGAGAGCGCCACCATCATCTCTCTCGTGTCGCGTAACTTTCTGCTGCAAGATGCCCTTCTGGACACCTTTGACGGCACGCTTGTGTCCAAGAACGCGACTGGGCTCGTAACGGAGGGAAGGCAGCTGAAGTCAGGGTCCGATCCTATCGATCGTCTTGGCAAGATTCTGAAGAGCCCTTTCAGTCGTTTCAGCCCCAAGGCGCTCGTCCGCTACTTCATGTATCTGCCGCTCAACTTCATTCCTGGTATGTATCTCCCACCTCCCCCCTCGACGGCTGCGATGCTGACACAAATGACAGTGGTGGGCACAGTGGCCTTTATCCTGGTAAACGGACGCTCGAGGGGCCAATCCGTGCACGACCGTGTTAGTACGCCCTGTGTTGCCTCGATCCGTTTGACCCTAACACATTGCTAGTACTTCCAGCTGAAGCGATGGTCCGCAAACCAGCAATCAAGCTGGCTCTCCGAGCATACTGGCCCATATACAGCGTGAGTGGACCTTGACCGACGCTTGCAGGACCGTACAGGCAGAAGGCGAGCCAAGTGTGCAGTGCATCTCGGCTAGCCATTCGTGCAACGTGCGAGGTACCGCGCAGTGCGTGGCACTCCCTAGACATCTTTTCTAACGCGCGGCTTGTTAGGTTTGGCACTGTTGCTACTCTTCTTGAGATGATTCCCGTGGCTTCGATCTTCTTCTCCTTCACCAATGCAGGTTAGTATTCACCCTCGGTTGCTGATGCACACTGCCGGATGCTTACACCCACATAGTCGGAGCTGCGTTGTGGGCGGCCGACATCGAGGCCAAGGAGAGCCAGATGTCCCAGGGTACCGCACCGAGTCTCCGCGAAACGGTGAAAAAAGCCGAGTGAGACGACGCCAATGCAGAGGGCCGAGATTGCTTGATCGATCATGCGGATGGGGGCACAGCATCTGCTGCCGGATGACACAGCGGATGATGCAAAGCTACAGGTAGGAGCAGAGCTGATAAACAACGAGCACAACATTTTGACAGCGCACCGTGCTGAGCCGTCAACAAATCTCTCCGCTGGGAAGGCCCTTGTTATGATGCACCCCAACCAGCCGACCGGATGGACATTCAGCCCAACATACCTACGAGGCCGAACCAAAGACAGACTCCCGGAGCTGTCGGCTCTCGGAATAGCAATTGAGGTAGAACATGCTGGTTTCTACAATATGGTATTCGAGAACTTGGCGAGCATGGTTCAGGTCACCTGTGAAGCGACATGTCTCGTCCTGAGCCGTAGAGCATTGCACGTGTTTGTCTTGAAGCTTATGAGTGTGTCTTAGGTGCTCTCTTGTGAGAGGAGCCGACTCCCCGTTCGGCGGGATGTGTAATTAAAACGAAACAATCCCAGGAGCGTCGAAAGCGTCCGCTGTAGTCTGCAATCTGCAGCTTCCTACGGTTCTTCGGCAATCTCTTGAGCTCAGCGGCACCCCATCCCGTTGCCATGCGCGCCGATGTTTGGGTCGGCTAGACTTTCGACCGTGACACAAACGGTTGACAGTGATTGTAGCACGGCCAGATAGCCAAAACCGCCCGCATTCGTTTGCGTGCGAGGTAACTTGAGAAGAGGCTGGATATCATCCGCAAACTCGGGGTGTCTAGCAACGTCGCCAGAGGAGACACATCAGATACGACAGGCACACCGTTTGCGGTGTCTCGTCCATCCCAGGTGCCTTTTGCTGCAACATCAACTCCAGGGACGGCGGAACAAAACATGTGTGACGACCGCCCAGGAACAGGTTATCGAGCGAGTCGGGCACCTGCAGGTCCCAATATCCTGTGCGTTCAACAATCCAGCCGGCACACGGTGCTCGCCGACTGCTACGGAAGTTAAGCTGGGTGGCAACGACACGGCTACACAGCTCCGCTGATGACACCCGCGCTCCCGAAAGGCCTCTCCAGTCCTCGGTCCAAACCTCGGTCGCGGCTGTCATTGCACAGGGTTGATACACTTGTTCGAGGTTACGTTTGGCGGGAGCGACGGGGGATGTTACCTTTCTGAACGGGGGGTGATAGCCGTGTCGAAGAGAGGGTTTTCGAGTCCCCCATCCGAGTCTTTCGTGGGGGATGGGATAGGTTTCGAGCGGGGCAGCTTGCCCGGTTGTGTGGCTCGGGAGTAAGCATGGAAGCAAACGGACGGAAGTGTGGAAGTCCTCCAGGACGGGCAGTAAATGTGTATGAAGCCAGACTGAGATGTGTTGCGGGAAGGCAGCACGCCGTCGCCGATCAGCAGAGATGGCATGGGAAGCAAACGCCGACTAGTCCCCGGTCTATGCAATATAGAACTGTCACCGAAGGGTAGGGGGCGCGGTAGTCCCCCTCGTGTTTCCATCCCGGCTTGAAGCAAGCCTACCTCCGCATTCGTCGCCCGTGAGGCGGGGCATCCAAGGCGCTTCTCCGGAGCAGAAGCAAGACAGAAACACCACCATCTCGCAAGCCGGCTCACAACGCCCCATCGACCCATGTTCCGCAAATCCGAGACTGATGTTGCCTTCCACCTACACATAACACCCTCGTAGGCGGGGGAGGGGGGGTCCAGACGGGGGTGGTAGATGTCGTGCAGAGAATTCCAGACTTCGAGTGTGCCAGGCCGCCCGTTTGCTCCATCCCATTGGCACTTTCCGGGTGGCCGCTAACAAGATTAACCTGAGTCTTTTCGCGTTGCGTTGCTTGTCTCCCCTGGCGTGGAGGAGGTGGGCTGTTCCTTCCGTTTCGGGAAGTGGTGCAGGGAAATTCACGACAGCTTCTCAGGCGACATCCATGGATCCACGAGTGAAGACGCTGCCATCACGCAAGAGTGGTCGACGCCGGTTGACCAAACGCAAGTGTTCGGTCCAGGCCCTGGAACCCTGATGGGGCAAAGACGGGAAAATGGGACGGGAGGGAATTGCTGTTGAGAGACAAACCAGGGGGGGGGAAGGAGCTGCCCTGCCAGTCGTGGGTCGGCTGGTGACTCGGGTTGGATTGCTCTTGCTATATCTGGTGAACACCCTCCGTCTCGCGCGGCCGAACCCAGAAAGTTCTGGATCTCTTGTTTCTCATCCAGGTTCTCTTGTCTTGTTGTCGAGTCGAGGCTGTCTGCTGGATTTAGGGCTGCGAATTGCCTTTCTGTCCGGTGAGCCTGTCGGGTAGAGTCATTCGTTTTTTTTTCTCCTTACCCCGTCTTGTCATTATTGTTGTGGCGTGCCTTCTGTGGCTCTGGCTTCCAGCGTTTTAGAGGTGCAAGCAGATCCAACGAGCAACACTCCTTCCGGCTATCCATTCGACATTGGGCACATCAGCAACGGCTACCGGCAGAGGCACCCGAGATGAGGGCGTTGAGGGGGGTCGTGAGGCTGGCGTTGGCCATTGCCGTCTTGGACTCCTGTCCCGGCACTCTAGCCCAGGGCCAACAAGCCAATGACTTTTGGGAACGTCTACGTCAAGCTGTGGGAAGAGGGGCCGGGGAAAAAGCAGAGCCTCCGTATAGTTTGTATGGCGGTCCAGTCGCAGAAGCCAAGTACTACTCCTATCCTTATGGATATCCGCCAAACCCACCACCTCCCCCTCCCACTTCAACGTATGGATCAAGTACGACTGCCAGCAGTGGTGAGTGGTCATAGGTATCTTAGGACTACCTGCCTGGAAGGGTTCACTAACAACTAGAAGAGTACGGCACATCAAGCATCGCGCCCAGCTCGCTGTCCTCAACAACCACGTACTATCCCGAGTCCTCTTCTCTGCCTCAGTCTTCAACATTTGAGGTTTCAGCTTCAGGAACAAGCGAAGTCAGCCTTAGTGCCAGCTCTCTAGTACCACCGCCATCGTCTTCAGTCACTTCATCAGCCGCGTCCTCGGTACCCCAGAGCAGTTCGTCCATCACTTTCTCGAGCACAGGATCGACGCCTTCGGGAGTAAGTTCGTCTGGAGTTACACCGACAAGCATATCCTTCAATATAAGTCGCGCTTCCACTTCGCCAATATCGTTTTCGAACTCATCCCTGTCCGCATCGACGATCACCGGACCATCAGCAGGCTCGTCAACACCAACGCCATCGACATCATCTCCGGTCATATCCTCAGGCTCATCATACTATCCTTCATCTGCCTTTTCCGGGCCTTCTGCAACGAGTGGTTGGAACGTATCGTCTTCTATCCCGTTGGGTAGCTCTAGGAGTGGTGCACCTTCATCTCAGCAAACACCAGCAGTATCGCAGAGTACTACAGGCGCCTCGGCAGGGTTCAACACGACAACTCCTCTTATATCGGCGACATCTTCTCTTCCTTTCGCAAGCAGCACAAACAAGGCCACGGGAATCCCTGAAAGTGTGACCTCGACTAGAATGACATTCAGCGCGCCATTCGGGAACACATCTTCCATCACTGCAACGAGCTCAGCTCCAATCCTCTCCAGTACCTCCGGCTCTCCTTTGCCCACAACCGCAATATCTAGTGCGAGCTCCACAGAGTCCGCTGCGCCTACAGGAGGAAGCGAGTCTCTTACACGAGGTAAAACCACCCTTGCCCTTACGTTGAAAATGCTTTGTCTCTGAATACAGTAACAGGGACCTCTACAGCAGAAGGACCTAGCACTGCTTCACCAAGATCGAACAGTCTCAGCCAATCGGTGTCACAAAACTCAACAGGGACCTCCCAAGGAGGCATATCTTCGCCTGGGCCTTCATCGCCGACTCCTAGCGGCTCTCGTGGCATCCCTCCGATAACTAACACGAGTGCAGTCGAACCTTGGCGGACATCGTTCGGACCAAGCGGCTCATTCACGGGAGCACCATCGGCATCTGCCGGTTCCTCCTCGCCTCCGTTTCCAGTCACGAACTCAAGTAGCGGGTTGCCAAGTAGCAGAACTGGACCTTCATTCTCAACACCCAGCACTGGGGGCCCAGAGTCCCCATCCGTACCAGTATCATTGACATCGTCCTCAGTCGGCGCCTCATCGCATTCTACAGAATTGACTAGCGCTCCAGCTCCTGGGACCAGTCTCACCGCTACGCCAGGGTTGTCGACACCACCATTCGTCTTCACTAACTCTTCCGCCTCCCCGCAGAACCCCACAGGGACGGGAGGTACTAGAATCACCTCATCCGGATCGTATTCTAGTACCGCAGCTGGAGGATCACCCTCTTCCTCCCCGGGTACATCTTCCGGCTATGCAAGTTCAGGAACGGCGGCACCGATACCTCCTAGTACGGGTGTTTCGAGCCAGTCGATTCCCACGTCGGGCACTCTTTCATCCGTTCCATTTCCGATTACGAATGGGAGTGTCTCAGTTACCAGCACAGGGACATCGCCGCCCGGTACTGCCAGTTCGATTACCTTACCGTTGTCATCTAGTTCACTTCCTACGAACTCATCAAACACTACCCCAGTAGAGACAAGCCGGTCAGTTCAAGAACGCCACCCCTTGATGAAGATGGTTTCTAATCTTCTTGTTCCCACAGTGCCAGCTCCCCAGCACTTGCAACATCAGGCTCAACGGGAAATCCTAGCGTACTACCAACACTGGGATCAAGTGTTCGATTTACTTCAAGCGCGCCATTCCCGTCAAATAGCAGCGTAATAGGAAGTGGTACAGCTTCGCGAGGCCTGACTACTTCGAGTAGTTCCGCAGCCCCTTCACAGCCTACAAACTCGACGATGCCGCGAACGACTGCATCTACCACTGTAACTACCCCTGGAGCAGTTTCTCCGATTTCCAGCACTGGTACCTTGCAGCCTTCCTCGCCGCCATTCCCTATGATTAACTCAACCACGCCTCCGTCTTCGATTGCAAGTGGCGTATCAGGCACTGGGACTGTCGGTCGTCCTACAGCATCTTCATTTAGCAGTACAGTGCCGAGAGAGACTTCGATTACTTCGACTCCGTTCCCTTTGTCCAATTCCACAGCAGGGGTCCTCCCAACAAGTATATCAACGGGACTTGGAAGTGGGACGACAGTCAACATCCCTACGTCAGTCCAGCCAAGCAAGTCAACTTCCGTTTACGCATCCCGATTGAATACCACTCTTTCTGTTTCAGAAAGTGGAATGTCCTCTCAGACAAGCAGCATCACACCGACGCCGCCAACCGGCTCAGCTTCGCTTCCTAGCGGCAGTCCAACAATTTCCGGGGGAACTGTTTCCTTCACTGTTCCATTGACCTCGAGTGTTCCCTTCCCAATCTCGAATAGAACTACTTCCATTCCCGGAACCGGAACAGGTCCTGGCTCATCTGGGACAGGAGCCTCCAGCGTCTATACCTCCGCACCGGCTGTTGGTTCCACTTCTGGATCTCTCCTGCCTTCCAACATCACCGTGACGGGGTCTCTTCCACCCGGAGGCTCTTCTGTCGCACCAAGCTCCCTGAGCATATCGAGCTCACCGCCATTCCCAATTGGAAACTCTACGACAGCTGCTGGCCCAACAGGAAGTTCAACTGGTACTGGAGGGTTGGCACCGACTACAGGGATCTCCTCAGCATCTCTCCCTTTCCCGCCAGCCAACTCAACGGCTTTGAGCAGCCTGTCAACTAGAATTTCAGGTACACCTTCAAGCTCCGGCACGGAGATAAGTGGTGTAGAGCCCACAGGCGGAACCTCGACTGCCCCATTCCCGATAACCAATGGAACCAGCATGGCTAGCCCAACAGGCTCGGCCCCATCTGGGACGGCTCCATTTGGGTCCGGAAGTCTTACCACCGTCCCAACACAGTCCCCAGGCTCAGCCCCCTTCCCTACCCTCAATTCCACATACACAATTGTACCATCAGGCACAGGATACACGGCCTCTTCTGGAGCTCCTGGGACTGGCAGTTCAACAACTCCATCAGCGTCAGAGACAGCTGCGCCGTTCCCGATCGGCAATTCCACCACTCTGGCCCCGACTGCTACAGGAAGTAGGGGCTTTACAACACCTTTCCTAAGTTCTGGCTCTATTCCCGTTGGCTCTAGCAACAGTATTGGGTCTTCATCGTTGTATCCGTCTGAGAGTTCGGCCCCTTTCCCTATATCCAATTCTACGAGAACGGTAGGCCCAACGGGGAGCGGCTCTACCACATCGCTTGGACCATCCAGAAGCAACACATTCCCAAGTGTTGCTTATGGAACAACGAGTACCACTACGGCGTCTGCCACTCCCTTCCCTATCTCGAACACAACATCACCTTTGGCACCAACCGGGACTGCACCGCCACAGACATCCTCACCTTCCGGCACCGGGCTAGGTTCCTCCTCATATCCTATCAGCAACACCGCCCCATTCCCACTGCTTAACTCCACGACAAGGGGATTTCCGACCGGCGGAACGGGTACTGCCAGCTCATCACCAGGTACCGCGGCCTCGGGCCCAGTACCCGGAACTACGACTTTCAGTGGACTCACTCCTGGAAGTTCTGTCCCCTTCCCATTCTCCGACTCAACATCAACTTCAGGGCCTATCGGGTCTGGCACAGGGATTGGGACAACGCCACAGGCGTCAACACTTCCTCCTGGGCTCTCGACCGCCCCCTTCCCCTACTCAAATACGACCACCGGGACTGGTCCTGGTACGGGGACCGGAGGGGCGACTCTGTCATCTGTCTTGACAACGGCCACTCAGGTTTCGGGTAGTGAAGCGCCGTTCCCTATCTCCAACGCAACACTAGCTCCAGGATCGACAGGAACCGGAACATCCCCAACACTCCCTACCCCTTCAAGCGGAACTTCAACTGCCTCGGCTCTCACAGGAACCACAATGCCCTTCCCATTTTCCAATGCAACCTCCACCTCGAGTCTTCCAGGAAGCGGGGCTGTTTCGGCCAGTCCCTCTGTTGGGACTGGCGTCTCTTCGCCTCCTTCAATCTCAGAGACCACACCGTTCCCAATCTCGAACGGAACATCAAGAACTGTAGGCCCCACTGAAACAATAACACCGGGTAGTACCGCAAGCACTGCCCCATTTCCATTCTCCAACACGACGTTATACAGTGGCCCGATTGGTAGTGGCAGCGGCCCTACAGCACCAAGCTCAGGGACTGGGGGCGCTTCGACAGCAACTGCGTTTCCCCCATTTTTCAACGGAACAGCAACCCCAAGCACAACCCCCCCGGGGAGCGTATCCTTCACCCCAACCCTTGGAACAGGCCTTTCAACGTCGGTACCTACTGGAACTGGGGGCTTCTCGTCAATTCCCACCGCACCATTCCCAATCTCCAACTCAACCGCAACTACTGGGCCGACCGGAACCAGAACTGGACTCAGTAGCCTACCCACAGCAAGTGTTCCGCCATTTCCCATTTCCAACACGACAGCCTCTGCTGCACCAACAGGAACCGGGAGTGGAGTCAGCAGTTTACCCACAGGGGGCATTCCTCCGTTCCCGATCTCGAATGCAACGACCATCGCCGGGCCAACAGGAACTGGGACTAGAAACCCAACCAGTCCAGTATCCAGTCCCATGTCGGTTGTTTCGGGGTCTGGAGAGGCAGGTCAGCCTACATCCTCCGTTAGCACGGCACCGTTCGTGTATTCCAACTCAACATCATGGGTGGGCCCAACAGGAACCAATGCCACTGCCGCAGCACCAACAACCACCCCATTTACCCCTACGAACAGAGGCAGCACGGGCACTGCGTCTTCATCCGGTCTCGGCAGCGTACCCACTTCCCTGCCGACATCAACGTTACCACCGTTCCCTATCTCAAACTCAACATCTCGAGCTGTGACCGGCACGGGGTTTTCTTCCGGTTCACTTCCGGGCTCTGGCACAGCTCTTAGCACCGGGACCGCCCAGACTCCCTTCTCAAGTGGACTTTCGTCCACGGTGCCGTACCCACTCTCCAACTCCAGCCTCACAGTCGGATCAACTGGTCCGACTGGTATCTCGAGCATCGGGATGGGTTCTTCAAGCGAAAGCTCTGTGCCCACGCTATCAGCGACGTCTGCGAAGCCTCCGTTCCCGGTTTCTAATACTACCTCATTCGGTAGGCCAACGAGCTACCCTTCAGGAACTGCAACTATGGGTTCGCCAACAACTTACCCCAGCTCCGAAGCTGCACCATCCCCAAGCTCGGCCTCAGGTAGAGGACCAACCGCTCCTTCTTCCGAGCAGCCACCGAAATCCTCATCTGTGCCTTTTCCATACACCAACTCGTCGTCCCCAACTTTGGGCACTGGATTCAGCACCGGGGCGTCTGGACCTCGCAGCACTGGGTCAGCACTCTCCTCTCGTCCCCTCAGCACAGGCGGTCCCAGTGCAACTCCCTCCATGGCACCTTCCGTTACTGCGCCTTATCCCGTAACAAATTCTACCTCGTCGCCAAGACCAGTAAGTGGAAGGCCCACGGGCACCGGGGCCGGAACCGTATCCGCAACGCCCAATCCAAGTAGATCAAGCTTAACGACGGCCCCTCTCCTGCCGACAGGCAGCTCTTCGACACGACCCGGCGCATGGTCATCCAGCATCACAGCAAGGCCAAGCCCCATATCAACACCTCCATATCCATGGATCAACGGAACAGGCACTCTCTCCTGGGATTCGACCTGCACACCAATTTGGATCCCTGATCCAGAGCCCACATCCGCTTCTAACAAGACTCACACACCGTTGGCAAGTACAACAAAGAAACCTCGCATCACAACTCATTACACGCCAAGATACACTCCCGGCTTTACTCCCACATCTTCCTGTAACGAGACCACGTTCTTGACCTTGCGGTCCTCTTTGAGATGGCCGAACGCAACAACTGGGGCCAGAGGCAGCATTGGTGAGCATTACCCACGGCTATTTGCTTGACTAGGTGCTGAATGCTTCATCAGGAACGGTAGGCACCACTTCACTGTTGTCAACGCCGAAAACAGAGACTACCAAGTCAAGTGTCAACCCCTCCTCTCCGGTGTCAAGCAGATTCGCAAGACCAACTATCGACCGAGGGTCGGGACCATTGGATCATCACCATAACCACAGCAAATTTGATCCTCTAGACAATGTCAGGCGTTATGTGAGGCGAAGCTGAGAGCAAATTTGGGTTGAGCTCAAAACGCAGGCTGGCCTACCGGGGTTCATCGGACATACTTAATGTGTCTTTTGTAATTTGAACCAGAATTCTGCGCAGAAACTCTAGGGGTGTTTTATTTGGGGCGGGGCGGTATATTTTACGGGAAATAGTTGGGCAAGTTGGTCACGACAACCGCTGGCTGGCAATAATACAGATGCAATCTATTGTGCACGACGGGGCAGAAACTGGCGCGCCTGGGTGACATACAGCGGCAAGTCTCTTGATTGGATTAACATGATGGTCTGGAACCAGGAGATGGGCGTGTGCCGGGCTTGGGCTCCCGTTCACCAATTCTCCGCAGCAAATATCAGTTGACGACCTCACCCGTGGAGTCGCTGTCACCAACCCCAAGAGGTTGTCGCCAATCAGAACAGTTGCTTCTTCCTCAGGGCGGCTTATATTGGCAATATACAAACCTATGATCACTTCTCGGCCACTGGATGACTCCTCAGCTAACTCCAGCCTTCTAGCCTCGTTTCTAACGGCGTTGACCCATTGCCCGGCAGTTGACTGCCGAGACCCACAGCGGTTCGGCCCGCGAAGTGATGTGCATGAGACTAAACTCACGTGAGTTAGGAGTCTTGGCACGTCCTTGGGGTTCACCGAAGGTGCAGTTCTCGCCATTCTCATGACCATCTAATGACGAACCAGAAGAGCAGGAGGAGAAGGCCAATGTGTATTTATAGCTCCTGCGCCTATGAATTTGCTCGCTTCGCGTTTTCAGGCCATCACCCTATTTACCCCTGAGCCCCTGAGCCGTCGCCTCACCCGCAGACGCACGCCACGCCATCATGCATCACAAAACTCCACAACCAAGACCACACAAAAAAAGAAAGTGGCCGGAAAAAATGACAAAAATTTTGTGCTTGCGGTTTATGTGGATCGAACACATGACCTTCAGATATCAAGGAATCTTGATGGATTGAAGTGAGACTTCAGTCTGACGCTCTCCCAACTGAGCTAAACCCGCTTCCTCAAGTCGCTGGTTGTGGTTCGGGGAAAAGAGTGATAAGAACCGTTTGCCCCCTTCCTAATCAAACCGCCGGCCCCGAAGTCGGGAAAGGGGGTGCAACTTTCAGAGTGCAGCAATGATATTGGCTGGAGGAGCGCCCAGCGAAGCCTGGCCGTCTTCTGCTGGGGATTGTCGAACTGATGGATGCCCACGTCCCAGATTTCGGACCAGCAATGATCCGGTAGGAAGTTTCGTACGCAGGCAACTGTTGCTCACCCTTGTATTGAAGCGTGGACAACTGCCACCCCGTTGTATGCCTGCATGTGGGCAAAGCTGATAGCCGTCCCCTTTGGCGCCGGGTATAGGACCACCACGGCCCTGCACCAGGCTGGCAATTGTTGGGCTTGCTTTGAAGAAACATGTTGAGAATTTCGTGATCGGGCGGACAGACGAAATTCAGTACGTATGGCTCAACTGTTGCACCCCTCTGCAGGAGCAAATCAACCGTTTTTCTATCCCCCTTCTCAACAGCCATGCAGAGTGGGCTGCGGTCACCAGGTGGGTTTATCCTCGCGCCATGGTCCAAAAGAGCTTCCACAATTATTATTCGGCCAGTCTGAATCGCTTTTTCCAGGTAGGATCCGGCTTCGCTCCCCCTTGCAGCAATGGCCGGATCAGATCGGCTGAGCAGCAGTTCTCGATGGCAAATGTGAGTGGCAACATAAGCTCCTTTCCTAAATACTTTATTTGGAGCTCGACATCGGCTCCCTTTTCAAGAAGCAGTTCATCAACTCCAACGTGGCAGATGTGGTTCGCTTTGATGGCAGCTACAAGCGGGGGTGTGTTGCGCTCGGCTATAGCCAGCCCTGATACCTAGGTATCAACACCATGTTCGAGAAGCAACCGAGCCATCTCGAGGTGGCCGCCAATGATCGCGAGCAACAGGGGGCGTTAGATTGGTACCTTTTCCGCATTTGTGACGCCATCTCCTGCGTCGAGCAGACACTTTGCGATCCGCCGGTGATTCTTGCTTGCGGCCAGCATAAGTGGTGTGCACGAGGCAAAAGTAAAGGCCAATATTTCGAGATACCTTAATACGGTATCGTCCAATTTCTGCGAGGACTGCCGACATCGAGCTCGCTCCTGGATTGCCGATTTGACTGTAAAAGTTTCAAGACGAGATTGCGCACATGACGCGGTCCAGCCATCTTGGACGCGGTAGCGTCAACCGAGACGTTAGGGACAATAACCCCCGACAACTGGGTGTAGAACACGCCGTGGTCAGATTGATGGTAATCTCGCCGAGTAATTTGTCAGCAGAAGGTAGGTCAAATCCATCAGTACCAGAAGATTGGAGAAGAAATTGCTTGACTGAATGGTGAATCAACCTCAGTCAACTGCTCTTCGTCGACAGTGACAAGGCTACTGCAGCAAACGTATGCGTGCCCTTTCCTTTTGACGGTGGATTTCTGAGTCAGAGAACTTCAGCGTGCGGCGATTTACCCGTGAGCTCTGCTCCTCGACAGTCTCGCTTGTGAGCAGGTCGGCTTCATCTCTGATCACGTTTGCCCACTTCTTCAAATCTGGCTCGCAACTCTTGAGTTCAGAGTCCGTCAGGGATGATACCAGTCGTGCGAGAAGAGAGGCTCTTGACTCCCTGGGCAGATGGTGACAGAGACGGACCACGGCTATGAAGTACATGGGCATCATCAAAGACGAAAGGAGGCCATAAACTCCTCCATGCTCTCTCAAAACAAAGACCCATCCCTCCGGCAACAAGGCCAAAGAAAACCTCCCCCATGTCTCAACGTACCCACCACCACCTACCTACTCATAACTCTCCAGCACCACCCTAATCCCCTTTGTCCCCTTCCAGGGAATCGGAATGAAGTAATCCGCCGCCATCATCGCATCCTTCTCGTCCGTCTCAAACAGCCTCATCCGCCCTCCCCCAACCTCTCCCCTTCCGCCCTCCTCGCCAGGCCCATCCCAAATCCTCCATAGCCTCGCCATCGCCAACGTCATCTCCGCCTGGGTCAACCAGAGTCCCAAACAAGCTCTGGCGCCGCCGCTAAAGACGGTAAAGTACTTGTCCAGTCTCTCCGCGTCCGGGCCGAACCACCTGTCTGGGTTCCAGGAAAAGGGGTCGGCGTAGATGTCCGGGTTGGTGAGGGTGTGGTAGTTGGACATTCCCACTGATGGTATAATCTGTTAGTCCAACGGTTTCATCGTAGCAATGAGGACAGGATGATGGTTTGACATACCTGGGACGCCTGGCGGAATCACATACGACTTGGTCTCCCCCGACGCGGTGGTGTGGGTATATGTAAGCGTCTCGTCGGGACAGACGCGAGCGGAGCGTCCGGAGGCGCCCAAGGAGTGGCGGAGGGTTTCCTTGATGATGGCGCGAAGGAAGGGGAGATTTTCTAGCTCCGCTACGGGAACGGCCACGTTTGGATCAGGGATGGCGGCGTTGAGTTCAGCTCGCAGGCGGGCGAGGATGTGTGGCTTGTGAAGGAGGTGGAAATTTGCGATGGCGAGGGCCCATGATGAGGTGAGAGTGCCAGCTTGCACGATGGTTCGGCCTTCGTCGGCAAGGCGGGCGAGGGATTTTTCGGCAGGGGGCAGGGTCTCGGAGGAGAGCAGGTCGTGGAAGATGGTGCGGTGGGAGACGTCGAGCTCCCAGCGGGCCGTGTGCTGGGTTTTGGCAATGGCGGCGATGGTAGCGTGGATATCCTTCTTCATCTTGAGGAAGCCTCGCCAGCCAGGGACGAGAGCACCCGAGATGAACTCGGGCAGGGCGCTGATAAGGGTCAGGACGATCTCGTAGTGTTGGACGTATTTGCCGTAGTGAGTGCCAGTGAGGAAGTGATCGGTAACAGGTTTCCCGTACGATGGGTCTTCGATGAGATGGTCGGACCTGGCGAAGGCGTATTCGTTGATGATGTCGTTGGTGAGAGCAGAGTAGGGGTAGAGGATATCGATGGGCTTTTTCTCAGCGGCTTTGCCGTCCGAGTGTAGGCGAGACAGGAGGGCGTTTACGCGCTCTTCGATGACAGGTTGGAGGGAGCGGACGGATTGTTTGGAGAAAAAGGGGTTGAGGGCGGCGCGGCGGATTTTGTGGAGGTCATGTTCGACAGTGCCGATGCCGCCGCCGTCGGCCGCGAATTGCTTGGTGTAGAAGCGCCAGCGGTCTCGTCTTAGGCCGGCGCCGTAGAGCTGGGGGAAGAAGTCAGGGTCGTAGATGTGGATTTCCTCGGGGTTGATGCGGATGATGGGCCCGTATTCTCTGTGAAGATCCCTCATCTTGAAGACATACTGCCCGCCGAGGATGATATCGTAGTAGAACTCATACCACCATGTCAGCGCTGCAAGTCGCGGGCCGGGAATGTGGGCAATGGGACTGAAGTAGAGCCGCCATATGACGCCATAGAGCGTGTATACACCCACAAGGCCAATTGACCCTGCGATATGAGTTGGCGTCAACGATGCGATGAGATCGATGATAGCCATGTTCGATGGTGTCCTGGTCGCTGACACAGACCGAGACAAGAAGTGTCAACCAAATTGACGACTGGAGAGAGGCATCCAAAGCAACAAACAAAGCTAGTTTTTTTCGTCAACCCGGGATTCAAGAACCCAAGGTCAAGAGCCAGAACCGTCGGACGAGCCCCTCTCATGTAGCTTTATGGTGGGCGGCACCGTGTAAGTCGTACCGGCTCCCCCCGGCGACCGGCTGCCGACTTCAGCCACAGCCCTCCCCCACCTCGCCGAGGACATGTTCTGAGAGGTCAACCGTTCCGATATCCAGCCTCATTTTGCCTTGCCGTCCATTCTCGGCCAGTGAGACGCCGGTACTGGGCTGCAGGGCGTCAAAAGTCGTCAACTTGCTCCTTTCGGTCATGCCAAGATGCGGTATTCGATCGTGATGGGACACCCTCCCCTCGTCTTGTACTACCCCAAAGTCCTTGACGGCTGCGGCTAGTACCGCAATCTCTCGCAACAGTGAGATTTACGTCTTTTAGGTATAACGGCTACCAGGCCCCCTTACAAACCCCGTGCCAGGCGCGTGCCAGTCGCGATTAACTGCCACTAACCTCTGAACGAGGTTTAGCGGCCGCGATTCTCTTGCGGAAGGTGTTATATAGGTACGCCGCTTGCCTTTTTTGAGCTGAGGTGGCGTGCGGAAGTGGTCTGTACCAGGTCTAGGTAAATCCCACTTCTGTGAGAGACCCCGGTACCGTATTATTCCACAAAGTTGGCTTTTACTCGGACACCGTGCACGCCTCGATAGGTTTATCAGAGGCCTTACGCAAAGCCATCAAGCGCTCCTTGCACGATAAATACGCCATGGGCTGTATTCGGCAAGGCCTTTACGGCACCAAAATAGGGGTCTGTACAGCTAACACAGGCTAGCTTACAGCGTTGCAAAACGCCTCGGACAAACCTATCAAGGCGTGCACGGTCTCCGAGTAAAAGCCAATTTTGTGGAATAATATGGAATAATACGGTATGCATCTGCGCTGCAGCCTGCGGATGATGCCCCGGTTACGCGGGTAGGGAGCTGACACCCCGCCATAACGTGGATTTTTGTTACTTTTGCCCCTACAAACCCTACTCGGCTCACGCCCAGCGTCAATCCTAAAACTCTTTCTCCACAGCACACGCGAAAATACCACTGCAAAGGCGCTCCGCAACCCGCTGCGCAGTGGTTTTGCAGCGCAGTGGTTTTGCAATCCACTGCGATCAATTGTGTGGTGTTTTTCATTGCGCAATAGGTTACGCAGTGTTTTTGCAGTGGTGTTTTCGCAGTGCGCTGTGTGGAAAGGGTCTAAATTGACACCAGGCGTGAGCCGAGTGTGGTTTGCAGGAGAAAAGTGCTTCGAAGTTGTGGAAATCCAAGTTATGGCAGGGTGTCAGCTCCCTACCCGCGTACCGGTGGACAAACATCGGGACGCCCCCAATATCCAACACTTGCCGCCCCAACCTGCTGGAAGATGGGACGAAGTGACGAACCTGACCCTCTGGCCATCCCCCCTCCATGACGAGTCCCTCATCCGAACGAGCCGCACTGCGATCCAATTCACCGCCGCTCATGATGTGCCCGATACATCCCTCTAAACACTGACTCACTCTCCATCAACACCCTCGGACTATCACACTCCACCAATTTCCCTTGCCTCATCACCGCGACCCTATCAAATCTCTCAATAAACGTAAACCGATGCAGCACCGAGATCACCGTAGCCTCCCTGAATTCCCTCTCGATAACATCTTGCATAACCGCCTCAGTCTCCTCGTCCACACTGCTCCCCGCCTCGTCCAAAACCAGCACCTTCCCACCCACCGACACCGCTCTGGCCAAGCACAACAACTGCCTCTCTCCCTGTGACCACTCGCCCCCATCGAGCTCAGCATTCAGGCCTCCGACGGATAAAACCCGCTCCCATAATCCCACTGAACGAACTGCATTCTCAATCTCCTCGTCTGAAGCCTTGCCTCTCGGGTCAATGTTGAGCCTCACCGTGCCCGGAACGAAGTAAGCATCTTGAGGGATGACGTTGAGGCAAGAGCGCAGGGTTTCCGGATCGAGAGGGAAGATGTCGACGTCATCGAGGGTGATTTGGCCTGATGTGAGAGGAAGAAGGCGCAGGAGAGTCATTACTAGAGAGGTCTTGCCGCTGCCGGATGGGCCGCAGATGGCAAGCTTCTCGCCCGGGGAAATGGCCAAGTTGACGGACGAAAGCGTTGGAGGCGAGGATGGCCTGGAGAAGTTCGGTAAGGTTTGATCTGGAGAGGAGGAGCAGGTGGCTGACGAGTAGCTGGCTGAGATGTCCTTAAAGTGGATTGCGCCATCAGCTGGCCACCCCGATGGTGGTGAAGCGAGGGCCAGTGGCTCAGACGGAGTGTTCTGCACAAACTGCCGGACGCGGGCAACGGCCCCGATGGATGTCTCAAGCTTTGTCCAGGCCCTGCCAATGTTAGCCCCTACGTGATGGAAGGAATCAGGTTGCTGACTCCTTAGGCCAAGCGCGCAAGGCATCGAAGAAATCTTCCCAAGAGCTGGGTCGACCTACTGTATCGTCTGCGTAAGCAGTGAGTTGAACTCCAAGATCAACACCAGCGCCACACCCTGAGCCCCTGGGCTCAGATCTCCTGAGGTAGACGTCGCCACGGCAACAAGGACCACAGCCAAGCCGCCAACAACAAGATCAAGGACTAGCGATAGCCACTGTTGGATACACAGCAGCATACAGAAGGGGCGCTGCGAATAGTTCAGCATCTCAGAATGTAACCTGTGGAAAGCGGCGCCCCAATGAAAGGCCCTAATGGTAGCCACCCCCTGAGCAGTCTCGATGAAATGCTTGTATAACGGCGCCTTCGCTTCGATGTCGATTAATCGGACTTGTCGCGATGTACGAAGATAGTATCGTTGCACGACAAACAGTGTTGTTCTTAGAACTGGTATTGCCGCGGCGAGGTACTTGCCCATAACAGAGATAATGATCAGTTGAACAAGACAAGAGGCTGCACCGGTGGTAAACTGAATCGCCTGCGAGGGCAAAGTCATGTCGATGAGATCCATATCCTGACTAAACCTGTTGGTGATTGTACCAGTGTCGGTCTTTGAAAGAAAGAGAACGGTGCCCTGCATCTGGTTAGCAGCTTCGCGATGAGCTGAGTTAAACTGTTAATCCATAGGAAGGTCTATGAATGAAGAAGAGGCCTCATAAGCAGAGGAAGTGGCCTTGTTAAAATGATGAAGAGCTTCGTAAGAATGACAAGACCCCGGATGGCAGAATAAAAGAGCCGTACCTGAGAGTAGCCTCCAGCAGATCAGCATGCAGTCTCAATGCTGTGTTTTTAATGACATGGATAAAGAAGATGCGGCACTCCAAGAAGGGCCCCAAGTTCGCCAACACAACAATCACAGCGTACACACCCAGATAAAAACCGAGCTGTTGGTTGGGTGACTGCTCATTTGCCCCTGTCCACCGACCGATCCATATGGCTAGCAGCTTTCAGCTCCAAATATCAACTGTTGAGTGAGAAGGGGAAAAGACTTACGCATCACAGACGTGAAGACAGCGCCGGCAAAGGTCCAGAATATCCAGAAGAAGGCGGTAACGAGGCCTGCGCTCCGAGTATAGTACTCGTAAACCTCCCAACTGCCGGACCTTCTTGTAAGGTCCAACGCCTCCTCGGGGGTTACTTTTGCGCTTTTTGAGCTCGTCTCATGATGGCTCTCAACGTCAGAAATTCCTTCGCTAGCCCCCAGACCCGCCTCCGCCCGCTCAACGAACCTGTTTCCCCGCTGCAGAATCCCATCGTACGCTCCCGTGTCGGAGATTGTCCCGCTATCTAGGACAATGACGCGGTCCATGAGTGGGAGAATGCGCCCTATGCCATTTATGGTCAGGAGAGCCCGACTCTCTTCGGAAAGATGCACCTACGAGAGTGCGTAGCCACCACAACCGACACCCCTGTGCCTGTCGAAAATACCCTTCCCTGTCAAACAGTTTCGGCATAACCAGGTTCACCGTCTTCGGGTCGAGACCACTCAAGACATCATCTAGCACTACCACGGAGAGCCTCGAATAGATTGCTCGCGCGAGTGCCTGTCTTCCACGTCAGCGACCATCCAAATACCGAACAGCATTCTCGATCAGAAACGGCTGCGTGAACCCAAACACCGCCAAAGTCACCCTCGGCGGCACCGCTGCCGCAAACGTCCACACATTCGCCCTCCATACCGCCTTGATCAACCTATACCTCCCGCCAACCCCACCCCTCTTCCACGCCTCATCCAACGCCCTCCCCGCCTTCTCCTCCTCCAACTCCGCATCCACCTCGGTATACCCTCTAGCGTCAATATCTTCCCATATCCCTGCCGAACGAAGGGCAACACCCAAGTGAAGAAACTCCTAGCCCAAAAGTTGGTAGTAGTCTCCGCGGTTGCTACTTCTTTGTAGCCGGGTCGCAAGAACCTGGTCTTCTTGAGTGATTCTACAATGACCAAAAGAAAGGAGGTCACGAAGACGACCGTCCATGCAGCTGTGGGGAGAGTAGCAGACGGGAAAAGGTACAGTGTCCGCAGGCGCGGCAGGGCCAGCAGGGTCGAGAAGGAGAAGTAGAGAACCAGGAGGTCGGAGGGATGAGAGGACCGTTGGTCAGAGAGGAAGGAATGGATAGCGGCAGATAGGGTAGCGGCGAGCGAGAGGATGGATGAGGCGAGCGAGAGGCGGGTTTGGAGGGTGGGAAGAGCGAACCGGGAGAGGAAGAAGACGAGCTGGGAGGTGAAGAGGAGGGTAATGAGGGCCTGGATGACGGTGTTAGTGGTTGGAGATCAGGGGTGTTTTGGAGTCTGGACTTGCGAGTTTCCATGCTGCAAGGCGGTAGCTTGTCAACTTGATGGGGGTGTTGTAAAGGGAGGGTAGTCGGAGAGGGAGCAAGAGAAGGAAGAGCGCGGCTGGGAGCGCAACGAAAAAAGCGTCTTCGAAAAGAAGACTGAAGTCGAAGGCTCGACACGCACTGTCTACGCGGGGACCGAAGTGGCCGTCGCTGTTGGAAGGACAGGCCTCGGAGGGCACCATTGTCGCTATGCCGTGAGCCGATACACTAGTAGCTAAGCCGGAGAAAAGGCGTGGGCCAGTTCGTGCCTAGAGACCCCCAAAACGGCTCCGACGCCATTTTTATTTTGGTGGTTCGCCAGCCTCGTCACCAGTTGCGCGTTCGTGCATTTTGCCAACGCCCATTTGGGCAGGTGCAAAGAACGGATCAGCGGCGCTGCCTAAGATCCCAACCCTTCAACCAACTTCAAAAGGCATATTTTACGCACAAAATAGGAACACAGAAAGATTTGCATGCCTTCTTTCCTGCAACGGAGACAGCAAGAAGACAGTAGGGAGGTCTTGGAGGTTGTATTATAGGGGTGAAATTATTCTTCGTCAGGCTTATATTTGCTACCGTCCATGGGTAGTCCATTTCGTCAAACTGCAAGAATTTCCTTCTTATCGTACTCGAGCTCACAGCGTTAGCGTCCTCTGACATAGATCGCGGCCTGGCTCTATTCTGGCTGGTACGGGAGCCCAAAGCGGATTTCGGCCTGGCGTTGGGTGTGCTCCGTGAAGTTAGGTAGCGAGCCAACTGGCACTCAGCGAGTTGGTGAGGACGGTGTCAATGTCGCGGGTCAGATGTGACCACGCCGCTCGCCGCTAGCATCCCATGTTATACAAAGGTCTTGCGGTTGAGACAGCCTTTTGATGCTACTGATATCCAGGTGCCTTGAGTTTTCCTCTTCTAGGGCCAGGGGATGCTTTTGTTATCAGCAACAGTCCCATGATGTTCTTGAGAGTGTCGAGAGTAGGTATTTTACCCTCCTTGGCCATTTTGATGTGTTGTGTTAGCAGATCGGTTGCTAATTAGAAATTACCCCAATGGTTCGTTACCGTAGTGGGGGCCTGAGCCTGGCGACTACAGGTGTGTCGAAAATATTACACAGTTATGCAACATGCCATGTCAGGGCAACATCGAATGTTTTACAGCGGGTGGCTGAATTGAGGCCTCTGATTGGCTGGATGGCCCGCGCACGGACCAAAATTGCAAGGGTTAGGGTTATTGGCTGCACACGCAGCAAGGGTGCGCGCTCGAAGCTTTGCGCAACAAGTAGTGGTTGCGAATAGCCTCAAGCGCGCGAAAGAAATAAAACGTTGCGAGGAATTGAACAGAGGTCTTTTCAACAAGCAAAACGGCCACTTAACCGCTCGGCCACTGGCCCGCTTGATTGAACTGTGAAATCCACTGCTCTTATTGCCATTGATGTAGGCTGAGGAAGGCACAACCCCAGGGGTGGCCACTTTTTTGTTTCGGCCAATCAAAGGGGCCCCTGGATGGGTGCGCTGTAACATGCCGTGTTGGGTCAACATTGGATGTTGAATCCACTGTAATTACAGGGGATCAACATGTCGTGTCCGCTCCTACAATATCCCACTATGGTAGGCATCTTAAGCGGCATTGAACCTTACCTAATTTGGGGCTTCCAAACGCCTTGTTGTGTAACTCTGACTGGACGCCTTGTACAAAGTATAAGTTCCAAGGGAATCCTCCGGTGACGAGCACGTGGTGGAAGAAATGAAATTGCCGGTCTTTGCGATACCTCGGTCTGAAGTAGCTTATGCCTTGTTGCATTCTTAAGAGGCCTTGATATCTTGGACAGAGGGGATGATATCTTTCTTCAATGCCTCTTTGCATTGCGAAAAATGGCCATTCTCTTTAATTCGCTACAACCCTCGATCAGTCCTGTTGA
This sequence comes from Podospora aff. communis PSN243, assembly GCA_033296975.1. NCBI lineage: Eukaryota > Fungi > Ascomycota > Sordariomycetes > Sordariales > Podosporaceae > Podospora > Podospora aff. communis PSN243. The sequence continues at coordinate 316,780 of MU865922.1, forward strand.
TGGTCAAGCTCACTTCTTCCACCGCGTGACAGGATACCAGGTGACAAGGAACGCCGGGGTGAGGGAACAAGCGTGGCGTGGTGTGAGTCGGTGGGGTCTGTCTGGCAGGAGAATCTACGTACGCGGGTAGGGAGCTGACACCCTGCCATAACTTGGATTTCCACAACTTCGAAGCACTTTTCTCCTGCAAACCACACTCGGCTCACGCCTGGTGTCAATTTAGACCCTTTCCACACAGCGCACTGCGAAAACACCACTGCAAAAACACTGCGTAACCTATTGCGCAATGAAAAACACCACACAATTGATCGCAGTGGATTGCAAAACCACTGCGCTGCAAAACCACTGCGCAGTCGATTGCAAAAACCACTGCGTTGTAAAACCACTGCGCAGTCGATTGCGAAAAACCACTGCGTTGAAAAAACCACTACGCAGTGGGTTGCGGAGCGCCTTTGCAGTGGTATTTTCGCAGTGCGCTGTGAAGAAAGAGTTTTAGATTGACGCTGGGCGTGAGCCGAGTAGGGTTTGCAGGAAGAACTGGCAAAAGTATCAAAAATCCACGTTATGGCGGGTGTCCTCCCTACCCGCGTAGCTGGAGCCGTTGAGAACCATCACTACTAGCCAAGGTAGACGCAAAGTCACGAGACCTGTCAACAGCGAGTTACTGTTACGAAACCTACCTCCCGAATCTGCAACCTAGCATGAGCCCTCGGGAGATTAAGCTTTACATCTAGCGGATGCTTGGATGCGCTGTGCCTGGAAAGACTCAAAGACCCAGTCAGTCGGGACCGCCAACAAGTGTGGGCACAAAAAGTTTCTGTCTGCTACCGCCACTCCATTCGCTCCTGGGACGTCGCTTTGGCAGTCCATTGCCGCAGCGGAGGATTGTTGAGCACGTCGAGCATGTTGGGGAGAGCGCAGTTGAGAAAAACCAAGGAGGTGCCTGTCGACGTGGAGTGTCGAGTGTCTGCCCCGTGTGAGAACACTGGCGGCGTTGAACAGGAATTTGTTTGCCCGTCCGTGATCGCATGAGGCTCACATCCTGCTTCTGGAAAAGCAAAGTTTAGTTTGTGGGTGCAAAGCGATCGAGTTTTCGCGGGATGGCGCAAAGCTGAGAACGAACAAGGCAAATACCTGTTGGTATTGCCCATATTGGTCGAGGAAACGCTATTGCCACGGGAGCGAATAATCTGCAGCAGCGGTCATGGCTCTCCGGAAATCACCGGCTCCGTACAGAGAGGCCGGCCGAGGGGCGAAGGAAGACGCCCTTCATGGGCGATCTCTGCCATACAATGTGGCAGAAGAAAGGAGCCTGGCCGAAAAACGCCTGTAACATTTCTGTAGCCTTCATAGGTCAAGAAGGTATACGTTTTTTGCGTACCTTTCCGCATGTAAAACATGCCTCCACACCGATTCATAAGCTCTTCTCGCAGCCCCCAGAGGGTTTCCTTGTCGGAAGAGGGCATGCCACTTCTGTGCTGCCTTCCCGCATGTGAAAGACGCCTCATTGTCACAGTCGAAGGGGTCTGCCCAATACCGATAGATGGATCTGGATTTTCGATTTCTGATATTTTTTTTTGCGTTTGTGGCCAGCTTGAACTCATGGGGACCTGGAGCTCGGTCACAGAAAGCTTTACAGAGCTTCCTGTGGAGAGACTCGCCACAAATCAACTGCTTTGTTTGACAGCACAAAGCAAGCTTCTTGGGATGATCTGAGCTTCCTTCGGTTGGCAGGTCCGGTTGGCAAGGTTGGAGGGGCAATCGCACAGCCTCCGCTCGGGATACGGTGGCATTCGATTGGTCTCGAAAATTCTCCATGAAACGGTGCGATCGAGATTTCATTGGATCAACGAGCTGGCTACGGCTCAGGCATGCAGCAGTTCAAAACGCATTGCCGCCAGGTGGAGGCAGTCTCCCGTCTCCAGCCTGGAACCAAGGTAGATAGGGCGGCTGCTGGATTCCTGCCCAGACCCAAGAAGACATCCATGCGAGTCGTACTGGACCGCTGGAGAGGCGCGGCATGTTTCGTGGACGGCCCGGGGTGACCTAGATTCGGGGTTGTGAACGTTCTTGAAAGTTCATGGGGCAGGCGCTGGCGCTGGAAAAGCCGATAATGGCGGCGAATGACAGTGACTCACGCCGCCAACCGCGCGTGGGCAGCGTAGGCAGGTGTTTGCCCCAGAAAGATCCCTGGGGCATCCTTCGTTGGGCTGGAAGCTAGAAGCGGAACAGAGCCCAAGCCTGCACCGCTGGATCGCCCACTACCTAGGTACTTGCAAGGGTGGGATGATGGAGGGGTAAAAGCGTGGAGCGAAAGCGCGTTGAGGGGCAGCCTGGGCGACCATGCGCGTGCTCGGCTGGGAGAAAAAAAATATACATCTGGTCCACGAAAGCAATTTCTACAATAGCAGGCGAACAGGGGGATAAAGAATAGCCACATCGCCATATGGATTGCGCACACAACACGGAGCTTGATTCGGGTATTTGAGCGATAGCTGGGTGTTCGTGGTGGCCAGACAGTACATGGGTACCTCGAGGCATTTGACAGTGTGGATTGGAAACGCTGGGACCCACAGTTTTCGGTGCTAGTGCGCGTAGGTGGGGCAAAAAAATGTGAATGCTGCTACCCCGCTACCCCTCAGGATATTTATTCGAACGCTTCTGCTGTGCTTTCCCAAACTCTTCCCTTTGATCCTTCTTTCTTCGTCGCCATACCAACATTTCTGTTACCTGGCATTCCTCAGCTTCCAGCTCTTCATCTTCCAACTTGTCAATCAACCTTCAGCTTCATCACACAACACCGCCAACATGGGAAAGGAGGATAAAGCCCATATCAACGTCGTGGTCATAGGCCACGTAGACAGTGGTAAATCGACGACGGTAAGCAGAATTCTTCCATTTTGAGCGTCGCGATCTTGTCCGCGATCGACGAGATCGCGGGGGGCGGCTCGATGAGCAAGCAGTTGGCTGACAACCCCTCCAGACTGGTCACTTGATCTACAAGTGCGGCGGTATCGACAAGCGTACCATTGAGAAGTTCGAGAAGGTCAGTTGTATCCCGTCTCGCATCATTTCACTCCAGTTACATATCCCTGCCTCTATTTGCCTCGATTTCCCGCTTCGAATATCACAATTTTCCGCTACGCTGCGTCGCGTGGGAAAATCCGGCGGGGTTGAGCGCCCTCGAGCAACCCCGCCATTTTTTGCCCGCGCACGCCGCTTTCGAAAATTTCTGTGTGCCCCGCCTCGAGGGCCCCACTTTTTTGCAACCCCCACCAAACGCGAGACATCGACGCAATCAATCGAGCATGTGCTGACAGGATAAACAGGAAGCTGCTGAGCTCGGCAAGGGCTCCTTCAAGTATGCGTGGGTTCTTGACAAGCTCAAGGCTGAGCGCGAGCGTGGTATCACCATTGATATCGCCCTCTGGAAGTTCGAGACCCCCAAGTACTATGTCACCGTCATCGGTATGTCCCCTGCGCCTTGACCCCGGCCCCTCGACCCTTGCTAATGCAAGTCATTTCTGCAGATGCCCCTGGCCATCGTGACTTCATCAAGAACATGATCACTGGTACCTCGCAGGCCGACTGCGCCATTCTCATCATTGCCGCTGGTACTGGTGAGTTCGAGGCTGGTATCTCCAAGGATGGCCAGACCCGTGAGCACGCTCTGCTCGCCTACACCCTCGGTGTCAAGCAGCTCATCGTCGCCATCAACAAGATGGACACCACCAACTGGTCCGAGGCCCGTTACCAGGAGATCATCAAGGAGACCTCCAACTTCATCAAGAAGGTCGGCTACAACCCCAAGACCGTCGCTTTCGTCCCCATCTCCGGCTTCAACGGCGACAACATGCTTGAGGCTTCCGACAAGTGCCCCTGGTACAAGGGTTGGGAGAAGGAGACCAAGGGTGGCAAGTCCACTGGCAAGACCCTCCTTGAGGCCATCGACTCGATTGAGCAGCCCAAGCGCCCCACCGACAAGCCCCTCCGTCTTCCCCTTCAGGACGTCTACAAGATCGGCGGTATTGGAACTGTCCCCGTCGGCCGTATCGAGACTGGTATCCTCAAGCCCGGTATGGTCGTCACCTTTGCTCCCTCCAACGTCACCACTGAAGTCAAGTCCGTCGAGATGCACCACGAGCAGCTTGCTCAGGGTGTCCCCGGTGACAACGTTGGCTTCAACGTGAAGAACGTCTCCGTCAAGGAAATCCGTCGTGGCAACGTCGCCGGTGACTCCAAGAACGACCCCCCTGCTGGCGCCGCCTCTTTCACCGCCCAGGTCATCGTCCTCAACCACCCCGGTCAGGTCGGTGCTGGCTACGCCCCCGTCCTCGACTGCCACACCGCCCACATTGCCTGCAAGTTCGCTGAGATCCTTGAGAAGATCGACCGCCGTACCGGCAAGTCGGTTGAGAACAACCCCAAGTTCATCAAGTCTGGTGACGCTGCCATCGTCAAGATGATTCCCTCCAAGCCCATGTGCGTTGAGGCTTTCACTGACTACCCTCCTCTCGGTCGTTTCGCCGTCCGTGACATGCGTCAGACCGTCGCTGTCGGTGTCATCAAGGCTGTCGAGAAGGCCGCCGCTGGCTCTGGCAAGGTCACCAAGTCCGCTGCCAAGGCTGCCAAGAAGTAAATTCTTGTCTCAACGTCTTACCAACTTGCGAGCACCGTTCTGGTCCTGCTCGTCGACGGGGTCGCGTCAAGGATCGCGCGAACTCGTTACCGATTTCCTTGATTCGCGGGAGCACTAGGCTTTTTGTTATGGGGGCACTGATGAGAGGGTTTGGGCCGGGATTTCTTGAGAGTCAAAAACTTCTCACTATGTGCTAAAGTACAAGATAGAGCTTTGAGGTGCGATCTGCAATGAGGATTCCCTAATGATTCTGATGAACAATGCCTTGCTCTAATGTGGTGATGGTGTTGTGCATGTCTACCAACTGCCCTGTCTTCTCACCGACGTCCATGGTCGCATCGACCCCATGATCAAAATGAAGCCCATGCTCGTGGTTCGCTCAAGAAAACTGGTGATATGGTTGGAGTCTTGGAAGAGGTGGCGTAGGTCGGAGGTGGCAGGGCCGACATGAAAGGTGAGGATGTTTGTTAATCACCACAACTTGCTGTGGGGGGTGACTGCCCTTGTCTACCTTACTCACGCCGCTCTCGACTTAGCCGCTTGAACCATTGTAGCAATGATAGCTTGCCTGGACCGGAGATGTGGTTGAGTTGGGGTTGGTGGTGGTTGTGGTGTCAACACCATCGTCGCAGCGTGAGGGCGAATGCTTCCTGACAGGCATTCATGCGTCGCATCTACGGACCTCTCACTGTGAGCGGGAAACCCTTGTGAAGAGTATCCTTGGGATTGGGGGTTGCAGCGACTTGCCATAAACTCCTGGTGGTCCTGAAAGCTCCAAGCCTTCCACTCGAAGCGATGATCGTGGGAATGAACCACTGCGCCCAAGTTCCTTCGTTCTTGGCGATGCAGTAGGGGGATCACCACAACACAGCAACGGGATGCTCATCAAAGTTAGGCGAGGTAGTATGATATTTATTATATCCAACATACGGTATCTACATTTACATTTCTAACTGATCATACACGGACATCATACACTCTACATCTATACATCCATCCATCACATCTGAATTCCCCGCACTTCCCATCCAAACCTGGAATCTCCCTGTCTCACGGTCTTGTTGGCCATGGCCGAGACAACCTCCATGAAAGCCGCGGCGTCCGGCTTGGTCTGAGAGGAGTCCATTTCTAGCGACGCCGCTGCGTCGGGGAGAGGTTTGCCGTCGGGGCCAAGCAATGTCTTGTCGACGGCCACGGCCTCTAGACTGATCTGGGCCGTCCTCGAGTTGTTGACATACTTTTCGCCCTTGGTGCTGCTGTAGGTGAGCTTGAAGCCCTCGTACTCGGCTGTGACGGCACGCTGGACTTCGGACCCAGCGTAGAGGTAATCAACCGTGACAAAGTCGTCTGCTGGTTCTCTTTGTTCTTCGGAGCGGCCGGTTTGCTGGGAACCCTGTGCGTTCTCTGTCGGGGCTGCAGAGGAGGCCTTGTCTACTTCTTGAAAAGGAGCATCGGTCTCGAGAAGGCGCCGCGGGAGACGCACACCAGGCAGAGTCGGGGGCGTTGCCATGACGTCCAGCCATGGAGCAAGGTCGGAATCGTTGAGGAATTTAAGCATGGCAGGGAGGTGTTCGTCTATGGTGATGCCGGGGAGCGAAAAGTAACGGATTTGTAGGACGCGAACGTCAACAGGAGCGCTCGGCAACAAGATATCGTGGCAAAGAGACGATGTCACGGCGCGGACTTCGATGATGCGCTTGAGTTCTTTGTGGTCGCCCTCGATTCTGAGCTCCAACGGCGGAGGTGGAGGCATACCCGGAGCGGAGGGCCGTAGAGGGTCAGGGAGGAAACGCATTATGACTGTGTAGTGCCAGAGACCCTCTTCCGTGAGATTGCTCGGCAAACCAAGGCCTTTGATGGGGGGAATGATGGGGACGAATGTGCGGTCGGACGGCTTGAATTCTGTTGTGATCTTGGAATCGGGGTTTGCGGGCTGGGCGTGGAGGATGTGTCCAAAGACTGCATTTGTCCCGGTGGTCAATTCAGACCAGCCACCAAGGTCAAGGGGTTCTCCGCGGGATTTGAACGGATCTCCTGGTTGGCGAGATACTGAGTGGTCCCAGTCCTTGACTTCAATAGGTTGTAGAAGTGAGTCCTGGTCGATCTTCTCCCACCTCTTTTTCTTTTTGGCGTCTATCGGAGCCACCCATCGTGCCCATTCTTTGTGGCGCTCGTACCAGGGGAGCTGTTCCTCACAGTCATACTTGGCTACGTACCCGCCGTTCTGAGCCTTGGTCCGTGAACGCGAAGCGGGCGACAGAGACGTAGCTGACAATGTGCGAGGTGAGGGACGGAAAGCGCTGAGCAGGAGGCGGACGACCACATCACCCAAGTTCTCGACGCCTTTGCGCGGTTCGGGCAGATCGATCCAACTCACCGAAACCTGCGTTGACGGGTTAGCGAAGTGCAATGAGCCAGCAAAGAATGTGAAGCTTCTACCTTTTTGCTCGTGGGATCGAGGCGGACGAGTGTGTTTGTAAGTCGTCCAGCTTCCTCGAGAAGCTCGGGATCCAAAGGTTTGGAAGAGACAAGATTGGAATCAACGTGAATGGTCTTTGCGTGTGATAGAATGCTGTCAATCTCCAGGACGATAGACTCAGCCGCGGTCTTTTGCGCCAGGATGGAAATGGTCTTGCGTGGAACCACGGCTTCGATTTGGTTGCCAGACTCTAGAAAGTTATTCGCGATGTCTTGCAGAAACTGTCTGGTCCCGACTAATCAAAAAGTTAGCTCGAAGCAGAGTCGATATCAGAGTCGGGATATTCAACATACCAAGCAGGAGGTTGAATTCTGTATCGGCCACCTCGATATCGAGACGGCCCTGAACCTCAAGGGTTCTATGTGATGTGAGGCCCCAGCAGTCACGCATTACCCGGAGAACCAGCCTTTCTTTGGCGCTCATGTCTGGGTGGTACTGCTCAGCAATGTCGCTTTCCTGGGGGCCCGATGGTGCAACTGGTACCCAGGGGTGCTTTTTGACCAACCAAGGCGACTGAATGGTCGGTGTATCCTGAGACTCCTGAGACTCCTCTGGCTGGGGTTGGTCTACCTTGGGCTCTGGGGGATATAGGTGAAAGCTATGGGCGTATTTCTGCAACTGCGATGCCGTGAATCCCTCTTCAAGTTTCCTTTTGAGCTCCTCAAAATCGTTGGTCAACAAGGGCTGCGGGGACCTTGGGCGCAACTCGTGGATGTTTCGAAGGGAGCTGCTTGTGCTTGGATATTGATCCTCGCTCTCGAGGACGACATTGAGTTGGGCGCTGGTCGATTTAGTCTCGTCTCTCGCCAGAATTTCCGTATCCGTACTCTTCGCCTTCGGAGTGTTGGCTTTCGGCGCTCCAAGCTTCGAGTTCACATCATCCTGTTGCTGAGACGCCATTGTGTCCGATGCCTTTTTTTTCCTTTTCTTGGCCTCGCTCGAGCGCAAGATGATGGCGCTACTGCGCTCTCCCATTACATCGACCGAGAGTGCCTCATTCTGCGGAGACAGCTTTGTGCCCCTGGATGTGTAGTACTGCTTGGTGCTGAGAGGCTTCCCGGCCTCGTCCTGGTCCACACGACGATAGAACCTAGCTAACCCTTCCGGCTCGGTCTCGAGCAGAGGGTGTATCCCACGTTCTTCGAAAACCTTCTCTTCGTGGCGGCGTGACAAGCTTCTGCCCGAAAGCACGAGCTTGAAGAGGTTCGGGCTCTTCTGTTCCGCATTGTCATTGTTGGCGTTTTCGGGTTCCTGTGCCCCAGAGGTCGCGCTCTCCTGCACAGTGGTCGCATGGGTGGTGGACGGCTGTCCCTGAGAATCGCTCGGCGCATCTGGAGAGGGTGGCACTTCGGGCTTTGCCGCCTGTCTTGTTGGTGTCCGATTCAGCCCGGCGATACCATCGATCACGGCTTGTCTCGTGGCGATGTGCTCATTATGACGCGGGGGGGCTGTAGCTGAGAAGGGTCTTCGACGGACTGCGCTCAGTTGCAGTCGGCATTGAACGCAAACGAAGCTGCTCGAAACCTTTTGTCTGAGCATTGGGGTCGTCGGCCTTCGAGGCAGCGCACAGTAACAACAATAACAACGAAACGGGATCTTCAGTCAGCAAACTCGACTTTTCCGGTCATGTCGCGAACATCTCTAGACCTAATTTCCGCCGACAAAGAGGTTTTCAGGTGAGCCCTCCTATCCTTGTCCCTGCAGGTTGACGTCGCTGGGCAATGCTTCCGTATGGTCGCGGTCTCTCCAGACTGGAATCGCGGGCTTCAAAATTTCGTCGCGCGACCATTTGGATCAAAAAAAAAAAGATGGAGCCTCCGAGTACATCATTAAAGTTAGCGGGAAGGCCCATCTGTCTTGCATGGTATTCCCGGCAGGCAAATCGCGGCAGGCATCCAACAGGCTTGGCGCCAACCGCGTAAAGTGCGGCCCCAGCGCGTGGGATAGCAAACCATCACCATTTCATCTTCTTCAGTGCCAAAAGTTCAGCAATAACTAGAGCATATTCCTAACTGAAAACATCGCTAGCCTCCTGGCGGGCCCCATATACGAACAAATCGGGGACATGCCACCTTCCCAACAACAAAGGCGCCGACAGGTGGGTTCTCACACCGCTCGCCCCCACCATTGATCGCGAAGGGCCCGACTGACGCAACAACGGCAGGCCGTGGAAGAGGAGTCAGGTGATGATGCGCAAGGGCAATCGCTGAGCCCCGAAAATGCAGACGTCGATGGAGATTCCCAGATGGGCGGTGTTGGGCCGGATAGCACCAAGGACCTAGTTAAGCAGCTGGTGCGCTATGCTCTAGCCTGCGAGTTTTCCCGTACACCCATTCGTCGAGATGGCATCAGGGAAAAGGGTATGTACTTGCTACTCTCGAGAATCGATTGCCCGAGCTTAACTGATTGACTCCTGCCGGCAGTGCTTGGCCGTCATGGACGAGAGTTCAAGAAAGTCTTCAACGGAGCGCAATTGCACCTCAGGGCACGATTCGGGATGGAGATGGTTGAGCTTCCCGTAAAGGATAGGAACCTGCTGACGGCGGATCAAAAGAGAAAGGGTATGTCTGCTATCGACTGTTCGCCCTGCTCGTTTCCTCACTGACGTCCCTGGTATCTTGTAGCCGCGAAATCCCAAAGCCAAAAAGAAGCGGCTTCAAACGCATACGTGCTAGTTTCTGTCCTCCCCGATGCATATCGGACGTCCGGCATAATCACCCCGTCAAAGGTTCACTCGGCGGACGGGGAGGCCGCATATATCGCGTTGTATTCGATCATAATCGCGATAATTCAGCTCAGCGGCGGTGAGCTCAGCGATCCCCGGCTCCGAAGGCACCTACAACGTCTCAACGCTGCCCAGAATATGCCTAGCATGAACCCCGCCGGCCCCCATTCGCCAAGCGAGAAGACCGAACTTGTCCTTCAGAAGATGATCAAACAGCAATATCTCGTGAAAGTCACGGAGAAGGGTCAGAACGAAGAAGAGGGTAGTACCTGGTATATCGGCCCGCGTGGGAAAGTGGAGGTCGACAGCGAGTCAATCGCCCAGTTCGTCCGAGCTGTATACGGCGGAGGGACAGAAGATTTGGAGAAGAGGTTGCAGGCGACCCTGAAGGTCAGGAAAAGAGACGCCGTCGAGCCTCCTGTTGCGGAACAGGACGAGGGAGCCGCAAACGGTGAGCCAGGCTCGAGCTCCCGGCACAGGAGCGGAAGAGGGGCAGCAGCTCAAGCACAGGAAGAGGAGGAAGATGAAGACGATGAATGAACACCTGACTCGCGGGTGCCCGATGTTAGCATCGGGCTCTTTTTGTAGTTGTGTATGAGATACCCTATACGCGGTTCAGGTCACAAAACAAGGGCTGCGCTGGTGTTTCAAGCGCCTCACCCCTTTACCAACCAAACGGCTGAGGCCGATCCCTGGAAACCAGGTGACAATGCCTTCAACAGGCGCAACCATGGGCATCATTCCGTCTCCTCCGCTAGCACGCCTCCCATACGCGGCGCAGCGTTCTCCTTTTCCTCTAGCGAATATACCCGAAGCCCAACAGCACCCTTAATCTTCATTCTGCCTCGTAATAACCATCGGCTCCTCCCCCTCCCTAGGTGGTGGCGGCCCAACGGGCTGAAGCATTTTCTGCGCGCAAGGTCAGCAAGGAACACTCTCAACCTGACCAAGACGAGCTCACCCTGATCAACTGCGCCCGAATCTTCGCCACCGGCTCATTCTGTGCAAGCGCCATGTAAGATAGTAGCGGCGGGTGCCCGACTATGCTGGCATAGGTGTCGCGGTGGATGTTTGTCTTCCATTCCCAGGAGGTGGTGTCGGGGTGGCCGGTGCCGATGTACTTCGCTTGGAGGCGCTCGAGCTCTTGTTGGGTGCGGAGTTTGTCGGCCTATGAGATTCGGAATTAGCATCAACATGAGAGAGCGATGGAAAGGGAAGGGAGGGCCGCACCATTTTGCCAGTAACTGTGGAGGAAATATGTTGGAGGGGAGAGGAAGTTGTTGAGGTCGCGGGATGCGATTTTAGCTGGTTGTTGTGGCGCGTCTCGCGGGCGCTGACCTAGGTGAGGATGGCTCTTGGCGCTAGCGGCCCGGTGTGGCGGGAGCGTTTTTGAGAGAAAACGAGATTGGACACCAGGATGGAGATGAGACGCGTTAGCGCGTGGCGTCCATTCACAGCTCATGAAATAAACCAACACATCAAGCAGCAGTGATTTTGATATTTTAAGGTGAGTGAGATTAGAATTTGACATGGGCTTTTACTGATGAGAGGGACAGACACCAAAATTGAGTGGGCGCCGTACCGGCATCAGCTTCTGTTTCAGGTATCTCAGCAGCAGGAGCTTCACTTGTGTTCGAACTGAGCCCAGGAGACGATATGGGTCCCAACAAGACAGCACCACCCATTACCCTGATGGAAAGTCTTCACCAAGCGGCCCTTGCCGAGACCAAAAGCGCGGAGCTCGTCACGTCGGTAGCTCAGCTTCGCGAGCGCTGCGCAGCCGAGCACGCCGACAAGGCGAAGACGCTGGTTGAGTGTGACTCTTGTCTGGAGCAGCTACTTTCATCAATACGAGCGCGCTATCTGGAGAACGCAGCCCCGGAGAAACAGCGACAGGCGGAATGGTTTTCGTCGAGGGAGTCCTTCCTGGAAGAGCTCGACTCGCTGTTCACCGAGGCGTTGCAGCGACGGTTGGACCCACGCGACATTGATGCCCGCGTGAAGGAAGAGCGCAGCCGGTGGTACCTAGAGACCGTGAGGTCATCACTGGTGCGGCTGATAGCGGAGGACCGCGCGGGGAAAGATGCTGTGCTCAACAAGCTGCAGGATGACGCCGATCCGACGAGCGTGGCGGCCGAGGCTTCGCAGATGATCAAAGAGAGCCCTTTTCTCTCGCGAGAGCCGATAGACACTGCGTCTGTGTCGCAGCGCCTTCTGGCCGCAACAGAATCTGATTTGAGGATCGAAATTCTCAAGGAGACGTTCCTCAGCACCGGCGACACCATTCCAGACGAACACCAAAAATATCTCGAGATGCTGCGAAACGGCCAGTCTATGGATCAAGTCATAGAACACGTTCTCGACAAGAGGCAAGCAGCTGCGGCATCACGAGAACAAGAGGACAAGCTCAAAGAAAAACTCAACGAGTTACGCCGAGCACGAGCAGGGTACGAACAACAAAAGTCACGAAGGGAACGGAAACGCGCCAGGCTCGCAGAGCAGGTGGACGTCCCCGACGAGCTCTACGACCTCCCGCCATGCTTCTCTTGCGGCAAATCTCCCGACACAGGCGACTTCCTCTGTTGCCCCGTCTGCGCCATCCTGGTCCGCTACAACCTCCCCGACGCCAAACCCACCGTCTTCTGCTCCGACCACGACCACCCTAGCCAACAAGTAAGCCCCCCTCTCCCCTCCCACTTCCCATCAACACCAACTAACACTCCCAACAGAACCACCACTTCGAATCTCACACCTGCGCCTCAGGCGACTCCTGCATCTCCTCCACCTCCACCACCACACCAACCCCTTCAGACCCCACTCACTCCCTCTCCTTCTGCCGCGAATGCCTCACCGCCCTCAAAATCCCCTCCGCCTTCTGCTCCCCCGCCTGCGCCGACACCAACTTCCAACGTCACCGCGAGGAAGTCCACATGCCCGCCCGCAAGCGTCTTGAAATCATCGTCACGGACCGCGAAACGCTGGAATACTTCCCTACTGAGGACGGCAGCACGCGGTACCGCGCCAAAGACATTTCAGCGCATGTGATTCCTCTAGAGGAGGCGGTTAGGCGATGGGAGGGTGAGAATCATGTCAAGCTGCAGATGATTTAGCCGAGAAGGATATCGGAGACTGTACGATAGAGAGAAGGGGACTTGTAGGTAGTTTGGAGAGGAGGAGATATTCAAGCGTCACATAGCGGATCCCTATCCTGAAAATTGAGAGAATGCGAGCGAGTGACTGGACTGTCGGATGAGTCCCGCCGTTCCTGGCCATCCAACAGATGTCATGTCCTGTGATATATCCATTTGGGGTGTCTTTACTTCCCTTGGTTAGGGAGCGGTGAGCGGAGTTGGCATGCTGGACTGCTAACATCATGACGAGAACAAGCTCACTGCCACGATACCTGTTCCACCGGAATCCAGTCGAATGGCATGGCTAGTAGACATACTGGCCTTCATGGGCAAGTCAACAGCCTCAAGGTCCAGCCTTGCGTGGTTAGAGTAGTCCGCGTAATATAACCAAGTGCCGGGCGTAATTACGTTTGCAACACTCCAACTGGTATCACAAGTGCTCAAGTTCAGGAAGTCATGGTTATGGAACGACATTTGAGACTGGCTACCAGCTAAAGCAGAAACATTTCTGGGGATACCCCTGTTTGCTCCCGACAAAGCAACGCAGCCTAAGAGCACCTCCCTCCAATCCCATCTGTCTAACGAACTTGGCTTGAGAGTAGCACTGGCCCCAGGCAATATACCACCATGACTAACCCCTTTTGTAGTAACTCAAAACTATTCAGCCGCTGTCAACAGGCTCTCCCCAAAACAGGTGGAATCGAAAATCGAGGCAACTTGTTCAAACAATGCAGCGAAGCAGCAGTCAGATACCACCTCACCTCCACAGTCACAACGCAGGCAAGGAGCAGTTGACACGTCCACAAAATGATCCGGAACGACTTGTCCGCCACTACGCAGTTTCCACGCGCACCACAAAGTATGGATGATATCGATTCTTATTCCAGAAGATAGATGAGGACTCTCACAAACAGGACATAAGGAAGCGATACAACAGAGGGAAAGTGAAGGGGGTATTCCGCGCCAGGCCCACAGGTTAAACTTGGTACATGAGAAGGTTAAATATGTGTGTGATGGGAGTCAGTAAACGCTTTTTTCCCAGCCGACTTGTCCAAAGCCGCAGTGGTTTGGGGCACCAGGCTCAATCTTTCACCGCTGCAGACCGTCCTCCCGAGTCCTCCCGAGCACACGTGGCCGAGGCGGCGGACATGTTGCGGTTCCGTTAACCCCTCCGCCCCCGGCTTCGTCTAGGCTGGAGAAAAGAGAATCATGATGGTATCGAATTTTTGTATCGTGGAGCTGAATGAGAATCACCCAAAGGTAGTAAGACAAAGGACAAATATGGGTATGATGCTGTCGTAGCTCCTCAAGAGGGTCGTCGACGTTGAAGACCAGACAGAAAGAAAATGGCGCATGTGCTGTCTCGACGCGCTCAGTCGTAATGTCGGCTGCAATGGTTGATATCCATGCGCTAGGCCAAAAAGCCGCACAGCCAATCTCGGGGTATGTTGATAACCGTGAACTCCAGTCCGAGAAAAAGCGCCGCCCCGTTGATAACTAAGCTCACCGACGAAGCTTTGTGCCGTCGCGCTGCTTGAGCCTACTCGTCCTCCAGCCCTCGTACCACTGCTCCCTGCTGGCCTCGCGCAGCTCGCCGCGCCACTCGCTGAACACGGCATCTTTGAGCCGGAGGAAATCGCAATGCTCCTCGTTGTACGGATCCGCAAAGCCCCAAGGGAATTGGCGTCCGACCACACCCGGCTCGTAAATGTCTGGGCTTATGATGGACATGGGGATGTAGGGGATCTCGTCCTCCTTGAGTTCGCTCTCGGCCACCTTATGTCGGCGGATTGAACCGTTGGAAAGTCGCTTAGACTTGGGCGAAGCCTCGCGTCCTTGGATAGGAAGGTCCGTGTCGCCTGCACTATCGCTGTGTTGATACTCGTCCTGATCCTCTTCATCCTCCTCCACAATCTTGCTAGAATCGGGAGATTCGTAATCATCGTCCAGACCAAGCGACTCCAGGGGATCTAGGTTTGCCCTTTTGAGACTGTCCCAAACTGTCTTCTTGAGTATGCTCATGTGCTTGGTGGTAATTGTGTCTGCCTTGGAGATGACTGGAATCACCGTCGTCTTTCCTTGCAGGGTTCGCAGGACTTGAAGGTCGAGGTCTTCGTCCAAACCTCCGAGGACTCGGGTCTGGGGATAGTGCTTCCCACCGTTTTGCTGACCGTTGGGGGTCGAAGACTTGGCTGCCGCAATGTTTCGGTCAAGACGCGCGGGATCAAGAACAAGGAAGACAGCGTGGATGTGGGTGTCTTGTACGCCAGGAGACCTAACGACCTTCATCTCTTCGGTGAACGTCTCCTCGAACTTGCTTTCGAGGAAGCTCGACATTTCGCGAAGCTGCAGATCCACCACATTTTTCTCCAAGCCCTCGGAATCCCAAAGCGTCAAGCCGATGCGCTCATTGTCAATCTCGGTTTCCAGGTAGTGGGGGATGAAGTTGCCAGACGCCGGCGCCGCGTTGACAAAGTCCTCGTGTTCGGTGGTGCTCTTGGAGCGCTTCTTCGCCGGAAGAGCAAGTGCGCTCTTCAGAAACTCGAGGAACGATGTCTTTCCGGAGTTGGTAGTTCCGACAATGAGAATGCTAGAGGGGCGTCAGCAAATCAAATGGACATCACCGTTCAGAGCCTGACTCACTTGAAAGGCGTCGGGTCCTTTCTTCTCCGGACCCTCCGCGGGCTGTTGATAGTGCTCACAGCACTGCTGGCATAACTATATCGGCCACGATGTGCCATGCTGCCGGTGTTGGCGTATGGATCAAAACCTCCGTTGGGAAGAGGCGGTGGTACGCTGATGATGGAGCGGGACGGTTCCATAGACGGGCGAGGCGTGGCGTTCGATGAGTAGTCAGCTCTGCCGGACACAATGGAGATGGAGTCGGGGCGTCCGTCGGTGCCGCCGATGCCTAGCTGGGGTGATGGGGCGCCGTTGTAAAGGACGGGGAGACGTGGGGGCGACTTGGAGACCGAAGCATCGCGCTGGCGCTGGAGCTCTTGCTCTTTAGCAGCCTGCTGCTTCTTCAAGTCGCCGCTCTTGCTTCGACGCAGCAACATTCCGAGGCTAGAGCGACGGGGCGGGGTCATTGGTTCAAAGCTAGGTTAAGATGCTGAGCTGCGATGGGGCAGCATTAACTCCTGAGCGTTTCAGGGTCAGGAAACCGCGATGGGAGGGGCGGGCGGTGAGCTGCGCAGCCGCCGGGAGACAGCCGCACTTTACTTGCACGTTGCACGTCCCTATCGAACAGATCAGCCTTGAACACCCACAGGGAATTATTGGAAATGGCTGATCGGGATGAAAGACTCCTGTTGGGGCTGCTGACCTTGTGGGCTGGGATTTGCGTTGACCAGAGGCGACCGCAACACAAACTGAACTGTCTCGGAAGTGGCTTTTCTTAGTTTGTTTGGCAACCGGCTGTAACAGCTGTTCGAAGAGAAAGTGGCCGGCGATGCGCCTGGTTGTCGATCACCGAGCCAGTCAGGGCCTTGGTCTGCAGGCGCGGGCGCGAGCGCAAAAGAAGCGAATCGTTGATCGCTTTGTCGTCGATAGGAAAGCGCGGTCGACAACAAGGTTCGCGAATGGAGATGGCGATGCCGAAGCGATTGGGATGCAACGGCCGGAGAGTTCTGAAAGCCGCCGCGTCAGCCAATTCCAACCTCCAAAAGTTTATGCTCAAAGTCCTAGCCGGCCCAAATCCGTTGCCATTGAGCTGATTTGGATGCGCTTGATGCGGGATGGTGGGTGCCGTGACAATGGTCAATTGGTTTCGCGGTGCTCATCCACAGTGCGGCATGTGCGATGAAGCATCATCACCGCTCTGCGATGCTGCAAATATAGAACGGCGCAGGGCAGCACAGGGATTTCTAGCACTGTTTACCGAGACCAAGGAGACCGTTGCTAGTCACAAAGCGTATGAGGCAACTTACTCGGATCGTCGCGACGGCCGGCTCAAGGCGTTGGAAGCTCAACGGCGATGGGTTTCTCGGCTTCGGGGCTTGCGGCACGCGTTTGTGGAGACTTGCTCGGAGAAGAGAACACCACGACCGAGGTGAAGCTGGGAAAAGAAGAGCGTGGTGGAATAAAACGGGAGATCGGATGATGGGAAGAACGCAGCACCCGATGACGATGTCAGCTCTCCAAAGGTGCGAGGTCTGTTTCGCCAGATATTTTTCAACCCAGGATCTACTGCACGGGAGTTGGATCGAGGGGCGCAAGAGGGTAGCACTCTGTCGAGAAAGGCACGACAGGAAAAAAAATGAACGAACCACCCCCCGTGGCTCGAGCTGGATGAGGTCCCGGGGTAGCGCAACGCGCAGGTACCTTCGCTCCTTGCAGGGGAGCTACCAGATGCTGCACCCTTATTACAGATTAAACCGGCCTCCAATTCCCTCCTTTTGTTGCCCCGACTAACGCGAACGAGGAAAAAGCACGGGCATCGCGCCCTCACCCAACACCCAAATCTAACCTGATACACGTGAATTGAAATCGGAGGTGGCCATCTCCAGCAGCGCAGGCAGGTCTTGCTTCTTGGTGTCTGACGAAGTCTCACTCTACGGCGCGCCGCCGCCGTCCCAGTTTTGGCCGTCCTCTGGGCTTCTATTCCGGGTTTTCGTCAACTCAATTCCTGTTTCACGGCACTGCGGCGTTGCCCCGAACGTGGTCGACGGGAGCGTGTGGTGCGAGCAAGCAGAACCCCTTTTGATTGCAGCGATGACCCCTGCAAGGATGGAGGAGACGCCGTTGGCCAATTGAGTGCCAGGGCAGCCCGAGGCGCTAGTGGTACGCTTCACCCATACAGCTGGAGGGCTGCCATCACTCCGCATCGGCCGCTGGTGGTTCAGCATCATGCCTTTCCAATCCGCGTTGCTTCCTACAGCACTATGGCGGCTGTATCACAAGAACCAGCACATCCCCGGTCAGCCAGCCCTCTCAGCCAGTGGCTGTTCGCCTCTGGGAAGGTCATGCAGGCCGCCTCGGTCGCCTACTGTCGCTTGCCGTTTGATGAGTTTGGCGAAAGTACTTGCTGGAATGCTTCCTGCCTGCAACGGCCCAGATTCCCGGGCCACGTGCCGGCACGTTGATCAGAGACAAACACCGTGGCCTTGTCAGCAAAACATGGCAGTGGGTTTCTGCTTGCCTTCCAGAAGCTCCGCGAAAGGAATCAAGAGAGCCACAGCGTAGCACATGGCAGGCATCACCGAAATCCGTTCTGCCGCATGAATGCAGCCCGGGCTCCATCCGGCGATCAAGAAACTCCCCAGAGACCAGAATCCCTGGCGGGTCCACCTGCCATCCAAACCCACCCAAGGGCCGAACCAAGTGTTTCAGAATGAGACTGCTGGGATTAATCCGTGCAGGGGTCTTCAGAACGCTTCTCTGCGGAAAAACCTGCTTGTCTTCCGAAGAGCCACGACAGCTTGCCGATACGACACAGTGAGACTCACACGAATGGCACAGACTGCAGTTTGTTCGGAGAGACACGAAAGATATACGTTTTGGGAGGCTGCAGAGGCCACCAACGAGCTCAATGTGACATGAGAGCTCCTTCCACAAGCCGAACACCTTACCCAGCCCACAGAAGGGATACGCCGCGATTAATGTGAGCAAAAGTTCGTCTGATGGTACTGCAAGCCAAGGTCATGCATTCCCTGTGTTGCTGCTGTCAACCCCGCCGTTTTCTGGGTCCACATTGCGGAAGCACGGAACCACCCGAACTGGTGGGTAAATCGCATGTTCGGTCAACGTGAGGCAGGTACCGATCTCCCCGTGGTGCTTTTGAGAGTTCCGACTTTTGGTCTTCTTTCCTCACAACTTCATGAAGACGTGCTGCGGTTTCTCCTGACAGCATGGCTACGCTTTTCGGGCAACAGCTCAGCCGAAAGCCATCCATCCCGGGTTCGAACATGCCCCGCACACAGCCTTGCGCGGGGGCGGCCCGGATGGCCAGCTCATGCACCCGCAGCTAGATGAGGCTTCAGCTTCAAGAATGATATTCCATCGTCGTATCCCCAGAGGTACGGCTACTTCCTGATCATTTACATACTTCTGTCATGTCTGCCGCGCTGGAAACGGCCGGACGGCTCAAAGCCGACATCCGTCTGGCCAAAGCAGTCTCGGAGCCCGATGCAGATCTCACCGCCGGTCAGAAGGCCGCTTTTCGTACCCAGCGGTTACACTCCCACATATCACCTCCGACCATTCACGATATGATGCGGCTTACGGCCGAGACTGACCGCGCAACTTCGAGCAGGGCGGCTGGACGTCGGTTCTTTGGACCTCGCCTAACCAATGTTCTGCAAGCTGTCCAGCAGTTTGCTGCTCTTGGGGACGTCGTGGTGGGAGGTTCGCAGAATCTTGTTGCGTGCGGCGCATGGGCCCTGGTCCGGAGGACTTTGTTGGTTCGTTGCCGTCCGTCAGTGTTGCATAGGCCCAGCTGACCGGTGCAGTCGTTCGTAAATTACTCTTCAGGCTTAGACAAGCTCTCTACTCTGTTCACGGTCGTGGACCGGTCTGCTCCACGATACCAAAGAATGGCACTGATGTATTCCAGATCCAGAATCTTGCAGTCACATCTGTCCGAAAGTTAGCCTTTGAGTGATTACAAGGCGTACCCATGGGTACGGATAGCAGAGCAGGCTCTAGGTTAGGTCTCGCGTTCGTTTCCAAAGTCGTCTCCCTCTACATATCAACGGTATCTGTTTGTTGCAAACACGTTGTTTCCGACGTGCTCGAGGCGTTTGTGAATGCAACCAAGGCCATCCGACATGTACTGCAGGTGTTTTTGGATGTAAACAAGGCCCTTGAAATATATTCTAGGGCGTTCCCGGGCGCACAAAGGCCGTCTGAAATAGAATTGAGGTGTTTTTCGATGTAGACAAGGCCCTTGATATTCTGCATTAACTCGCAATACCGGCTATACTCTTACCCTATATACGCCTTACAAGTTTTGTCAGCGGCCTTCCGCAGAGCCATTAAGCGCTCCTTACACATGAAAATAGCCATCGACTTCATCAGGCAAGGCATTTGCTAAACCAAAACAGGCCTCTGCGCAGTCTACACAGGCCAGTTGGGGTCTTCCGTAACCGCACTGGCAAAGCATTCAAGGCGTGCACAGGGCAAGAGTGAAGGCCGATATTGGGCGTCGGTACGGTATACTTCAGGGCATTCTTAAGCATCCAAAGGCCATATAAGCAACATTTGAGAGGTTTTCGGATATAAGAAAAGCCGTTTGGAAACATCCCGAGGCGTTTCTGGATATAGCGAAGGCCTTGCGGAAACACTTCAAGGCGTTTCCAAATACAAAGAGGGCCTTTCGAAAAGGTGTTTCCGGATGTAAAGAGGGCCTTTCAGAAGCACACCAATGCGTTTTCAGTTATAAGCCAGGCCCTATAAGATACAGTTCAGGCGTTTCCGGATGCAGGGAGGGCCTTTCAGAAACACTCCAAGGCGTTTCCAGTTACAAACCAGGCCATTTGAGATATACTTGAGGCGTTCCCGGATATAAAGAGGGCCTTCCAGAAACACCCGGAGGTGTTTCCAGTTATAATCTAGGCCGTTTGAGATACAATCAAGGCGTTCTCCAACGCAAAGAAGGCCTTTCAAGATGCAGTCAAGACCTTACTCACAGCGCGCGGTCCAAAAATTATGGGAGGTTATTATATTAAGGTACATAGGCACATACAAGGCTCAAAAGGGGGTATAATTCTAGTCCTCAGTGCCAGTCTCAAAGAAAATCGACAAAGAAAATGATTCCCACCATCCTCCCAAAGAAGCCGAACAGCACTGACTAATCGTCGAAGAAGCCGGCATCATCAAAATCCCCTGCTGCCTGAGCATCCGAATCGTACGCGCTGGACCGCATCATAGGCGGCGTCATCGGCGGTCGAGGAGGCGTGTCTCGCACCGGCATCTTCCCTTCTTTCCTAGAGACGGAAGCCATAGAAGCAGACGATTGTCCGCGTGGCCGGTTGGCGAGGTCTTGCGGCGTGAACCGGCGACCTGTGCTCGCAAACGCGGTTGGCTGCCTAGCTGAAGCAGCGGGAGGAGTTTGACGTACGCCCGAGGCAGGCGGGGTCAGGAGACCACCAAGGAAGCTGTTCGAAGCGGGGCTGCTCTTAGAAGGCGTCGAGTCTCTGGTTGCTTGAGCAGGCGAGGACAGCACGCTGCCTAGGCTGCCGAAAGCGGCGGGGTCTCTCCCTTTGCGCCAATTGCCCCAAGCGGCGGCCAAGGGACCAACAGCTTGCGCAACACGCGGCGTTGCGGCACTGATTGTCGCAGCAATGTTGGGGAGGTTGATGGCCGAGCCTCCGTTCATGGCCCGCTCACGCTCCTGCTCCTCCATCTGCAGGTTGGCCTTCAGACGGATGGCCGCATCCTTGACGGCATACCTGTCGTAGTCATCACGACTGAGTGCGAGAATGATATCCTGGAGATCGGAATGCCTGACAGCGAGGAGCTCGCGGAGCCAGATAATCTCGTCGTCGCGCTTGGAAATCTTCACCTCGACCTCGGGGTCGACCTGGGCGCCGAGTTGCTCGAGCTCCTCAATCCTGTGCTCACGTTCTTGCAGCTGCTCTTGCAGCACCATGATGGACTCACGAAGGGCCTGAGGAGAGATCTTCTCAGGCAATTCCGAGATGCGGGAGGCTGCTCTGGCGCGTGCCGTTGGCTCGGAGCCGGCGACAGATACAGTTGACTTGGCTGCTTCTGCAGCAGCCTTTGCGGCCTGCTTGGCAATCTCGAGCTTCTCCTGGAGGTGGGCCACCTTGTCCTGGAGGTGCTCGGTTTTGGAGGCTGAAATGCTCAGTCTGTCCAAGAGATTCTGCTCAGCACGTTGGGCATCCTCTGTGGTATTGTTGAGCTGGCGTTCGTACCGCGCCTGGATGTCTTCCATCTCGTTCTGATGTCTGCGGGCAAGCTCTTCCAACTCAGCTTGCTTGGCGTTGATCAAATGTTCGAACTCTGCTTTCTGGGATGTCTGAGCTTCCTCAAGGAGCATCTCAAGGCGCGCCTTGGATGTATCAGCATCCATCTTAACCTGATCAAGCTGAGACCTGAGGCGTGCGACTTGATCCTCCAGCTCTCCACGAACAACATTGACCTGGTGGTTCGCGGCGTCGAGGTCACCCTGCATTGCGTCGCGCGTGCGCTGGACCTCACGAGCACCCGACTCCCTAGCTTCCTGGAATTCGGCTTGGAATCGCATCGCTGTCTGATGTAGCTTGTTGTTCTCGGTGCGCAGCTCCGCGAGCAGGCCCTCCAGTCTCTTGCACTCGGCAACGGCACGCATGCCCTGGCGCTCGTTCATCTCCAGGCGCTCAAGCTCAGTCTCAATGCGTTCTCTGGTTCTTGCCTCGGCCTGGAGTCTCGCGTCCAGAACCTCCTGGCGAGCGAGGAGTTCTTGCTCTCTCTTGCTGCGGCAGGCGTTCTCCTCCGAGATTTCGCGCGTGGCCTTCTCCATTTCGGCCTGGAGGGCAATGAACTTGGACCGCCAGTGCTCACGGACGCGGTCATTCTCCTGCAGCTGCACGTTGAGCGTATCAAGAAGCTTGTGGATTGCCCTGTTCTCCTTGAGTGTCTCGGAGAGCTCGTTATCTTGTCTCTTGGCTGTCTCGCTGAACCTGTCGGCCTCGGAGCGCCAGTGACGAGCTTCTTGTCGGGCATCGCGAAGGTCGGTCTCCAGAATGTTGATCCGATTCTGAGTTTCACTCTGAGATTGCTGAGAGTTCGACTGGTTAGCCTCGAGGAGGGCCAGGCGCATATTGGCCTTGGCATGTGTCGATTCGAGAGCCTTAATCTTCTGTTCCTTATCGTCCACCACCTCCCTAAGGCGTATCTCTTCCTCGGAGGAGATGCGAAGCAGGCGCTGAATTTCAGAAAGCCTGTCCTCAGCGGCCCGTCTGCCCTTGACCTCGTCCTCAACTTGAGTCTCGAAGTGATGAGTGCGCTCCTCGAGATCAGTAATACGCTGGTTCAAGGCGCTCTTGTTCATCATCTCGACTTCAATCTTGGTAGCAGCAGACTCGAGCTCGCGATTGAGGTCGGCAGCGCGGTCCTCGGCGGCTCGTCTGGCAGCGACCTCGGCCTCGACTGTGGTCTTTTCCTGGCGGAGCTTCTGCTCCAGCTCCGCAATGCGAGCCTCCATTGCACTGATCTCTTCGCTTTTGTCACCACCAACTGGAGTCGGAGGCATCCTACGCTCGACGGCTTCCTCGACGATGTTCTTGAGATCTTCACCGCGGAAGTCGAGATGAAGGGTCTGGCTGAACTGTTCCTTCATCTCCTCGAGGGCCTTCAGGACGACAGAGTTGTCTTCCACAGCGTGGGACAAGGGACCCGGTGTCGGCTCCGTCGGTACACTGCGCTGTTGTGTGGCGAGAGCGTCCAGCACGGCAGCGCGGATCTGCTCCATCCTGCGATCCCGGCGGGGACTCATCGAGCGTCTAGGAACGGGCATTTCGTCGTCTTCATCATCCGCATCGCTGTGCTTGATTTCAGCAGACGCACTACGTCGCTCACGGCGGCTGGACGGGGTTCCTCTCGACAGTCCTGCCAGACCATGCTTGATCAAATCCAGGGTTTGCTCGAGCGGGCCGAGACGATCAGCAAGCAGGCTGCCAACGAGTTGACTAACGTGGCCATCGAAAAAGCCAACGCGGGCTTCCAGCCTTCCTTGCTCATCCTCGCTGAAAGCGCCGTCCCAGTCACTAGCAGGCAGGCTCTCGCTACCATTGAGGCGGTGCACGGCACCCTCAAACGTCTGGGCGCTCTGGGGTGGATCGATGAATGGATCTTCGAGTTCCGTCGAGAGGATCGGCTGCGAAGGTTCAACGGGGAGAGCGGCGTAGCGACGGGGACTCGGACTAGGAGCATCGCCGCGGAAGTTGCCCTGTGGGGGAAGGTGAAAGGGCGACGAGTTGGTGACAGCAGCCAGATCGAGTTGGCGAGTAGGGCTGGGCTGGAACACGTGGGAGTTGACAGTTTTGATGACGCCCATATCAGGGTTCTTGCCGAGGTGAAGCATGATGGCATCAATGTCAGCCATGCTGGGCTCGCCGTTCTCGAAAGGCTTTGAGGATTCGGGCTCAAGCTCGACGTCTGACAAAGGAGACAGGTTCTCGGCAGGGAACGATGCCCCTGCACCGTCCTCCAAAGGCGACTCGAGCGGCGAGACAATGCCCGCCTCATGGGCATCAACCTCCTTCACCGGCGACGGGGCGGCGAACCGCGACGCCTTGAGCCCCTTAGGCTTCGGCGCTGCTGGAATCGACACCGTCGGAGCAACCGGGGGAGGCGAAGGCTCATTGAGCATTGCAGTCTCCACAGACTTCTCAATTGGCTCCAAGGTTGGCTCTTCGTCCACTTCGACAGGGACCTCCTCGGTTTCCTCAACCGCCGTCTCAACGTGCTCGACGTGCTCAACAAACTGATTGAAGGTCTCGTCACCGACTTGATCAGCTGGAGTATCATCCTCCGCTGCGGCAATGGGCTGCCAAAGCGACGTCCCAGGAACGAATGGAGTAGCTGTGGCAGACAGAGACTTTTTGTGCCCACGCTTGAATGCGTCTTCGCCAAACGGCCTCGCGTTGTTGAAGGACTGCAGCTCGTTGGCGCTGCTGAACTCGAATGGCGCCCAGGGAATCGTCCCCTGGTCTGAACCGCCAGTAGGGCTTGTCGCCTTGGTATCCGCAACCTCGGAGTTGAGGGTTGACGACATGTCCATGTCCCCTTGGCCGAAAGTCGAGTCCTCGAAGGACTTCTCCTCCACAGGCACAGCATCCTCTTCGTGAACACCGCCATCCTCAACAGCCGTCTTCTGGATGGTCTCAGGGACAGGAGTAGCCTCCTCAGTGGGTTGATCCGCGAAGAGAGGGACATCGTCTCCGTCCTCGTGACTAGCACGGGCACGCTTGACGCGCGACTCATCGGCGGCAAGGCGGCCATCTGAATCGTCGCGGGACTCGCCTTGGTGTTCAGAGTGGCTGCTCTCGGGCCGAACGATGGGGATCGCCTTTGACTGCTTGGTTGGCTTGACAACCTCAGCGTTCAGATCAATATTGCCAAAGATCAAGCTTCCCCTGTTGCTGCCACTCTCTGCGCCGGACATCATGGGACTAGTAATCGAATTAGAGAGCGAGTGGGGTGTAAACGACGGCGCATCAGGACGGAATTTAGGACCAGAGCTTGAGAAGCTGAACTCGCTTTGTCTGGGCGAGAACACAGAGGCAGCCGGGTTGATCTTGGAAGAGGTTGCCGTGGTGGGGAAGCTGAATTGGCTCGAGTTCGAAGAGCCCATGCCTGCATTGAAGACCGTAGGCTGTGCGAGCGTGCTCCCAAACGAGAATTGCCCAGGCTTGAATGTGCTGGTCGGGTTGAACTTGAATTCCGGCGCCTCCACGTTGAGCTTAGACAGCGATGGCTTGCTGGCATGGCTGTTAAGTCGGTGGTGCGAACCGCCGGCAGACTTGCCCGATTCGTTGTCTGTCCAAGGGTTGCTTGCGGTGGAAAAGGATCGCTGGTGCAAGCCCTTGGAGAAGTCGAACGCCTGAATCGGCGTTCCCAAATTGCTCGGATTGGTCTCGATCTCAGACTCATCGCCAGGCTGGGTATTGATGCCCTGCAACGAGGGCTTGAAGCCTCCCTGGCTTACATCATCCTCTGTGAAATACTTCTGTGTTAAAGAATGGCCACGGCTGTGCGGCCTGGGGTGATGCAGAACCAAGTCATTTGCGTCGCTGCCGAACCGAGGCGGCTGAGGAGCAAACTGCACAGAAGCGTCTCTCGCGTGCATGGGTGCTGAAGACGCCATCGCCCCGTCAGTCGCAATGTTGTTGTTGTGAGGGTTGTAATCATCGTCATTCTCAAACTGCGAACGCATTTGTTCTTCCAGATGGTACTGCTCTTCCTCCAACTGATTCTCGGCCTCATCGATCTCCCGCTGGAGGCTGTCGCTCGGGTTGTGGCGGACAAAATTGGGCTCGGGTGTCTTCGACGGGTTCTTGCTCGGGGGCTCTTCTTCGACCTCCCGCAGATCCTGCAGACGGGGCGACGCGCGAGCCGGCGGCTGGAACTGATGTGCCAAGACAGGGAACTGGAGGGACTGGTGCCGCTGATGGCCGCCAAGCGCAGGCATCCCATCTGGAGAAAATGGAGACACAGGCGACATCATCGCAGCAAGGTTAGCGAGCGAGGGTGAGCCAGCACGGTGACCATGGCCCAGCATGAGCTGAGGAGACCAGTGCCCATGCGGTGATGGGATAGAAATCGACGCCCGCGGGTTGAACTTTCCTGAAAAAGAGGCGGGCGAAGCGCTGGTTGGTATGCCAGGGCTGCCAGCAGCAGTAAACGGCGGAGGGAATGGAAAGCCGGGAATTGCTTGTGCGCTGGAAGCCGAAGATGTAGGCAGCGGCGGCGAGAATGGAAGTGGTGGATAATGTGTCACCGAGGCCTGTCGGCTCATGGTCGAAGCGGGCGAGATGGATGGCGCCGGCGGTTCGTCTTCTCCAAAGGAAACACCAAGAGCGCGAAGCTTCGCTTCGTTGAGCTCATCGACATACTTCTTCCAAGCTGCACAACTGTTAGAGAGGACCAAAAAGGCACAGAAAACAAAGACTTACCATTCAAGTCTGGAAGGAGGATCTTCCAATTCCTCTCATTTCTCTCTCTTACAAGGTCCTCGAAGTCTGGCCACGCGCCTCGACTTTGAGATTGTTCCCCGGGAGCGAATTCTCCAGCTGGCCTGTCCAGGTCGAATCCGCTGATGCTGTAGCCAAGCTCTTCCCAGCTCCGAAGCATACCCTTGACAGCGGCCTCGTTGAGCGGTACAACTCCTTTTCCTGGCTGACCACGCTCCTCATCTCTCGGCAGAGAGACCATGATATTCTTGCCCTTCCATGGCACCTTCTTCCTAAGTCGAGGAGTGGCATTCAAGGGGGCACGTTTCAATATTCTCGTAGGCGTGAGGGGTGCTTTGGGCGTGCCAGTTAACTTGTTTGCGCCTCCCGCCGTCACCGGTGTGCTGGGTCGATCAACTGCAGATGCAAGCCCCGGCGTTGTAGACGCAGCGAGGACAGGTTCACCCGCAGGCGATAACCTCTCGTCCGAAGAAGCCATACTGGCCACAGTTTCTTGTTCGTTGCGATCCAAAAGCCCTTTCAAGGTCTCGCTGCTGGATTGCTTCCGCGGTCGGCCTTGAGATACCTTCCGGACTTGCGTCTTCTGACGACTTGCCCTAGGCGTCTCGTGGTCAGGAAATCCCAACCAAGCAGCTTCCTCGCCGGAAAATGAGCCGCTCAGTGAAGAGTTCTCACTATCTCCGGCACCGTCACTGAGCCAGTGACGTTTCTCTAGTTCGCTATCGCCAGCTGTGTGTTGGCGAATCCAGTCCTCGGTTATTCCACGGGGCACGCGACGGGCACGGTTCGCGAGTACTGCTGCGGCCGCACTGATAGAAGACGACGGGGCGTCGGACTGAGCGTCTTGGACGAGCGGCACGGGCACGGGACGTAGGAAAGGCGTCTGGAGTTCAAGCTGATGAATCGGCGAATCTTCCGATGCCTCGCTGCTTACGCTCTCGCTGCGGAGATGTTTCGGGTACGGCGAGCCCCAGTGTGTGGCGTCGTAGTCCTGGGTACTGTCCCTCACGGAAGTGGTTGGCGGTGTCCTCAAAAGACCACGCACCCGGTCGGGTAACCTTGGTGCTGGTAGAGGCGGGAGTTCGGGAGATGCCTCGCCGTCGGCCGTGGAAGCACTGGAGAAGGCTGGTGATGCAGTCGCGGATTGGCGCCCAGACTTGGGGCCTCTTGGGCCTTCCTGTGCAGATGCACGAGGAGGAGTTTGAGGTGACGGCTTTGGGGACGACGTCTTCGGACTAAGTCGGGGTCATCAACAGTAGTTAGCCATGCTGTTTGTGTTGCGATGCAGTCCTTGACGCAGTCATGGGGGGGGCTGGGTGGTGACTTGGTTTGGGGCGCAGATTAAGCTCACCAGAATCGAGATCAGCGCAGACGAAGCTAAACTCGTCTGCAGCCGATTCTCGGGTTTGCGCGTCACCAACTGGACTCCGAGCCCTTCAGTTGAAAAGAAAAATCACTGAAAGGAGCAAAGAAGTGTGTAGTCGAGCGGACCGTGGCGCGACGCGTTCTCGGCAAAAACGGCTGGTGAATCGAAACAGGCAAAGAAATTAAAAAGCTGGTATTGGTTCAAAGGAGCGACACGAAGGCGGAAAAGCAACGGCCCTGGGGATACGAACGCATCGAGTCGCAGCGGGCGTCGGATCGAACTGAAGCGCGCGATGGTTACGGGACTCGGAATCGGCAACACGCAGCACCAAAGGAGACGCGAAGGCGGCCGTGGTGTATGGCGTGAACCTGGGGGAAAGAAAATGCGGTCGGAGGAAGATGAAGGTGCTTCGTAGGCCCTGGACTAGCAATTATTTTTTCGGGAACAGCGATTTTAATGAAAGCGCTTCCCTGCACTCCACCAGCCCGGGACCAGATACCGTACCGTATTACTCCACGATATTCGTTTTTCCTCGGCCACCGTACATGCCTTGATAGGTTTATCAGACGCCTTACGCAAAGCCCATTAAGCGCACCTTGCACGATAAATACGCTATAGGCTGTATTTGGTAAGGCCTTTACGGCTCTAAAATAGGGGTCTGTAAAGCTAACACAGGCCAGCTTGCGGCATTGCATGAGGCCTCGGACAAACCCATCAAGGCGTGCACGGTCTCCGAGTAAAGGTGTATTTTTTTCGGCTGAATTTGACTTTCTGAACAGCCCAGTCAGCAAGATTTTCAGCAACCTGCAAAAAGGCCTGCTAACTCGGTATATTTTCGGGTAATAGATTATAAAGTGGGGCGTTAAAAGATTCAGGGTTAGAGTTTTAGTTTTTTAAAGGTGGAATATATAAGTAAAGGGTTAGAATTTTACTTAAATAGTAAGAAAATAAAAAAAATAAAAATAAAAAATTAATAAATTTATTAATAACTAAAGGCTTTAAAACTATTTTTTATTTATTTTATTTAATTATTTAATTTTATTTGTTGTAATACAGCAAATTCAGTAAAGTTCAGCAAAATTTAGCCAGGTTCAGAAGCCTAAAGGATGCTTACTCGCTCAGCAAAAATTTCAGCAACGAACTCGCGATTTAATTGGCCGCATCTGAAATGTGGATCCCTTTGCTGAAAAACTTGCTGAAAAAAACAAAATTCAGTAAAACTTCGTTCAGCTGGTTATGGAACGCTTTTCTGAACGCTGTAATTTTCGCATTCAGCAAGCAAGATTCAGCCGAAAAGAACACACCCTAAAAGCCAATTTTGTGGAATAATACGGTAATCTCGCTGCACTGCAGAATCATTTGGCAGATGGACGGTACCTGATGAGGGGTCAGGGGATATGCATTGCGTGCCTGCAGAAACCCGTCTTCAAGTACCTTGCAACAATTGTCTCGGCCAACGACAAGCTGCCATCGCGCACATGGCGCCGGACGGCTTGAAGAATGAGACAGGCATGTTCTACCGTGCGACGTCTTGCCTTCCTTGTGCAGTCTCTGCTACGTCCCCAACTTTTCCTTCCGGCGCCGCGATGAGCCTCTCAGGCTTCCCCATTGCCCAGGACGATGCTGGAGCGAAAAAGGGGCCCGGGCATGGACCCTCGGCACTAGCGAAGCGACTCCACTTCGGATGATTCGAGAGTCTCGAATCAAGACCAAGGGGCATCATGTCCACTGTAGGAACCAGTACCAGATGCTGCGATCAGTCTTGAACACCCCGAGTATAGTTTGCGACGAGCGTTCCGGGGTTCTGGGGTCAAGCATGAACGAAGCGGGCGCATTGAGGCACCAGATTGGGCAGCGAATTTCGAGCCTCAAAGCCCGCCAATGGTGCATCCTGCATCGCGCGCCGCCGAATCAGGTCGAGTCGCTCTTTCATTGTTCAGTTTGGGCAGCGACCAAGAGAGTGGCCAGCAGAGAGAACCCAATGCGTTGTCCCCCCATTCCCTTTGAAGATCTCACAGCGGAAGTGTGGCGGCCAGCTCAGCAGCCGTTGACAGCTCACATGGGGTTCGCGGTAGCCCCCCATGTGATGGAAGAAATGATTAACCATCCACAGGACTGGTCGAGGGCTGTAGCGAAACAGAAGAGCCAGTTTCGCAATACAAAGAGGGATTAAAGAAAGATATAGATCCCCTCTGTCTAGTATATCAAGGCCTTTCAAAAATGCAACAAGGCATGAGCTACTTCAGACCGAGGCGTCGCGAAAGACCAGCAAACTCATTAGTTCCACCACGTGCCCCCGCGCTCCATCTGGGGATCTCCAGGGATCTCCCGAGGGATGATGGGCCGTCCTGCGTCGTGCAGCGAGGTAAATCCTCACATGGTGACGTGCAACTCGGAGGAAACCCTCACATGGTGGAAAAAATACGTATATCATCTGATACCAACGATGACGTGAAGGGGCTATTTTAAATGCAACAGGCATCATAACAATCCAACCGTATGCTTGATAATTGGCCCAGTAAGAATTTCAGAGTTGAAGCGCTCTCGATCAAGCGGTGGTAAGATGATGACAGTCATTGCTTCCAGTGCGTGGAACTCGAAACCCGAGAAGTCGAAGATCTAAAAACCATCAAAGACTTTCCATGCTCGACTGCTGTTGGTCGTAGTCTTTGGTCGTAGTCTCGGCCGTGACATCAGGAACTGAGCCATGGAAGTGCTTGCCATTGTCTATTGCTCAGTCAACGGATCAAGACATTCAATGGTGCAGCTTAAACATCCATAAGAGAAAGAAAGTTGAATCCTGGTATCAAAGAACATCGCATCTGTCTACCTTGGTAGCGATACCTTGAGGCCGCTCGAGATTCGAGTGTAGTTGAGCTGCGTAACAGACCAGAGGCAAGCCTACTCCAATGTAGATATCCTGCGCCGTACCGGTCACAGCGGCCCATTCCTATGACCCGAGTATTTGAGACTTCTTAAACCCAACATAGAGTAGGCCCTCCCAACGGGTCTGAGCTCAGAAACTTCATACTTCCGTCCAAATTGGATATAACTCAACGTCGACCTCGAATGTGAGTCACTGAACCGCCCCTCAGGCCCAGAACACAACAGCTCAAAGACCAACCGATCGCATAGCTCATCTTGATCATGTCTCATTTAGCTCAGCTAAGTAACTCTTCTGATTATCACCAAGCGGTGCCCCAGTTCAAATCCAGTTGTCCGAGGTGGATATCGCAAACGCCAAACCAAACCATCAATGACATTTCCCATACAACCGAAGCAGAAACTATATATCCCCATAACCGGATGGTCATCCATGAATCTAAGCGGTCAAACCCCAAGCGATCTCCTCATGCGTCGCAGAAAATATCGAACTCCGCCGTCTGGCTGACCAGCACCGGCGGCGGAAAGCTCTTGGTCGGGGTTGACTCCAGCGCAGCCTTGCATGAGTCTGTGACACAAACATTCGTCAGCATCCGGACGTCGACACCACATACCGTCCCAAGAAACTCACCTTTCTGCCTGTCGCAATCGCCAACAGCAAAGTTCCCTTGCTTCGAGTTCGCAATATCAGCGCAAGCGTTGAACTGGTTGTCGCACGCTCTGTTCGCCGCCGTTCCGAAGTCGTTCTAATATCGAAACCAGTTAGCCTAAGCCACCCAAGATAGCCTCATCCCAACAACATCGGACGAGTACCCATGGAAGCTGACGTACGAAGGTGTCGCCATCCACGCCAAACTGTCTCTGCGGATCCCCGGTATTCGTGATCGCTGATGCCCTCACACCGCCCAACGCCCCCGTAAACACCTGGAGATTCCTCACTGGCACCGTCTGCCTAGGCGCGAGAAACGCCATTCGAAAATGCTCTCCCGCAAGAATAGCTTCACCATCTGAAGTCGCAACCGCGCGGCTGTTGGCTAGGCCGGCGACGACCAGGCATAATAGCGATGTGCACTTCATCTTTCCTTCGTTTCTGTGAGCTGTTCCCGGTAGACACTCGTGAATCTCGCCCGGAGATTTTGTCGTTTCGCGTTCAAATCGTTCGCACCACGTAAAAAAGGGAGTGATATGATGATATAGATTCGATGACGGCCTGCGACTTCAAACACAAGTCTTGGAAGAAACAAAACTGAATATATTGATCCAAAATAATTGCAACAGATAGAAAAGAGCGACAGTAGCAAGAACGAGAGAATGAGAGGAAGCACACCCAAACGCATCCTAGCTTCGGTAACTCTGCACGACTTCTATCCGGTTGAAGATCCCCTCACCCAGTTGTAAATCGTTAGCCGGCTGAAACCATCATGAGACAGCTACCCACCACCAAAGGCTGGGCTGCGCGCTGCGCACGAGCAGTGACCGCACGTGATCGCATATAGGCAAAATGCAGAGAGAAGTAAAAAGATCGGTGGGTTCGGACGTTTCTGGGGAAAGGGTGTTCAGTTCATTTCTTCAATCGGGAGACACCTACTATTTGGCGCGGGCAGGTGTGGGCTCAGACTGGGTTGGTGCAGATGGTTCAGTTGAATCTTCAGGATCAGATGGCGATCAAATTGACTCGAGGGACTAGGCTTTTGCATCAGAAGAACCGCAGAAGCTGTGAATGACATGCCGTCCAGTTGATGGGTTGGTATATTATTAAAGTGTCCTACTGTATGAAATGGTGGTGATTTTTGGTGTCGCTGAAGAAGCCGTCATCGAAACGTCGACGCGACGTTAGAACATGACGGATGAGTTCCTCAAAAAAGCAGTTCTTTCGTATGCGAGAACTCAATGCTGGTGCCTCCGCCTCCTCGTTGAAGCATGAGCCAATCTCAACCCAACTCAGCGCGTATCCGCACTCACAACGCCTCGCCAATGTCCAATTCGTCACCCTGGCCCGTTTCTTGCCGTTGTATGCTGACCAAGCCGTTCTACCAGCGATGATTATTGCAGTCCATCTCTATTCCTTGGTGCGAAGCCAAATGCTCAAGAAAGGCGCTCCCCAAAACTCCGGATTGTTCCCTTAGACAAACGGTCAAGAAAGAAATATCGACAGTGAAACAATATTGATGGTCGTGGTTATAGACAGGTGGGATTTCGAGGGGTCGAGGAAGCCAAGGGCCGTCGATGCTATCAGAAATTGGAGGCCGTGTTGACTTGCGTCGGTGCGTGATAGCTCTCGAGTGTGCTCTGGAAAGGCGTCCGGCCGTTCATCGAATTTCCGGTGTCGGGTTTCTCACCGCCGGCTGTGCTGGGATAGTCCATCAAGTCATCGTTCTCCTCGACGGCCTTCTTCCGTCCCCAGATCCTCCAAGCGACAAAGGCCAGACCGCCGAGAATGATGGCGCCGCCGACGCCAACCACGACACCAATTACGATATTCCGGGTCTGGGGCGTCATGCCAGTTTGCGCGCCACTTTGACCGCCGCCGGCCAGGCCCGGTGTTTGTGTCACTGTGGACTGGGTAGTATATGTTGTCTGCTCCCCGTTGTCACCGGTGGTAGTAACAACAGTCGTAGTGGTGATAATCTCTACGCTCTGGCTGGTCGAACCCGTATTGCTGGGAGGAGGAGTCGAAACTGGCGGAGTATTGGTGCCGGTCTGCGAACTGCTGGAAGAGCTTGTCGACGACGA
Organism: Podospora aff. communis PSN243; assembly: GCA_033296975.1. Lineage (NCBI taxonomy): Eukaryota > Fungi > Ascomycota > Sordariomycetes > Sordariales > Podosporaceae > Podospora > Podospora aff. communis PSN243. The sequence goes on from MU865922.1 coordinate 350,373, forward strand.
ACGGCTTGGGGTGGGAGTTGGTGTCGGTGTGGGCGTGTTGGTGGGCGGTGTGGAGGGACTCGGCGAGGGCGTGGGAGGAGGTGTTACAGTTGGCGATGACGAAGTCGGGTCATCTCCGGTGCCTGTTCCTGTTTGGCGCTTCTGGACCGCGACTCCGTGGCGGAAGGGGAATCTGCCGTTCATATCGACGACGGTGGCTTCAGCGACAGACAGCGCCGAAAGTCCCAGGACCAGCAGATCCAGGATTCTGGGGGACCGCATCTTGACTAGATGTTGATGCTTCGATGTTGTGCCAATGTTGATTGTGTTGGCGCCGAGTGTCCCAAGGCCTCAGCGGCTGGATAGTTTCTGAATTCGCCTCGAAAGCGCAAGGTCGATGTGGCAGGCACCGCGTATTCTGGTAAAAGAAAATACAGGATAACGATCGATGCGCTGCTGGAAAAAGCTGCTGAAATGAAATGCAAGCCTTTGATGGTGTGACTGTGGAAAAGAAGGGCGGGGAAAAGAAAGATGGGAATAAACGAGCGTGATGTGGTGAGTGGAAAATGGTTCGTATTCCCAAGTTTGCGTTCGGGAACGGCACCGGGGCATCGGGCCACTCACAGCTGCCATCTCATGTTCGCGAAGGCTCGGGCCACAAGTGAGGGTCCATCTGCTCCGTGCGAAAAATGGCTGTGATTTTAGCGCACTGGCTTCATACTGGCAAGAGTGCCTGATTACATTGCAAAATATTCCAACTTGGCATTGAAATGCTGAGATAAAGTGGGGTTCCGTCAAAAAGGTCTCTACCTAAATCATTTTCCATGTCCTCCGGCGAAAGTATCCAACTTGAAAACGTGAAATTCCACGACTTTCGCTCAACTGGCGAAGCATGATAAAACAGTACCAACACCTCTTTCGCACTGCTTGAGGTGACCCTCACTTCTGGCTGAGTTCATCCAGTGTCAGCTCCTGCCAGTGCAAAGCCACGCAACCAACTGGCTCGTCTTGACTCTGCGTGACCACGATCCCTTGATGAGAACATTCATGGCACACAACTTGGCCACAAAGCGTGTTGTTGCTGACTGATTGGCTTATGCGGGCGAGAAAATCGAGCCCGCCTCCACACCTTTTACCTGCGATGTTGCGCATGCCGGCCTGCATGGAACCACAACCTGGAATCCACCTTTGCATGACGTTCCCGTTGGCCCAAAAAATTCTTCAGGCGTACTGATGATTGCACACAAAGTTGATCGGCGGCCACGCACAATGGCATCGGTGAATGCTCTATCCAGCATTTGCGCTGATCTTGATAGGCACCGAAGAACCTGTCAGGCGTCAAAAGGTGACAAAACACGGGGGATCGCCGCCGAGCAACGCTCTCTCAACGAGCCGGCGCTAAAGCAGCGCCGTTGAACAAGAACGACTAAAATAAACCTCACGTGTCCACCCTGCGGGGAACGTTTTTGAGGGGGCAGGCAACAACCGCACTCGCTTCAGCATGTCATGCCCAAGACATATGGATTACCCGCTGTCGAACAGAAACATCAAGTCCAAATTAGGTTTGAAGGCTCTCGCCGTGAGCAATTGCGGCGTCCGCCCCGGGCTTGGTTATTTTTGCCACCATACCAGCAGGTTCTGGTGGCTATGACACGACGGCGTTCCTGATACCACCTACCGAAGCGAGGTAGGGCGGATCATCCCGCCCTCTGAGGTGTGCCCGGTTGCAAACGACGGGAGCATCTTTGCTGGTCAGAGTGGAACCCATGAGACCGAGAGCAACCTCCAAGTCTTCCAGCTTGGTGTCAACCCCAGTCTGTCCACCTTGTGTCGCCGGCCTTTCCTCCGCAGCTCTCTCACAACTTACCGCTCCGGCGCGTGATTCTTACGTCTTACGAATAGACACATAGGTACATGTGCTCTTCCATCCATACCTGTTCTCCAAGCCTGACGCTTGGGCTCAACGTGCGACTGAGGCCATTGGATATACTCCGATTCGCATTGGAAACGAACACAGGGTTGCGTGAACAGTTAAGCACGCAGGGCTGTGAGAAGACAAGATTGCCCGCAAGTGCTTGATGGGGTTCACTGATTCATTCTTCACTCCGTGAAAGCTTCGATTGTCTCGGGATTCGACACCGAGAATACACTGGGAAGGATAAGCGTCTATGATGCCCATCCACAGGCCCTCTATCCAGTATTCAGGCGTTTCCCGGTATTCGCGACATGGCCTCGCCAGACAAATTGTGTGTTTCTTCAGCCGCCGATACTACTCTATCTTGAGAGACAGTTATGGCTACGATACTCTGGTGTGGGCGTTGACTTCGTCGCCTGCCTCGGCCTCCACTCATCCCACTCTCCATATTCTTGAGCTGCTACTGATGGGTGTCCTCGTGATACCTTATCTTGGCCGATACAGTAGCCATCGTTCAGGTCAATTGTCCGGTACGCTTCTTTTTTGTAACTTGATTTCCATCAGTGCCGAGGGTCTGGCCGTGTCAATGCCAGGTGTGACATGACTTGGACCGCCTGATACAATTCGGCGAGTTGAATCGGATGAGCCGCTAGGGAACCACGCCTACCAATGGACAGAAGATCACTTATATAAGATATGAGATGGATGCTCCTGTCTCCGTTGGACCCGTCACTCCGCGAGGCATTGCTGACATCGATCTGGAGCACGTCCTTCGAGGACAGAGGTCGACAAGTGGCCCGCGAGCCCTCAACTGCTCCTCAAGCACACATAATTGCACGACTACTCGTGCTGCAAAAGGGGACCGCAGAAACTAAAGAAGGACACTGTCGTCTTTATCCCTGAGTATTGCTCCTCAAGGCGAGCCACGCATGTATCTCTTGAGACGCCGATCACAACAACTCTTGAGACTTCGTTTCATCGCAAGGACTCATCACACAAAGCAGGCACTGGAAAACTCCTGCAACTGTACGTAGCCACGCACGAAATTGCGTCCAGATAGTGGCCTGTGCAATAATGATCGCACGATTCAAGGTTCTTGAGTTCGGCTCGTCACTTCGCGCTGTATACTGGTCCCCTCTGACCAAGCTCGTCTCTACATATGTATCATCAAAGGGAGAGGCGTCCGCTCACCAAGAACTCCTCAGGGTGGGATCGGCTCTTTCCCACCGCCACATGTCACGTTCGATGCATCGAGTACAGGGTCGAGAATCCTTCAGACGGATACAGTTCTCGGGAGATCTTTGTCCGGCAGAGATGCACGTCAAACTGATGGTTCTGGAAGATTTTAACGCACAGTCCTTCGCGATCAATTTCCTTGTGCGACGCAGTCAAGGCGAGCTCGCCTCGGGTGCGGTGTCCACCGCTAACGGCGTGCCATCCACCCTTTGGCACGCAATTGGCAATCTTCGATGTTACCGAGCTTGATCCTTCAGATGCGACTGTGCCTTTTTGCTGGAGACGTTTTCCAGCGGAAGATCCAATCATAACGGGACTTGTTTGCAGTTTATGCTCCGGTCAACTGGTTCCTCTGCTGGAATTCGGGAACACGAGCTGAGGTTACATGGTGGTCTGGATGCGATATTTCGGGAGCCAGGTCATTTCCGGGAGCAGCATGGGCCAGGTCATTTCCGGTAGCAATGCCCAGCGCTTTGGTTGCCAGCCAGGGTCCCCCCGAGCGCGATAGCGTACCTAGGCAGCAGCCTCCTCATGATTCAGTTGCTGCTACATGGAATGTGGTGTCGGTCATCGGTGAGATTCGAAGAGATGAAATGAGTGATTGAAAAGTACATAGTGTCAGATGCACCTTACCATACCTATGCAATATGTTTTTAGAAAATACCGCGACGCGACGAGTGCGACTGGGGACTGCAGGGCTGACACAGACCCTTGCAGTCGAGGGGAGGCGGTTCATCTCAACTTCTCAATTCCAGGAAACCCTGTGTGCGTTTTGCTGCTGCGCTTTTTTCGTGAGCGACGGTCGATTTCAGTTGGACCACATTTGGGCCCCGACTGGTTCGAGCTAGTTTTTGGTGCGCGCCATACATAACCCTGAGTCCGTGTGTGCGGAGTACATCAGCGGGGGTGAGTTTTGGGCTTACACACCCCCTTTGATTCTTGGCATGTACCTCCCCCGTCAAGCCACTGAACAGGCCCCTTAAACGCCTGGAAAGCCGCACACACAGCACCAAAGTCAAAAGCACCAAGCGGTTGCTTTTGCACCGCGTGTTACGTACTATTAACCCTAACCCTGAAAAATCGGTCCACTGGGGGCCGCTGAAGCGAAGCGCTGTAATGGCCAGGATCGAAAATTTTTAGAGGTTAAAAATAACCACTATAATTATAGTGGGTAGGCCCTGTATTATAGTGGGTAGGCCCTGTATTATAGTGGGTAGGCCCTGTAATACAGGGCACAATACAGTGGTGTGTTGTGGGCGGCCGGGGCCCTGTTTTTCATGGCCTGTGCACGACTACATCCAAGGCCCCTGCTTTCAGCAATGTACCGAATCTTGGCAATGGGCCAAAGTACTGCAACCACATGAGAGTGAACCAGTCGCGCCCTTGTTCAACTCCTGGGTCTTCGCAAGGACTTGATGTACAAATCGAGTCACAAAAAATCGGACGAAAAGCCACTGCGATCGAAGCCCCACGGTACCTTGTATGCGCAGTGCGCCACGGTGCCGCAGGTTTGGACAAAAGGGATGCAGCGCGAGTGCGTCAGCCCTGGAAGACTGTGGTGAGGAGTTCTTTCGGTTGTTTGGCATTTCTCATGGATGTCGAAGGGGTGGAGCGATGGAGTCAAAACCGGGTTTTCCGATTCAGGCAGATCGACAATTCCCGCTGTTCGTCAGGAGCTTATCTTGAGCCGCAAACGCTGATCTTTCCCTCGTAGCGGTGGAAGCGCGTGGGAATTGAGTGCAAAAACGTGGAGGCCAGGTGAGCATCTTGATGACCCCCAACCCAGACATTTGAATCACAATTGTCTCGTCGACACCGAGCGCTGATGAGAGACATGAGGTGAGGCTTGACCCAGCCAGAAAGATTTGGGCTGGAGGTCGCGGGGGCTCCTTCCCCTATTCTGGGTGTGGTGCGGTTCGTGGCACCCGCACTGCACGGGCCGCAGCTGTCATTTATGTCTTGGCAGGGGTAAGACGCGAGCCTCAAGCTCTTCCCAGCGGCCGACTGGACCCGCAAGGCGGGTGGTCCTCACAGGCCGCGATACCTACCTCCTCTCCGTGCCAGCACTGCTGCTAAAGTGGCAGGTGGATGACAAAAGATTGTCAATTTGGAGGGTGACGCGCTGCTACAATCGCATCCCACTTCATCTGTGACTCGTGGTGGGTGTCTTCCCGAATCCTTCTGAGCTCGTCCGTCCTCGGCTCGGCGACCAAAGCGGTCCGAACCACAGGAAAATGAAGAGGAAGGCAGAGCGACGTCCCCCGCCACAGCCAACACCATGGCGGGGGAACCACCCAGAGGACTGGAGGGTGGATTGATGGTGGGTTGATGGTGGGTTTGGTATGCAGGTACGGAGTGCCTCCCCTGGAAAGGGTGCCGCGACGCCGGGGGCAATTTCCTCAGTCCCTGTGAGCGGCAACCTCGCCGAGCGCTTGGCCGGGCGCGATGGATTTTCCCCCTGCACCGCCCGGATTGAGTCCAGCGGCTGCCCCCCTCACGAGCTCCACAAGGCAACGGCCTCCTCGCAGCCCAAGCTGGACTGCCTGGATGGCTACCCATGTCCGATCGTGCGCCAATATGAAGGGCGGCGGCCCCGAGTTCTCTGTTCCTCTTTCCTTCCCGGTCGTGTCTTCAAGTCAACACCAAGACGGCCTGCATACTCGCCGTTGCAAACGTTTGTTTGCGTCCTTTCTTTTTGTTGATTTCGTATCAACACACGCTCTTTACGGCTCCGGCCATTCAGCTAGACACTCCTTTCTGAACATTGTTTACTGTCGTTATTTTCTAATACCAGGCCCAACACAATGTATAAAACTCTCACCGTTGCGGCCTTCGCAGCCGCCCCGGTTTTGGCCACGGGTAAGCTCAACGCCTACTGGGGTCAGACCGGCACCACAAGGCTCAGGACCTACTGCGACTTGGACACCTTCGAGTATGTGACGGTTGGCTTCGTCAACAACTCCCCTGAATTCGATACATCCGGCCTCAACTACCCCGGCACGAACTTCGCCGGAAACTGCGCTGTCGATGTCTATGAGCTTGAGGGCCAGAAGTCGAAGCTCCTGAGCAACTGCAACCTCATCGCGGCCGATATCCCTTACTGCCAGTCCAAGGGCAAGAAGGTTCTCCTCTCCATCGGAGGCGCACCGGGAGAGGGCACTCGTTACGATGTGACGACCGATGCTAACGGCGAGTACTTCGCCCAATTCTTGTGGGAGGCATTCGGCCCCAAGACGTCCAGCGACACCCCTCGTCCTTTCGACATGATTGGCCAGCCCCCCGTCGTTGTTGATGGTTTCGATTTCGACATCGAAGAGTACTTTGACGATGACAAGAATGGCTATCCCGCCATGGTCAACAAGCTTCACGAGCTCATCAATGGAGGTGACTTCCTTGTCACCGCTGCCCCCGAATGCCCTCTCAACCCTCAATTTTTCAAGATGAAGAAGATCATCGACGAGTCCAAGTTCGATGCTTTGTTCATCCAGTTCTACAACAACCTCGGCTGTGATGGCAAGAACGGAGGCTTCAACTTCGAGGACTGGGTTGACTATCTCAAGGACGGACCTAGCAAGGATGCTCTCCTCTATGTTGGTCTTCCTGGAAGCCCCTCGTCTGCCAATTCTGGATACCTTGATTTCGAGGAAGCTACCGCCTTGGTTGAGAGCGTCAAGGACCACCCCAAGTTCGGCGGCGTTATGGTATGGGACATGCACACCTCCAACGACAACAAGAAGGGCTGTGCCACTTTCCAGCGCACCCTTCACGATGCTCTCTGCGGCACCGATACTACGCCCGAGACTTGCGAGCCCGTCACGCCCGGCCCCACCATCTGCATTGAGGAGTACATTGTCAAGGGCGGCGACACTTGCTACGACATTGCCCATGCTCACAACCTCTCGCTCGAGGAGTTCCTTGCTCTCAACCCCGGTGAGAGTTGCGCTCTCGAAGTCGGTGATGTACTGTGCCTGGCGCGTGGACCGGCTCCCTCGTCTTCTGTCCCCGCCATTCCAAGCTCTTCCGCTCCCGCTAGCTCGTCTGCTATCCCGAGCTCGTCTGCGATCGTCAGTTCGTCCGCCATCCCGAGCTCGTCCGCGGTCGTCAGCTCTTCGGCCTACCCCAGCTCCTCCGTCAGCTCCGCTGGTCCCATCTCTTCTGCCCCCAGCGCCGCCCCCTCCAGCGTCCCCAGCTCGGTTTACAGCAGCGCTACCTCTAGCGAGGAGGAGTACTGCGAGGAGGAGTCCAGCACCGAGTCCTCGATCGTTCCCAGCTCGTCTGCTCCTAGCTCTGCTGTCCCCAGCTCCAGCGTCCCTGCTTCCGTTTCGGCTGTCCCCAGCTCCAGCGCCAGCTCTGTGAGCTCCAATGCCCCTGTTTCGTCGGCGCCTTCCAGCTCCGTGCCCTCCAGCGTCGCCAGCTCCGACTATAGCAGCGCCACCAGCTCCGATGACTACTGCTACGAGGAGTCCAGCACCGAGTCCTCGGTCGTCCCCAGCTCTGCTGCCCCTAGCTCCGTGGTCCCCAGCTCGAGCGTGCCCGCCTCCGTCTCGGCCTCCGCTTCAGCCATTCCCAGCTCGAGCGCTTCTACCTCCGTGTCCGGCTCCGTTTCCGTCTCGGATGCTCCCAGCTCTAGCGTCCCCGTGTCCTCGGCTGCCAGCTCTTATGGCCCGATTTCGTCTGCCTCTCCCAGCGTCAGCATCCCCATAGAGTACACCACCTCGACCATCTACACCACCATCTGCGAGACGCTCACGTCGTGCGCTCCTGGCACCCCTGACTGCGGTACTCAGGTTGTCACACGCACTATCGCTGTGTCGACCACTGTCTGCCCTGTCACCACGACTCCTTCGGCCACCGCCTGGCCCACTGGCTGGACTACCTCAACCGTGTACTCCACCAAGACCTATACCATCACCAGCTGCGCGCCCACCGTCACTGACTGCCCCGGCAAGATCGGCCAGGTTACGACTGAGATCATCCCCGTCAGCACCACCATCTGCCCCATCACCAAGGACTGGCCCAAGCCCACCGGCGGCATCATCATCCCGACCTGGCAACCTGATCAGACCGTCAAGACCTCGGTCATCGACACGCAGTTCACCACTGTTACTGTCCCCAACCCTGGCAAGCCCTCCGGAGTCAAGCCGGTCGGCGAGACCCCGGCGGTCCCCATCAAGGATGTGTCCGAGACCAAGCCGGTCGGCGGACCCGTTGGTGTGGCCAAGCCCTCGGCGAGTGGTTGGGGCGGCTCCAAGCCCGGGTCGACCTCGGTTCCGGTTACCGCCGGTGCTGGTCGCAACTCGGCGCTGAGTCTCTCGGCCCTCGCCGCCGTCCTGTTCTTCGCCTTGTAAAAACAGCGTGTTGCGATGTGTGCTTTTTTCTCTTTTTCATGTCAAACCTATACATCATCACATTGTGTACGCTAGGACCTGACAAGCCAGGCATGTAGTGGGAAATGGGCAGACACTTTATACTCTTGGATATCAGACCTCCTCAGGCTTTTGCATGTTTGGGTTACCTGCATTTATGGACAGCGTGTGCGTCTTCACGCACTTTGGGTTTACGGGAATGCGTTTCTGGTTAAGAAAGTCAAATCGAAGGATGTTGTAATCCTTTACGCCCGGTTCCTAGTGCAAAGTGATGGGATTCGAAGCTTCCGGGCCTTGATGCCCTCAATTTGGCCTTGTCGGTATCGGCAGGTAGACTCGCTTATGTCAATCTCGATGTGAGAACTCGGCGTGTTCCGCCCTGTCAGCCGGCAGCTGCTGGGCGGATCGGCGTGACTCGATTTCTCTGTGTTACCCTTACCATGCTGCCGCAACCTCCAACTGGCTGAAGGCGCCAACGGTCACCGCGTGGCCCGGAACAAGCCATGGGTGAGTCCGAGGGGATTATTGGCGGAGGGCTAATTTCCTCCGGCAGCGTGGCAAGGCTGGGTGAGGGGAATGGGAACTTTTCAGTTGGTCCAGACCTTGCGGTTGGTCACTGGGTCGAGACTCGAACATAACTTTCGACCTGGAGCTCGGCGCGGACTCGGGACAATGGGCGCATCTCGAGGCAGTCCATGTGGCTCGTTACTCGCTCGTTTCCCTAAACAGGTGATAAACACCCCAAGTTTCTCAGCCGAGGTGGACGCTCATGCCGCCGGCGGACTGGCGGAGCTGGGTTTTCATTTCTGAAGGCGATGGAAAGATACCTACGTTACGCGGGTGAGGCCCAATTGAATACCGAGTGATGCATCAGCTGCAGGCGTTCTGGACTTGTTGCGCTGAAAGCGGCCGGAGGAGGCAACAAACCTGGCATGGCATGCGCACGGGAACGTGGAGCCCCCGGGGCGAGCATGAATTCGCTGTTGTGAGGTGGTAGAAGAGTACTTGTCCTGGTACGGATTACCAGCGCAACCAAGGATGCTGTCGTCGGGCGTAACTGTCAGCAGTCCTCTCCCACACTCCTTTTCCGTCTCATCACCCCCACCACGACCCGGCTGTTGGCCCCAGTGGTGGCACAGGCTTCCCTGGCTGCTGCTGCAGACCAACGAGCCACCTGCGGGCAGCGCCCCGGGCGCGCGCGGGTCCTCACTGTCGGGAGCAAGAGATCGCACTGCACCGCACACCCTTTCTCGCCCGATCGAGATTCTCCCGATCAGTGCATGCCATGCCAGCTCAGCTCGGCATGTAAATTCCCCTTCCCAGGTGACCCGGACCGGCGGCGTGGGTGGCGAGACAACACCGAATGAGCTCCAGACATTGGGACCCGTATTTGCGAAGCCGAGGGGCTGCTGGCGTAAATTGTTTGGATGGCAGCTGAAAAGCAATGAGGAAAAAAAAGCAGCTCGCAGGCGACAGCGTCGTACCTGCGGTCCCACACAGCCGACTTCAAAGTACCGACCAAGCAGGAGATATCTGCGAGACATCCTTTTTGGGGACCCCAAGAGTCGTTCTGATGGTGGTACGGAGACCCGTTCGGGGAGAGACAGAATTGCATCCGCTCAACCCCGACTCCCGTCACCACTTCGTCGTTGGCCAAGGCTTCCCCTTCACGCCAACCCTCTCTCTCTTCCCAGGGAGAAGTGCAAAGTCGAGACGCAGCCATTGAAAGGCGTTCCTTTCGTTTTCCTTTCATTTTCCCGCTCACTCACTGATTTTTACTTTTGGCCATCCCTCCTTCTTTTTGCTTTTTTGTTTTACCCCTCCCTGGACCCAGCTGCTGGAGACGGGAGGCGCGACCCCCTTCGCCGGGTCTCTGATCTGACGCAACGGCCTTAACCTGCCTTCCAAAAGTCGCCTGAGGCCCGTGATCCTCCGCTCCCCCGCGTCCCGATGCCCATCGACATTCCGTCCGCCGCGCCATAACGTCAGATTGCCTACCGTCCCGTCCATATATTCTTATCGTCGTCATCGCCGTTCTGCCCCCCGTCCAGCTCGACATCTCGCATGCCCCCTCGAATTCCCCAGGCACTCGGCTCGCCCCGCCTGTCCGATGCCCTCCTCCTCGAGGCCATTGCTTGAAGATGGCCACCATCGAGCCGCGCCTGATCCACCTCCTCAATACGCAAACCCCCAGCCTGCCGCCGATACAGCTGCCACCGCTTGAAGGGAGGGCCGACGAGACGCTTTCGCTCCCGCCGCTCGAACACGACCAGACTCACAAGGCCCAGGACAAACCACCCACGCCGATACCACAGTTGCCTATCACCGGCGACGACGCCTCCAGGAGACAAACGTACCAAACGCTAGACAATACATTCGGGAATGATGCATCTCTGAGCAGCGCGAGCAGCCGGCTCAACAAGTCTGCCCGTCCGCTCCAGATGCTACTAGGGGATGCCGAGGCAAACACGTCTACGCTCTCGCTGCGTAAGCTTGTCGAAGAGACGAACAGCCCTGAATCTTTCGACGACATTGCTACGAAAAAGAGGCATCGGGCCCTTACCACGAAGGACGATTTTGTGCAGCTCCCCCAGCCGCTCAAGAAGCAAAAGTCAACGCAGCAGGTAGTGCCGCCCATCATAGCGGGGCTGCACGAGCCCCCGCCAAATGCAGCCGTTTTCCCCCCCATCACCTCCAACACATTCGACAACTCTGACACGCTCAGCCTGAGCGCTCATGGAGGTTTTCCGGCTGCAGTGGACGACCGAGCAGCGGGCAACGCGTCTCACGCGAGCGATGGAGGGGACAAGAACGCCAATGGCGCCGCCAAGGGAAAGCGCCGCGCGGCCAAACCCAGGAGGAAGTGGTCGGACGAAGAAACAAACCACCTCCTGCTAGGCGTCAGCCGTCACGGCGTCGGAAAGTGGACAAGCATTTTGGAAGACTCGGACTTTAGGTTCAACGATCGAAGTGCCGGCGACCTCAAAGACCGATTCCGAACGTGCTGTCCGGATGAACTGCGTAGCAACTCTACGCCGGTTGGCAACAGAAAGCAACGATCTGGTGGGGGGGAAGAAAACGGCATGGGCAATGACTATGGGCAGGGCAAGGCTGAGTGGACACCAGCTAGCGAGGATGGGATCCCTTACAGCAGCCACATAAAGTCGAGGAATGGGCCACAGCTCGAGAATATCCTCATCGAACCTGAGAGCGGTAGCAACTCGGCCACTCCTGGTCCGCCCTCTGCTAGCAGCGTGGCGACTACTCCCCACTACTCCGCGGATCGCTATCGTGAGATTTGCCCCGCCCCTATGCAATCTCAGAATGACTCGGACTCGGCGCCTGCAAACCGTCAGCAACGAAAGAGCCGTGCCCACCGCAAGAAGATGGAGGACCTCGTAGAGCTTGGCATTCACGGGCCCTTCAAGAAGTCGCACCGCCGCGAGCGCCGTCCTTTCACTGACCAGGACGACAAGGAGATCCTCGAGGGCCTCGATCAATACGGTCCAGCGTGGACGAAGATACAACGTGACCGTCGCTTCAACCTTTCGACACGCCAGCCAACAGATCTCCGGGATCGCGTGCGGAATAAATACCCCGAGATCTACCAGCGCATCGAGAAAGGTGTCTTTCACATCAAAGGTGACCCGAAGACGGCGAGTTCGAGGCCGTTGGAGCCGATGGTGAACACTACCATCGAGAAAACGCTCCAACAACACATAGCGCAGCAGCAAGAACTCAATCGATCGAGTTCGAGGGAAGACATGGTGATGCAAGGCCCGCCGCCCAACAAGCGGCTGCCACCAGCTGGAGGATTCTACGATTCTACCGAATCCTTACCCGGACTGGCAGATATGCTCGAGATGAGCGGGCCACCGCCTACGGTGTCATTACTCCAGCAGATGCAGGCCGCACCAGTGGGTGGCGCCTTTCTAAGCCCAGGCGAGATGGACATCAGTCGACTATTGCTGGACGACGGCTCCGGCCCGGACTATCGACATCACCATCCGCAGCCACCACAACCACCGCCGCCGCACGCACGGTATGGGCAGGGACAGAACGGCGGGTATGATTACGGCGCAGGCAGGTAGAATCGCACTGTGCCGGAACACCCACCATTTCCGCTGCCGCTCTGGCGGCATGCACGGTCCGGACTGGGCCGGAACGGAGAGTACGATTAAGATGCGGGCATGCCTGTGGAAATGGTCAACCTGGAGGACTCAGATTCTGGTTTTCTTCATGACTTGGAACATTGTAACGGAACCGCTTTATTTTCGGATGGACGGAGTTTTGTGAAACATAAAATATTGGGAAAAGACTCGGATCGACTCGCACATGCAACACTTTGAACTGTCCCTTTCTGCCAGGAGTCATGGCCTCGGTGTTTCTTCTTCTTTCAAATTCCTTGGTTCGGAATGTGCGCTCTGGGAAAGACTCAAGACTGTCTGGGTTAGATCACCATTGGGTTTCGGTTCCTTTTCCGTGCAAGAGAGAGCGAACATCATCTGTCATTACAAAGCGAGATTGTTGTGGTGGGTATAGGACAAAAGGGAGAGCGAAGAAGATATGGTGACAAGAGAGAGGGGGCTGCAGCTCGCCGAGTCTGCGAGTCGTTTCAGAGGACAGACTGACTGGGGAGATCCAGGATTTCTAGGTTCATGAGAGCTTCCACGTCTGTCTGACCATCTGTGTGTCATATAATGCCGGTGTTGTAAGGCAAAAAGGTTCTTGGACTGTCATGGCATGCTCTGACAGGCGAAGGTTTTAAAGGTTAGATCAGGGAGCAATCTCTAATACGCTGGGTTCGTTGGTTCAAGGAGGTCAGTCGTTACTGTTGACTGGGTGCGGTACTTTAGCTGGATCCTGAATTGTAGTACTGTGTGTGGTTGTAGTGTTTGGTGGTATGCTGCGCTGTGTGCGATGTAGGGTCAAATTGAGCCAGTGGACTACAATGTTTTTGTGCATTGAATGGTTCCTCTTGAGTGGGATGGCGTTTCAACACGTTGTGAGGTGATTGATGGATCATTCTGGGTGGAAACTTGCGGTTTTCGGCGATGTATCATTCTGAATTGTCTCTCCTCCTGAACGACCGGCCATATAGTTTGGATTGATCCCCCTTTATATCCTGATAGTACCTTGGATGCAGCTCAAATGTCGAGATCAAGCCTGGTCAACGACCAATTCTCTTAGGTTTGTTATGCAGGGATAATTGTGAAATTGAGTTGTGCAAGAAGCTTGTGCATGTTTCTGCCGTTCGTCACCGCCAGAGTGTGTTTTGCGGTGCACAGACCACCCGCCAGTTGCGCCCCACCATCAGGGCTTCCACCCACAAAATATTTTCTATTCAACCTCCACTGTTTTAACACCCCGACCATCACGACCAACTTTCACTTTCCCATCAATCATCTCGAAACACCGTAACGAGTCAAGATGGGCAGAGGACCGTAAGTGCAGTCAATCCCTCAATCGTGATGTCAAGATCTGTCCAGACGGTCTTTTTGGAGCTCCTACCTAGCTAGGAGCGCCGCAAAAATCGAAACCGCCGCGGCGAGCCTTTCGCGAGCAGAAGATTCCGGAATTTCGACCTCACGATACTGATCCTTCGCCGCAGGAAGAAGCACCAGAAGCGCCTTAGCGCCCCCTCGCACTGGCTTCTCGACAAGCTGTCGGGTGTCTATGCTCCCCGCCCGTCCGCTGGTCCTCATAAGCTCCGCGACTGCATGCCCTTGATCGTCTTCGTCCGCAACAGACTCAAGTATGCGCTCAACTACCGCGAGACCCGGGCCATCCTGATGCAGCGCCTCGTCAAGGTCGACGGCAAGGTCCGCACCGATATGACCTACCCCGCTGGCTTCATGGACGTTATCACCATCGAGAAGACCGGCGAGAACTTCCGCCTCATCTACGACACCAAGGGCCGTTTCACCGTCCACCGCATCCAGGACGAGGAGGCCAAGTATAAGCTCGGAAAGGTCAAGCGCGTTCAGCTCGGCCGTGGCGGCATCCCATTCTTGGTTACGCATGATGCGAGAACGTGAGTTCTTCCGACATCTATCAGTCGTTGATCAAGCTTTGGTGGATCGTTGGCGCTCTTTCCATATCTCATGGGAGGGGACCACGATCGCAAAAAAAGCGGAATCTCGCGGCTGGTATGTTTCATTCCCTTTCAGCTTGCTAACATTGCATGTTTGAACAGCATCCGCTACCCTGACCCCCTCATCAAGGTCAACGACACCGTCAAGATCAACCTTGAGACTGGCAAGATCGAGGACTTCGTCAAGTTCGACACCGGCGCCATTGCCATGGTCACCGGTGGTCGCAACATGGGTCGTGTTGGTGTCATCACCCACCGTGAGCGTCACGATGGTGGCTTCGCCATCGTCCACTTGAAGGATGCCATTGACAACACCTTCGCTACCCGCGAGACCAACGTTTTCGTCATTGGCCAGGAGAAGCCCTGGATCTCCCTGCCCAAGGGCAAGGGTGTCAAGCTCACCATTGCTGAGGAGCGCGACCGCAGACGCGCCCAGGCTCTTGCTCACTAAATGGGTTATGTTATGGATAAGGAAAGGCAAGGGGCAGGGCAATTTGGGTGCTGATTTGCAAAAAGCATGCTGGGAGGAGTACCGGATGTTTTTACTTGGCTTGAGCTCGGCCGTGACCGAGTCTCTCGGGCCAACTGGTATGGGTCAACGGTTCGGCCCCAATACAGATACTGAATCGTACTGAACCTGAGCCTTCCTTGCGTCACTTCGTCTGTCTGCTGTTGTATGTGAAATCTAGCCAGATGTTGGAGATCGAGGACCAACCCCCACCGCCGACCAATAGTCAACCTCTTCAGCGGTGAGGATGCATGTCTTCATGTCCTGGACCTCGTTTCAGCTAGCCTCCCATGCACCACTATAGCTCGCATCACCGTGTCGGGCAGCTGCGGGTTTGCCCGTTCCTGGCGCAATTCCTAACAGTGACCGAGGCCCCCCATGTCTATTAGAATTTCCCCACCACCGAGATCGCCCCATCGGTCGTGTTGCAGGTCCCGACGCTGCATGTCGAAACAGAGGCGCCTCTCGGCATAAACCCCCGCACCCTCCTCCTGTTCATCTTCCCAACAGGCAGGTGACAACAAGCACATCTTGGATAACGACGCCCGCGCCGGGGTTGAGGAATAAGTCATCTCGCCTCCGACTCCCACGGTCCGTACTGTACACGGTAAATTTGACTCTCTCGACGCTGGGAAGTATCACCATGTACTCCGTGCTCGACAACATACGAGCAAAAACAGAATCAGGAGATATCGTAAAGAGATTGCAAAAGGTACAAAAATGTCGTGAGCTATTCTTCTGCGTAGGTGGTAGGAAACCCCCACGTCCACGTCTTTACTTCTTATAGGAGGTCGGTTGGGCTGCAACTCACTGCTCAGTTCACGAGCAGGCTTGTTGCGTCGCTCCACCCTACAGTGGGTGATCCACGTGTGAGTGAGCGGCGGCTTGATTGCTGCTATTTTTCCTGTTGTGTACTTCACACCTCAGTGGCCGCCCCACGCTTTTGCACTGCTCACCGTGGATTGGGGAGGTCCTGGAATTTTGGGGTTTTCTTTTTGCCAGCGCATGGGGAGTGAGGGGCTGTTTTTTTTTGGTGGGGGAGGGGGGGGGATGAATGTCCGTGGAAACATCGTGGAAGTGTACAAAAGTGCCGCGCGTGTTGGCGGCTAGGTAGGGGTGAGGTATTTGATACCGATGCTGAGCTCCTTTTTCGGGACTTTTTGAGATTCCCCGATGAGGGCAGGTCGAGGACGTCGTTCATATGGATAGGTGACCGTCCTCCCCGCACTTAAACCCTAGGTGAGGATATCAGGGTATGTAGGTACCCGGTGAGGGGGCCGCAGGACACCAAACAGCACAGCAGGAAGCAAGAAATTTTGTGCTCTCCGTTTGCTGTGAGTGAGGGGTTACGATTGAGTAACAGTAAAGGACTTGATTTGATATGGGGCCCGAAAGACTGGGTACGTTACGCGTACCGGGAAGCACCGAACGGCTGCCCGCGTTTCCCAGTGGGCGGCCACCCGCCCCTAGACACAGATCGGCTCTGGGTGTTTTTTCCGAACCAAGGGCATGATCTACCCAGTCTCTGGAGTTCAAGGTCGACCACTGATGTTCCATTAGCTGCTGTCTCGTGACTATCCAGTGACGTGCGGGCAAATGCTTGGACAAGGGAGGCTTTCGATCCACGCCCTCTGGCGTCATGATGTGCCCCTATTTGAAGGTGTGGCCCGGCACACGTAGACTTCGATAAGGACTTTATGATCTCTTACAGTCGCCGTAGGATCGTAACCTGGAACCGCTCCCAAGCAGCTCGAAACCGTCGGGCTTACCGAGATTCTGTCTCAGAGAGCGCCGATGTGATATCCCTCACGGTATGGATCCGTAGACTTGGGTGCACTTGGGATCAATGCTCGCCAGCCAGGGCCCTTAATTTCTCACGCCAAATCCCGACACGCTGCTATTTCCCCCATAGCCTGTGTAAAACTCACGTGTAGTAATTCTAGGTGTAGCGAGCTGAATCCGGGGGTGGGGCGCTTCCGCATGAAGGATCTTACCAGTCGATTTCACCCTGCGCTGCGTGAAGCAGCGGGGTCGACGGCGGTAGGTGGCTCTTCAGGGGAGGCGGGCGCTGCCACGACGGCCAGCTACTGCAGGCCATCGGCAGCTTACTTGGTCGAATCCAGGACCGTGCCGAGATTTGTTCCGCCCTACTTGATTCCTTGACCGACAGTCCCTTCGCCGCCAATCACCTATGAACGGCGGTGGCGTCTCGTGTGAGGTTGCCGCATGTGAGCAAGAGAAGTCATATAAGTGGCCGGCACGTGAGCCCTCGCGTCGAGGAACAGGGGCTGGGAGGGACTCGACCGCTTGTTCAGAGGACGATCGCCCAAGTGGGATGTTTGTATCATGCAGAGGCGCATCCAGAACTTTCGGATGCCAAGTGACAATGGTTTTGTTTCTGTCAACCGGCAGGTTGAGTGGGGTTGGTGAATGATTATGCTCTCACCGACACACTTGCATGGGTTTCGAGCCCTGTTTAGCTGAGTAGGGGATACGACCAGATGATCTCGAAAAATTCTCCGTTAAGGGGGTGGGATTCAACATAATTCGTAGCAGGGGCGCTTGCCTCGCACAGGATTGATTCTCAGAGCCTCAAAAAGGGGCGGGCGTGGCCATGTCTGACATCTTCAGGCTGGGATGCAGGACGGGGGTTGCGGGCGTCATGAGTGATGAGGTGGTGCAGAGAGTCAGAATCCTGGGAAATCCAAGTTGGATAGGCCGTGTAACCTGCAGTGATCTGCTGCGCGCCGCTTCATTGAACGAACTTTTCCTGGCTGTATGGTCTTGTCGCGAGGTAAGCAGGTCGAACGCAGGCCGGGGACATGAGTGTGTCTGTGGATTTGTGCACCTGCGTCCTGCATAGAGGTGCTTTCGCCGCCGCTTCTGCGTGTGCATCTGCTGAAACTTCGGCTCAGTGACACCTCTCGACAGGTCTCTTCTCTCGGTCCGGTTGGTGCTCATCTTCTATTGGGGTGTTATTTGGCAGCCTGCAAGCTCTCTGTGACCGGCTCAACTGCTGGGTGACAGCTGGAAGCGGGCGTCTCTCGTTAAGGGAATCCGCCCTGGGCGGCGTCGCCTCGGTCTCCGCAAAGAACTGCCGCGCGGAGCGATTGGAAGCGCAACATGGGCGGTACGAATGGATGTCGCCCGATTCTGAGATGGAAGACCCAGGTCTCATCGAAGTCCAAAAGATATGCTGGCGGAAAGAGATCTCATGATCACAACTGCAATGAATCGAAAACACCCTGGTCACTGGCGAATTCAGGGTTTGCTCCAAGCTTTTGAGGTCGCATTGCGGGGCAGACGCCAGTGCAGTTTCTTAGTCCAACTACCTTACCGTATTCTTCTTCGACACAGAACGGAAAGGGCAGCAAGGGTCATTCTTTCCTCGCCGGCCGCCGTTGCGGCGTTCTCTGGGCGCTTGATCGCTTCAACCCGCCACCGACTGAGCTAATTCCAACACCTTGGCGGCATCGTGTGTCGCACTTCACAGCGAGGACATTCAAGGCAGGGCAACTGTCCGGTCATGCCACCGGCCACTTTGCCAGCACCTCGAGTCGTCACTTTGTCGCCGTAGGCGCATCCAATTGCAAGGCGGGTAGGTCGGTGGCGCCTGTAGCTTTTGCTCTCCTCGCGTGGAGCGGTCTGGGGAAGCATCGTCAGGGCTTTGGTACCACAGCGTTGCTCCGAAGAATATTTGCTCCCTTTCCTTGCAGCTCGGACACTGTCCCGCAGATCCGATTTAACATCGATTTTTGTCCTCATGACCCTTCGGCAGATACACACTGATGCTGACTATTCCGGATCTGACGACACTGGCATGACTGACGATGGAGGCTCTCTGGGTTCCCAGCCGCTTTTTCTTCGCCAACCCCGGAGTGCCCTTATAGGGCATGGCCTCGATGCTTTCCCGTTGGTCAAGGGTTTCGGTCAATGGTCGGCGCGGAATATTGCTGTGCTCAATATTCAGCTTTTCAGATTACCCTAGGGCTGAACAGTTCCCACGCCTCCCTTCACGCCATCGACCAGCACTTCTTGGTTCTCGAAATACATTCGGGAGTATGAGAAGGTGCCCAAAAGCAACAAGGTCACACAGCAGGAGCACCACGCGGGTGGGGAGCTTCCGGCCTGGAATCTCTGCTGTGCCCTGAGAGGTCTACGAAGCGCCTCGCGCGCACCCCAACAGCCCGGTTAGCCGTCAACCGGGGGTTCGATGACTTGTTGAGCGGTGCCCGCGGTGGTGTTCGATCATGGTATTTTCCCAACTATTACCTGATGCGGTCTAGCTGTTTTCGAGATCGAGACCCGAAACATGCACCGTCTGCTCGCGAACTTCTACCATCACCAACTAGATGAACCGGGAGAGAAATAAGGCTGTGTCTTCCGGTCAGCGCGGCCGAATTGTCATCCTCGCCATGCCTTTGAAAGTATGGACACTTGATGCGGCAGCAGGAAGTGTCAGCTCGGAACGGCACCTCGAGACAGCTCAAGCATTCAAGTGGAGGGGCCGATACAACGTCGAGTGGAGGCCTTTGGCGGCACCAATAGCCTCGCACCGTCTGCCAGCACCGGTGAAATACGGATGGCAGACGCGGGGCAGAGTTAGCTACAAACTCCCAGGTCTCCTGAATCCTCGCCTGCAGAGCCGAACCGCTGCGATTTTAGGAAAACGGCTGTTTGAAAGGAAGAGGTGCTCGGGAGCCAGGTGTTGAAACTAGGGACCCGCAACTAATCCGCCTCGAACCAGAGATCCCCGCTGGAGCGATGGCATCATCTTCTAGAAGGTGAACCGACACCCCTCGATGATACCCCTCGGTACAAAACAACCGCGATCTCGCATGGGTACTCTAGGTGTACCTAGACGCACCCCTGTCCACCTTTTTTTTTTCGCAACAAATCGTCGACATATCCCACCCCACTGCCGTGCGGACAGCATCGATTCCCGCCATGCGACACAGGGCGTGGGAGCGGGAAGCTGTCAGATGCGGCGGTCACAAATTTCTCTTTTTCTGATCCCATTTCCAGGATCGGTTTGCCCTGCCCTGGCATGATACCCAGGCTCTCGAGTGGTCGGCAGACCACCACCCCCTCTTCCCCCCTCTCCCGTAGTGTCATGGGTTATTAGCGTGGTCAACAAGGTTGCTCTCCGCAAAGACGAGAACGGACGGAGACTCGATTCAGTGCTCGACCTCCTCAATTTTAAGCCCATACATATATACGTCTCTCCAGTCTTTCTCTCGATGGCTTTGCAATGCACTCTTGCACATTGCATTCCGCTTCACTCTTTCCCGCCGCCACCGGCGTCTCTCCGCCTCCTCCTCGCGACTGCTTCCCCCTGATTCGATCCACCTGTCTCTGGTCGCCATCGCCCTTCGAGACCTAACGTCTGCTCCGTCACCTCTCTTTCTTCCGACCCGGGCCAAGCTTGATTGGACCCGAGGGTTGCTCCACCTGTGCTGCATCCGTCGTCTCCCTGGCGGCCGTCATTAATAAGAGGTGGTCTCTGGGCACCCAGCATCGTCACTCCCGAGCTCCGCCGCGCCTCGTCGCATTGGAAGCCCTCAGTCCGGAGTCCCTATTTGCCGCTCACTATGGTTCCGTCACTGTGCTTCCATCTATCTTCTTCGTCATAGCTCCGTCTTCCCCTTTCCAACCCTCAAGCAGGGGTCCGCAATAGGCCGTCACAATTAACGTGCCGTCTGGTGCCCACGTGCTGAGTGTGTGTCCCCGCCTGCGATCTCGGGGACCGTTATCGCGAGTCTGGACCACGCTGACCCAGCAGGGTGCAGTCTGGGCATTGCTGAACCAAAGCGAGCCACTAGGTTGAGAGCCGACGATTCCCTCGCGGAGCCGGTAAGCCTCGTCTTGGAAGAGGTCGATCGGGAATTCTTCCGGCTGAGGCCATTGGCTGTGGACAAAAAGGTATGATTCCCGCCGTTCATGTTTCCAGAAGGGTTAGTTCCCATAATAACGAGAGGACCTGGGCGTAGCAGAGCAGGCGGGCCAATCCACAGTCGAGACAGCAGTTTGGCGATTTTGCCGATCTTGTGTGGCCGCTGCAACGATCGCTGCTGCATCCTCAGGGTCGCCCTGCATGTCGGCAAAACTCTTTGCAAGGGCGGCGAGGCCGCTCGGCCGGCCCGCCGCAGCTTTCCGCGGGCCATGCGCCGGCCGTCAACCATTCTCCGCATCGGCTTTCCGGCGCACTGCCCACGGCGGCCGCCAGGAACCCCGAACCGCCTCGACATGGTCATTTTCAGGTGCCTTTGCCCTTGCTGCCACGGCTGGTTTGGTGGGCTGGGGAGCCTCCGAGCTCCGTCATGGCGGCTTTCCCGGGACCATGTTGATGGATGGTGGCTTCACTCCACCCCGGTACGCGAGCATGCGTGAGATGGAGCAGGTACGTCACACAACATCCCCTGGCGATGTTTTTACCCCCCTTGATCCCAGTCACTCACCGGCTGCGTGTACTAGGCATTGGCAGAAATCCGCACAGAGCTTGGGGGTTCGGACATCATCTCAACCGATCCTGAAGACCTTCATGCCCATGGCTATTCAGAATGGTCGACTGTAAATCCGGAGGGTCTGCCGGTTGCAGTAGCATACCCGCGCTCGACTGAACAGGTTTCGACAATCGCGCGTGTTTGTCACAAGTATCGGATCCCCATCATCCCTTATTCAGGGGGTTCCAGCTTGGAGGGTAACTTCTCAGCGCCATTCGGCGGCATCAGCGTTGACTTTGCGTACATGGACAAAATAGTCCAGTTCAACAAGGATGACATGGACGTCGTTGTGCAGCCCAGTATTGGGTGGCAGGACCTGAACGAGCAACTGGTTAAGATGGGCAGCGGGCTGTTCTTCCCAATCGATCCTGGTTCGTGGCTAACTCAATCGCACTCCAATTCTGTGTCGGAAACCAAGACTAACCACCATCAGGGCCGAGTGCGAAAGTTGGTGGCATGATCGGCACCAACTGCTCGGGAACGAATGCTGTCAAGTACGGCACGATGAAAGACTGGGTCATCAACCTGACTGTGGTGCTTGCTGACGGCACCGTCATCAAGACCCGGCGGAGGCCGCGCAAGTCGTCGGCTGGTTACAACCTAAACGGATTATTCGTAGGGTCTGAAGGCACGCTGGGGCTCGTCACAGAGGCGACGCTCAAGCTCACTGTCATACCCGAAGAATTCTCCGTCGCGGTCGTCACCTTTCCATCGATTCGCGATGCTGCTTCCGCCGCTGCCGGCGTCATGCAGACAGGCATTCCCGTCGCTGCCATGGAGATCATGGACGAAGTCCAGATGAAGGTGGTCAACATGGGAGGTGCCACAGCTCCGCGGGTTTGGAAGGAGATGCCCACGCTCTTCTTCAAGTTCTCGGGCACAAAAGCCGGCGTCAAAGAGAACATCAGCCTGGTCCAACGCATCACCAAAGCAAACAATGGTAGCAACTTTGAGTTTGCAAAGGATGCCCGGGAGCAGAAGCTGCTGTGGTCGGCGCGAAAGGAATCCCTCTGGTCTATGCTTGCGCTGCGTAAGGATGGCGAGGAAGTTTGTAAGTTGCAGCACCAAATTTGATGAATTTTCGTCGCAAATACTGACACCGACCAGGGAGCACTGACGTAGCTGTTCCCTTCAGCAGGCTGGCTGATATCATTGAGGTCAGCAAGAAGGAGATGGACGATCTTGGTTTGTTTGCCAGCATTTTGGGCCATATTGGAGATGGGAATTTCCATGAGAGCATCATATATAATCGGCGTGACAAGGGTGAGCGTGAGAAGGTTGAGGCGTGTGTGAAGAACATGGTGAAGAGGGCGTTGGAAATGGAGGGCACTTGCACGGGCGAGCACTCGATTGGATATGGGAAAAAGGAGTCGTTGCTTTGGGAGGTCGGACCAGATACACTGGGAGTGATGGTATGTCTGCATTGTCCCCACATATAATGACTTGTTTGTCTAACCATCTTGTAGAAAGCCATTAAGTCCGCGCTTGATCCCCACTGGATAATGTTTGTTCCCCTGAACCCCGTGACGATGGGTCTATTGGCTGACATGGTTGCTAGGAATCCTGGGAAGATTTTTGATCGTCAGAGCCTGAAGATTGCTTGAGTCTCCAGACAGGGAGAGATGCTGCAAGTTGAAGCAGAGGGGATGGACTGTCGGGTTTGAGCATCAACAGGGTTGAGGATGAAAAGTGGCTTCCATCACCATGTTGCCTCGAACGGCTGGTTGCATACATATTATTTTCTTGTTTTTCTAGTCTTGCCTTCATTAACCATTGCATATGAGGAACTTGGGGAAAAGTTGCGTGTTTTCCAGGACCGCGTCTCTTGGAGCAAGACAGGACTGTTCGTCTGCTAGGGCACTGGGGGGTCTCATTAGAACGGCACTGCATTATGCTGAGCTTGGACTATGCATTTTCCTACATGCGTGCTGCTGGATGGATGAAAGCGGTTCCAGATGCTTGCTGAGGAGGGACGGAGTTGAGGTTTGCATGCATGGCTGTGGTGTCTTTATTAGACGGCAGGGACCAACTCGCCTTGTATCCTGCGGTCAATCGTCGGAGTTTTACGTTTGTCCTTAGACCAAATCTCAAGATTGTGATCATTCTCACCTCGTCCGCCATCCAATGCGTGTGAAAAAACGCAAGGATCGGCGCGTCCGGTGCGTAAGTCGCGAGAAGTTCGCGAAGAACGGAAGGCACGAAGGGAATTCCGCCAGCAGACGAAATAAAGGTCGAAAATCTCCACGCAAGCCCTTTCGTCGTCCCTTCCTTATAGCAAACCTTCACGACGCAATCCTTTGTTATCGGACGGTGCGATCGTTCATTTGCTTTCAGTGACCTACAGCTCCTCCTTGCTTTGTAAGGGGCTCCTTCAGACAAGGTATCGCCAGTTGCCACACACCGATTCACAATCCGGAGCAAGCGCCTTCAGTTGCGGCCTCGAGAGCAACTTCTTTCTAGGTACCTACTATCCTTCTGCGGACAGCACCTCCCACTCCTGCTCTTCTTTCTCGAATTGCGTTCGTATCCAAAAACCGCTGCAACATTCTCCTCCAGAAAAGTTGCGAGGCATCCTTCAACTTCAAGTGTTGGAACTACGCCACGCTTCCTATTGGAATGACTTTCGCTGCTGTTCCATATACATTACAGCAGCATCATCGACTCAAGCGACCTGGCGGTTCTGCACTTCCTCGTTGTCGTCCGCGTCCTCCTCGCCCTCATTCTCGTCGTCGTCCTCCTCGTCATCTCCATCTTCTCTTCTCGGCCTACACTGACACCCGTTCGGACAACCGTCATTCAGAATGGTTCCAGACTTTGTCAAGACTCTCTGTAACTCCGCTCTTGAGGCTGAAAGCAGCGTCGTTCCGACTGGGCCGAGGCGCAACGATCCTCGCCGAGCCGGCCCCCAGTTTCGTCCACACCGCCACGGCACTCGTTCTGGGGGCAATGGCAGAGGCAGCGGGCAAACCCAGCCAGGTCATGTTCCCAAATTCCCAGTCCCAGCAACAATCCCAGCAGAATGGCGCACTCGTCGGAGCGCCACGATCATTCTAAGGGATGTCAAGCCGAATACAACGACCCACGACATATATCAGAGTCTAGAGAGTTACGGACAGATCGCCCGAGTCGAAATCGATGAAAGACGCCCAATCCGCACTGCCAATGTCATCTTCGAGCCGCCTCCTCACAACGTCAGCTTTTTCGTCCATGGGCAGTGCAAAATCCAGGGCGATCGGCCCTACTGGGCTTGGGTCGGGTTTCTGCACCAGGCGGGTGCAGAGCAAGATATCAGAACCCCGATTGGGAACCTGTGTCCTCAAGTGACAACACTAGATCTCTCGAGCATTGCGTTTGGGTTTCTGCTGGAGCCGACGGTTTTCATGAGCAAATCGGTGGTGACCGCCCCGACAGGAAAGACCCCTTTAAATCTGAGCATTGACTTCAAGGGAACGACGTTCATTGTCAACTTCTGGGCCAGAGCTGCTCTTTCGGGTCCGGCCCTGGACGTTCGGAAGTACAAGCTCGACATCAATTTCGACAACGTCAAGAGGATGTACCGAGTTGGCAGTGGTGCTCGGACTGGGCTGATCATGGTTCTCAACCACCCGCCGAAGGTTTCCAGGATGAGAGGAGACCTGACGAGAACCTTCCAGGAGAATCGATTGGTATGGGACAAAAGAGATATGTGGATGCGATGCACCGAGGTCAGCCGACTCAGTGATCGGGCGCTGGGCGCTCTCAGTCTCCAGGACAACCACCAAATCATTGACTTCGGTCGTTGGACGACGTATTGGTTTAATGTTGACGAGAAGTCTGCTGACATTGTATCCGGTATTAGAATCAGTCTGAGGGACTGGAATCTGGAGTTATTGGACGGAACATTCACGAGGACGGCCGACAGCGATGCTGACTTGTGGACTCTTCTCGACCGCCCCGAGGTCCCCGCCGCCGCCGAGGAAGATCTTTTATCTCTCGGCGAAATCGCCCCGGCCCCCCTGCCGTTCGATGTTCGATACCAGCTCGAGGTCTGCATTTCCCACGGCGTTCTCAATGAGCATAATATTGGCGAGCCATTCATCAAAAAGCTTACCGAGCTGGCCGAGATCAAAGTCTTGGAATACAACCGCGCGAGGCTCCTCCTTGAGTACGCGGCAGATCAAGGAAAGCGAATCTATGATCCCATGGAGCTTTTCAGGGATCAGAGCGCCCTCGAGTACATACCTAGCACGGCGAGGCTTCCGGATCACTGTGCGCTTGTGCGAAAAGCTACAATCACGCCAACCAAGCTCTACTTCAACACTCCCACAGTGGAGACGACAAATCGTGTGATTCGCCAGTACAAGCCAGTGCAGGACAACTTCCTCCGCATTCAGTTCGCCGACGAAACTGGGAAGATTCGCGGGTGTGAAGACGATCGTGACGATAGAATATATGTTCGTGCCTTCCGTGTTCTCACCAAGGGTATCAAGATGGGCAACGTTGAGTGGAAATTCCTTGCTTTTGGCAACTCTCAAATCCGAGAAAGCGGCGCCTACTTTTTCTGCGAGACCGAGGATGTCACCTGCGAATCGATTCGCAAATGGATGGGCCGATTCGGCCACATCAAAATTGTTGCCAAGTACGCTGCAAGGCTTGGGCAATGCTTCTCGACTACTCGCCCTGTCCCGAAGACGATTACACCTCGAATTGTCAAGATTGAGGATGTCGAGAAGGGAAATTATTGCTTCACGGACGGTGTAGGGAAGATTTCGCCTCTCCTGGCCAGTATGGTTGCCCAAGACTGGAATATATCGCTCGCCCCGTCAGCTTTCCAGTTCCGGATGGGTGGTTGCAAGGGGGTTCTGGTGACTTGGCCAGGTATCCCCGGAGTCGAGGTTCATATTCGCAAATCCCAGGAGAAGTTTCTTGCCGAGTTCAACGGATTGGAAATCATCAGATGCTCTCAATACTCCTCCGCCACTCTCAATCGCCAAACAATCACAATTCTATCCTGTCTGGGAGTGCCGGCCCAGGTCTTTGTGGACATGATGAACGAACAGCTTGCGAATTACGACAGGGCGATGAAAGATCCGTCCAAGGCCGCCGACCTCCTCTCCCGCTATGTTGACGAGAATCATATGACGAAGACAATTGAGGAGATGATCCTGAATGGGTTCATGGACTCACAGGAGCCTTTTGTTCGAATCCTTGTACGTCTCTGGAGGTCGTGGTCTATCAAAGCTCTCAAGGAGAAGGCTAGATTGATCGTTGATAAAGGGGCTTTCGTTCTTGGTGGTGTGGATGAGACGGGCACGCTGCGCGGTTACAGGTCACCGACTTCAGATCGCGCTGGCCGAATCGGCGCTGACTCCCTGCCGGAAATATTCTTGCAGGTTCCGGACCCAGACGACAAGAAACAGTACAAGGCCATCACAGGGATCTGTATCGTCGGCCGCAATCCATCCCTTCACCCTGGCGACATACGGGTGGTGAACGCAGTGGATTCGCCCGAGTTGCGCCACATCAGAGACGTCGTCATCTTCCCCCAGGGAGGGGACCGAGATATCCCCAGTATGTGCTCTGGAGGCGATTTGGATGGTGATGACTTCTTTGTCATATGGGATGAGAGGCTGCTGCCAAAAGAGTGGAGCCACCCGCCAATGGATTACACCCCTCAGCAGCCGCTGGTGGAGAAGAACGATGTAGCTGCTGATGCGCTGAAGCAATTCTTCGTTCTTTACATGAAATACAACAATCTGGGGCTGGTTGCGCACGCCCACTTGGCCGCAGCAGACTCGGAGGACCAAGGCGCGAAGAGTTCGAAATGTAAGTTTACTTTCGCGATACTGCTTAAGAGCGTTGCTGACGAAACACACCAGGCTTGAACCTCGCTAAGCTACACTCACATGCCGTTGACTATGCAAAGACAGGAAAACCAGCAAAATGGGAGAGAAAGCTGGAGCCCAGGCAGTGGCCTCACTTCATGGAGAAAAAGCGCAGGAGTTCTTACCACTCTACCACTGCACTGGGTCAATTATACGACATGGTTCAGAGCCCAGTGTTTGACGTGAAAGACGACTACGAAAAGCCATTCGACCAACGAATTCTCAATCGGTATAAGCTGCCAAACGGCATTTTGAAGAAAGCCAGGCGGCTCAAGACACAATACGATATCGCAATGCGGAGAGTCATGGCTCAACTTGAAGTTGGGAGCGAGTTTGAACTCTGGACCGGCTTCGTCATGTCCAAGCCGCGGTACGGCTCCGACTACAAGGTCCAAGAGAAAGTGGGACAAGAGTCGTACACCCTGAAAAAGTTGTTCCGAGATCTTTGCATCAAGGACGCGGGCGTGGCTGGCGGCACTCACGATATTGAGAACTTTGGCCCCTTCGTCGCAGCAATGTATCGGGTCACTTTGGAGGAAGTCCGCATCGCACTCCACGAAGCTCGCCAACCACATGTCATGCCAGATGGGAATGTGGCGAGGCGGCGGATCTCTACGCGGTCAATGCCCCTAATTAGTTTCCCATGGCTCTTTGACGGTGTCCTAGGAGAGATTGCTGGTGGTATGGCTGCAGAGCAGAAGCGAGCACGTTTAGTGCTTATGAGTATTCCTGAAACGAAGAAACCGACACTCGCAACGGCCAAAGAGGTAACGTCGGATGATGCGGATCTCGACGCCGATGAAGAGTCGATGAGTTATACCCGAATGAACGACGGGCAACTGATTCACCGAGGCGAGATTTTGCACCTGTTCCATCACGATGATGACGACGACGAGGATGAATACTGGGGCGGTGACGAAGCATCGGAGCCCAAAGCACCCCAACCACCGGAGGGGCTCGAGCCTGACGAGTTGGCAGCTGAGATTGATCTCATTGACCTTGCAGAGCCCGAGACTGAGACACTGCACCACAAAGCCGTCCCTGACGCCAGCGGAGGGTATCTTGGCGACCTGGCCCAGCTTATGAATGTCAGCAACAGTGAGCTTTCTGGGACGGAGACACACGGAGAGCTCAGCAGCGACTGTTTTGAGGATTTTGGCACCGCTACCGTGACCAGCGCTGATCAGACTAATGATGAGGTCAATGTTGAGATCGAAGGGGTGACCCAGGAGGCTCCCTGGGAGCGTTTGTTGAGGGCAGCGGCATCAGACAAGTAAGCTGCTGTGGGAGGAGATGGCGCATGGGCGATGTAGGCGGTTTTCGGTGTTTTTTATTGTTTTCGTTTTGAGCGAATAGTTGGGGCATACGTGGTAGTTTGGAAGGCGTGGCCATTGCAAGGGAGAAATGGGGAGGGGGAGGGGGAGGGGGGAGGGGGTCAAGGATGTGTAGGACAGCAAAGTACTGTACCTGTCGCAGACAATGAAGCGATTTTTTTGTTAGACACGTATTGACCTTTGATCCAATAGTGGAAGCAGCTTCCATTTTCCATTCCCAGACACAATAAAACACGAACGCGCTCGCTAAATCCATCGAGATACCAACGCACCAAGCGATTGCCCACCGGACAGGTTATTGCCCTCCTCCGCCATGCTGTCCACTACTCCCCAGTTCCCTCAAAAGATTTGACAAACTATCCACGAGTGGCGGTAAAGGTTCACTGCTAACGGGAAAATTGTCTCTCAACACCCTCCGCGCGATATCCAACACCATCCCCGAGGTCTCCACGTCGCCTCGCAACCACTCCCCGCCTCCATCTCTGTACGGCATATCCCTCAACCTCGGCATGCCCCGCCCAAGCTGCAGATACGCCCCCGTGTCTCTCGTTTCTTCCCCGTCGAGTATCACGATCGACGCATGCTGCTGTCTCTTCCCTGCCACCGGATCACCAAGCGAGGCGTCGGGCTCCCTCCGATAGAGAAGGAAGTAGATCCAAAGGGTGAGAGCAGAAAAGTATACAGCCATGGCGTTGAAGTCGCGGAGGGAGGCGGGAGGCATTTGGCGTGCGCAGCGGAGAACTTGGCCTGCGTGCCAGGCGGCGTAGCGGGCGTCGGGGTGGTGCATCCATCTGTTTTCGAGACAGGCAGAGGCTCGGCGGGCGGCGTCCTCGCCGGACTTGCCGGCGAAGTGTTGGAGGGTGTCGAGGGAAACGTGCAGTGTCATTTTGAGGAGCTCGGCGGTCAGGGCGAGTTCGGGGTTGGAAGATGGGGAGGAGGTGAGGTGGGAGGAGACGTCGGAGAGGTCGCGGTAGATTTCTTGTTGCTGGGTGTCGAGCCATAGGCGGCGGGGGGTGTTGTGCGTGCTGGAGGGGTTGTGCGTGCTGGAGGGGTTGTGCGTGCTGGAGGGGTTGTGCGTGCTGGAGGGGTTGTGGTTGTCGTAGAACTTGAGGCTTTCGCGGTAAGCGGTTATGACGGACCAAAAGCTGTTGAGCAAGACGCAGTAGCAGAGGTCCAGGTCTAATGCCTCGCCGAAGGTCTCCATGTTTGCGAGGGAGTGCACCATGTCGGAGACCCGAGGTAGTTTAGCGGTGGATATCAGGGGCTTCGAGAGGTAGCACGCCCGCCATGCTTCGGCTGATGGAGCGCGCCAGAGATCGCGGGAGGCTGGCGGGCTGAAGTTGAGCTCGGTGAAGGGCACGAGCGGAGGCTTCTGGAATGAGATTGATGTCTGGATATCATGTAGGAAGAGATGAAGGACAACCCTTGGGGCCATTAGCCTATGCAGACGCAAATCTGGAGCCATGTGTGCAATACCTTTTGTAGGATTCCTTCTTGATGAAGCTTCGCCACTTCGTTTCAAGCACATCGGGCGAGTCTGAGGGAAGAGGTGGAGGTGAGGCCGTGTCCGAGACGGCGGCAAAGATGCCAGCACGTCGAAGCATCTTCATAGCAGAGTTAGTCTAGGAGGGGACCAAGGTGCAAGGGGCAAGCCTACCGTCACCAAAGGGAGTAAAAAGCCCTCAGCAAGCTCGGTTCTGCGCTTGAAGCCACTCCAGATGCCGACGTCTAAGGAAAGCATATACGTTTGGATACAATCGAGTCGGCGGGTATTGGAATTATTGCCCTCGAACTGGACAGGACGGTGTCAATCTCGGTTTTCTGACCAGAACTTTGAAGGGGCCTTACAAGAGCTGCGAGACGCAGCCGGATGATCTCCTGCAGAGCAAGACCGAACTGCCATACCGCAGGCACAGCAATGAAGCCGGCGCCGTGAGAAATAATTGAGGCGAGGAGTTCAGGCAGCGCGTCTTGGGGGTCAAACGAAGCAGAATGGATCCAACTATCACACATATGGTACTCGTCATGCACGAAGTTTGCCTGTAAAAGGTAGTCCAGCAGCTCAAGAGAGGGGAATGATGGCGCGCGGGCGCTGCCTTTGAGTTCGGCTAGAACAATAGCAAATAGCCGATCGCGGGTTGCAGCGGTCATCTTCAGATGGTCTGCCCAGCCGTTCAATGGCGGAGCCGCTGCAGAAGACCGAGGGAGGGTCTCGTCCTCGTCTACATGAAGGCCTGCCAAGTCTCTCTGGACGTAGTTTTTCGAGTTCTCCGGTTCCCACAGCCAGGGCGATCGTTTGAAGGCGGCGTGGCGCTTGGCAGTGTCTTCAAGGCCCCGGCCCGTCGTTCTCGAAGACGTCGACACGGAGCTTGAGCCGAACCGGGGAATGGCAAGCTCGCCCCAGAAATCCCAGGATGCGAAGTCCATCTCCGGGAACGGGTTGTGCGGTTGGTTGAAGAAAAGCATCTCGTCATTCATGGCGGCTGGAATGGCCTCGGGAGGGACATGGTCGCCAATATCGCTGTACAGAGCTCCTTGGGCACTGCCGGAGATGGACATGGGCTCCGACCTTGGGTACGGGATGGCGTAGTCCGACACATCGGAAGGGTGGGTCCCCGTGTCTAGCGTCGGGGAGATACTGGCGCCGTCTCCAAGAAGCATCAGCAGCAATACAGGTCTTCTGGACGAGTAGGCCATTACCAACTGTCCTGTACTTCTGGGTCTTCTTCGACACCCTTTCACAGGCAATGCTCTTTGCCCGACAGCGAGAGCAGGGCTTCTCATCATCACATTTGGCCTTCGACGCCGCGCAGCCGAGACACTGACAAGTGTTAGTTGGTATTTCCTACTTGGGGCATGGCTCCGTGGAGACCCACCGCTTCAACGGTCCGCTCCGTCCTGCGGATCATCGACCGGCCCCCGTCGCTCTCCCGGTCGTGGGTCGCTTCATGGCGCGTGAGCAAGTCGGCGCGATTGAAGCGCTTGGGACACCGGGAGCATTGGTACTGCCGGGCATTCTCGTGCGACCGTAGATGTCTCGTCAGGTGGTCGGCACGCTCGTAGACGCGCTTGCAGAGGTGGCAAACGTGAGTGGGTGCGGCGGTGGAAGGTGGGGGGCTTCGCCGCGCCCGTTTCACGAGCGGCTGCTGCGCGAGCTGATCGGCGGCGGCGGAAGTAGCACTAGGAAAAGACTGGATGGAGCGGAGGAGGTCGGAGCCAGCGGCGTCACACAAAATGTCAATGCCATTCTGCTCCATGGCCCCGAGAAAAGTAGGCTCTGCAGCGTGCTGGCGCGAGGGAAGCATGGCCGGGGAGAGGTGGAGGGGAGGACCCGGTGGGGCCGGTGATCGAGGTGGCTCCTGCCTGGTGCTCTGGCGCGTTTGGGTGGACGTCCGGGGGTTCGTGGGCTAGGATGATTTGATGGTCTCTTCCCTGCCAGTGGATGAAGAAACGACAGCGGAGGAATGCTTGGGCAAGAGAGGTTTTCTTCTTCTTGCTCCCCTCTCTCACCGCAACCCTGTTACGAATCCAGTCGTTATTTTCAGTTTCAGACAGAAGCCCGCCATCGGCGGCGCAGAACCCACGTCCCTGTCTTGACCAATCACTTTCCACTTGCCGCCAATCAATCGTAGATTGCTCAAAGCCGGCTTCTTTTGCCGAGACATCGAAATGGGACAAAGGCTCGGTTGCATCCGACACTCAAAATTGACGTCTGCTCTTGCCATTCGAATCATGGTTTACAGCGAGCCGCAGAGCTTCGTCCAACATCGCTACAGGTACCTATCGCAGTCAAGTATCAGGCTCGTCTGGAAGCCGGTCCCAAGGACTCCACCGAAACTACCTCAAGATGAACCTCTAGCAGCTCTTGTCCTGCCCTCTAGACCAGTTACATGCCTTGATCTCGCGAGCTTCATACCGTATTGGCTCGCAATATCGGCCTTTACTCTAGCCCTGTGCACGCACTGAATACTTTGTCAGCGCCGCCACGCAAGACCGCAAACGAGCCAGTGTGCCCGGGCAGAGGCCTGTTTTGATACCGCAAAGGCTGCCTGATGAAGCTTATGGATGTCTTGTCGTGCAAGGAGCGCTTTTTGGCTTTGCGGAAGGCGGCTGATAAGACTGAAGGCGTGCACAGAGCAAGAGTAAAGGCCAATATTGCGACTCAATACGGTAGACATAACCACAAGCGCGGTCAATACCCACATAAGATCACCCTGGCTATGCGATCTGGCTGGATAAACCACCACTCCTAATCCCAGCGGTGAACCGAGTTCTAACCTTTGAATTCAAAGTCTACCTAGTCGACGGTTGCTCATCATGTATTGGGCATGCACAGCAACGTTGACTACCAGCGAGCCTAGCCAGCATTTGATTGTGACTGCCCGCAACTCATCGAGTCTTCCAGTTGATTTCTAGTATCTCACGGCCCGTTCATTTTGTTAGGCAGGCAGTTTGCAACCCCACATCTTGTTACAGCAAGCGAAACCGTTGGGAGATGTCGTGGCGGATATTTGTTGGTGCCTGAATCGATCTCGTATGGGGTCGAAAATCTCACACTCGGTGCTCTGGCAGCCGTTCTTTGGGACCACCAAGCAGAAGATTGGCCTGCGCAAACAACGAACGAAAGGTCATGTATTGGTTTCGCGAATCGGTTGATGTGACGCCTGGCAAGGTGGTCGAGGCGGCCAATTATGACAGTGCCCAATACAGCCCCTGAAACACTCACACTGTCCTGTGTCAACATCCCCAACAGACAGCCACCAACATCGATACGAGCCCAATGGGACGAGTTACTTTCACCTGGATATACCGAATCAAGCGTATTCTACTCTACATGAGCCTAGTCCAATGATGGCATCATTTCTCATCGTTCCACCTACACAAACACATCAGCTCACACACGTGCATCCGCTGCTTCCAGATCACCGATAGAACACTACACCAACAATCGCACAGACACATGAGAATAGCGAACACGCGGCCTCGGTTTGACGCGGAAAAGCATAGGCACCGAGATAACGCACTCTCTTCAACCTTCGTCTCCACCACTCAGCTCCCGCGACTCGACCCTCATCCCCACATCCTCTCCACAAGCCACGAGGTGCTAACCCAACCCCATAGGGCCTATTACCACAGGCTCCTTCCAACAAATCACAATCGGGTATGGTGTAGTGGCTAACATCGCTGACTCTCACTCAGCAGCCCGGGGTTCGATTCCCCGTTCCCGAGATTCCAGGCATCACCATCGCCTGACCGCAACCAAACTACAGTGCATGGCAACATTCACACCTTCTTCCGTAGTATAGTGGTCAGTATGTGAGCTTGTCAACATTCTTTGGGTATTGCCTCCGCTCGAGACCCGGGTTCAATTCCCGGCGGGAGAGAATGAGGTTGGGGATGGTGGTGTCCGGTCCTTTTGTTTTCCTCACCTGTACCCTTTCATGGCTGCGGACGAACATGACACAACAGACGGCATCATTCGACTCTCAAGCCCCTCGGGCATGGAGTCCACGTATCAGGTATCTTCTTTTGCTGCCGCTGGCGCATTTCCACTGCGATATCGAAGCGCGAACGTCCATCCCCACAGAACACAACATCCGACATGCGGCATCAACCGGCACCCATCGGGTACGGAAACCGCCGCAACCCATCAATGTCCTTAGTTGACACGAGTTCCCAACCAACCGACCACCAACTTGCCACCAGCTCACGTCCAACCCAACCCCATAACACAGCACCTGCCCCGACACGCGGCCCAAAGCATGACATGCCATCCACCACTCTCAACCCAACACTGTGAGCACAATCACCATCCAGTCGCACTGCTTGGCGCACACACGCCGATCCCCACAAGGCATGAACGACAAACAACAAAAACAACAACAGTACAGTAGCTCGAATCCTCGCCAATCTAGTTCCCTCCCCCGCCCAAGATGCCACACCCCTGCGGTGGCGCAACAGCAGAATGACGCTCAGGGGGCCATACATCGGCCGTCGGCAAACGGCATCATCTTTCCAAATTTCGTGTAACAAAGTATTGAAAGCCACCTGTGTCACCAAGTGTTCTCAGCTCTACATGTCTCACCCTGCACTTCAGTTCTGGAAGTTGGACAGAGAGCAAAAAACTTTTTGAAAAATCGAGGTATCAAGTCTAGACTTCGTCGATCATGAAACTCTGGCCATGCTGCCTGGATATGTGAGTGACCCGTTGTCTGCGCCGAGACACCATGAAAACGCCGTGCCCATCGTACAGTCTCACCTATTACCCAACCAATTCTAGACCGACAATGCTGACGACCAACGGCGCCAACCGTAAAATCCCAAAGCAAACGCAATCCACACACACCGACTCATGCAGTGGCTGATGATTCCTTCCCTCCCTCATCCCATCCGCTCTCCACGACAGCCAAGAACCATCCGGGTAAACATTGCATTGGTAGGAAACAAATGCTGTCCAGCAAGCTCGTGGTAGATATGTCGTATGGGTGAC
Source organism: Podospora aff. communis PSN243 (assembly GCA_033296975.1). Classification (NCBI taxonomy): domain Eukaryota; kingdom Fungi; phylum Ascomycota; class Sordariomycetes; order Sordariales; family Podosporaceae; genus Podospora; species Podospora aff. communis PSN243. The sequence goes on from MU865922.1 coordinate 385,662, forward strand.
CGAGTTCAATAGCAGGCTGTGCCGCAATGACCGCACGCTCTGCCTTGTATAACCCACACCTCCTCGCCCTTCTCGGCGCACTTGGGGCAGCGAACTCCGGGGAGCTGTTGGGCCCGTCGCGGTTAGCTTGGTTCTCACATGACCTGTGGCCACTGCATGACACCCGCTGACGGTACCAGAATATCACGTAAGGGGCACGGAGATCCTTCCAGTCAGGCAATAGGATGGGGAGGAAAGCGTACCATTGTGACGGGACTAGCGTGTGAAAGGGGTGTGGTGGGTATGGGTTGTGTCGGTTCTGGCGATGTGCCTGTGGGGGTTCGAGCGGAGAGGGAGCCTGGTGGGGGCCGGTAGACCGAAGAGGTATTGAAGATGATGGAAGTGGGAGCAGAGTATTGAATGACTTGAGCTGACTGGTGTGATGAAGAACAGAGAAACGAAAGGGGAGGTGGGATGGGCGAATAAATAAGAAATGCCGAGCGAGGCGGTAGCAGCACCATCAAACTCCTTCGACGTGGGTCCCAGCTGGTGTCATGAAGGACAATGGGCTTCCGGAACGGGAACGGGATGATGAGTGGCAAGGCAAGTCCCTGCACTTGAAGGAGACGCCATCACGGGTTGCTCGTTGCCGTCTGTGATCGTCGGTGTGTGTAGCCGCTGCGTGGAAGCAGACACTAACGGGACATTGCAGCGAGAAGCCATCCCGGTGTAAGACAGTGCGTGGGCTGTCGGCTAGGCTAGTCAAGGACTGGCCATCTTGATAGCGCCCCGGGGGACGGGAAGGGGGAAGAGACTAAAAGGCTAGCAGTTACGAAGTCAAACGGAGAAATGCGGAAGATGGGCAGCAGGGTGTAGGGTATCGGCGGAGTTACTGACTTCGATTCGGGAAGAGAGCCAGGGTAGGGTGAGCAAGAGATATGTCGAGCATCAGATGTCAAACTGCTGAGCCCCGCCTCGAGGACCAGCGGGCGACAGTCGAAATACGGAAATCTTTCGATGCTGGGCCGCTGCTCCCGCTCGGTTTTGTTGAACATCACAACTGGGACCCCATCCAGAGGCTCGATTGGACGCGGGCGCCGCTCGCGTTCGTTCTTGATCTGGGCAGGACAGGGGGGCGCTGAGTGGGGGAGCGCAAACGCCCTCGCTTCCGCTGGGATTTGCAATGGCAAAGATGCGCGGCAGGGACATGGGGCCCTGGGGTTCGCCGCGGCCGCGATCTGATGGCTTGCTCGAGCCAAGTGCCTCGAGCGTGTTGACAGGCACTTTGTTGGTGTTGAGAAAACCGATTGGAAAATGCATTAGACCGACTAGGACTGTCAATCCCTGGTTCGCACCATGTCTTGTCTGGACAACGCCGCTGCAGGCGATCCAAAGGTGCAGCCGTGTATCCCGGCCTCGATCATGCAACATCCGACTGTTGCAGTTACCCCGCGGCGAGGTACCTGGGGAATTATGGCCTCGCGCAGACGGGGGCCAATGTGTGACAAATGACCGACATCTTGCTGTTGCCCATCTCGGCGTGTTCCTGGCAGGATGGCGGCCTTTTCCCACATCCAGGGTGCGGCTGCCCCTCGCTTCCCGTCTGACAACTGACAGTTTGCGAGGGGGGGTGTGACGAACAAACAGTTCTGGCGAGCGGCGGTTGGGCACGCGACAAACGGCGGATCAAACGAAGCACCTCAAGGTGGCCGATGGAGACCTTCCATTGGCAGTCGAAGATCGTCTTTGCTTGGTACGGTGGTGGGAGACGTACCCTCGTGAGTCTCGCAGCGGCAAGGCATCGCTGCAAAAAGTACCTCGCGCCTTCCCACTCCAAAAACTTGACACCTTCCAAAGGTTCGCCCCGCTCTCGGGCAAAAGAGCGGCACGTCTTCAGCACAGGAGCCCCGCCGCCATTTTCCCTGGTCGTTTGTTCTACTTTTTTGATTGCTTTTTCTGCCCCTATCTTCACACCGAGAATTCTCTGCGCTGGGGACAGCTCTGCCGCAACTTTCCGGTGTGGTGGAATTGCCTTTTCGCTCATGCTCATAGCGTCTTCTTTTATGACTTGGGACCGCTGTCTCCGCTCCGAATCGCGGGCCTAAAACACTTCCATGATTTGAGACTGCAAAGGCGCTAACGCGTCAACCACACACCATCACTCGACAGGGGTGTAAAGGGCAGCGATTACACTAGGTGCTCGAGGGCTTTTCTACGTTACTGTGCCTTGGGACCAATGATATGGCTCATACCACACTTCCACGAGATCGACAGCCGCTAATCTCGATGTCAGTTCGCATCTGCGCATCATTGTGCCTTACCTACCCTCCCTTCAAAAAGATGCGTTTGCTGGCATTCTCGTCTCCGAGTTCGACAAACCACTCCCCTGTTTCCCAGTTGGCGTGCCCGAGCGGCACCCTCGGCAGGGCAAAAAATCAGAAACTGGGTAGCGAACCCGCCAAGGCGGGGGCTGCCTCAGCCCAACCAGCTCCTCGGTGTCAATGGCGTCGCATTCGAATGCCCCAGCGTGCTTTGGTGCGCCTTGACCTAAGACCTTGCCTCTCGGTGGTGGGGGTTGCATTTCGCTTCTACTGTGTATTCCAAACCATGCAATAGGTTCGATGTTTTCTCTTGTTTCTCTTCGGCTGTGCGGCAGCATATCGGGCTTCTGTCCCGAACGAGCCTCAAGGATATCGCGCTTTCGCTGGCTTCCTGTCCCCCACGGAGCAAATATCGGCAGTTCTCTTGTCTCAGTCCAGCTCTGTGACGAGTTAAAACGCACACGGTGAAATCTGTGGCGCAAGATACCACAAGCATGGAACGCCGAGGCGCCGCAGGCTCAACTCTGTGTTCCTCCTCCGCTCTGTGGCTTGCGGTAGGCAAGTCACGACCTTCACCGCCTCCCGGGGGTTCGAGATAACCTTGTCAGGAAGGTACAAACGAGGAGCCTTTGACCCCAGCCTAGAATCGGAAGCTGACGTCTCCGTGCGGAATACAATCTGGGTCATACCATGATTCAGACCCCCGAGGATGTCATCATGCCTGCACCGATAAAAGGAATAACAGCGTTTTTTCTCGGCATTCAGGAGAGCCCACTCCGCTGTCATTGCTGATGCTATACGCTGGGATCTAGCCGCTGACATGGCAGAACGAGCTTACCCTTCTGACAGGAAGGGAACTGGAAAAGAGCGGCAACAGTATTTGCAATCACGGATTACGCAGCACCTCCAGGCCCTCGGTACACGCAATACTCACACAGGTACGAGGGGAGAATGCGGATTCAGGCACAACCGAGCGTGTCATCTGTTGTCTGTGCGATGCTGTGGTTTGGCGTTCCGCCCCTCAATTTTACCACCCAGCTGTCTAACCCGTCCGCGGTAGGTAACCTGAGCGTTGTCAGCCCATTCAAAACAAAGCATTATCGCACCTCATCGATTAACAACACCGGCAAGTCCACACCTCTCTTACAAGGCAATTAGTCAAGGATGGGCCGTTGAAGCACCCTTTGAGCTTTGAGAGTCTTCATCGTGGGGTATCCCGCTTCCCCAGACGGGGCGCCGTGAAGGTCGCCGCGCAGTTCAGCAATGGCGTAAGGGGGCTGACCAAAAACCAAAGCAGTTCCCTAGAGCCGAGTCCCACATCGCTAGCTAACCCTGTTACGGAGTCTCCTCGGCCAGAATTCTATCTTCCTCAAGCTCGTCCGAGCACCGAAACCCTCCCACCACGCGGAACATGTCGGGTGCTGCTCGGCGTCAACCAGGAGAGTTTGTATCTCAAGAACTGTTGTGTCACTTTCCACTGGCTTTCCTGGATAGTCTCGCATTACACAGACGACGGAGAATTTTTCTATCGTCTGCTGCTGACACAAACGCGGCTCACTGCATGCCGACTAAAAACAAGCGAACCAGTCTGTCGGGACGAGTTGCAACGTTTGCTGATTCGCTTTATCGTTGTTGCACCGCGTTTTTCTGACGTCCTCAGGCAGCAAGTGCGGAAGAGGCGTTTGAAGCGGGCTGATTTTGTGAGTGACAGGCTGTGGTGACAGGTCATAATTGCGAGTCGTACCAAGCTGTTCCGTCTCCCCTGAAAGTGCGACAGAAACGCACATGGCGAGGTTGGCGGAGAGAGTCCAGACTTTGAAGCAGAGCGTTTGACGACAGGAGCGACGGAACGCTTGGAACACAAGGCTTGGTGGTTCAGTTGATCTCCAAGATCTTTGGAGTACAATGCTCATTCTAGCCACACAGATCACAACTCAAAAGTTCGCGAAAGGAAAGGTTCAAACAGACAGGCTGCAGCTTGGTCGTTGACAATCCTGCCGTTTGCTCTTCCGTATCCAAGATACCTAGTCCGCCAACCCCCCACCTCCGAGGTAAACAAACTCTGCCCGCCCCTATTGATACTATACTTTTCCCACAGCACCGCTTTCCTGCCTGCCAACGGAAAGAGGAAACATGAGAGCGACATCTGGCCCTCCGTCCGAAGCTATGAACAAACAAAACTCCACTGCCTAAGCATCCAAACGGCAGAAACAACGATGCCGAAAATCCCGGATCCATCCGAGCGATCGTTTCCTTCTAGAACATCCGTCCCGTGTTACCTGGTCCCCCGCCCAAGAAAAATAATGATAGATAAACAGGAAAAAAGGCTGTCGATGTAAGCGGGGATAATCGAGATGCCCAACCAAATGCGCCTGACGCTAAACATCATGTGAAACGAAGAAGACGAAAAATAAACAACTTATCCAACGCAAGGCTCGTCCTGGGGAACCTGGGAAGTGCACAATCGAGTGTTGTGCTCCTCTCCTTCCCTTCAAGCGGCAGACTGTGCGCGCTCCAAAGCGGCACGGTTCCGAGAAACTTTATTCCCATGGGTGATGGTGTTTCCGTCTCCGGCCTCACCGCGTGTCACCTTCAACTCCTCGCTCACCGGTCACCTCAGCGCCTTCTCAATCTTAACAAACAACTGTCCCGGAATATGGCGCCTCGTGACTGGGTGAAGCAGATCAACGCATCGATATCCCTGCTGCAGCCGATCGAGACGGATACACGCCCACGCAACCAACGGGTCGCGGAAGTTGCTTGACCGGTCTTCGACGCGGAACCTATAGAGCAGAAATTCGTCAGTTCTCGTTCTTAGCCGAGAGGAAAATAGATTAAGTTGCAAGCGTCAGGTAACAAGCAGTGTGCACGTGAGGTTTCGCAAAAGGACAGAAGATGCTGCCATCTCCCGGCGGTGCCGCGAAGGTGATGCAGCGTCCCGACTTCACGAGGCTGTCATCCTGACGATTTTGATCATTCCGAAACCGAATGCGGTCACCCTCGAGCGGGCGCTAGAAAACTTCTAGGTACCGCCATTGCGGATTTTCGCAGGATGCTGTTGTGTCGAGAGGCAAATGTCGGGTGATTGAAGAAGAAAGAAACAGAGAGCTTACCTGACGTAGCTCGTCTCTTCCACGACATTCTTGACATCGAGGAACTCGAGCGCGGGGGCGTCAAAGCCCCAGTCAGGATTGTCGGTATCACGAGGTGTGGTCTCCCGCAGAAAGTCGAGCGACTTGTGTTGCTTCTCCACGTGCAATTCCACCTTTACGGACGTCCGGACCTTTCTGTTGTCTGACCCGACAACCACGCTTTTCTGCTTGCGGATCTCTGTCAGGGAGAGGAACTGACCGGCGAGAACGGTGATCTTCAGTTTCAGGACCTTCTCGCTGCTGTGGACTGTCGGCTTGAGAATCCATCCATTCGTATTGGCGAACATCGCATCGTTCAGCATCATCCCCTCGTCCGTCTTCTGCCAGTTCATAGCGACCATCTGTACGCCCCGCCGCCAGTGAAAGCTAGGGTCCGGATTGCTGCTGTCGACACGAAGGCCCTTGGGATAGATACGCATGAAGTAATCGCGATTGTGGTCCATGACCCTGAGGGCCTTGTCGCTGTCTGCCGCAAGGGCGGAGAAGGTGGATTCGCTCAAGGAGAAAATATGGCTGGGGGATCGGAAGTCAAGCGATTCTTGGCCCCCGAAGTGCTCGCTGTGCGTATAAATTCCCAGAGCAGCGAGTTCTTCGCAGATGGGGGGCTTCCCGCGGATGGCATCAAGGGGAAGGCTCCGGCCACGGTCCGACACCTCCGCCTCCGTCAGACAGTCGTCCACCACAACTCGCTTGACCTTGATCAGAATCTTGTTATGGAGCTCTTCCAGCCGCGGCTGTCGCTCGTTGGGATCGCAGTTGTCGAACGGCTTATCCAGGAGAAGATCACCCCACTCTTCCTTCATGATCCGAACCATGACCTTCTGCTGTTCGCTGTCGGCGCCAACTTCTAAGCTGACAATGATGGGTAGGGGGTTCTTCTTGAAGGCGCTCTCTCTGATGGCGCGGCAGACGTCCCGGAATGGCACCGATGACGTCATGGTTCCGTGATGATGGACGATAGGCTCGCCTCGTGTAGCTGACCTGGAGGAGTCTCTGGATCGAGAAGGTCGATCGCCGATGTCTTTGGGGTCCAGGCTTGTGCAGCTGTCCCTTGGTTCAGGGGTAAGCCATCCAGGTTGCCCTGTGCTCGACGCCCGACTGTGTCGACCAAGTCTTTGGGTCAGGGTCTCGGGGACAAGACCCTGAGAAGGTGTGGAGAGGTTCCTTCGGTGGCCGCGTGCCGGGCTACGGCCAGGATTGGGGGATTTTGAGGGTGTTCGGGTGGTGGGCCCATTCCATACGTCGATCTCGATACACCGGCAGCCATTGCTCAGAACCTGGCATAAGGTTAGCATATTGCTCCCCTTCGGACCGAAGAGCACTTACCGCCTGATATGCCTCGGCCGAGCTCTTGGACGAGAGCTGATTTCCTTCTAGGTACGTGTTATGACTGCTGCTGATGAAGTAGTTGCTAATCGGTTTTGTCTCGTCGAGGTCGTCGGCATCTATGTCGCGAGTGGCACACCAGGCATCTTTGTGCTGGAACCAGTAGAAGAAGAACTCCTGAAATGTGACGTCCTCCGCTTCCAACTGCTCGATCTCCGTCAACCCCTGGGTATTCTTCAGAAAGATGAGGAACTTTCGCCGCGGTAGTTTCCTATCCCTTCCTCGCAAGTTGTCATACACCCGCTCGACATGCCGCCTGACCGAATCGTGGCACGCTTTCCTCAGGATGTGGTCTTTCCCATCACCAGCCACAAGGGATTTGATGTTTCCGCCGAGCGCACTCGAAATAAAGGCCACGTCCATCATGGCCATTCGTGGTCGGTCCCCACGGGTAAAGGTCGTCATTCGGCGCATAAAAGAGGGCTTCTCCTTCGGCTTCTCGCCGCTGCGGAACTGTGGGCAAAGATATCAGCCAAGACGGTTTTGGAACAGAGTAGAGGGCAGTCCGCGTTGGTTTTCCCTCCTGGACAAACTCACACTGAAGCACATCATCAGGCCGGCGCGGAGGGCCAATTGGCCCCTCGGATCTTCTTCTGGCGTTACGGGCTTGGAGACCGGAGCCTTGCGGAGCTGGTGCCCGGTTGCTCACTACCTGCACATCGAATCGGGATGGGCCACTAGCGTAGAGGCAGACGAAAACTCGCTGGCGCGAGTAGCGCGGAGCGGGCGAGGGCGACGGAAGAGGCGCCTCTCGAAGTTGGAGAATGTAAAGGAGGGGAGGGTGTTGTTCAAACAGCAGCGAGGAATGTCAGCAAGCTAATCTGGGTGGTCCAGTCCTTCAGCGGCGGACGGAGCCTCGCCCCGCGCAATTGATCGGATGGCGACCAATGGATTGGGTCGGCTGCCCCGCTCGCAGTTGCTGCCGATGGATGCTGCAGCAGCACCTTGTTGGCCCAGTGGGACGTTCTGAGACACAGACGAGAGTGGAAAATCTCAATGCGACGCGACGGGTTGGACAGAGAGTTTATTTCGTTGTTGATATATCACACTTTGGACAACATCACTCGAAGGAAGGAGAGAAACAATGATGTGGCTCGCGCCGTCTAGTTATTTGGGCAATGGAGTGCGGCCTTGTCACGTCAATGGAGGACCAGTTCTGTGGGCAGGGCGGCTGTGCATTGTCCATTCGGTGAACGCGGATCACCTATCAGTAAACGGCTAGCCTGAGAATCCAGAAGATTGATGAGATGACAGGGGGGGGGGTCCAGGAAGAGCTCTCCGCCATCAGCCCTACTGATAATTTCTGGACAAGAAAGCGTGGTTAGACCGTGTTGCAGCAGCAGCGGTTGCAACAACGGGCCGGAGTGGAGACACATCCAAGGTGGTGGGTGGCTGTGCTGCCATTTTGCTCGGCGTTGACAAACAAAGCAAAGCAAAGAAAGCAAGGAAAGGCCTTCTGCGTTCGCATTTTCCCCCAGACCCGATGAGACTCTGACGGTGTTCGCTTCGAGCCTCTGGCGGGGAACGTGGATCCGCGTTTTTGGCCTGCCAGACCAATGGGCTTTGAACCCTGTGTCTGCCAACGAAACGGCCCCGGCTTACAGGGAACAAGCTTTTCCTGCTGGCTTGGGTACCCTGATGCCTAAACCGATCGCAGCCACTTCAAGACACTGCAATTCGGCACCTGTTGAACCTGAGCCTGAACCTGCAGATTCTTGACGACCGCAAAAATCGTTGCCTGCATCAAGCGACGATTTTTTGTGGTTTGTCAGACGAGGGGTAGGTTCTCTTTTCTTCCTCCTTGGCTTTTACTTGACGGAACAGGCTGGGGGGGCATCATAGGTCCGGTAATTCTGGTGTTGCACCCAATCACGGGAAACGAAGTTGGGGGTTTTGCACTGCCTCGTTGTTGAGGCACAGCACAGCAGCACAGGAAGCACGAGCCGATCGTGGTTAGGTAACGCTGGCGGTGTCCGGGCCGAGGAGAGTGATTGCATTGATGTGGTAATGGTAGTGGCAGGGCGATGTGAGATGGTTTTTTTTTTTCATCGTGGTGGAGGTTGGTGATGAGGTGCCGGTGCTCGGGCAGTGGATGTAGGTAGGTAACTGATGAACTTCCTGGAGTCTCACTGAACCCCAGCTGCATGCTTCATGGTTTCGTTTTCGTTTTCAGTTACATGCTTACCCAAGGTACGGACCCATATACTCACCACAATGAGCGCCAACGAAAGGAAATGGAAGGTCCACGAGCGCTGAACACACCATCTCCAAGTCACAGTAAACTACACCCCGAGCCGAAAAAGCGGGCCCGGCCTTCCCGACCGCACTATCGCGGTACCTAGGTCCCGATCCGTGTCCCGGCCGTCTGCTAGCGGTGAGCCATCCCGCCGCGCTGAGTGGTGCGTGGGGGAAAACCAGCCGTCCCGCTTTGGAACCGCAGCACTGCAATTTAGGTCCGATTCGTTCAGTCATGATTCTGCGCTCAAATATCAACCAACCGCGTGAGCAGATGCTCGATTGGGGAAGCTGCTGTGCTGCGGATTATCATTACACAATCGTGACATTGTGAGAGGCTTGGGTTGTGTCATGTCTGTGTTCTACATGAATGAGGTCGGTACCCCCCGCCCATCACCACGTCCACTGACAGCGGTTGGCCAAAATGACCTACAGTGCCGATGCAGGAGAAGTAATGGGTCTGGCAGGAGACGGGCCGATCCCTTTTCGCCGACTTCTTGAACTGTCAAAGGTCTTCCTTGCTGGAAGAAGGCATGAAAATACTTCTACGGTGCTATCCACCACACCAAGATACATGTACCTCACCCACTCGAGGGAAGAAGGAAAGCCAATCCCTCAACAGACTCATTTCTCCCAACACGGATAATTCCGACCAGACATTACGACATCTCACTCATCCAATCCGATCGGATCCGATCGGCAACGCTGACAGCATTTCCAACCCTGTCAACCAGATCCCTTGAAGTCATTTTCGCGAGGAAGAACCCAGAGGTGTCAGACCAGGGGTGATATCTCACCTCGCTTTGCTTGGTTTGACCTCATCAAATCACATGTAGGCATGGTCGGCACGGCTTGGATGCTTGGATACTTGGGATAGCATGAGACGTGAATTTCAAGCTTGACAGCTCCATCCAAGGACTTCCTACGTCCAACTTCATCAAGAAACGCAGTACAGCATTGCCAGGTCACGATGGAAACACCACATTCTCACATCCCGGCCGTGTCCCTGACCGTAAGGCTAACTCAAAGCATCACCCCATCTTAAGCTTTCATGTCTCAAACACAATCTGAACCACCACCAGAGCTGAGCCTGAAAACCTGTTCTCCTTATTTTAGGCCACCCGCCCTTCTAGGCCATGCTTTGTGAAACATATACATTCGGGCAGCCATTGAAAGTTTTCCGTGACACCTCGGATGCCGCTGCTCAGCTCTCTCGGGAAACGCTTCACCACATGAGGCAGGTACGCTGCAACTGAACGGCTTTCACAAGGGGGAAGCGCGGAAAATAATGGGTTCAGAAACGAACATGGCCTTCCGGCACCGATACTACTTTCCTAGCGCTAGTAATACAAAGGGACGAATCCCATTCGTCATTGAGAGGTATGTTGGACGACTTCAGCCTCCTCTCATTCAGGGTATAATATGCACCCATATTTGCTTCTCTCCTCGTCAGTTTTGGCCTTTTTCGTAGGTTTGACCCAAAAATAAGTAGCCCCGACCATCGGTGAAATGTCTCCCAATCCGTTGTATGTAATGATATGACCCGATTGCATGCAACCACTGCCCGTCCCGGGGGGTGCAAAGAAGCAAAGACGCTCGTGACAAAGAAAATCGACAGTTGTGTCTGTCCAGAATATCGCCAACCAGTTCCTTTGGAATGTCTCCAGTACTCGTACAGCTCCGGATCGCAGTGAGAGCGATTCCAAGATTCGTGACCATGAAAATAAAAGTAGAATGAATGTTGTCTCCAAATGGTATGTGCGACCCGGATGCTAAATGCATCTGTCAATGTCCGTGACGCCCCGCATGCAATGCCTTCAAAGCAAAGAAAGAAAAAAAAGGAAAAGTTTCAGAAGATCAGCCCCAAATAGGGGCGTTCCGGTATGCGGGCGAGTTGTAGCTATGCAAGACACGGTATGGAACGTGAGGAGTTATGCGGCTGGCGCTGCGATTGCGGTGATGACCACGGGGAACGTACGGCGGATACCGACTATCCTGGAGACCAAGTCCGGCACCCGGGTCGAACTGACCGTTGCTGTTCCATGGATCGTACTTGGATTTGGATGTATAACCGTTCGACATTGACGGAGGGTGCCCGTACTGAGAATGCCGTTGATGCAGGTTGAAGCCATCGTGGCTCGATCGATGTCGAAGTTGAGGCCTCGCAGAATATACCTGCCATGACTGGGCGCTCCCAGGGCGATGAATACCGTACCCAGGATGCCCGCCCGGAGCAGAAGAGACTGAGTTGTTTCGACTATGCCCTACCATCGAGTTAGACCGAGATGTCTTCCGAGGATAGTCATGCTCAGTCTGCGTTTCCCAGTTCTGGGCCTGGTAGCTGGAAGACTGGGATTGCCGGAAAGCCATGATCCGCCGCGGGTCCATGGGGGGAATGGCGGGTGATGGATCAGACCGTTCCGAAGCACTATCCGGGACGGTTGGATAGGCAGGGTAGCTGCGCACGCTGTCCCTGCTTGGCCTCCTGGCCAGTGGCGGCTGGGCAGCCGGATAGCTCTGAATGTTTTCTCGGCTGCCCTGGCGACTGAGACGCTCTGTGGAAGATTGCGAGCGCAGAGGCTGCGGGACCCTGAGAGACATCGGCCTCCTGGTCATCATGCTGATTGGCGGCGGTGATTTGGCTTTGTCGCCCATACTGGCATTTCGCGCGACTACCGGGCTCGGAGGCGCTGGTGACGGAAGGCAAAGGGGAGACTTGTTCGAGATCGGGGATCCCATCTCCAAGCGGCGCATTGCCGACTCATTGAGAGTCAGGGTTCTGCTCACGATCTGTGGCGAAAGCGGGCCATCTTCGCCACTAGCCATGGCGATGAGCGCGTTGTCGTACGCGTTATTGCCCAAGCTGTTGCTAATCGAGGAGTATGTGCTGAGCTCGGCTTCAGCGACAAGGATTGAGTCCGGCGAGCTGCTCTTCGCCGGCGACTCGCCGCCGTTGACTTTTGCCGACAACTGGTGCTCCGAAAGCCGTTTTCTTGGGACGGGCTTCCGAGGAATGGCATGCACCGCAGCGCTGACAAGCGATGATGGAACTGCCTGAAGCGTGTGCCTCCAACCAGGTTCCCTGGCCTCGTGCTCCTCTTCAGCCACGGGCGCCGGCACCTTAGCAGCAGTAGGGGGGTTAGCTGTGGCTTCATGGCTCGCCTCCATACTACCCACGCTGAATATTGTCTTCAATGTATCCAGACTTGCTCGTGGCTTCAGCGTAAGCCGCTTACTTGTGAGAGGAAACAAGCCTGCGTGTTCGTGGGTTTTGTGCTCAACTTCGCGCGGAACTACAGGGATGCTGGCCTTCTCTTCGAAATGTGCAGGATGAACGGTCGGCGGCCCGGCAGTCGGACGGCGTGCACTGCTCAGAAGCCTTTGTGACTTGCTCGGCTTGTGAGTTGGGCTTCCAATGCTCATGGCGGACCGATCGGACCGGGCAGATTTCGCGGACCTTGCGCTTCCCGGCGTACGAGGGACCGACTCCGGCGACTTGGGACCTCCAGTCCGAAGCGGGAGACTGAGTGTGGGCAGAACGGGTGGTCTGGTACTAGTGCTAAGTTTGGAGATCTCCCCGCTTGAACCACTCTTCTTTGTCGAAGTGCTAGACTTCGACTGAATTGGAGACATTGGGGGGAAGTCTTTCGGAGGTACTGGAGGAGGAGGGGCCTCTCGCTGTGGCGGAATGGGGTGCGAAACCGCTGAAACGAAGCTCAAGCTCCTGCGCTCTTCCGATTGCACTGACACTGCCCCACGGCTCGACTGAGAAGACCGCTTCTCGAGCGTCAGCGTCAACTCCCTCTCTTGTGCCTTAGCCTGGAAAGATCTCAAAGACACATTGGAGCTGTACCCTGAGTCCGCCTTGGTCAAGGGTTTGTGGGAGTACTCGGACGGGCTTCTCGCTGACTCAAATCCGCTGTCGGTTCGTGAAACTCTGCTACCCGCATCGCCGTCTCGTTCGATCTTTGGCTTCGCGCTGGCATCCTCCCGAACATCCAAAACTTCGTTTGATGAGTACTCGATTTGCGCCTCATCTTCAAACAAGTGATCGTCCATGGCCGCATTTTTCGAGGTTGTTTCCAGTTTCGGGCTCAGAGGCAAAGGGTTCTCCAAGGAAAATGGACTGAAAGTGATATTCGCTAGGTAGTCAGACACAACAGGTACGGCGGGTGGCAAGGTGGTTGACACTGGTCCCGAAGCAACACTCGGGGAATCGAGATTGAGAAAAGAGGTTTGGATAGGGCTGAGAGAGATAGGGCGTGGCTGTTGCTCCTCGGCCTTGAGCGACAAAAACTGTGCCTTAGGAGGCTGCCCGGCAACGGTGGGCCCTGGTCGTACAGTTCGCGTTGGCTCGAAGTAGTCTGCGTGCGGGCTGGAAAACCCCTGGCTCCTGTCCCCTTTCACGCGGCTCTTCTCGACCTCAGGACTTCCAGGACTGGCTGCACCATTAACAATGCGCAAGGAACCGAGTTTGAAGGCGCCTGTAGACTGGTAGTCGTCCTCACATGGTGTCACTGCCCGTTGTACCTCGGGGTCCCGCATCATTGGTGGCATCGAAAGAACTCCGTTTCTGAGAGATTCAACAGACGGCTGCCGAGACATGTTTGGCGTTGGTGGGTGGCTGAAGCGGATATTCGGCCTCGCAGGCGGACCGTCACGGAGTGAATTCGCCCGCGTAGCCACGCCTGGCTTCTGTATGATGGAGCGCCGCCTAACAGGCATATATAGAGATAGATCTGAGTTGGCTCGGCTGATGGTGGTGCTTGGAGGGTTTGATGGCTGCGCTGGGTTGGAGCTCTTCCAGGTGGTCTCGGTGACCACTGTCATCTTGTTTTCCGACATTGTTGCTGCGAGCTCAAATCTGGGCTCCTCGGTGAGATTCAACAGGCGTTTCGCTTCGTAAGAGGACATGTCGTAGTTCCAAGAGGTTCGTGACCCGGCTGGCGGCGGTTGCCAACTGCAAACGTAACGGCATCAGTAAACGGCACTACTTCCAGCCACAAGGAGCTACTGACCTCTCAGGGCCCGGGTTCCCATAGTACGAGAGCGCAGACTCGTACGTCATGGAATTGGTCCTGCTTAACCTGTCGGCGACCCGCGAGAAAGGACCAAGGCTGCTCTGCCTCCGTTCCTGGTCCGGGCTGCCCTGCGAGGACCTGGAGCGGAAGAGGCTCCTCCTCCTCCTCGACTCGTTGCGTTGGACCGACACGGCGGCGGCGCTTCTCTCAATATGGGTGGTTTGTTGTTGTTGGCGGTGCTGCTCGGGGCCGGCGTGGGCTTGGGCTGTGGTGTCGAAGGTAGAGGCCGTCGTGGGGGTGGAGGCGGGTGACGGAGGGGGAGGAAGGAAGCTCATACGAGCGTTCGAGTGCCGTTTCGAGCTATTTGAGAAGCTGCCGGGACTCAACAGGCCTGCTGTCGCATGATTGCCCGTCTTCGGCTTCGATAACCTGTGGGACCGCCTCCGGTGGGCGTCGTCCAAGTCGACAATGGCCGACTGAGAGTTGCCCATAGTGGCAGAGCCTCGCGGGCGCAGCCCTCAGCGATGCGACGGCTGCGGCTGCCCGCGGAGGGGACGACGGCTGGGGAGTACTATGCGAGTATAGGCACTTCCATGCCGTGAGCCCGACCCGTGGTCAGCGACAAGCAGTAGACGGTGCCTTCGTGTACATGAGGGGGGCGCGGCAGCGGCGTATGGGAGAAGCGACAATAAAGTCAAGACAAGACACAGACGAGACCCGGTCTAGGGATCGGGAAACAAAGCAGCAAGCGACGAACGCATGAAAAATGGGATCGATCTGGCGTGAGGTGTGGGCAGGCTGTTATTATGGGGCAGTCAGGAGCTGGCCAGCCATGATGCGGATAGTTCCAACTAATTATTCAGGCCAGGTCAGAAAGGGCACAAGGAACAAAGGAGCACCAAGCTGCCAAAACGCCAAACGACGTGGATCCCCAGTCACAGACAAACCCGTCCTGGGTCGAGGGCGTTTCCTGTTCTGCTCTCCGTTGATCCAGTCTAGGCCCACCGGAGCCATCTGAGACGCCAGAGGTCGAAAGGTGAGAAGCAGGTTCCGCGCGGAAGGAGCTCGCCTGATGGACAGGGGGCGTGGCAAGCACACCCCCGGCCGGGAGACGCTCTCCCACATTTGTGCGGGACGTGCACGGCCTCCGTTGCGGCGGCAGGGATCCCAAAAGCAGCGCAGTTCAGTTATCGTGGCCCTGGACAGTGGGGACCGATCGCTGGCCAGGGTGGAAGAAAGAAAATGAAGTGACGGAATCGATGCAACTCGCCGATACTGAAGAAAGACGGTTTGCCTGGTTGAGAGAGGAATGTGCTGTGCAGCGAGCAAGATTTCCTTGTTGGTGGATTCCTACTGCTACGTACATCCTGGATACATTATCTCAGACGAGGGGTCAGCCTCCGTGCTGGAGGTACTACAGCTACAGATGAGCCTGTACCGCGGAACTGTCTGATGCCAGCCCCCTGCCCCCATGATAGCCTCCTGAAGCCCCAAATTGTGGGGGAAAGGCTGACAAACTCCAATTGTAGTCTCTTCAACCTCACTGCCGACCCGTCTGCTGATCTGTTTGTCTGTATCGAAAGGGTTGACGATACGGGGTCAGGAGAGTCGATACAAAGATGGATCCCAGGAGCTGCCCCTCGAGCCAGCGCCAACCGCCAGCAAAAGCCTGCTTTTTGCTCAAGATGATACAACTGGCAGGTACCATTTGACCAAAGATGCTCGGATCTCGGATAGCCAATCCAACGCAACGTTATAAATTGGCCGGTTGGCTGTCCGTTTTCTTCCCTGATTGCTGATAGTCAGTTGTCAGCTTCTTCCCAGCTGAAAACCACGCAGAGACACGCAAGCCCAGCATAGCTAGTTTGATGTCGCGGTCACTGCACATATGCAAGGCAAACCAAGGGCTTGTCTCTGCGAGCAGTCTGGGCGTCCAACGAGGCGATCCAGTGGACCGCGGGAGTTGCTGACCGCAACTGCGACGGAGGGATCTGCCACTGCCTCTCTAGGCGGAGGTGTTTCAGATGCAATGAAAGGTCCACAGCGGCCTATTTGACCGTGTTCCATCATACCCTTTCGCGCTTCTTGAAGGGCGCCCGGTCGCGCTTTGAGCATGTCCCAATTAGCCTCTGAGTCCGCTGTCTTACCTTGCGGTCCCGCAAAACCCAGCCGTTTGGGCATCCCAGCGCTAGGCGGCGAGTCCGTTTTGCCAACGAGCCGTCGCTATTCACAACATCGTCCTTCGAGATGCAGACGGGACGCACCTGCCACGATTATTCCACAGCTCGGACTTGTCTTCAATCCGGAAGCTGCCAGCGAGCGGCAATGTCAAGTGCGGCGCAGTGTTTCTCCAAGTCATAAGAATTAATTCCCGTCGTGGTGACTTCACTTCCACCAGAATTCTGGGTGGCTTGCCAGGTTCTTGAAAGCCAACCGCAAGCCAGCCACCAACAGGACAGGATTCCCCGCATCTGACTGGCCAAGGAGGACAGGAAAGCGGGGGCGCGTTGCTCGCAGAGGCTTCCCGGTCGGCGAGGTCGCATTTGAACGGGTCTACAACGTCATCAATAGCTGGCCGCGACCTCAACCACCACGCACCAGCTGGAACGCTCAGAGGCTGGCGAGCATGCGGAGAAGGAAGATTTCTACCATTGGCGCCCTTCAAGAAGGGTTTCCGAATCTTCTCAGCACTCGATGGCACAGTTTCTCCTTCATTTCATCAGCGAGCCGGTCCCAATCTCCGGGATCGCGCTTGAGCGTCAAAAACCTCCCCACTCCAGCAATGCTTGCGCAAAGCCTCCCCCGCCTGTTGCGGCAGCAGATGGCGTCAAGGACCAGCAACTCCTGGCGGAAATCCCGAAATACGAGGGGCTCGGCGTTGCTTTCGGGACAGCGTCATCGGAAACTATTCAATCCGTAAACAGCACAGGGTCGAGGCGCCGAACAGTTAACAGCATTGGGTCGCAAGAAGCTTGGAATGCACACGGCGGGCATATCGATGAGAGCCGGGAGAAGCAGTTGCAGATGAGCCGCATATCGGCCCTACATACCGCGCCATCATGTTGGTTCCACGCTGCGCGAGAAGGTCGAGCTGAAGCGGACGGTGAACGAGACGACTGGCGGTCTACCTATCTTCCACGAATCGGTTGGCGCGGCGCGCATCTCGAGAGATTTCCATTGGCCGTACCAGACAACGAAGCCGTGATGGAAAGCGCCTTGGTGCTGAATGCAGGCCACGTGTGAGACAAAACGCGAAAACACTGCCTTGGGAAGCATGATCGGGCACCCAGGCTTCAATGAGGGCTGGCTTAGGCGGGTACGGCAAGCAAATGGAGGACCTCAAGGACCCAAATGCCAACCCTTTCCCAGGCCGATTCGACAGCGGAACGATCACGATGACGGGCAAGCTTCCACTGGGGTTTGATGCTCAATGGAATCTGCCGAGATGTGTTGGAAACGCTGGGACCCCTACCCCTGTCGGCCGGTCTCCACTTTTGTGGTGGGGAAGGCCCGGCCACCATCATGCAGGGAACCAATCGCAGCTTTTCAACCCCCCACGATCAATCGCGCAAGCGACCAGGCCTCGATCGGAAATCGGAAGTCTGAAGCACAGTCAATCAAATCTCTTGGCGGTTATGTTCGCTGCTTCATCCACCTGGCCCGATGCCGTCTGACATCATCTTCCGCGGCGCGGGTCCATCCGTTCAGCGGCACCGCTGCAAATGAAGTAATCAAGATCTCATTCAAAGTGGACAGAGCCGCAACTTAACCCAGACAACAACGACCAATGGCCAAGAGCGATTGGCCGTCTCGCCTGGCGGCTTTCGGCTGAGACAGGTTGAGAAGGTCCAGCGGACTGACGGTAGCAAAACGTCCGTTGATTGGGTCCCAGACACGGGGTTGGGGAGAAACAACGAAACTTGGGGGGTGCGGGAACGCATGAACAATCAGTGCCAAAACTGCCGGCAAAAGACGCTGCGACACCAATCGCTGGGAGCCCAGGATGGAAACAAAGGGTTGTTCAGGCAGATCCGGTTCTGATGCTCGCGTATCCGTAGACAGCTCGACCATCCGACTGACCCTGCCATTGCAAGACCCTTACCTCCCTTTCGTTCGAATGGGTGCGGGACGATCCCGTACGCAGTAGCGCATTTCTTGACTCGAACGTCGCCTGTTCTTCAGCGTTGCCCAGATCTGATTGCCGCCTTGTCTGCCGGCGCTTCTATCGTCCTGCCGGGCCAACTTCATACTTACATGATCCAGATCACCGCTTCACGTCAACCAACCATCTACGTTTCTTGGTTCCGTTGAGCATAACCAGCAAAAATCCCTCGCTGACTTCCGGGCTGGGCCAAAACGGTCGGCGGGGATCTGTCGAATTAAGGTAATAAGGTAAAAGATGGTTGTCAACGCCGGATGCTTCTAGCGCGTCGCAGCTCGGTCGAAACCAGCAGCGGGAACGTCTGAAACATTTCCTTCTAGCGCTGCTGTGCGGTGGCCTTTTAGTCGGTCTCGGCCCTTCTTTTACCGCTTCTAGAAACCGCTTTCTTTTTTGCGCTAGTGAGGGAGATCGTTCAAGAGATGAGATGATACAGCCGCTGGGGTTGGGTGCTGGCAGCTTTTTTTTTTTTGGGGTAATATTTTTACGTTTCTCGAGTCCCTGCCTACCTCCCGAAAGGACGAGGGAGAAAACAGAGCACAAGCAGCACAAAAGATGATATGCTTCAATCGCTAGGCGAAGCTGTGGCTTGTCTGATTGCTGTGATGATGCATGTTCCAGCTGATGTGCGTCTAGGGTAGCCCGGCGGTCCAGGAATAGAGACAAGAGACCAAGGTGGTGTGGTGATCGCAGGACTGAACGCTCAGTGCGTAAAGCCCTGGAAGCGTGGTTGAAAGCCGAAAAGCATCGCAAGGCGCACCAGTCACGATGGATTGGTAGAATTTTCTGCGGTCTGGGTCGGTAGCCTGGAATGGGATAGGGATGTCTCATTACCCCTTTTCGCTCACTCGGCACACGTTGGGATCTTGCGTGGGACAGCAATCTCGGCCATCCTTTGGGGGAGTGCCGAAGGTCAAGAGACTGACTCGGGTGTGAGTGAAAGGCTACACTTGCACGCAGGAGCATCGGGTGGGTAAGGTGAAAGTTCCCTCGGTACGGTGTAGTTTAGCTATCACTCCCCAATAACGTACGTACATCCCTCGTCGCCCATCCAGACCTCATGAACTCGTCCTGCGGCAACGTCGATGCGATCGCCTACGGTGTAGGCTGTCTTAGTCTTGCTCTCACCCGGGTCGTCGGGATACATGATTGTCAGCTTTCCTGAGAGGATGAGATGGGTGGTGATGCTGGAGTGCGAGTGGGGTGGGTAGTCTATCGCCGTCAGTGTCAATCTACCGAGGTCTGGGGGAAACGCGTACGGGCTCCCGGCCCATCGGTCCAGGTAAAGACATGTCTGAATCCCCAGGAACGGACCTCGGCTTCGGCGTCCTTCCGGGATTGGACGTTGGACTGGGGAGCCATGACTCTTGACCGACCGGTGCGGTGAGGTGAAGTGGGGTGAGTGTTACGCTGAACTGAGACCCCGACGGGATTGTCTCGGGTGGGGCCGTGTAAGTTGGTGGGTGGAATGATGACGACGGAGCGGGAACGAGAATGATATCATGGCCGCGGGAGCTAAGCCGGATAGCGTGGGTCGGTTCCCGGCGCGGTGAAAGAGGGGTCTGCAGGCGTGCCGGGTTTTAGGGGAAAGGACGATTTCGATGAGGGTCTAGATTGCAAAATGAAGTATCGGGAGGTTCCGAGTAGGGTTGTACAATAAATTGGGGATCATCCGCGTCGTTTGGATTCGTGGGTATACTTCGATTGGCGGCTGGAAAAGGGAGAACGTCTTACTGAAAGTTCCGTGAGATGTGTGGGAAGTTTTTGACGGTCCGAGACGCTTTTGTGTTCGTGTTCTAGAAGAGTCAATGGTCTGAGTAACGCAAAATGGCAGTTACATAACGTGAGATATTTGGATGTGTTTGGGGAGCGTGGTAAGTCCCGTCGATCAATTGAAGAAGCTCCTGTTTGATAGTAAAACTATTAGCGACCTACACTCTAATCTGCAGCCATACACTCTTCGCTGTATCGACGACCCTGTGGTCTAACCATGCCCTGCCCCTGAGGCGTGAGAGCATCCAGAACAAAGTTCATTTTTTTTTTTCACTGCGCATCAGTCAGCCAGCGTCAGGGTGAGCTTCGAGGAGGCTTTACCGTCCCCGGCCCAACCTCTTCGTAATATCTCTCCAAATCCAAAAGCGAAAAGGTCTCCAACACCCCAGTTGGAGACCCAGTCTCGTCCGTTCCGCTGGCCGCAAGACACATCCTAAGCCGGATCCCATCAAATCGATACTCTGGTCCCGCCAGCGTAAGCGGTCCACGTAAACAATCGACTTCCCGGCCCCTATTCCCCAATCGTACATTCAGGTTCCCACAACCACTCCTCCCTTCACTCCCTCGACTACTCGCGTCTGCCTTTTCTTTTTTGTCCGCTCGCCATGTTACATCACCTATTGCAAGTCAGTCAGTTGAGGGGTCATCCTTGTTCCATACTAAGACCATAGCCGTCAGCGACCCCTGGGTGGAAGGGGGTTCCACGTATTTTCGCTGTCCATCTCACCGCAAAGAAACCCAACCCAAGTAAGCATAATAAACGCAGCACTTACCAATCCTGACCTCAACACTCTTCAATATCCCCAAATTCACCGCCGGACAGCTCGTCCTCCCCTTCACCAGCGGCTGATCCGAACGAAGCCACAGCATCTGGCCCACGTCATTGACCCAATTTCCCCGTCTTACAATCCCATGCGCAAACGACGTCCCGCGGTACGGCGTAATCGGCTCGATCTGCTCGGGGCTGATCCATTGGACGTGGTTATCCGATGGCCCGCCACGCTCGCGGATGACGATGAGGCCCTGATTGGGATTATACTGGGATGAGGAGGGCCCGTGTGAGGTGGCGGAGGAGGAACGGAGGGAGTGGATGTCTTGCGGTGATTCGAGATAGACGCAGGAGCTCAGAGGAGGAGCAGGGTCGCGGTAGCGGTAGTAGTAGACTTGTATGCGAAACATGGTTGGATGTAGGGTGACCCTACATGCGGCGGTCGGACGGTAGACGGGATGATGAGAAGACGGTGCGGAGGGGTCAGGTATATAAGACACAGGAAAGACAAGACAGCCGTGGGAATCCCTTCCCACACACCGATGTGCCCTCGGGGTATTTATAGGGAATGGCCCTATGCGAACACGAAGCGGTCCCAGAAAGGAGCCCTCTGTCTCGGAAAGTTGCCGCGCCCGGCAGGCCTGACATGGAAGAAGACCGCGGCTCCCTCCCGCGGCGACCACTAGGCCGCCTGCCCGTATGTCTGTCTGTCATCTCTTCTCACATGACGGGAGGGCCCCCGATCGGTCAGCCCATAGCGTGGAGCTTTGAAGGTTAATGGGAAGGAGAGACCAATCAAAGCCGACAATGATGTCGGACAAGGCGCTGTCTCGAACGTCGTGGGGGACAAAAAGACTGGAGACAGGAGCTGAAAAATGCAACACAGGCGCCCGGAGCCAAGGGGGGGCGAAGGGAGAGGGGAGAAGCCGGGATCCCTGCGCGAGCAAGCAGCCACTCATGCACGGGATTCGCAAGCATACCTAGGTTGCTGTGCGTCTGACGCCAACGCCCATGTCCGGGTGTAACTATACACATTATACAGCGTCCGAATCGAGCCGGACTATGATACAAGTGAACTGCTGGGAATTCCCCAACGTGGCGGCTTGGACCAGCACTCACAGATGTTTCCAAATCCCATCCTGATCGATCCCAAACGCCTATGCGCCTTCGACCAGCCCCGAGCACAGAACCCATTACCCTCTCCCATCATGAGTACCATCCGTCCGTATATACCAAGCCCAGCAACTCCAAAGACATTACAGCCTCACCCACTCAAGGCTTCTCCCCCTTCCCCTCCGTCTTCTCCGCTCCGCCCGTTTTCGCTTCCCCCTCCTCCTCCAATTTCATTCCTAGTGTATTGGCCACCCATTCTGCCAACTCCTTCTCGCTTTGCTCGTCCAGTTTCCCATGCACACCTGTCAAAGATCTCCTCGCCCACCACCTCAAATCTTCCATGTTGCTCACATCCAACGCCCACGACACACCTCCAGCCATCATGACTGCAAAGCTAACCACATTCAGAGTCGCCAGATTCAAGGCCTCTAGCGCCAGCAGCGGCTCCTTCCCGCCTTCCTCGGCAGCCGCGGACGCCTGTCCCTTCTTAAAGTTGAGATGGTGGGTTGACGGTGTGAAGTACCGCAGGCGGGCTTTCAGTTGGTGACGAAGGGAGGCTCGGCGCGAGATGAGAATCGAGAAAGCGAGGAAGGTGCAGCCGCCAAAGTAGAGCCCGAGTTGCCGGAAGGAGCGGCGGCAGAGGATGGGGGTGTACGGGCGGGATGGTAGTTCGGGCTGTGGGGGTGGAGCTTGGAGTGTTGCTTGGTCAGGAAGCCGTGGTAGGCTTGGGGAGAGGCTGGAGGGAGCTCCCGTGGCGGGTTGTGGAGCGTCGGGTTGGACGCCTGTGAGGGCCCGGAGGAGGGAGGCGAGGATAGGCATGCTGGGAGGCCGCGGTGGGAGCGAATTGGCCGGTGCGGGAGGTTGTGAGGCGGGTAGGTTGCGGTCGCGTCGATGGGAAACCGACTCGGAGGGGCGCTTGTTGGAGCTTATTGGGGCTGGAGAAAAAAAAAGTTGTTGGAGCTCTGACCAGCTGGCGAATGGCGTTGCCGGGCGGGTGCCAGGCCCGCTGGGTGGGTTTGTGGGGAGAGTGGGGCCAACTAACAGCCCCTGGACGATATGGGCTTGGCGAGCAGACCAACCCCACCAGTGACAACGACCCCCGATGTCAGTCGGGCTTGAGTGGCAGGACCGAAAACACCCCGGATATGTGTTATACCAGGTAGAAATCTTGGGGGAAGGACGGAGGTAAGAATTTTCTTCTCCGGCTTGATAATCACTAAAGCAAGCTCGCCTGTAAACCCAGCGGGTTGTTCGGATCGGGAAACCGCAAGCGGTGGGTGCATGTCTCAGAGCGTTTGTGGCATTCCGTGGGCGGATGTCGCCTGTCACCTCACAGGAGTAGCGCGGATGTTGCTTGGGATGCAACAGCTGGCTCACCAATCGCAGACGCAGCGCGGCTGAGAAAACCGAACCTCCAACAGATTCGGTCACGGACTTATCGACACCGACTGTATGACCAACGGATTGGACGGCTCTCCGATCTCACAGTCGAGGCTGGAAGCTCCAATCGCCAACCCCCGCCCTGCGCAAGGAAACACACCCAACGCACAACGCACAACCACGGTTGACCTGTCGTTTTCGTTTTCACCATTCCAATCACCCAACAAATGGCCAAAGGCAAGCGCTCCAAGGCGGCACCCGCAAGCAGCAGCAGCACGCCAAACCAAGCAAATGCGGCCTCTGCAGCTCCCATCACACCTAGCTGGCCGCAGTTCAAGCCCCCGCTGCCCATAACCGATCTGACTCCGGAGACGGTGGTGCCAGAAAAGGTCGTTGTTTACCATTCGTTCTTCCCGCGCTCGCTCTGTCGCGACTTCGTCTCGTTTCTCAGCGATCTGCCCCTCACCACCACCCCGGGCAAGCCACAACGGGGAATGGCCCTTCGAGTAAACGACCGATACCAAATCGATGACCCCCGCTTTGCCAATCGCTTGTGGACGGAGACAGGACTGAGAGAGGCGGTCGCGAATCCCGACCTCCGTCATCTCTGGTACGGGATGCCATCTTCCTCATACACTGCTGTTCCTTCTAGACGAGCAACCATGCTGACCGGTACTCGGTCCGCGTACCAGGGGCGGCCAGGTTGTAGGTTTAAACCCGAACATCAGAGTGTATCGGTACATTAAGGGGCACTTCTTTGACGCACACTGTAAGTCCGCCTAGACTGTTCACCGCCTCTCCGCTCCAAGACTCTCGAAAACTGTATCCTATTCCTTGACTCCATCAGCCCATGCTCCGCTCCGATCTGTCCACACGCATCTGCAAGCAGTCGGACAAACCCAAGTCACAGGGCCGAGATCAACAATCCGGGTCCCCGGAAACGCACCTCGAGCCGCCGCTCTTCCTCGTGCAGAAATGTCTCGAGATGTGACAATGATCAGTAATTTCCTTGTTTGATCTTGGAACCCCAACTTTTATGGAGTCCATCCGTCACATCTATGCTTGATAGCCCCTCAGGTTTCTCTAGCCTGGTGTCCAGATCACCTTTTCTTGTTCTTCGGACGCAATTTCAGCAGGAGTAGGCCGCGCTAATTACGAAATAGATGACGACTCCAACAATGTGATTGTCAAGGACGAAGAGAACCAGGCCATCTCGGCCAAGACAACATGGACCCTTCTCCTGTACCTGACCTCATCCACCGAGGGTTGGTAAGTCCCTGATTTCTTACCCCTGGGCACTGAGTAAGACGGGCGGAGCCTAGGTACCTTCATTAACATCTCCGACTCCTAAATCCCTCAACCTTCGAGCCCATACGCTGTCACTCGCTTCCCGCAGTGTCGGGATTGCCGATACTAGACTCCCATTCTAACACCACCTAAGCACCGGCGGCGAAACTGTTTTCTATCCCCATGACAGACGGTTGAAGAGGGAAGAGATTGCTGTCAGCCCCGAGACAGGAATGTTGTTGCTTCACAAACATGGTGACGACTGCATGCTTGTAAGTGCATGCAAAATACAGACATTGATACCCAACTTTTACTCATGCAACTCGTCACCCGATTCCACTTGGATGATGCTGACCGGCTTAAAGCACGAAGGCAGAGAAGTCACTGCTGGTGAGAAATGGATTTTACGGACAGATTTGTGTGTACCTAGGTAGAGGGAGCCGAAAGTATTCAACACATGTTGCATCTGCCATCAACAGGTCGAAAGCAAGAAAGGTACGCATGGATGTACTCGTGGATAGAGCTGCATGCTGTGCTTGTTGATGTGGTACGGCAATGGAGACACGACAGACCGCCATGCATCTCGGCGCCTTCAGAGCGGCTGTAGATGTTGCATTGTTCGCTGCACATAATTGAGGTCATCATCATCGTCATACCACGACAATGCCTCAGAACTTCGTGCACCAATTCAAGGCCTCGAACCCAGACTGAGGCTATGGGCAACGGGAAGCGAGCGCCCCCTCCTCTGGCTTCAAAGATGTCAGGGGTGTAAGCAGTATCAGGCAGATATTGTTCCCCTTTCCCGCTTTCTCCGCCCATTATTTGCCTCCGTCATGGTAAGGCGTACCTTTCCCAGCGGAAATAGCTTGCGCAGTACCACTCAGGGGTGGCATGCTCCCTTTATGACACTTCATCAAGTCGTTCTTGCTCGCAATACCAGCTTTATATATTCCCACGACACGAAAGACTCCAATTCTCATCAGTCAACGAAAAACATTTCTTCTTCCACGCCCAATGCCAAACCTCGCAGCTGACCGTCACACCTCGTCGCCCACCACAGTCTCAACCCCAACCCTGAGAACATAGAAACCCACCGCACTGAATTTTCCGATTGGCCAAACCTTAATATCACGTGCAGCCAACTCCACATCTCTACAACTTCATTCATGTAAAAATTTCCCAAGCACAAACCTTTCTCAACCTTCTCACCTCCAACAACCACCGCCGCTCGCCTTGCCTCGCACTCTCAATCCGCTGTATGTCTTTCTGCCACATTACTTTCCCAGTTACGCGCGTTGGTCCTCACGAAATATTTTTCTCACATCCCCACCGGGAGCTCGAGAATTCTCGTCGTCATTCCACCCAGCACCGCGCC
Source organism: Podospora aff. communis PSN243 (assembly GCA_033296975.1). NCBI lineage: Eukaryota > Fungi > Ascomycota > Sordariomycetes > Sordariales > Podosporaceae > Podospora > Podospora aff. communis PSN243. The sequence continues at coordinate 411,612 of MU865922.1, forward strand.
CTTCTTTCCCTTCCTGGCAGGCGGTGGCGGTGGCAACACAGCAACGGCACACCTCCTCGACTAACCAACCCGAACGGTACGTTTCTCTCCTGCGCCAGCACCTACCATCCATCCCTCATTATGATGAGCGTAATTTGCGATTGATACCGTTCGGGTGACCCTCTTTCGCCGGAGGGTTATATCCAGCGACTATATGATAGTCATTCTTACATATTCTGACCTTTTTTTTCTTCACTTACACTACGTTTACTGCAACTCGTGGTGTCAATTGGCTAACGTCCTGAAAGGTTCTAGGCATCTGGCTCTACTGCTCCGTAGCTGCTCTTTAGCATAGCATGAATAAAAACTTCTTTCCGATGCCTGACTCGTCCTTCGATGTGATGTTCCGTCGTCTGGACCCGCAAAGCAGAGTTCGCTGTGACACCAGGTGGCCGACGTCAACATCGACATGCCTCGCACCACCTGTGCAACCTACAACCACTCGAGCATTACACAGTAGACGGCGTCGTTCGAAACGAGCTGCTTCGGCCCAAGTCCTTCTCGGAGACCGACACAGAGGAATGACCAGGGCCGGGTTATTCTTCTGTGGAAACTTGAGTAGAGTTGTCATTCGGCTCTCTATCTGGCCCATCATTTATGTCTATCTCTTTCTTCCCTCATTACTACCATAGTCCTCTGCTCTGTAACATTTCGGAAGCACAGTGGTCGATCTTCCACATCATATTATGCCTTGGAAAACCGCCATGATAACCGATATGCGATGAGACATGTGCCCCGCCCTTGGCTTGAGCTCTGCAAATCGATGCTAAAGATGAGCGACTGCCAAAACCCGCGTGGGCTTCATGCTATCATATGTTAGCTTTGCTAAAGATCTCTCAAATAAAAACGAGAGCAGCCACAAGAAGTGAGATGCGGAGAAACGACGGCCGGCGTCTCTCTGCCGCGGATTCTGTGACCTGTGTTGGGGGCACGGGGTCTCGAGGTGAAGGCGACATGAACGGTAGAGGCGCGCTGGTGCCAGCTCCTCCGTACCCCCCAGGTGCTCCGCTGCCTGAATCACCATAGCTAGTGGCACCTGGAGTCTGTTCTGCCTGCCAGACAGGAACTGTGATCGTGAGAAACGATGTCGCTGCTACTGCGTCTCCAATGAAATCCGCATTCGCATCAAAACGCGCGAATGGAGTCGGCGGCGGCCCGTATATCCGGGAAGGCGGAGGTGGAGGGGAAGGTGCCGGAGCAAAGACAGTGATAACAGTGCGAGGTGGCGGTGGAGGTGGGGGAGTCGTCGGCTCAATGGCCAAGAAAATCGGTGTACCCATAAGGACGGATTCCACAAACGGCCCCTGCAAGTTGCCAGGTGAGGAACACGGCCGCTCGCCTTTCCCGTTACCGTTTCCATTTCTGTTTCCATCCCCGTCACCGCTGAGAGGGCAAGCCGCTTCACCCGCTCCAGCGCCAGAATCGAAGCCGGCACCGTTCGGCCAGCTGTACCCGTTCCCAGATCCCATACCTCCCGTACCTCCCGTACCTCCCATACCTCCCAGATCATATCCCATGACTGCAGGAGACGATCGAGTTGGAAGGCAGATTGTTGTCGTCTCGGCGATGGTGTGGACAGCTCCGTTCCCAGCTCCGATATTTCCAGCTGGAGAAAAGGGGGGCCCATAAGGCCCAGAGCCAGCTCCGCCATTGTTTGGGAAACCTCCGTTGCCAAAAGGGTTGAGAGGCCCACTTGTGGCGAAAGCACCAGTGTTGCCTTGGCCAGGCCATAAGTTCGCAAGTACGTTGGTATTGCTGATTGCAGGGCTTGTATCGCCAATAAGGGGATCGACATGGACGGCCGGGTTGAGGGGGACGTCAGGAGTTCCCGATCCGTAGTTGAGGTTGATGTTCACCTCGATCGGCGGGGAGCTGTCAGGCTTCGTCTCTGCTGCTGGTCTCTTTTGGTTAAAGCCGAGCACGTTGTTGCCCGCAGGTGAGATGCCCTCGCCGGCGGGGGCACCGAGATTGACGTTCAGTTGGACTGGAAAACTCCGATCGTGGACTTTGTCGACTCCCGCTCGAATCGGACTCGTCACGGTGACAGTGAGGCAATAGTCCGTGATATTCTTGATGCTGGGCTCGTAGTTCTCGGCGTCGCAGCTGGTGAAGATACATTGGAGGACTTTCTGTCCCACTAAGTGTCAGCAAGCGGGCTAACCCGACGTGAACAGGGGGCTAACGAACCTGAAGCTCATCGTCGTGGTGGCAAATGAACTCGAGGTTCATGCAGTCGGCATCCTGACCAACAGGCTTGATACACCCCCATGCACAAGGAGGGAGTGTGCCTTCCTGTCCCAGGATGGAGGGGAGGCCCGAGAATAGTGTGAAGCTCCAGAGCACCCTGGTTCTCATCGTGAGGACCTGGTGGACCGACGGACGCTCGGAGAGCTGCAAGCAAGGATATGATCTCCAAAAAGTGTGTCAGCGGCTGACGGGAAAGAGTTTGGGTACCTAAACCAAAACGAGTGGCGTCCAAAAAGACCGCGATGGTGATGGTTGAGCTGTGTTGTGACGAGGAGAAATTGTAATAAGCCCTCTGGGCACGACCCATAGTTAAGGCCATTCGACCAAACGGCATGGCAGGAGCCAGTTTGGCGAGATCAAGAAGGCCGAACCAGGCGCCGGTGCACATCGTGGGCCCGGGAGGAAATGGCACGAGGGTGAGAAATGGAAGGCTCATCTCTGGGTTGGAGGGTCTTCAGCACCTTCCCACAGCCGGGGAAGGAGCATTAGATCGCCGATGGACGTTCCTCTGAAGATCTCTACATGGCATTAGCTTCACCTGAACAATCTGGTCTGTGTGTGTCAGAGATAAGCTTGGCTATCAAGGAATAGCTCAAAAGGTTTTCGCGTGCTTGGATATCTCTATGAGAAAAGTGGTGCTCAATAAAAGATCAACTGAACAGGCTTCTCTTCGTCCGAGTACCTGCCCTTCAACTCTTTCCTTGTGAGCAGCTGAACAAGGGGCATCATTGTCTCCCTCATGTCCAAGATGTTGCGCTTCTTTTGGTCAATGTGAGATGCGTCAACAACAATCCTCTTTAAGCTATCCAGTTTCAGCGCCCCTTTGCAGATAGTTAGCCACCAGTTACGTTTGTACAAGAGTAGGGTTTCTACCATTCTCAATGAGATCCGCCAAACGTTGCGGCGTTCCAACCGAAATGCCTGTCCGGCTCTTCTGAAGAAAAGATACCTGTTCTTCAACTTTGAAGTGCTTGGCAAACTGAACCCTGGTCAGCACGATATTCACGAATCAACGCAGATGGTTGCATACCAGTTTCCCAACGGTGTTGCCCTTCTTCTGGAACTTTCTCAACGATCGAACGAGGTCTGCTGCGCGCAAACCAGCGCCCGCCACCACAAGAGTGTGCGGCGAACCGTTCTGCTTGGGCGCCTCCTCAAGCTTCTTCGGATCCTCAGAGAAGGCCTCCAAAAACTCTGGAAGGTTATTTAATGATCTCGGCTTCTCCCAAGAAGTGGTGTCCTTGATATGATTTGCTTCGCCCAGAATCAGCACCCATACACGTTTCGTACATGGAGGTTCGTCACTTACCAGAAACGTACAGATCAGCCAGCTCTACCGGGCTCAGATCCGTTCCATGGCGAGTCGTCTTCTGCGCAATGTGATCTGCGATAAGCTGGGAGTCCATGCGCTCAAACGACCGGTTCAACCCAGCCTCAACATCGAGATCCGCCTCATCCTCTCGAACCTGCTTCTTGCGCTTCTTCTTGGGCGCGCCATCATCATCAGCCTTGCGTTTCTTACCAGGTGCGTTCTCAACTTCGGCTTTCCGCTTTTTTGGAGGAGCCCTGGCTTTCACATTCCCCTCATGAGCCATTCCGCCGTCTGTTCGTCGCTTCTCTGTGGCGAGCTTGAGACGAAGTGTCGTCTCGTGATCAGTCCTGGTTGAACGGGCCTCGACGGTTCAAGATTTCGAGTTTCGTATGACGGCGAAAGTGTCATGCAAGTGGTATTCCCTGGGATAGCGGTGTCGATTTTGGCGAGAATTTCGCAAATCGTAGCGCCTTCCAGTTCCGTTTGATCTCTCGGTCTGCAGGGCAAAGTCTGTGCTGCCCAGTGTTGATCGAGACCGAAAATTTCTGTAGAACAGTGCCAGCGTGTTACGCACTGTGGATTCCCGCCTCGGAAAGGCCCTAGAGCAGGTATACCCCACTCACTATGCACAGTGCGCAGTACCTACACCGCTAAAATTTGCCAACTCTCTCAGTGACAGTACCGTATTCACTCGCAATAAATACCTAAGGGATAGGCCTTCCAGGTTTCCTCTTGCCCTGCGCACGCCTGAAGAGCTTTGTCAGCACAGCCTTCAAGACCGTAAACTGGCCTGTGTTCCCGCGTACCTTCCCCTGATGCCTATGGCTATCCAACTCGGTTGACCTTGAAGGCAGGTCAATCCGCAGACGAAAGCATGTCTCTTCACCTCAAGAAGCATCCTATGTCTCTGACGCCTTCCCTCACGTAACACAGCATCTAACGCTGGTAGTACACCAGGTTCTCACGCCGTGCAACATCCCCGTTTGCCTACACCAGGCGGGAGCCGCGCGACAAACATGAAAGCCCAAGCGGGAACGGTGTTTCCCAACGAGCTCGCTGGTCCGATGAAGTCATCCCTTCTCTCTTCTCCAATCTCCCGGGAACGGGAGTTGACTCCCGCCGCGAAGGGCAAACAAAACCCGCAGTACCTGCTTCCGGAACCAAGCGCCTCCGATCGCGGTTCCCATCCTACAAGCAAATGCAGGCCGGCAAACCGCACCTACCCCTCGGCAGCAACCGCAGGCGCTAGCTGTCCATCTCGATAGCGAGATGTGCCTTCGTCAATCTAGCGTCATCCATCAAAATTCAAATTCAGCCCAAGCAGCCACCAAGACACGAAGTAACCTTCCCCCCCCGTGCCCCCGTCTGTAAACAACAGCGAATGTCGATACCTCGAGATAAGACACCCAGTGTGCTACGTAAGATGTGATGTTTGTCAGGAGTTTGCACCAAGGTCGAATTCTCACTGTGCTGGCTGCAAGTTGAAAGCGTGCGTAGGATTTAGTCATCGACTTTCCCCTCCATGATCGGAATATGGAAGGTTGTGACCGTATACCTACCTTACTCGTTGACATTGGGCGGATTCCTACACTTTCTGTTACTCCCGCCCTTGACAGAGTTCTCTATTTTGCGGTGGGACTCACACCCTCCACGAGTCCAACCATCCGCCCTGCAGCCGCAGCACGAAGCGTCCCGACTCTAAGTTGCACGCAAGTACGACGCAATGGCGCCGCAGACAGAGATCCCAGTCGTCAGTGTCCCTGGTCACTGTGCTGCATACTTCGCGGTTTGTGCTGACGGAGATCTGCAATACGAGAGAGCAGGCCGCAAACGTGCTCGGGGTGAGTTACGAGTGAACCAAGCCCCAGCATTCCAAAACTGTAAATGGTTGGTTGCCAGGGAGACACAAAACCTTCTAACGTATCGCACATCTTGCCGGCAGACCATCGGTACCAGTAAGCAGGTCACCATCCATGCAGCCGGGGCGGGTGAAAGCTGACTCGAGATGCAGTGTAAGGTATTACATCCTCTCGGTGGCACAAGCTGACCATTTATAGACTGTGGTGCATCCAGCTGGTGCCTCACATATGGACAAACTGGCGGACCAAGAAGACGGATGGGCTTCCGGGGAGCATGATGTTCCTCTGGGCATTGTGCGGTGTTCCCCTCGGCGCGTATGCTGTTGTCCAGAACTTCAACCTTCCGCTTCAGATCCAGCCGCAGTGCTTCATGACCCTCTGCCTTGTGAGTTGGGTGCAGACATTGATCTACCACAAGTGAGAAGCAGAGTAACATCGTTGAAGTGGCCTATTTGTTGACTCTCCAACAGCAACTGGCCGGTCTGGAAAGCCTCTGTGCTGGGTGCTGCAACAACTGCTTGTTTCGTCGGCGTCGAGACAGCTTTGATCCTTACTTTGAGAGTGAGTCGCTCTCACAACCTGCCGGGTTGAGGACAGGTTATACAGCTAACTTCCAAGCCCATATACGAGCGCGGAAACGAGGGGCCCGTCCTGGTCGTTGGCATTGTTGCTGCGGTGGTTCTGGCAGCTGGGCTACTGCCACCATATGCAGAAATATGGAAGCGTATAGGTAGAGTAATCGGAATCAACTGGGTGAGGATACCCCTGATTGTGCACTAACCGAGCACTGTTGACCGCTGTGCGACAGGTCTTTTTGACCATGGACTGGTTCGGAGCTTTCTTTTCCCTCATGGCGCTAGGTGAGTGGCACTGAGACATGGCTTTCAGAGAGACCTACTAACGCAACCAAGTGGCGCAGCGGACGTTTGATATCCTAGGTGGCGTCCTCTATATCATCTGGCATGTATTAAGTAATCGTAGTAGTTGGGGCTACCCGCTGACAGTATAGCTAGTTGTCTCCTCGAGCTCGGCATATTTGCGTCTCACTTGATGTTCCTTATCCGGAGCAGGGATATGCGCAAGCATGCCTCTGAGCAGGGGAAGACCTTTGATGAAGTTATAGCAGAGCATCAGGATCAAGGGCTACCATTCAAGTTCGCTGAGCGAGGACCGCGGAAGGCCTCGGACAAAAAGGCTGGACAGCTGCGAGACGTCGGATCAGATGACGTTGAATGGTCTGCCGTCGCACGGACTGAAACACAAGGACGGGTGCCGCCGCTCTCGGCTGGTAGGGACGATCAATTGGCGGCGACGGGTTCGTAACCTTCTCATCGATCTGAGGCGGTTGATGCCTCCTTGCATTCGCAGCTTGCCTTCCTTTTCGGGATAAGGCGCCCAATGTCTTTTCGCGCCTAAAACGACACTTCATTTCGTCGCCGAGCTCCTGGGGTCGAGCTCATTTCTTCTACACGTCGGGCGTTAGTGAGACAGGGAGAGGGTGAATGATGACGCCGGAGTAGCCCGGCTCGGCGCCGAATCCATCCAAACCACGCTTGATAACTGTTTCCTGACATACTGTTCCGTAGTTCTGGAACGCTTAGCCGATGGTGGAACTGCTTGCAGGTGATGCAAACATGCTCGTGGTTCCCGAACCCCATTTTGTCAGAGTTGGACAGAGGGAAGACTTCAACCACATGCGGCGGGTGGTGGTCGAGATGAGACGGCGCTAGGTTTCAGCAAATTTGGCTGCCAAATATGACCGATCTCAATAACGATTATAGATTTTTCCGCCCGCAAGTGGTTAACTCAAGAAGTGAGAGGGTGAGTTGCCGAAAGACGAACGTTGGTTTGTGTAGCGTCGCATTCCGTCTCCGACTCTATTGCCGCCAACCGCCGGCAGTTGAACGCCGGTCGCCAAGCGACCCTTGGCGACCCCTGACTGAAAATATTCTGGTGCTTCGCCACAGACCGCACCCCCGACACCGACCGGCACCGCCGTGAAGGAGCTTTGGTCCGGTCATGACGGCAGGACGCCATGACGTTGTAGCATGTACGGTGAGAGAAACTATAGACACTGCAACCGCAAAAAGGAAGAGTAAAAAAAGCCGAACGGCTGGCTGTGATTCGTTAGCTTTGTGTTGCGAAGGTGGTACTCCGTAACCCGTTGGAAACGAAGTCCGACCCGGCGGTCTGCGGCAGCACGGACCACAAGGAACACTTCAGACCAGACTCCCTCTTCTTGTCATCATGTCATGAATGTTGCAACGCACGATAGCTCCCTTCCTGTAAGTAGCCCTAGTGTGGTTCGTCCAGTCGGGAGAGGGTGAGATGCAAGAGATACGAGCTGCTTGCTGCGGCGTAACATGGCCAGGGAGACTGGGGTCGCTGATGCCCAACCCTTTCAAGTCGGCCGTCCTGAACCTTTTCGGATGCCGCAGCAAGAACGAGGCGTTCCAACACCACAAAAGGCCGCATGCAACCCCCATGGAAGAGCCATTTGGGCTATCGAGCGATGTGTTGTCGACTATCCCGGCAGTCCCGATCCGCTCGATTAGGCCTGCTGCCGTGTGCTCCGCTTCCTTTTGCTGTGGGCGCCGCAATTCTTGTTGCTGTTTCTCAGCCCCCTCGGGCTTTTGTAGGTATTGTATCGCAGCAGAGGAGGCCGTGATGTGGCGCGACCAACTACGTCACTCGGTGGTTGGTAAAGGGAGGCAAGCCAGACCTTGCGGCTAGTGCGGTCTTTGACGTCTGACGGGAGGCGCCAGAACCGAAACTCCGGGGATTCATCTCAGCCAGAGCGGATGTCAACCATTCTAAACACCTGGAGCAGCTAATAGCCGTGTGCGGAAAAGATCGTGCCCGCAAAAGGAGTGAGGCAACCCCCAGGGGTACCATAGGGAGCGCAAGCGTACAGCTGCCCACACAAGTCCCCTGCTGTCAACGGGAAGCGTACCTGAAGACCTGGATGGGCTTGAATCCTGTTTGGGCCGGTCCCTTGTGCCTGGCTGCCCGCTCGCAAAACTCGAACCCAGTTCCTTGCCTGGCTGACTGATGACGGGGCAGCAATTCGGAGATACCTCACATTGGCGTCGCCGTGCATCTTGAAAGGCGAATTCGGTCGTTGGTTGGTGGGGTGGAAAGGCAGAACATGGGTGGTGCAGACAAAATCTGGCTGGAGCTGTCCTGCAGCACTGTCGTGCCCCTCCCTTGCAGCACTCGAGCACCGGGCCGGAAGTGGTGCGCAGCGGCCTGAGTGGACGACGGTTGGCCCGCATTCTAGTACGTCCACTGCCAATTCTTGCGCTGGCCTGCAAGTGGAACTCGCCCGCAGGTCGCTCCTGCCAGGTGCTGCTGCCAGGTGCTGCTGCTGCTTTGATGCACGGCCTGGCTGCGGTCTGCGGTCTGCGGTCTGCGGTCTGCACGCGGACGCGGGCTGCAAAGTGCTCCAGTCCCGTCAGCCAATTCGAGAGAGGAACAAAAAAGACACCAAAGCTCGGAGACAGGTCCCAGATCAACAGCTTGTCTGACCTCTGGCCGCTGGGCCGTGAGGTACCTGCCGTGCCACCCCTTTTGTGCCATCATCGGCTGCCGTTCCAAGCGCATCCCGTGCTCCCCGCCAGCGTCCACGTCCTCCCTGCTCCCCCAGGGCCCTTGGCGTTCCGAGAATCCAATTGCCTGCCCTGAGGCGCCACGATGACTCCCTCTCGGGATCTCCCCGAGGGCGTGAGCCACCGACCCAGCTCCAGGCGTTTGCCGGTAGTCGGTTCCATTCTTGGGACGCAAGGGAGCGGGAGCCACTTGTTGGCATCGTGGCGAGGACAGACAAGAGGCAGAAGAAAAGCGGATTTCCTACAAATAGCTGGTGCGTTCGGCTACATGACCTCAACCCGCGGCTCTCCCCTCACACCCTCTCACCTGAACCGCTCCGGATTCGCTCGACTTAGCGACACGGCCGGCGCCTATTCTCCTCACGCCTGCATCCACTGCATCCACAGCGCCGGAGTCGCTGCCTTATCCCGCGCCTCTTATACCCTCCGACAGAGATCCTGGAGATCTGAGTCCCCCTTCGGAATCTCGCCTCGAGCTGCGTCCACCAAGCGTGCCTACGTCCACTACACCATCCGGGCACTGCGTTAGTTGGCTCCATCGACGAGCCGACGAGTCGACGACGTGCCATCGACGCTCGGCCCTTTGCCCCTCTCTCCACAGGCCGCGCAGCAACTATTTCCATACATTCGCTCTTAGCCCTGGAGTGCAGCCTTCTCCTCTGCAAATCGCATCTGCATTCGCCAGTTCATCACCGCCCACATAGGCGAGCCGTGGCCCACCAACGCAGAACGAGCTACTGCATCCACCACCACCACGACGCCGCCTCGACTGCTTGTCCAGTGTCTTGGCCATCCCGCCGCCCCCCGCCCTCAGCCCCCAAAATTGTCAAAAAAGGGTCCCCCAGGGAAAACCGTCGCCCTCCGTTCCCTTGCTAGAAAAGAAAAGTCCGACAAGGGGAGGAATCTTGTTGTTCTTCGCCCAACTACTATTTCAGAGCCCACCTTTTTGCCGCATTTTGGGCATCGCCGGTCGATTTTTCTCGCATGCGGTGAACACCTAGCTTGTGATCGTCGCACCCGCCTTTTGGCGTCCCGTGAGGAGTTGGAGCTGCGAGACGCCGTGACAGGACGGACCCAGCAAATACTCCGAGAACCCCCGAGCTGGTCTGACTTTCCTGGGTATCGATCTGCCTGCGTTGTTGCTTGAGCAGCAGAGCGGAGTTGGTGACGATGCCTTCATCGAGATATGCCTACCAGCCTTCGTGAGCCACATACGCCCCCGATCTCCGTCTGCAGCCCGCTAACAGCTTGACAGCCGGGAATTTCATGTTGTCGTTTTGGGAGCAGGTTTGTCTCTCCTGCCAACACAAAAGTCCCCTGGGCCACAAAAGCGGCTTCCGCCTTGCGAGACATTGACATCACATGGTGCACCGGCTGACATTTGGTGCTTGCTTACTTAAGGTGGCGTTGGCAAGAGCTGTCTGACTGGTGCGTGCCCATCCCTGTTTGACTAGCCCCTGAACCCCTGAGTTGGCAGGGCTGACGGTCCCGATCGTAATGCAGCCCAGTTTGTCCACAACGAATGGATTGAGAGTTATGATCCTACGATCGAAGACTCCTATAGGACTCAAGTATCCGTCGATGTATGTTTAGCTCTATATGGCTGCTGCTGCGGCGCCGCTGCGCATTTACTCACGTGTCCTAGGGACGGCAAGTAATGTTGGAGATGTAAGAGCATGTCCTGATCAGCAAAGACTTCACCTCTTCTAACAAAGCCGCGTAGTCTTGATACAGCTGGCACAGAGCAGTTTGGTTTGTCTCTATGCCCGTCCATGGCTTGCAAGTTGCTGACCGAAGTACAGTTGCCATGCGGGATCTCTACATAAAAACCGGTCAGGGATTTCTCCTGGTATTTAGCATCACATCACGTGCATCGCTCCAGGAACTCGTCACCCTTCGCGATGAGATCATTCGCATCAAGGACGACGAGAATATTCCCATTGTGATCGTGGGGAACAAGGCCGATCTGGTAGACCAACGCCAGGTAGATCGAGCCAAGGCGTTCTCGATCTCTCAGCGGTGGCAAGCCCCATACTATGAGGCTAGCGCCAGGACACGGAGTATGTCTGGTAGCAGTCTACCCAGTGAAGAACTATGCTGACATATATATTCTAGCAAACGTGGATGAGGTCTTTGTCGACCTCTGCCGGCAGATGTTACGACGAGACGACGCCCCAGACAACTCGCAAGATTCCTATTACGACAAAGGAGAGGATCATTCCTCGTCCCGGAGGAGACGGAAAAGAAAGCAGAAGCAAGGACCTCGCTGCACGATTCTATGAAGGGCTACAAAACGGGGACCGCCCACGACATCAACGACCAAACGAAATCATGATTACAACCCCGAACCGGAAAGGGGGTGCCGAGTAACAGGTCACTTCTGCCGGGCGGAAAGAGGTAATGAGGGACGAATAACTCTCTTGCATTGATACGATCATTTGAAATCTTCCTTTCTTGTGTGTTGTTGTTTTCCAAAATCACCTTTATGTGGGCGGCGATGCGATGATGGACGTTGAAATGGGAAGATATCTGTTGCGCAAGCAATCTGGTTGCGGCTGTTGCCTGCGTTTCAGTTTGTAGCAGCTGCTTACCATGTCAGTGGCTGCCTATTGCATAGAGGTTTGCCGGAAAAGGGTGTACGCAAAGTGATGACCGAAATGAGGATGACTGAGGCAGTTAGTTGGAAGGAGCACGGAGAAAGCGGGGAGATACGAGAAGCAAAATAAAATGATGGGAGACGCGCAGTGCGATCGAGACAAGTTGCACTCCAACGTCCTGCAGCAGCTTTGTTCTTGCTCCCGCCAGTTTGTCCTTTCGGTTGTCGTGGATACGCGGACCTTGCTCTTGATTCGAGTCAGGGGCCCAGGGGGGTTATCGACACTCCGGCAATGGTTTCAGAGGTAGACCATCTATCCTGTCATATCAAAGGTCGCCAGGAGACAATATTTTTACCTTCCGAAGCCCTTATGCTCGGAACAGTTGGCCGGGTCGGTGTGAAGCAGGACCGGTCAATGGGAAATAGCGCCACGGTAACCATACCAAAGAGAGGCTTGTGAACATGGTCATTGTGTACTTGTTCTCGAATCCAGCGTTGTGGCCTGCTACATTCAACGCCAAAGGAGAGGGAGAAGGATAGTGAAGGGTTCTACCGGGATTGTAAACATTTTGACCATACGACTTTGTATTTTAGTTGCTCCTTCCGTCCCGTGAAAACACATGGCGGTTGGTCGTAAATGCCACACTTCCCCATTTCCCATGCCGAAACTTTCGTTCTGGCCGATAGAGATGTTATCCCACCACCAGCGGGCGTCTTGCTCCCGCGTGGGTTCTGTTTGTGGAGAACAACAGAAGCTCGTAGCACATGCCAACATGTTTACTGCTTTTACACTCACAATTTGCCCGTCTGGCCTGTTGAGAGTCTGGTTCACAGCGGCAGGGCCTATTTAGAGTTACCGTTTGACCCGAGTGGAGCACATGAACGCGTAGAAATTATTGTGGTCTTTTAGATTTCTCTTCTCTTCTTAACGGCGCTCCTTGCATCTCCATCGTCAAAGTTGCCCCTGTCATTGCCTGACAGTCGAGGATCACCGCACAGAGTCAGCTATCCAGACGCCTGGAGAGGCATCAAGACAGCTGGACTATTATACCATCGCCCAGTTAGAGAGGTCGACGGCCAAGCTGCCATCCAAGATCCCACAAACTGACACCACGAAGAATCCTCGATCCCATCCCACAAAACCCTCAAGTTAACAACTTTGGCAGCCACCAACAGAAACAGGAATCCTCCAAGACAGCCACCACCTGAACAACCACCCAGACAGCCCCCCAAAAACAACCACGAAGAAATCCAAACGCCGCTCCAGCGCCCCGTGCTCATTCCTCGACAACTAGGACAGCCGCTTGAACTTCGCCGACAGGCAACCAGCCCTGCCTGAGGTTGCAACACACTCACCGCCTCGTCCACTCCAGCCCCCCGAGATAATGCCACCCATCCCTTCTTCCCCGGGCAACGACGAGATCGCGTCGACGCGCAGCCTCTGGAACCTGACCAACCCCCTAGACCCTACCACCCCCGCGCAACCAGCCCTACCTGAACCCCCAATCCCAGAACTCCCATCTCCTCGTGGGCGCCAACTCCCTACCCGCCCACGGCACGAGGAAAGGTCACCCACCCCTGTCTCCCCCGCCATCAACATCGGTCAAGACCTCCAAGCCATCATCTACTCCCTCCCCGACTTCCCCGAAACCGCTTTCAAAAAGGAACGCCCAGGCAACGCCGGGAATCTCACAAACCTTGACCGCGAATGGAAGATCCACCTAGTCGTCGAGGCCGCATGGGAAGGCTACACATGGGCACCGCAGGGTGGCGGATTCCCTCCCCCCGGAACCTCAGCAAGCCATCAGAAAAAAGTCCTCCTCAACGTACGGGTGCCCATGCTCGTGAAATACTACTCCGCGAATGGCGCACGGCAGACGCTGTGGAGATACGGATACCCCGCAGGCGACAGCGATCCGACGTCGGTGGTGGAGATGGAGAGGATTGAGCCTCTTTCCCGGGAGGAGAGGGAGCGGTTTGCGAGGCAGGTTTACGAGGGGGATGTGGTGGAGGAGGTTTTGAGCTACGGACCGAATGAGCACTGCCTGGTGAGGCCGTATCTAGGGAAGCACAGCGGCGGATTCGGGTTGCTCGGGAGGGAGGCGTCGATGAGGAATCTTCCGGTTTATTTGGATGATTTGGAGAAGTTGGGGGAGGATGTTGAGTACATTGCGAGGGAAATGGGGAGGGCGTTTGGGGTGATGCATTGGTATGTGATTTGCTCTTCTTATGAGGAAGTTGCTGATGAGACTATAGGGGTGCTGGCGTCGACGGCGACGATGTTGAGTTTGTCCTTGGGACGAGTGTGCTCCAGCTGCATGGCTGCTACCCGCCTCATCGAGGCCCGATTCGCAATTTTCGAACCACGGGCCTCTGGCTTCTGGGCTTCCGACAGTGCAAGACGGTGGACCTTCATAAGCCGGCTGATGTGGTTTACCAGGCGTTCAGCAGTGCAATGGTGACCGGGAACAACCAGCTCTTCATCCCCAGTGTGGGAGACGGGCCGCTGTGGAACAACTTCTCTCATGGCTATACGCAAGCTGCTGAGAAAGTCATCTACGAGAGAAGGTTGGGCGAAAGGTTCTCGGCGAAGGCTTTTCTCGAGTTTTACAAGGAATATGCATGGGATATCCGTGGATGAAGGGACATGAGGGGCCAACTACACCGAGCAGATCTTCGTTATGACCGCCATCTCATCTCGTTTTCGGTCACATTGCGAGCACAACACCGGCTCGCAGCTGCGGACTCGGAGCGAGGACCGGAACCAATGGAGGCGGGTAAAGCAAACAGCTCCGAAAAGGCGAGCTGCTCAGACCAAATGTGGTATCCGAGGACGGGAACAGAGCGCCGGGTAAAACGCCGGAGCCCCTTTTGGGCCAACGAAATAGGTATTTAACCTGAAACGCGGAAGAAGCGAGTACAGAAAAGAAACCGTTTTTCGTAGTAGAATCTTCTTTTTGGATGAGAGACACGGAAAAGCTTCGATGTATGTGATGTAGATCGGCACCGCAAGAAGTTTCGTGCTGCCCTGCGCATCCGTTGGGCGCAACTGGTGGCCGTCATTTTCGCCGATCCGCACAGTCGAACGAGCAGCGATGATGCCATTGGAGCCGTTCCAGGTAACCGTGGTCGATTGCAATTTGTTAGAGTTGGCTGTCGATGTTGACGCGGGCGGCTACAGAGCACAGCTCCCTGGCGTTCGTCAATTGTCATTTGCCCGATGTGACGACACAAGTTTGCGACAACACGCTTGTCTCCAACTTCTCAGTGCCACGGCACCCATCTCTGCCCTGGCGGCCCATTGATCTCCGAGTGACAGCTGGGCCACAGGCAATCTTCCGGTCCCCCCCCCGTCGTCTGATGGCGGTTCAGCTCGGGGGAGTTCGTGCCTGGTTTCTGTTTCGTTTCAAGCCCGCCCCTTCGTCCAGACTCTTTTGCTGCTCAACTCTCATTTTTGCTCGGACGCGAGGGGTCAGGTCAATGTTGCGCTGAACTTCAACGACCCCTCATATTGGTTGTAGGGATCACACCGTAGTTCTGTCCAGGATGTGCTCGTCGTCAATTCGACAGTTCGACGTTTTAGACCCCGCAGGATCAGTCTCGGTTGGCGGCATGGGGTTGGAACGCTATAAGCCCCACCAGTGCGGGAGACTCAAGCCACCGAGCCTTGCGAACGGACACGTGAGCTCGACAGCAACCACGATCTGAGCGGAACTCGCGTTGCTTCTAATTTCCGCGGACGCGTAACACCAACCGCCAGTTCGCAGGTTGTTGATGATCTGGGGCGCGTTGGTGGCTTTGCTGTGCCTAAAACGCAGAGCGGTCGGGTGCTGGCGTCGAACTCGGATGGGCTGTGCGCGCGCCAAGAGGTGGAAAAGGGGAGAGCAGCGAGTGACGGCGCTAGTGTTTCCGATTAGACTTGGTGGAGTGCTTGTGGCACCCTGCGGGATGTCAGCCACGGGGCCATCGCTCGCAGGGGTCGTTTTGAGGGGCAGGCATCTGTTACTCAGAAATCGGTTTCTGGACTGGGTCAACTGCAAGGTACCGAACCGGTTGAAGGAAACCCGTAATTTTCCACGTGTTGAATTGCCGCCGCTGACACGATGCCGAGCTCAGCATCTCATCGTCGACTTCATTGCCCAATTTGAGTTTGCTAGTTCACCACGCGCCGGGACCCGCCGCAAACTGCACGTTGGCTCAATGCCTGAGGGAAGCGTTAGGCACACCTGATCGAATCGGCCCGGGCACCAGAACAAACGGATTGTTGAAGAAACCGCGGCGGACAGCGCAGAATACCGCCCCCGAGAAAGTTTCAGATGACGGGGGCCGAAATCCGCAAGTTCGGTATTCTTCGACGGCCCCTCCTTCGCAGTCCCACAGCCATTGACCATCCCCCACGCGGACGGTGTTCTATCTATGGCAATGGGTGACATCGTTGACAAGATGGCTGCTCCCCTCCTATACCATCAGCCCCTATCACATAACAGGCCACCATCGGCAGCTCTTAGCAGGTCAACCAAGATGTGCGTATCCTGGTAATACGGATTGTTACCTGCAGGAGAGATGCACTGATCTCCTTGATGGCCCATGTTCAGAGCCAGTGCTCTGTCCACGGACAAGGGTCGTCTGAGCTAATGACCCCGAAGCTTGCAGAGCCCCAACAGGCCCCCAGACGTGAGAAGGTGCATGTCAAAGCTTCTCGCGCTCCTTCCTGTCTCCGACCCCGTTGCTCGCCGGCTGCGCCTGCTCTCTGCTTTTACTTCGTCCTTTTTTACGCCGCGGCCTGCTTTCGTGCGGCGGCGCAAGTGAGCCGGCCCAGCAACCATAGTTCCGACGCCCCGCCGTCGCTCAAGCTGCCTCGTCGTCGCTATCTTCGTCTCAAGCCTCGGGACTTAGATCTCGACCACGCTCGTTTCGTCTTTGGCCTGCATTCATTTCCCGGATTTCGCTCGGTCTTGACGACATACGCCCCTCCTCTTCCTCGCTTTTGGCTGCGATCGGTCCTCTCCATTTCACGCCGTCTGGTTCTCGCCGCGGCCGGTGATCCGGATCCATCCCGCTGGGCCTGTATACCTATCCAAACAACGCACCCTAGATCCCACAAATCACCATCCGTTTCGCAGCACTGCGTTTTCGAGATCCGACTTCTCTGCCCGTTCACCAGCCTTGCGAACGCCTGCGTGCGGTGCTTGATTTTCTCCTGATCATCGTCTCTCAAACGCTCCCCCCTGTTGGCTAGGGCTCGGCGCTCTCGCGAGAGATTCTGCCCCGTTCCGCAAACCTGAAACACCAGCAACGGTTCAGCACCACGGCGCACTACGGGCGTCGTGTACTACATGCAGAAGGGTGGTCGTCCGCTCTCCCACCTCCAGTCGTCCCGACCCAACCCACTGCCGGTGGTGGTACTCGCGTTGCCTTCGCTTCCCTTGGTGTTCCTCGGCAGGTCACCCATCTTCTCTGCCAAACCAACAACCCCAAAGCTGCTCCTAACCCGCGCAGGTCAGACCCGACGGGTGCTCTCGTTTTCCAAAGGTTGTGTTGCCAGCGGCAATTAATTCAGTTCAGCAGCTTTGCGGGAGGAGATTCCGTCAGCAAGGCCTCGAAACACCAAATGTACGTGGTTCTCTCAGTCGCGACCCCTTTTGCGACCCGGCTGTTTAGGGGTGAGCTGCTTGGCTCTGGCCGCGGGGTGAAGCGACCCTCCCGCGCCTGCCCGTCTCTGCTCGGGTCGTCCTGAACAGGCAAATTTGGCAGATGGAGCCCCCCGGCTGCTGTGGTTGCTGCACGAACACCTGCGATCTTCCTCTCTTGCCTTCTTGCCCTGTGCAACAGACTCGCCGGCTGACCGTTGATCTCCTGGCCTTCTAGTCCACCTAATCTTCCGGCCTCACTCAGGAGACGCCGCTGGCCGACCAAGTCATTCATCATCATTTTTCTTCTTGTTTGTTCCGGACTGGCCTAGGTTACACGCTCTGGATTTTCCTTTTCTTTTCTCCGTGGTCCGGCAATAGATCGCGTTCGCTGTGTTCTTCGTTTGACACGGCTACATACACACGGTCCGGTTCCACAACCTTGGATTTAAGTTGAACTTCCGTCGCTTGCGATACGATACCCATTCTGTTCGTTTAGGTCGAGCAACCAGCGGGCCTTGTCTCGAATATCGAGGTCGAGAGGGCCGCACGCCGATTCCCGCTTCTCCTAGCCCGGGGGCTACTACGACAATCAAGTTTCGATTGCAGGTTCTGTTCGGATTAAAGAAGGAGAACACGCAGACAACTGGAGTCTGGCAAGAGTGAGGGATTGAGGGCGGAGATTGGATGTTGCGATATCGAGGGAGGCTCCCACTAAATGAGTTACCAGGATGGGAGAGATATGGACCGACCGCCGCCGATGGGATCCGTTAGGGCCGCGAGGGAGCGCGCGATGGGTGGGAGGTTGCCAGGCAGTATGGACGAGGAGCCGCAGATAGCCCGTCCGTCAATGTCTCGACAGATGGCCCCAGGTCCCATGGGCGGCCAGTCGAGGATCCCGCGGCCCCCTCCGCCACCGGGATTGCAGACAAGAGATGGGCAGGTTGGGGTTGCGATATCGAGACCGACACAGATTCCACAATGGCCTTTGCAAATGCCGCTGGGGGGAGCTGCGGGCCCGAATGTAGCTCCTTACCAGCCTCCGCCAGGCAGGTCGCAGCCGCCGCAACGCCCACCGCGCCCCAGCAGGGTGCCATCGATATTGGACGGCTCGAAGGTTCAGGACATGACACCATCTTTTCAGTACATGCCGGCAACTGGGAGGGAATCTCTTGGACAGGAGTTACTGGCCGTACCGGAAACACCTACATCACGGCCATCTACTCTCTCCTCCGTCGGCACAATACCCGACTTTCCCTTGCCAGCCCAACTGCCTCCAGGACCTCCGCGGCGCAGCGTCAATCTCGGCCCACCGCCATCAGCCAGGCGCGGGGCGTCATCCTTTTATTCTAATGCGTCATACGTCTCGCCAATTCCTGAAGAGAGCCCCAGGGCAAGGTCTCATACTTCCTATGCATCCAGTGCAGCGATGCCGGACAGCTGGGGCTCGCCATCGCCAGGTCCTAGTCCCAACTATCCTGATTTTTACGACGACACCATTGTGGAGGAGGGACAATCGGTTGAGGATGACGAGGAGGAAAGTCGTCTGGTCAGGAGCGCAAGCATAGGGAAGAGGGCAAAACCGACGCTGGTCAGCTCGACGATGCCTCGCGGCCAGGATGAGGACCTCCCAAGCCAAAGACCGCGCCCGACACCAGTCCAAAATGATGCCTTTAAAGACGGGACTGGGTATATTGAGAACTCGAGCTCTTCGAGTTCAGTACCAAGAGCAGCGGATGCTACTCCTCCTGGCGCATCAATCACCCCAGATGCCATGCTAAACGCCTATTCATCTGCAAGCGCAACCGATCCCCCAGACTCGCCTTCTCCGCCACCACCGCAACCATCCGGCAGCCGGGCTTTCAGTCGACTCTCGGCGATTCGAAGGCCCCCCAAGCTCGATATAGACGCTGTCGCGCGGGCCGAATCGAGAGGCAGCCTCACAAGTCTGCCCGATTTGATTCGCCGCGCGACTAGACTTGCCGCAAGCTTAGAAAAGGGTCGAAGGCCAGCGAGTCGGTTCGATGATTTAGACTATGATGGCGACAGCAGGGCCATGTCTTGTAAGTCCGCCTTCTAATTGATATGTTTACCAGTGCTAACTTGTCCGCAGTCGATGGAGAGAAACACCGATCTGGGTTCTCGGACATGCTTGCGGCCTTTCCACCACCGGCGCAAGCCGCCGCAGTTCCTGCCAGGCGCAGTTGGCGCGACAGTGTTCGACAGCAAATACAGTCTTGGCCGCTCCCTCTGGGAGCAAGCCGGACACCAAACACTTCGCAGGAAGCAAACGCTGCCAGCTCCGGCTCAAACGCGTCATCGGAGGGTCAAGGAAAGAGAGGCCGGAGGTGCTGTGGTCTGCCTTTGTGGGGCTTCATAGTTGTCCTAGTGGTGGTCATCCTCCTCGTTGCTGCCGCAGTCGTCATCCCAGTCGAGTTTTTCGTGATTCGCAGGCAGAGAGTCGATCGAGAAGCGCAAGCGGCTTTGCAGCTATGCGAGACGCAGTTGAACTGCGCCAACGGCGGTACCAATGTCATCAACCAGGGCTCTTGTTCTTGCATCTGCACGAACGGCTTTACTGGCTTTGACTGCAGCCTCTCCGACGCATCGGGGTGCACGACAATAGCCTTGACGGGCGAGACAAACATCAACGACGTCACAGTCGGCAGCGCCATTCCCCGGCTCCTTCAGCAGTCGGAGAGGAACTTCTCGATTCCCCTCTCCAGCACTGATATCTTGGCAAAGCTCAACGCAGGGAACCTGAGCTGCTCAGCGATGAATGCCCTGGTCACCTTTGATGGTGAATCAACCCGTCAAGCTGCAGTCCCGGTCGCTGCTCTCGGAGCCGCAGTAAACGGTGTTGTTTTTACGACTGTCACCGTCATGGTGGGCCAATTTACGACCGTCACACTAGATTCCATGGGTGTTCCGGTGACAACCACCGCCAGCCAGCGCGCCGGGGCGAGTCAGGCAGTGGGAAATGTCGGCACTGGGGACTCGGGGGGATTCACTACCGTTATTACTGCTCCGAGTTCTGGGACGGTAATCTTCGCAACGACCGTGACCTTGAGTAGGTCGACTCCAACTTCGACGAGCACCATGATGACGACGGTGTCGGGAACACCAGCCCCAGCCCCATCGGCATCTTTCATCGTTTCAGAAGAGGTCCTCGACTTTGCACGAGTGGCGGTGCTGTTCATTCTGCAAGAAGAGAACTTAAACGACGCAAAGACAGGTCAAGCTACCCTCCAGCAATTCTTCAACTCCGCGAACCAGGAGAGAGGAGGCGTCAGCGTTGAAAGGGCTCGCAACGTGACGCTTGGCAACGGAAACTCGATCGACCTGGTCGATTTCACCATTGATACTAAGAGTGATGATAAAATTGGCAAAAAACCTGCTGTTGAGGCCCGAGGTCCAACGGCCGTGCCGTTTCCTCATCTACTCCGTCACAGGTGATGGTTTACGTCCCATGTAAGAGGCAGACACGACGGGAGGGTCAAACTACGGACGTCGGACACGACATATCTTTTCGTTGTATGGAAGAACTGGCGTTGGGATTCGAGTATCTTGAAGTGAAGCCAACAAACGCTGGATGACAAAAGAACGCTCCTTATCCACATTTCGGCACGGGTGAACATTTTGGACGGAGGAGTTGGCGTTACGTGTTGTACCAGTAGTTGGAACTTGTGGGAAGCTGGAAGCCTTCTTGGAGTTGTCACATTGTCTGAATATCTGCATTCTTTGCGAAAGAAAGGATACATTACTATCCGAGCCAGCTACAGTAGGGAGAAGATGAGTACAGGCAATTGGGCCGCCTATTTTGGAGGAGGCAGGTTATTGATGGGGAATAGTCGGCGATAGCTATATACCATACTGAGAAATCAGAGGGTTTAATTTTCATGATGTGCTCAACTTTGAGTCCCAAGTAAGTCGAGGTAAAAGATCGAGGAGATCGGCAATGAAGTAAACATCGAGACGGGTCATTGTAGGTGCGGCTCTGACCACTAGGTCCAGTTGACTAGGTACCTAAGGTACCTAGCCAACGGTGTCCGGATCGGGCATCCCCTCATATCGCCGGTCCGGGTCGCCGAAGATTTGGAAGCCATGGCTGTCTCATCTTTGTTGCTCTGCTTGGAGACTGGGCCGCTTGTGCGCGACTGCGATGATCACCAAGTGCGCGAAGAGAGAGAGTAAACTGTGGAGTTACGTAGGGAAGCGTACGTGGCTTCGGGATGGAAGAGTTATGCGTTTTATGGTTATTTTGACGTTTATATTAGCATCGATTATAGGAGGTCGTTTACATATGACATTTCAGATCATCACGGACAAGTGGAATAGCTTGAGCTTCTTTGTCAGAATCGCCTTGGCTGAGAGTGTGTCCTGTCTCATGTCGCGAAACGGACAAGGGCAATGGCCGCGGTGGGTTCCAGTTCCGTGGGCGCTGAGGCGATGCGCGTGATGCCGACTTGGCGGTATCAGGAGTCGCTCGGGGCGGGAGGCTTGGAAAGGGAGTTTTTGTGTTGGTTTATTCAGAGCTCGGAGTTGTTACGAGCATGGTGAGTTGCTACAGAGTAATGAAGGGGAGGATGGGGATGCAAGCGGTCAATTTATTGAAGCCTGATCACGGGGACGGAGCCCCGTTCTGGAATCCGCGAGGGGGTGAAAGAAAGGGGTTTGAAGGATGGGGCGGAGAGTGGGGCCATTGAAGAGTGGGCTTGGAGTTCTCGTAATGGAGCTTGGAGATGTGACCAATGCTGCTGGGCCGCTGGAACGCTTCTTGAATGTGCAACCGTCAAGAGAAGATGGTAAATAAAATTTCCAATCGTGATTTGGATGGGTTGTTGAGGCTGGGCTGCTGAGCGGAGTGATGAGTTATGGGACGGATCGACAGTGGGAGGTGGGAAAGGGTGACAGGGGTAAATGGCTGCCTGAGGCCACAAATTACGTCGTACATACCTATGTTGGACCCTTGTTCTCCTGACGCCACCGAGCCCGGCTCGCTCGGTGAGCTGAGGGGGATTACTAACCTGGCCTGACGGGTGACGACCACCTCATCCTACCTCTGACAACACAATCAACGACACCTATTTTTCAACTTTGAACTCAAATCTCTGGCTGGTCCATCACACGAACACCGTATTTCCTTAACTCTACCGATTCTCTCACACACCACACCGCATTACGTCTCTTACCGATCGCAACCATGTTGGTGAAGCCCGCTGTCGCTGCGGCTGGCCTGCTCGCCGCATCAACCAACGCGTTTCTCCTGCCCCCCACGATCACGGAAGTCGATGCCGAACTCGTGGCCCCCCTCGTAAGTGTGCCCGACAATGGCGCGGAGAGTGTGGACGTCAAAGTAAACTGTCCCGGCTGTCCCGTTATCATCCACGGCCATCGCGTGCCCAAGTTCATGGAGGACATGCCGCACCACCTCGACATCAGTCTCAGCATTGAACACCACGCCGAGGGCACCGATCGCCTCCTCGCCAACGGCTTTGAGCTTTATCCCAATCCGGATCCTCTTCACGAAGTCTTCAGCGCGACTCCTCGGCTAGACAACCCTCCGTGGGCCGCAAAGGGTCGAGGGAAATGGGGTCCCCCGTGGGGAAAGTGGGGACACCACAAGGACGGCGAGGAACACGGCCATCACCGTAGGCCTGGAGGACCGTTCGGCCGCAAGGGCCCGCTGCCCCAACCACTTGGCTTTTCTCTCTCGACCGGTACCTTGGTCAAGGATGCCGGTAGCGAACTGGAGCTCCTCGAGGTCGACTTGAAGATCATCGAAGTTGGAGGGCAGTTCATCAGCGGCATCCCTGAGCTGCAAGTCAAGCTTATCAAAGATCCAGCTGGTCACCTGACGATTGGGAAGGTCGAGAAGGTGGAGTCGGAGGCCCCCGCCGTTGCGCCTGCGACACCCCAGCAGTGCACCTCTTTTCTCTGCAAGTGGATGGCGTCCATCTTTGGTTCCAAGGGGTGCCACGGTTCGAAATCGGGTTCTGCTCCTGTTCAAGAAGTTGAACAGGACGCCAAAGCCGAGGCGCCTCATATGCCTAGCGAGCCGGCTCGCCATATGAACGCACCGGAGCGTAGCTGGGGTCGCCTGTTCAAGAACATCGCTGCGCATATCATCCTTCCGGTCCTCATTGGAATCGTTGCTGGTGTGAGCGTTAGCCTGTAAGTTGTATTTCAGTATCCTCTTGTTCCGCATGCTAATAGTTTGACTAGAATTGGTATGGTTGTGGGAACACTGATCGTGTCGGCGTGGAGGACATTTGTCCGCCGTCCGAGCCACCATCATCATCATCACCACCACCACCACCGCCGTCACCACTCCCGCAAGTCGGTCCAGATGGATCCGGCCGTCGTCGAGGAGAAGCAAGCCCTCATGGATAACGTGGAGCCGGAGGACGCACCGCCCGCGTACGAGGACGAGGACGTGAAGAAGGCCGACAATCAAGTCTAAAGAATCAGTTAGCGCTGGTGGTGTTTCCTTATGTGTAAGATTATCGAGATATTTGGATTTGATGGTGGTATCGACAGCAGACAGGTCCCCCGAAGCCAGATTGGATGAACTGAAGGCCGGATGGTTGGGCGTTAGGGTCGGCACGGAACATTGTGTGCCTTTTCACGGTTGAGATACTGCCTCGGACACTCCTTTATAGCCACCTTCCACTACCCCCTCTCGGGTCTGGCGGATGTGTTTCTACGTGGTTTTCGTGGGGAGGAGTGGGGAATATTTGAGCTGTGTTTGTTGGATGTATCTGGTCGAGCGAATACTCGAATATCCACATTTCTTAAAATCAAACTATATTCAGATGATACCCTGGCGGGCATTTTAGCAGCGGTACTTTCATGCGTTTACGTGGTGGCTGGTTCTTCCTGAGCCCTTTGCTGTAAAATAACAGACGTCTTCCAGAAGGCTTCATACGGGCTTCATACGGCTTGTACAGTGAAAGACAAGCCCCCATTGCGTGTCGTTGTTGCAATTCTCGGTTGACTCTGGGCAACGGATGGCCGCCGAACGGGCCGCATTAGTGCCAGAGAGGGGGAGAATGAGGGTCGAACGGTTGCGCTGCAGGGGAGGTTTGATGCCCCACTGCCACCGCTGGACTCCCCGCCTTTCGCAAAAACGGCAGTAAAAAAAAGTTCCCATTGCCGTGGTGCGCTTCTGCTTTCAGGTCTGCCAGCAACCACTCCCGTCGCCGACTTTCTTTTTGCCTCTTATTCCTCCCGAATACTATTATAGCGAATTCAGTGCGCCTTTTGTCAATACCTGTCTTTCCCTCGCTCCGATTCGCCCACCGAGGCCGCTTTCACCATGGCAAAATCTTCGTCCAAGAAGCGCTCGCGCGCCGCCGACGAGGATGTCGCTGAGGCTGGCAATGGCATCAATGGCGAGCAGACTGTCCCAATTGTGAAGAAGAGCAAGATCGACGAGAGCGGCAAGGCTGAGATCACCAAGAGCGACACCCCCAGCAAGAAGGACAAGAAGAAGGAGAAGAAGGACAAGAAGGACAAGGAGGGCAAGAAGGAAAAGAAGGAGAAGAAGACCAAGGAAGTGGACGAGGACGAGGAGCAGGTAGAGGAGGAGTCCAAGGAGGATAAGAAGAGCAAGAATGAAAAGAAGGACAAGAAGAAAACAAAAGACAAGAAGAGTAAGACCAAGGATATCGTCTCGGAGGGCGAGGACGTCGCAATGGAGAACGGCGCAACAGAAGGTGCGACTGTTGCAAATGGCGCCGAGACTCCCAGCAAGAGGAGCAAAAAGGACAAGAAAGACAAGAAGGAGAAGAATTCCAAGAAGGAGAAGAAGGCCACCGCCGTTGACGGCGATGACGATGAGGAAGAGCCCTCAGCCGATACCAACGCCGATCCTGACACGTCCAGCAAGGCCAACCGCTTCATCTGCTTCGTCGGAAACCTCCCCTTCACCGCAACCGCCGACGCCGTCAAGCAGCACTTCGCAAAAGTCCAACCCATGTCAGTGCGCCTCCTCACGGAGCGCAACGACCCCTCCAAGTCCCGCGGCATCGCCTTCGTCGAGTTCGCCAACTTCGACCACATGAAAACCTGCCTCGAGAAATTCCACCACAGCGAGTTCAACGACGGCAAATCCGCACCCCGCAAGATCAACGTCGAGCTAACGTGCGTCTCTCTCATATCTCCCCCCTATCCTCTCGTCACACCCTCTCCTTCCCCCTCCCCCCCGCCAACACCTCTACCCATGGAGAAGAAGCCCATCAAGATCAAGCTGAAGATCAACACCAAGCCTGAACCTAAGCCCAAGCCCAAAATAAAAATCGTTCTCACGCGAATCAAACCTCAGCGTAAGCGCCACCAGCCCAGATACTAATAAACCCCACAGAGCCGGCGGCGGAGGCAAGACATCTTACCGCCAAGAAAAGATCGCCTCCAAGAACAAGAAGCTCAATGAAGAACGTCACAACCGCTTTGTCAAAGAAGAGGAAGCCAAGTTGGAGAGATCCAAGGAAAAGGCATTGGAGGAGCCCCAGCAACAACAGCAAGAAGCCGGCTGGATCCACCCCAGTCGTCTTGGCTTCGTGCCGCACGAGAACCAGACTCAGGAACAGCGTGATGAGGCAGCGGCTCAGCTAGCGAAGACTGAAGGCACATGGAATGGAAGCGGTGGTAAGTTCCGCAGCAAAAACAACTCCAGGGGCGGTGGTCGTGGCGGTCGCGGCGGTGGCCGTGGTGGGAGCAAGTTCCGTGGGCGCAGGTAATAGCGATGAGTACTCGGGAGGAACAGCATGGGAAGTTTGGGTGTATACGAGATGGACCGTCGTTCCGACGTTTTCAGGCACTGTTATGAAAGATACCCCTTTCTTGATAGACTTGGAAGTATGGATATGGCATGGTTGGGGAAAATTAGGTATATCCGGCGTCTCTTCATCAATTGTCACTCAGTATGGATTGTTTCCTTTCATGTCGAAGAAATCAAAAACCAAAACCAGATTTGATGCTAGATGAACAACGCAAACGTCTTTCGCATTTCAACCATGTAATCATCAAATCTGCCAACTACCAAACACCCATCCTCTCAACTCAACTCCCCGCTAACGGGGAAAGCTTGCTCGTAAAGATATCTACACCACCGCCAACAAGCAGAAACTGAAAAGAAAAAAACCGGGGATATCCTTGGATGCTCGATGATGCAACTGTGCCACGCATGTGGTGCGTGTGTAATATAGCTAGTTCGAGCTCAAGGCGTGGGCCAAATCCCGCGCCAATCCCTCCTCGCCGCGGGAAAGATTAGACGGGAAAACCAGCCACATAGCGCACGTGAGGGGACGCGCTTCCGCTATGGCTGGTCGACTTGTTGGCGCTGAAGGCATTCGTTGTGTGCACTGGCCGTGTTGCGAGGTACCCCCAGACCACCTCGTCTACCGAGATGTTGCCGCAATGTAGACAAGTCAGATCCAAGAAGCTCGGTCGGGCGCCAATGGGAGAAAAAATGAGCACAAATATATGCTGGCCCTGTTTGAAGCGGCGCTTGAGATGTCTCGGGCCGGAGAGACATCAGCGAGGGTGTTGGACTCGTGCGTGAATTACAAAATGGTGCACTTGCTCTTCTTCTGCTTCTGCTGTGGCTCCCTTCGGGGGTTGAGAACGGCCCTGGCAAGGATAGTTAGTTTCTTGGTTCATTGCTCGCTGCAGGATTGCTGCTTACCGGATAGCTTCATCGAAAACAGTTTTGAGGTTCCTCTGCGTCAGGGCAGAGCATTCGAGGTACTTGACCGCCTTGATTTCCTTGGCGCAGCTGAGCGCCTGCTCGTAAGTCACGGGTGCCATCCTCTTCTCAGCCAGGCTCCTGATAGTCTCGGGGTCCTCGCGCAAATCCAGCTTGGTGCCGACCAGGATGATGGGAATATTGGGCGCATGATGATCGATCTCGGGATACCACTATGCAGACGTTAGCACCTAAGTTCTTGTCCCACACGCGTTGTGGTCGGGTCTGACCTTGGCTTTGACGTTGTCGAACGACGGCGGGCTGACAATCGAAAAGCAGATGAGGAAGACGTCGGTTTGCGGGTACGATAGGGGTCGGAGTCGGTCGTAATCTTCTTGACCGGCGGTATCCCAAAGCCCCAAGCTGATAGGCTTGCCATCGACCATTACACTCGCCGAATAGTTATCGAAGCTGCATCCAGGTGTTTTGTCAGCGAGGCCGAGGTCACATTACAATGCATGGCAGACTGCACGTACACTGTCGGAATGTACTCGCCCGGGAAGGCGTTCGTTGTGTAAGAGATGAGCAGACATGTCTACGAGAATCGGGGTCAATTCTGTGCATTTCACGAGCGGAAACTCTGTCGCAATCTCGCTCACCTTGCCGACGGCACCATCGCCTGTTACGACGCACTGCGGACGAGGGACGGAAGTTAGCTTAAGCTGTATTCTTGTCTACCCGCTGTGGCGGGCGGGGAGTTTGGATTGGCGGTGTCGAGGCCGACGGAAGACGGGACCCCACGAACCTTGAGCGACTGAACCGCTCCGGGAGCAGCCATGATGCAAATATGCCTCTTTTAACTCGGGAGTCTCGTTGCGGAGAGGGTTTTTTGGTTTCTGCAAGGCTGCGGAATGCCTGGCTCGAATGGCGATATAAATCGGGTGCAGCCGGTCGGGGGGGGTTGGTTTTGGAAGGTCGGAAGACGGGAGGCGGGACAAGGAGTGGGCAGGTTGGCAGGCAGAGCGATACCAAGGTAGACCGTAGTAGCGGCGAAGCGCAGCTGACAGCTCCGAATCGGCAGAGTCCGAGGTTGAAGGTGATGGAGGGGAAGCGGTCGCGTTTGTTGTGTAGCTTTCCGGACGAAGAATGCAAGCAGCTGCACAAGGCAATCGTCCTGAGAAAATGTTTAAACTCGCAAGAGCCGGAATGGTTTGGGAAGGTGTCTGATCAATTCGGCGTGGAAAGCTGGGGAGGGCAAAGCAAGGGGCGATAAAGAGCCACCATCGCCCGCACTGTGGGTCGTGCGAGCCGCCCACCGCAGCAGTGCCCTGGTGGTGCCGCAACACAGCGTACCGTGGTCTTGGCAACTGGAGTCAGGAGGTTGCCTCATACACTTTACGAGTCTAAACAGCCCAGTGAGCGACGCGGTCGGGGAGCCAAACCTGCAAGCGTGGATATCCCAAACGCATTTTGCCAGGACACCTACCATCCTACGTGGTGAGAGAACTGGGTTTTCCACTTCAGGCACCTGAGAGCTCCGAAGAGCCACTCGCTTCGTCCAAAGCGGCATGGTAAGTCTGCAGGTCCAACCCATCGTTACGGGTCGCCTGGCACCGGAAGAGGTCGTCACTGACGTCGAAACCGGGCCCGTTCCATTCACTACGAGCCACCTACAGGTGAAGCTTGAGTGTGTGAAGTGGCAAGCGGGCAGCGCAAGGGCCAGAGATGCAACAAGACCTCAGGCGGGTGACAGGTGCAGGGCACGCAGGGCAAGGCACCGAGCGGGGGAGCGCGGATATCGAGAAGTCGAAATCAGATGCGGGATCCGAGCTCACTCTCCTGGTTTTTCTTTTGCCTATCGACGGCTCTCACCGTCTGCAGGCAGATTTTCGAGGCTTTGGTTCCGTTGCGTCTGGTGTGACTGCGTCCCAGGTCGCACTGTGCAGCTCGGCGGATGTCCCAGCGAGTGCCTCGAAACGTCTGGCGAAGGCGGGCCCTGGCCGGGCGTACCGTGTAAACCTCCGATGCCTTGGTCACTACAGATGGGGCACGGGATGGCTATGCTAGAACGAGAGACGGGACGATGGAATTATTTTCCTCTAATTTGGGAAGGAAGCTCTCACATTGGATTTTGGTGTGTTTTTTCTTGAAGGGCCGTCCTCATAACCCTTCGCAAGGGCGTCCCCCAAATTGGGACCGATACCTTTTTCCCACACGCTAGTCGCTGGAGGATGGTTTCAACGGGCGTCGACGAGCGGAAACAACCAAAGAGTCCGTCTTCGCAACCACAGAAACGGACGACCCCGCTGATCAAGTGCACGATGGCTTTCTCAACTACACCTTTCCCTAGCGAGCTAGAGAGGTTGTTGCGTTGCGCTCTCGGAAATGCAGGCGTGCATTTGACGCACATCTGTAACAGGCGGCGAGGGTTCGGCCGGCAAGGGCCAGCGGAAACAGAGCTCCCCTGATTCGCCTGTTTCAATTCGGCCTGGTGACAGCCCTTGATAAGTCGCTTGAGTGGACGACAGAGCTCAGTTGTGGTGGACTGGTCACTCTTCTGGCCACCCACCAGAAAACGTCTTTCCACCAACGCCGTGCGCTAATGCAGAGGCCTTCACCGGTTGTGACCGAGGCAACTTCTCTGAATGAAGACGCGAAACTGATTGTGATTAGTGGCCATTCGCAGATAACCCTAACCCTTGTACACTCGAGATCGATTTCGAACAGTTTCCGACCGCAGTTGTTGACACACATATCGGATATTGAGTTTGGGTAGTTTTATGATCGACATGGCTAGCTATCCAGTATTTGTAATGTGTATTACAAGCTCCGACTGGCGGCCTCTTTGTGCTCAACCATTTCGCCAGCAAATGGATGCATCACCGAGAAGCAGTCACCTTGTGATAGTGTGCCGGCTACATACAATCATTGTCCATTTTATAAGTTTAGCATCGTCATTCAGTCGCCCACGAGATGTGCCTCGAAGCTTCTCTGCGTCTTCTCCGATGCCATCAACCCCTTGCCGCCAATAAAGGTGTGGAGGCGACGGCCGGCCCCCGCCTTCCGGAGAAGTGGGTCTGCCCCCACCGTGGGGTCAGCCTCTGCGGTCCCATCAACGCAAACGCGTCTCCCATGTCGTCGGACGCGTCAATCCGGCAGCGTAGAGTTCAAACTGACCGACGACATCCCAACCGCTGCCAAACCACAATAATATCGTCCAATTGAACCACCTACCACATTTTAACTGTGAGTCCATTACCAGGCGGCAGCCACCACAAACATGGCTCGCGAAAGCCACCCTCCGCGTCCCACCGCAGCGGTGCCTCCACCACCTGAAACCACCACCCCCTCCCGCCGCGCCGTCTCCGCCGATCCAACCACGGCTTCCGCCATTGGCCGCCGCTCCATCACTATCAAAACCCCCGGAAGCCACACACTCCCGCGAACTGCCGCCGGGCTCTCCGCCTCAGCTCGCAAACAGCCCGGCCCTTCAGCAACCCCTCATGCCCGCGCCGCCTTTCGCACAATCGCCACGCAGCGCGCCGCCGCGATCAGCACACCGCATCGACAAGGCGCCGGCGGTCGACGACGCAGCGGGCGTGAGCTGAGGGAGACGCCACGGGACTTCTTGTTACCTCTGGGACGGGTCCTGGCGAAGAAATCGGAGGTGATAGTTTCATCTTCGTCGGCGTCCAAGAGCGACAGGGACGATACGGTGCTGGAGGAGAGATATAAGGATGATGATGAGGAGGAGGAGCTGCCGAAACGGCCGAGGTTGTCATTGCCGATCGACGAGGAAGAGGATGAGAGTGATGACTTAAGGCCGCATCGGTCAGCGGGGTTGGAGGATGAGAATTTCACGATGCAGTCGATTGAGATGCCGAGGAGGGCATATAGCGAGCAGCCGAGTAGACTGTCGTTGGGCAGTGTGAGGCTGAGTGATTACGGGGAGGGCCTGGGGGTGCTGGAGGAGTATGTGGGGATTGATTCGGGATTCTTTCCGCCTATGGAGGTGATTGAGGAGGATTTCGGGAGGGAGGAGATGATGTCACCTGAGAGGTAGGTTGGCGTGTCTTGCTGGCGACCGGGCTGTTTCTGACGATTGCAGATCGGAGCTTGATGTGGCGAGGCGAGAGACGATGGCGAGGGACAGTGATTTTGGGTTTGAGGTGCCTCTAGGCATGGATGAAAGCACTGTTACGCTGGCGCCACAGCTTGGGGAGTCACCCGTACGCCAGGTCGAGGAGTATGAGGAGCCAGCGTTCCATGGTGGGAACGATGTTGAAGTTGAGAGCTCCGTCCGCGGAGGTGACGTTGGCGGGTTCAGCTCCGGTGTCGAGGACGTAGATGTCGACGTTGACGTCGAGCAGGAGGAAGCCACTGCCGCATCCTCCGCAAAACGATCAGCGAAGAAGCGCACCACCAAGGTCTCGAGACACGGCATCGAATACCCATCTCTACCACCAGGCGTGGTGAAGCGACTGGCAACGACCTTGGCCAAAACGAGTGGAGCAAAGGGGAAGATCACTCCCGACGCCATGAAAGCAATCATGCAAGCCTCGGACTGGTTTTTTGAACAAATAGGAGATGACCTGCAGGCCTACGCGAAACACGCCCACCGCAAGACCATCGACGAGAGCGATATGCTCACCTTGATGAGAAGGTATGGTTTATACGGGTATCTCAGATGTACACTTTTGATTCCACAGGTAGTCTAACATGTTTGTAGGCAACGACAGACCAATTCCCAAATGACACCGTTCGCCCTCGCTCAACGCCATCTGCCGCGGGAGCTCCTCCAGGAGCTTCGCATGACTCCGCCTGTTCCGCTCAAGAAGCGTCGGAAGACAGAAACTGAAGCCGAGGATCAGGATGTCACTTGATCCGAGAGCCTTATCACCAGTGCTTATTCATACGGACACGTTGAGACGTATCTTTCGGTGGCTTCCTGACCACCATCCACATCATTATCGATGTTGCGGCTGCCAAACCATACCTACGAGCAAAGTGGTATTAGCGCAAGGCCTTGGGCAACCCGGTGCGCTTGGGACAGCTGTTGACGGAGATCAGGCTTACCAGGTGAAGATGTACTGCGCGTGGTTGTTGCGTAAGTTTACCTCGGGAGCGCGCCCAATGGGAATTCCCTTGGCTTCCATCTCGAGAACTGTCGAGAAATCAGGCTCTACGGAGCCGTGTCAGTCTCATAGCTCAGCAGGCCAAGTCGTAGCACGCGGCCAGCGGCCTAAACAATCATCACTGACCCATTGTCTGCTCAACCCAAACTGCCTGACTCCCTGTAAGCGCAGCCATCTGCACCACATCTGGGAAGTAAAACTCCCCCTTATCAGGCCTGTTCTCCGGCGTGAACATATTCTTCTTCCAGGGCTGCCTCAACATGCCCTCAACACGGACCTCACCCTTGGGCAAGCTCTCCGGTCGCGACGACTGGTCCGCTACTTTCTTGGAGATCCACCCACGGTTGACCAGCACGGTTGCGCCTGGGTCGCCGTCCCTCTCCAAGGGCGTCACCACCATGTATCCTTGCTCGCCGTCGCGCATTCGCGGGCCGATGAGCATCTCCTTGTCATGCCGGTAACGGCCTGTCGCATAGACACGGCGGTAGTCGAAGCCGGCGATAGCTTCGGGATCGACGCGTCCTGGAAGAGGAAGCGGGGGGCGCACAATGCGGTCTTCGCACTCGGCGATGAGCTTGGTCTTCCACTTGAGACGCTGAACTTGCCAGCTACCGAGGAAGAAGGCGGTTACCGGGATGACAGCTGCTCGGTGTCAGCGAAGGCTGGGGTTTGGGCGCATAGGAGGCATCCTACCGAGAACTATCAAGCCCCAACCATGTTTCCTTCCAGTCCGAACGAGTTCTGGGGGGTTGTCGAGAACGGAGTGGAAAGCCGGGTCATCAGCTGGTTGTCGGAGCTGTCGCGGGGAGGTTGAGAATGGTCGCCGGCCGGGGGCGACCTTTGGCGCCGTCCATTTCTGAAGCGCATTTCTGTCTGCCGAAGATGCCATCCTCTGCCTCGGCAAGGAGCGCAAGAGGCAATGCACCAGTGCCGCCCCTTTCGCCATGATGGTGACCGGTTCGATTCTCGTTGAATGTGGAATGAACGGGATAAATTCGGAGCTCTTCACGTCACTGGTTCAATTGGCGCTGGGGCTAGCGTCGGCCCCTGTTGCCCCGCTGTTCAGCAAGCAATCAACCCCTGCAGGGATTCATCTTCAGCCTCACAGCTGATTACATCACCCCTTGGTGAAGCCACCTTGTGCACAACACGACGAGAGCGAAGACGTGACAGACGCGTTTGTGCTAACCGTGATCTTGAACCTTGTATGATTTAGTCGCGAGGTTTAAGTTTGACTGAACGATAATCCTGTTCCTTTTAAAACGGAGCCTTAAGCCGTTCTTGGGGAGAAGCCAGCTTGCTGTTTCTGACCTCCCAACCTCCCGAGAGAACCGATATAAAACCAGCACCATGTCCTTCTTTCAGGGGACACTACAGGAGGGCATCGCGACTGCTGTTCAACAGTCCAAGTCCGTTGTATGCTTTGTGACTGGTTGGTCTGCGTCACACTCATTCAGAACGAACCATGACGCTAACGGTTACAGATGGAGAAGCTGAGAGTGTACAATGGGAGAATGAGCATCTGGTGGACGAAACTGTGTGTACCCGCCCCTGTGTCCTATCTAGTTCATATGCTAACCCGGGTGTCACCCAAGATTGCCCCTTTGCTACGCTCCGAAGCCGTGACACTACGCCTCGAGGCTGGATCACAAGAGGAAGGCTTCTTGTCTCAACTCTACCCCATCCCCAAGAAGCCCACCATTGTGGTTATCAAGTAAGGAAGACTCATGACCCCTATATGCCGCGGATCAACACGCTCACAAAACTTAGAAACGCCGATCTAAAAGAGTACATCGCTTCCGGGGTATCCAGGGAAGACCTCATCAGGAGGCTGCAACAAGCCCTCCAACCAACGCCGCCACCTCCTGGGCCGACCTCGCCAAGCCCTACGAATGCCTCCCTCCCCACAGCCCAGCCCGAACCCAGCCAACAAGTAGACTCAACCTCCAGCACCTCCTCCGGCCGAGCCACTCCTCAATCATCCAACGAAACTAACGTCCAGTCCCTCCTAGCCGAGCGCGCCGCTCGCCTCGCCGTCCAAAAGAAGAAGGACGACGAAGAGGCGAAGAAGGCCCGCGCAGAAAAGGCCAAAGCCAGAGATACCACCGCCCCTGAAGCCCAGCGCAAGCACGTCGAGCAAGTCAAGAGGAAGCAAAGCGCCGCCCGCGAAGAGCGCCAACGTATTCTCCAGGCCATCGAAGACGACAAGGCCGCACGGCGCGCCAGGCAAGCCGAAAAGGAAGCCATGCGCAAGGCCGCCGCAGAGCCGGAAGCGAAGCAGGATGACGTCCCCTTTGCACCCGCCAGTCCGCTGTACGCAACCATGGGACGCATCACCGAGCACTGCGCGTTGCAGGTGCGGCTTCTTGATGGCTCCACAATCAGGAGCAAGTTCTCGAGCCATGATACGCTGAAGGATGTTAGGCAGTGGGTGAATGATACCACGAAGGGGGATGTCCATGGTGGAAGGAAGACTGGATACATCTTCAAGATTTTGCTGACACCGCTGCCGAGCAAGACTGTTGATGTCACAGAGGAGGGAAAAGCGCTTCATGACCTGGGTTTGACACCCTCGGCGACCCTCATCCTGGTTCCGGCGCCAAGGAATGCCGCGACTGCATACGCGGCCGCACCGGTGGGTGGAAATGGGTTTATGGGGCTCATTTCATACATCCTGTCGTTCATCACCGGATTCCTGGGAGTCGTGGTCAGCTTTTTCTCGACGTTGTTTAGCACCAGTGGGCCACCCCAGGCTTCCGCGCAGGAAGCGGGACCTGGTCATGGTCTCGCTTCCGGGAGGGACGGGAGTGGGATAGGAGCGAGGCGGGTGAATGAGAGGAGAAATGATCAACAGTTCTACAACGGGAATTCGGTAGGCTGCTCGACCCTCTTAGGTTCATCACAGGCTAACACCTCTCACAGACCAACTTCGAGCCGAGGCCGGACGATGACGATGATGAATAGGCGGCATGTCATGAACTGAAAGGAGCGGAGGGTGATTTTATTGAGCCGAGAATACAAGCCAAGCTTACAGCATCGGCTTTGTACATCGCGGTGTCTTTTACAGTGATATTTGTCCCTGTTTCCTTCTTCTTTTGAATATGGAAAAAAATATTGAACTTCACCAACCGCGACTCCAAATGCCGGATGCTAAACGCTCTCGAGAATGCAATGAATGCCCTCCTACTGCCTCCCAAACTAACTCAGCGTACAACACAACCCAGTACAACACAACACATTACCCCATCTTCCGGTGTCCAGCGTCTTAGTACTGGCTGGCGGCGGCTTGGCACGCTTTCTATCGGAGTTGTTAGCATCCATATACATCAGCCTCCCGCCGCTACAAGAGTACGCACCAACTGCTCAAGATACCACCCGCAGATGTTCATATTCCCGGTGTGCTCATCCATGCACTTGGTGAAGCTCTGCGTCGCCTGGGCGCAGTTGTTGCCCCAGGTGTTATTGTTGTTGGCCGCGCTGTCAGCATTTTGTGCGGCGACGGGGGCCTCAGGGGCGGAGGAGCCACCGAAGAGGCCACCCACTGCGTTGCTGAGGGTGTGGCCGACGGCAGAGCCTACTGCGACACCGCTGAGGAGATGTTAGCGATCTGTGAGGAAGCGAGGGAGAGAAGGGAGACGGGGCGGGACCTACGCAGCGGTCGTGGCCATCTGAGCGAAGAGGCCGGGCTGTTGGCCGGTAGGGGCAGCTGCGCCGGCAGTGGGAGCGTGGGGAGCGGCGGACGCAGGGGCGTAGGTGGTCGCGGGACGGGTTTGCTGCTGGGCGGGAGCGGGCGCCGGGCGGCGAGCCGGAGCAGTAGGGCGGGCACCGGATCTTTGGCGAGGCATGTTGGATGGGTGCGCTGTGGGGGTAGTTTGGGGAGAGAGGTGTTTGTGGCGTAGCGAGTGTGAAGATGAAGAGTGTCGGGAAGTGAGTGTCGAGGCGGAAGGCGGGTGAAGCTTTACGGGATTTTGCCATTGGCCACTCAGCATGGGGCGTTGTCCGGAATGCCGAGGAAATATGGATCTCAAGGGTCTGTTAGAAGCCAATCGAATCGCAGCATGTGGGTGACAAGAATGCCGAGGGTTAGGGTCTCTTGTGTCGTTGATTGCCCTCTTCCACTGCCGGAGATGGCTGTTGAGAAATGGAAATGCCATAGACGAGAGGATTGCGCTTGGAAGCCTGCCCGCAACTAGTTCACGTCTTTGAGACTTGGTGTGTTGGAGTGAGGAGATACTTCCATAATTGGTATTCTGTTTGTTTTCGGCAACCCCTTTTCACCAGCCCAATTTCTTCATATGCAGTTCCTCAATCTCATCAACCGCCAAGGAAACCGGCCGTCCACAGTCGGAAACCCTGTTTCTGTGTTGTTTGATGCCTTTAGACACATAGTAGGTAGGATCCTGGCTAGGTCCTTCCGGGTAGAGGTAGAGGGTGTCCTGAGACTTCTCACTGAACCACACGTCGGCAAGCAGCTCCTCAGCTGTTGGCCTATCGCGTGGGTCTAGCTTCATGACCTTGAGGAAAAACTCCATGTCAGCTGGGGGGACCTCCCGCGGGCCAACCCTGTGGAATGGCTTCGGTGGGGCATTGATGAAGTCGATGATGGTCATGGTGTCCTCGTCCTTGAAGTCTTGGTAGGAGTGCGGAAAGGGCCCGAAGAACCTGTGCATTCGCTTCAGGGCGGTGAATTCGTACTCATCACTTCCCGGGTCGGCCTTCTCGATTCGGGGGTTGAACAGGTGATAGCCGCCACCAAACACGAGGCTAAGAATCGCAGTTCCAAACGACCATATATCGGTCGCGGTGCCCCATGGCAGCTGAAGGATAGTCTCGGGGCTTCGGGTGAAGGCGGCACCCATGGCATGGCCCTCCCTGGTGAACGAGGAATTCTGGGATACCACACCTCCACAACCACCAAGTTGGATGTCGGAGAAACGGTCGCCAAGGCCGTAACTCACAAAGATATTGTCCAGCTTGACATCTGTGTGAACCATGCCATCGCTGTGTAGGTAGCACTTGTAGGGCCTCAAGTACACCCCGGGCTACCTGCTTGATCTCGGGTCGTGACAGCCTCTTCTTGTTCGATTCAGTCAGTACGTCGCTGTCCAGATAGCGGAGGACGACAGAGGCTGGGTCGGCCGGATCCTCAATTTCGTCGATCAGTGGGCGGAGAAATCGAGTCCCAGGCTGGTAGCGCTTGAGGACATCAACTTCGTTTCTGAGACGCCAGTGATCTTGAATCTGCACTTCTCGCCGCCCTGATTCTTGCGCGCGGGGTAGTCAACTCATCCGCTCCGGAAATGACCATTAGACGGACCTTGCCAGGTACACTGCGCCTTCATCAGCCGGCCGGTGCAATTCTTTGGTGATGGTGTAAGAGGAGAGACGCCCCAGCAGCACTGTATCTGCGCTGAACAACCGCGCCATGGGCAAATGGTGGTCGATGGCCGTGTGTTCTCGCCTCGCTATCGCGACTCACGACGGGAATGCGTTTGGAGGTTGTTGCTTGCTTTGTGGTTGCACGGTTCAAACATCTCGCATCGGAGGACAGGGCATGGTCGGCGTGGCGTTGCCGTTGACGGGCATTCGGAATGGAGCGAAGCCTGGATTCCAAATAGAGACATTGTTGTCGGTCAGGGTTCGTGCTGCAGGGATACTCAGGAAGTGCCTCCGATACTGTAAGGCAGGGGAGGCGTTCCCGCTACCGTAAGGTAGAATATAATGCCCTCATATATTGGACAGAATACTTCTAACGCAGACGCGAATTCTCGATATCCATGAATGCCTCTCATACACTCAATTCCTTCTTTTTCGGTGGAGGTCAACTGCCAAAACAGCCCCCGGGCATCATAGACTCTCCTTGATCCATCCTCGGCCAGACCCAACACGATGGTTTTTCTGTGATCCACGAAGCCTTCGTCCTCCATGTGCCAAGGGAACGCCAAATCCACCCACCCAAGAGCTGCCCAAAAGAGACGGCGCCGGGTGGCCCGACTCCCATCGATACGCTCCAAAAGTTCGGACATGAAGCCTCAAATCCCAACTCGGAGATACCCAAGCGTCACCTCACCGCTTCTTCTTCTTCTGCCGCTTCGATTCGCTACTTTCGGCTGGCTTGACGCTTTCATCTGCCGGCCGCTTCTTCTCAGCTTTGGAAGCTTGAGCGGCCGCCCTCGCCTCTCTCTCCTTGATCATTGCCGTCAGGCCCTCCTTTATCGCTTTATTGTCGGCCTGGAAGATTATGAGCATATCGAGCCAAGTGGAGCCAGGAGGCAACGTACAAGATCAGCTCTAATAAACCGCGCGGCAGCCTGGGTGTTAAGTTTGGTCTCACGCTCCTCTGAGCCCTTCTCAATTTTCTGGATCTTGTCAAAGTATTGTTTGACGCGAGTCAACTCCTTGAAGATGGCATGGTCCTTGGCGTCCACTCCATTGAGACGCATTGAGGCTACACATCGCGTCAGCAGAGGTCGGGGATGAAGATACGAACAATCTCACAAAAAAGCAGCGATTCGATAGCATATGCAACCAGAACGTATAGCTTGGCTTTGTCCAATAGGGGAAGTTTGGAAGCGATATCTCCCATGTTTTGGAGCAAAGGCTTGATTGCCTCCTCGAGATTGTCCAGGTCACCATTCAGCTTCTCCAGCTGGGGGGTAATATCGCTGACGTCCATGATAAAATTCGCTTGACGATGCCGCCGTTGAGAAGCCGGTCGTGAGGCTCAATGTGTGAAAGTGACGAAGCGCCTCGCTGTCGTTGCAACAAAATGCGATGCACCTGAGATTGACAGGGATGTTGTTTTAGGGGCCCAGAACACTGGAGACAATGGAGTGGAGCCTCTGCAGCGAGGGTTGGCCTGGCCAATCATATGCCCCCTATTTTCCGCCTGGCTCGGCGCGGAGGACCGTGGCGCGTTCAAAAAATTCGTCCTGATCGGTTTCTGCAACGACAAATTTGCATGCTCTCGACCCCGAAAAGCGTCGCTTGCATTGCATGCGCCTCGGTACACCGACGAAACTTTCGCATATCCGACCCGTCAACATCGCTACTCCCCATCAAACCCCCGGAAGCACATGCGGTAGACTTCGCATAGGGTTCGGCGACGCAGGCTTGCTCGCACCCTCTCCGAGAACCTGGGCAGCGTTGGCGACACCCAGTACCATGACCTCTTAGCGTCTCGTACACAGCCGCAAACCTGTATCTCCTTCGGGGAAGACCACCGCAACCGCGGGTGTTTGCGCAAATACCCTGCAGGTCTATACCATGGTCTCTCAATAACAGTCTTGCGGGCCGGGGGGCCACCAGATGGCAATCCTCAGCCGCGGTTCCCGGAGACTCGAAACCTCTCCATTCCGGAAAGTCATTCACGGATGAGCTTTTGGGGTTGACAGGGACAACTCTCGAGAGACCCTTCGACACCAAGGTCTCGAGCTTGAAACCTTACAAGCCATCCGACTCCATTTACGTCCTGGGCCTTGATCTCAAAGCCCGATATATCATGCACGCCTTGGCCGGCTCTAAAGCGATACCTCCTGTTCAATTTCTCATCCACAACAACTTCCTCTACAGGATGGCAAAAAGAAAAAAGCACCCACTAAGAATTACTCTGAAAAGAAGTGGCAAATACATCACCCGAGGCGGGCTCGACGCAGTATACTGTGGAGAGAAGTTGGGCTCGAAACCGCACGAATCCAGAACTGAGGGGCCGCACATTCCGAATCTGATTGTAACAGTCCCTGCTGGCCATGTTATCGACGCTCTGACGCCCATCGCTCACCAGTTGGACCACAGATCGACAATCTGCCTGATTCAAGATGGCCTTGGGGTGGCGGAGCGCGTTGCCGAGACCCTGTTTCCCGACGAGTTGTGCCGTCCGACGTTCGTTCTCGGGCACCTTATGAGTACTCTCTCACACGTACCGGAGCACTCGCGACTCATAGAGAATGGACATCTCTCAGTGGGATTGGAAACACGGCGCAAGCTGCTACTTTCCATTCCGCCTCTCAACAGATCCGAAGAAGGACTGCCTCTGTTTAAACCTCACCCTCCCGACCACAGAGTGGTACGACGCACGCATCTCCTCAATCTTTTGGAGACGGTTCCAGAGCTTCAGGCGACCAAGTGCAAGTACCGGAACTTTTTGCGCCATTACAAGCTGAACATGATCGCCCTGCGAGCGATTGCAGACCCTATAGCGACACTTTTGGACATCACATATGACAAGTTCGCACAGCATTACTATGCCCGGAAGCTCATCGAAAACTGCGTCAGCGAGGCCTGCGACGTCATCAGCCGCTTTCCAGAGTGTAGAAGGGACGAGAAATTCAGCAGGTTTCGGCTTAGAGTATCTCTACGGGCAGAGCTCTTCCGGGTGATCCGGAACCAACAGTCCGGAGACAACAAGATGCGGACTTTGGTGAGCCGAGGCTACATGACCGACGTTGATTTCACTACGGGATATCTCGTCGAGAGGGGACGCAAGTTAGGCGCTAGTGTGGACGCACTGGAGACGCTGATGCTGTCAGTCAAGGCGAAGCAAATGGTGGCTCTCAAGAGGCAAGAAGAGGCTATACCCTTTGAGGAGTACTACCAGCGAGACGTCTCGGATATGCCGCAGGAAAAAGAGGGTCTTGAAGAGGGTCAAACAGCGGAACAGGAGGAGCCTGACTTCGAGGGAGAGAATCCTGAGTGGGTAGAGCCGAAGCACAAGGTTGAGGGAGCGTCGCCTGGGGCGGGAGGAGAGAAATCCGTCACGGAGGGAAGTGAAGTCGTCGCAGATAATCTGCACGTGTAACAAAGGACTTGTACATAAACCTACAACTTTAATTGCTGCTGTACGAGTAGAGTTTGGGGAGGTAAGTAGAACTGCATATGAGGTGCATATAGAGGGTGTTTGTATAAGTAAAAGCATTGTCAGCCAAGCACTACTGCAGTGGTCTTTCCGCCTGCCGTTGCCTGATAATTGATAACAAGAACCCCACCAAAATTCGGCTTTCAACCCCGCGATCGCGACAAACCACAGCAACATTTCGCCCCAGGCAGTGCCAGCGTCCATCACCAGTCGTTTCGTATCAAGAGCGCGCGCAGAGCCAACTTCAAAATGGACGACGCAGAACTCGAGAAGGTAGGCGCGCCGCATGATCATCCGCTCCACCCCCAGCCTCTAACCGCAGGCCCTCCATAGATCAGGAAAGCTCGCCTCGAGCAGCTCAAGGCGCAAGGCGGAGGCAAAGCCAGCCCCGGCGGCGGTGTCGGTGTCGGCGGCGGCGAGCAAGCACAGCGACAGTATGTCCCATCGAACTCACCACCTCTCCTCTCCATTCTTCATTGATGACTGACAAACCTCTTCTAGACAACAAGAAGGTAGAGCCCCTCCTAGCTCCCTCCCAGAACCGCCCCGTGAACGCCCACCCACGTAGCTAACACCGAACAGCCGAAGCCCGCCAGGCCCTCCTCAACCAAATTTTGCAACCAGAAGCCGCCGATCGTCTGGGCCGTATCCGTCTCGTCAAGGAGCAGCGCGCGACAGAGGTGGAGAATAGACTGTTGATGCTGGCGCAGTCGGGCCAGCTGCGGCAGAAGGTGACGGAGGAGCAGCTCAAGGAGCTGTTGAATGCTGTGGCGGAGACGAAGGAGGAGGAGAAAATTGTGGTCAGTCGGAGGAAGGGGTGGGCGGATGACGAGGATGATGATTTGTTTGATTTGTAAGGGTAATTCAGAGGGGTTACGGGGGAGGGTCACCATGGGGAATGGTAAAAGGGGGGATGGTATCGTCGTGGGAAGGGGTTTCGTTAGGTCGTCAAGGATATGGGCCATGGGTACGCAATTTGAGCGATGACCGAAATGGGGTGTATTCCTCGTCTACGTTTCAGCTACCCACGCGGTGGAAAAAATGAGCTTGCGCATCTACAGGCCTGGCCGACGGTTAGGCGGGAAGAAAAGAGGCATTGGAGAGAGATATCGATCCCCTCTATCCAGGAAATCAAGGCCTGTCGAAAATGAAGAGAGGTCTGAGCTACTCCAGACCGAGGGGTCGCGTAGAGAAGCACACTCAGTACTTCCACCACGACCTATCTTACAGCCCCCTTTATGATACAATACTTGATACATATCCTACATCAAACCGCCTCAGCTGCCTCCTTCGCCCTCCTCCTCTCTTCCCTCTCCCTCTTCCTAATCTCCCTCAAATCCGGCGGCGGCTGCACCCCTAACTCCCTCCTCAGCTCCCCTACATCCCTCTCCAGCTCCTCTTCCCAATACACATTAATCACCTCCTTCGCCCTCAGCCCATTCCTCACCGCCCACGGCCCGTATATCCCCCAGAACCTCTCCCTCTCCTTCTTCTTCATCGTCCCCGCCGCGAACACGCTGAGCCCCGTCATCGGCAACAGCGTATTCGCAAACTCAAACGCCTTAAGCGCCACCTCCCCCTCCCTCACCACCGGTAGTCCGGTGAGCGCGTGGTAGAAATCGTGACACTCGCGGTACCGCTGCATCACGTACGCGCACTCCTCGTCATCAATGTAGCGCACCTGGGAGCGCGTGTCGGGGGAGACGCCCTCCCGGTCGAGCCAGGAGATGTAGGTGTGCCCGACGGTGTTGGGTGGTAAGGAGCGGAGGTACGGGAGGTTGAGAGATGTGGAGGTTATGCGCGGGCGGTCGCGGAGGATGCGCCGGCCGGTGGGGGAGGCGAGCATGGCGTCGCGGAGGCGGTAGATGAAGAAGGGGGTGCAGGTTGCTTCGGCGAAGGCGGCGATGAGGTCTGGAAAGGGGGTAAGTTAATAAACCGGTGGGGTTGAAGGGGAAAGGGAGGGGGGCGTACCGCCTCGTCGGGGGTCGCGGAGGGACATGAGGCCGGAGCCGATGGCTAGCGCGGCTTTCTCGAGCGTGTTGAGGGGGATGTGGCCGGGGTAATTTGGTGGTGGACGGGACGGGCCGGAGTAGGGGCGGGATTGGGAGGCGGACAGGACTGCGGCAGCGCCGGGCCGGAGGGATTGCGCGCGACGTGCGACCGCCGCGGAGCTTCTTAGTGTTACCTCCATGATGATTGTGTACGGGGAAATAACAGGCGCATGCTGAGGAGGGTGTGTTGAAGCTGGCGAGTTGGTAGAGAAATCGTTCGATGATGAAGCTCAAAGCTCTCGGTGGGGGTGACGTACATGGGTGCTTCACCGGCTAAATCCACACCGACCGCGGAAATAGCCGAGCGACGACTTCCACACTGGAAAGCAACAGCAGTTGCAGAGCATCGAGGGGCGCAGGTGGATGTAATCGGTACCTGTGTGTTGGAGAAGATTAAACTCTGGGTGACGGTTATCAGGTATTCAGGTACGTATAGCAAACCGGCGGTTTCGAAACCGTCAGCGCACCCAAAACCCACATCTCACCTTTCACTTCATTCACCCTCACTCAACCCAACTGAGACGCACACCATGGCTAAACATACTCAATCAAAGTTCGAACTAGAAAACCCCGTCAAAAAGAGGAAGAAGGAGCCAGCAATGGATATATACGACAGCCTCCTAGTCTGGGCCAAAGCCCAGGGTATCAAGTTACACGGCATCGAGCCCCATGAAATTCCCAACCGCGGCGTCGGCATCGTCGCAACCAAAGACCTCGCTGTAAATAAACCAATCCGAACCCTCTTATCTCAGTATCCACGAACTGACCAAATAACAGCCTAGCACCCTAATCCTCACCGTCCCAACCACCTCCCTCCGCACCCTCGAGTCCGTCCCCTCCCCCCTGGTCAAATCCTACCCCCCAAAGGACTTCACTGTCCACGGTCTCCTCGCTGCAACCCTCACCATCGACACAGACCCCACATTCAACGCCTGGAACGCCGTCATCCCCACCCCATGCTCGCTCCTATCCTCCCTCCCGCTAGCCTGGCCTCCATCCCTCCACCCCTTCCTCCCGCCTCCCGCCCTATCCCTCCTCCAAAAACAACTATCCAAGTTCTCCCTCGACTACTCCACCTTCCTCTCTGCTTCCTCATCCCACAAGTCCATCCCGCGAGAAACTTACCTATACAACTGGTTGCTCGTAAATACCCGTACGTTCTACCACGAAACCGCCAAGACCAGGAAACTTCGACTCCCCCGGGACGACCGCATGGTACTACAACCCATCGCCGATCTATTCAACCACTCCTCAACAGGGTGTAGCGTATCGTTTGATGAGTCCCAGTTTACCATCA
Source organism: Podospora aff. communis PSN243 (assembly GCA_033296975.1). NCBI lineage: Eukaryota > Fungi > Ascomycota > Sordariomycetes > Sordariales > Podosporaceae > Podospora > Podospora aff. communis PSN243. Next base: position 455,928 of record MU865922.1, read on the forward strand.
GTACGGATCGGGCCTACGCCGAGGGAGAGGAGGTCGTGATTTGTTATGGGCGACATGGAAATGACTTTTTGCTGGTAGAGTATGGGTTTGTGTTTGATGGGAATAAGTGGGATGAGGTTGGGCTGGATGAGATAATCTTGCCGGAGTTGACTGCGAGGCAGAAGGAGGAGTTGGATGAGCTGGGGTTTCTGGGAAAGTATCTGCTTGATGCGGAGGAGGTTTGTTATAGGACGCAAGTGGCTTTGCGGGCGATTTGTCTTCCTTCTCGAGAGTGGAGACGTGTCGCGCAGGGGGAGGATGATGGAGAAGCGCATCAAGAGAAGGTTGATGACTTATTAGCGTCGATGTTGACGAAGTACGTGGCGAGGATCGATGATAGATTAGAGAAGATCAGGTTGCTGAAGGAGGGCGAACCATGCCAGCGAGCTATGCTGTCTCTACGATGGCTGCAGATACGGCGGTTGGTTGAAAGGGCGTTAGAAAGGTTAACATCACAATAATCACTGAGCAGAACTTGCCACCAAAGAATGTCATTTTCGCCCGTCCTAAGTACGATAAGAATTTTCCCTGATGGCAAGATAATGACCCATGTGTCGAGCCAACGGAGAAAGTGACAAAATATAATCTATCTGGCCAGCCGTCGTAGATGCCCATGATGCGAAACTAAATCACCCCTGATAATAGGCTGCCCACTTTGCGCATTGATCGTTCTTCATGCTCCCAAGAATTGCACGATGCTCTTGAACCAGTATTCGTCCAGATTCACTTGTCGCCCTCCATGTCCGATAGGTCTGAAAGATCCGAAAGCTCAGACATGTCTGAGACCTCGGACAGCGCCGAACTCGACGTCGTGGTATGTTGGCTACTACCCTTGTCCTTAGCTACGGTGGAATCAAGTGCTGCCCCTGCAAGCAGCTCAGACTCAATCTGCGGTGACGTAGAGGTGGATTGTGTGCTGTCTTGTATGTTGATCGGGATCTCGCTGGCGGTAGCGGCTACGTCTAGGCCCATGTCTGACTGATGAGCCTCGTCTTCGGCCGCATCTTCATCCGATTTATAATGCTCTTCAGCCGCGGTGTTGGTAGCTTCCGATTGTATGACCCGAGGAGTCCTTGGCTTCTTCTTCGTTCCATCTGTGTTTGACTGGGACATCTTTGACAGAGGTAGCGCGGCCTTTGGTCGGACGACCGTGGGCTTCTTTGCCGCCGCCTTGACCTCAACTTGGGACTGGTCCACACCATCCTCCATTTCTGTGTCAGAGTCATTCTGGACAGGAGATTTTGCAGCTTTGGCTGCAGTCAATCTCGGCCTCTTCGCTCCAGCCTGGACTTGTAACTTGTCGTCGTCATCCTCGCCGCTGTCTGTCTCGGAGTCTTCCTGTATCGAGATGTCGGCAGCTTTGGTCTTCTGTGCCCTCGGCTTCTTGGATTTCGGCTTGGACTCGCCGTCCTCTTCGTCATCTGCATCGGATTCGCCCTCTTCAGTGTCTCTTTTCCTCTTTGTAGACGTAGCCTCATCCTTTGTTCTGGTGAGGAGATGCTCAAGGGGGCAGTCTGGGGCCTCGTTCCAGTCCTTGGTTCCTGGCTTGGTGATAGCTCTGCACTTGAAACAAAGCTTTCCGTGCCTGATGAAGAGCTGGTGTAGACCATACTTGAGATGGTCTGGAACCATGTGGTCTGCATGGCGAAAGCAGTTGTCGGGGTCGGCCTTTGGAGCTGACCATCCAAGCCAGCGACAGAAACGGTGCACGTGCGTGTCCACCGCAAAGCATGGAATCTGAAGGCAGAACAGAGTGACACAGGCAGCTGTCTTGATACCAATACCAGGATAGGATACAAACTTGGCCAACGCCTCATCCTTTGTCATTGAGTGCATGTAGTCCAAGGAGAGAAGGTCTTCGTCTTTGCTGCTTGCGGCATCATGCTTTGCCAAGTTCTCCTCATAGACCATGTCAAGGGTCGACTTGATGTACCTGGCTCGTTGATTTCCGCCACCTGCGATCTCAATGACCTTCTTGAGCTCGCTATGCGGAGATTGCCGGACCTTCTCCCAGTCGATACTGCCTTTTCCAGTACCAGTGGTTCGGAGACCATAGTGCTGGACAAGGTTCTGGATGGCTTGATCTGCGTGCTCCATCTTTGTGTAACCGCTGATGAGTGTCCTGAGAAGCGCGTCGAGAACGCATGGCACTTCTCCGCAGCCAGCGACCGTCAATGATGCCGCAGGCATGTCCTTTGGTGGCATGCACTCGCCGTGCATGTCCGCCAAGAGCCGATAGACCTCCTCACAGTCCTCGGGGGTCGGGACTCGTCGATATGGATAGGGTGAGTACCCTGGAGTCAGGCCATACTTGTTCTCGAGTCCCCTCTTCAGTGTCATTCTGAAGTCTGGGTCAAGGATTTGTGTAGCATCAACAATGATCTTCTCCCCGTGCTTGGTCGGAATGCCGTCTGCGATAGAGACGCCCTTGATGATCAGCAACTTGTGGGTAGATGTCTCTGCTGTCGCGTCCGCGACCACAGTGGGATTTTCCTCTTTGATCACAACGGTGCTCTCCGGAACTGATGCGCCCCCAAGCACAGTGAGGACCTCCTCTTCGACTTCGGCCTCAACAATCTCGGCCACCCTTTTGTCTGCCTTATGTGTAGTCACCAACTTAGGGCGTCGCGTATTGCTTGAGGGTTGTGAATTCTCCACCTCCTCGTCTTTATTCGGAGCGTTTTCTTCTACGCGGGCGGCGGCCATAGATTGGCCATTCTCTTTCGTGGTGGCTGCCGAAGGCTTGGTAACCTTGAAAGCAAGCTTTGTCTGCTTGCCAGCCGCTTTTTTCGGAGACTTTTGGCTAGTTGCGGGAAGGGCAACATCTGGAAGCGGTTGATGCCTGCTTGGGGTCGAATGGGCTGCTTGGCCGACGCTGGGGACCGGGCCGTCAACGGGGCCCAGAGACACACCCATGCCGTGTGGGAGAACCCAACCACCCTTCATCGGTTGTCGAGGGACAGCTTTCCCACGCTTCCTCTTCGATGCGGTTGCGGCAATTTTAGGGGTGGTGTCTGCTCGCTGCTCCTCATCAGGTTCTCCCGCTGACGCAGTAGTTTTGGGAATAGAGGCTGGCTTTGGCGAAGCTGGTAGTCTCTCCGCTGCTTCAGACGCCTTGCGTCGCACAGGGGTCGTCGTGGCCGCTGTATCAGGCGTACCATTCAGCGCAACGCTACTCTGGACGCTTTGATTGAGGCCTTCTCCTGTCGTCGAACCAGGCGTGATAGCCAGAGATGTCTGTGCTTTCCCGTCGTGTTGCTTTGGCAGCTTCAGCGCCGCCGCACGAGTCTGCATGTTGTTCAGACGTGACTAGAGAGTGATGTCAGCCATGCGGGAAAACTCAGAATGAACAACCGATCTTGACGAGTGAAACGTACATCGAGGCTTGGGTTGAAGTGAGAAATCGGAAAATCGGAGAGACCGATATGAGAGGACGTCGTTCAGAATATCAGCGCAAGAAGCTGAGATTGGGAAAGCTAGCAGGAGCAGATAATGATAGCTCTGGTGATCGCCGGGAAATTACAGAGTATCTCATAGAATGCCAGGCGATTGTTCAGATTTGAAGGCAGTGACGTCAGTAATACTGCTGAGCAGAACTATGGCGCTGATGACGAGAGAAGTCCAATTTCGACCACGATAACTTTGAGGACGTTCCTGTTTTGGTGTTAAGACTTGCGATCGTGGTGTGATAGTGTAAAGAGATATTCCCAAAGATATAGGAGGTAGGTGTTTTCTGCGATGGTGGTTGAGAAAGTTGCCAAAGGGAGTGGTGCTAAGGAAAGCGATGGTGAAGGAGGGGAGTTCTCGAGGTTTTATGGTGTAGAAGGGAAGATTGTATAACTTTGGTGGGGTTGGATCAGTGGCATTGATGGATGAGCAAGCTCCTTTGATGGGAATGAGAGCAAGAAAATTTCCTCCACTAAAAGAACTGCGATGGGATGAAATGAGCCACGAAAGCCCTCATCCATCTGGTGGTGGTGGCGCAGCTCAGAGCTCAGAGGGCGAAGGATTAGAAAGGGGTCTAACGCCACTCAGGTGGACCAAATTCTGGTGAAGCCCACGGATGATGAGGTGAGGCTTAGAATCAAAAAGGGATGTGAAAGGGTGTGAGATAGACGACACGGTCTGCATGCAGAGGAGACGAGGCGCACTTCTCGGTGAAGAGATGCGAGGCTAAAGGGAGCGGTAGAACTTACTTCAGCCGTGCACAAGTTTTGCGCCGCTGATAAGCTGCTGTGGGAGTCGGGTTTGGTCAATTAGATGGTAGGGGGTTGGCCCCGCAGAGAGTGTGATGCCGTCGAAGGCAGGATGGTTGGCCACCCAAGCCCAATGGAGGAACGGCGTTGGAATGTGTTGATCGCGGTGTTTGGAGTTTTTATCGAAAACTCACGCCTGAAAGTGAAAAGACTTGTGGTATCTGCGATGGCGACTGTCTGGCTCCGTGGCAGACTTTGTGATAATATCGGATCGATCCGACTTGGCCGAGATGAATATGGCGATCGATGTGGCGGGGAGAGTTGGTGTAGCAGGCGAGACTCGGTGCCGCTGGTGTTTGTAGGACGCCGGGGCTGGAAGAGATTGGGGATGAGGATGTTTGGAGACAGCCTGACAGGAAAGTGGCTCAACCAACTTGGACGGAAGGAACGACCCCTTATCTCTGCCATCCGGATTGGCGGCACAGTGTTGCTGGAGATCCGATGTCTGAGGCTAAGCGATCGATCCTCTCACCGTACTTTCAGGCAAGAACGACCGCTTCTCTTAGCCACTCCGGCGCCTTTGATGAGGTGGAGGTCGGTGAAAGGACCAACAATCTGGAGGGAAGGAGCGACTTGTTATCTCGGCCACCCATGTGGAGGCACAGCGTAGTTTCTGGAAATTGGAGACTGAGGGTAGCTGATCAACAACGCTCACCGTATGTTTGGCGGTATCGACTCATTCTTGATTGACCCCAGTGGTGGTGACGAAGCAAAAACCAAAGGAAGGTAACTGCCTCTGCTCCTGATCATGTGTCTTGACTGGATGCGCAAAGTCTGTTAATCGGAAGCCAGGTGATCGGCCCTGCACACCGTATGTTGGGGAGGAACAACCCTGCCTTGCCCAATCTCTAGCAGTGTTGAATTGGAGGCTTGAAAGGGGGCCACGATACGTGAGGTCTGAGAATGAGGGCAAGATTTGGCAGGAAGCAGACTTCTAGAAGAAACAGGAGCGGGTGTTTGTCATCACAAAGAAACGAACGCTGGGGGAAGTGCCCATGAGTAGAAGAAGAAGCAATAGCGCTGGTTGAGCAAAACATGCCCAGGTGATGATATATTGGTGGAGGTTAAAGCTGGTCAATTGCATGTTTGACTGGATCCAGAATCTCCACTGTCTGTGGCACGTGAAGCTCGGAAGAACTGCTGCGTGGAAGCAGGTGAACCACCAAACTGTCCAGATGTGCCCGAAACCTAGGTATCTGATAAGCAGAATTGAACACCCAGCCACAAGCATCAGGCTGTGACAGCCTAGTTGTTTGGGCTTGCAGGTTAGGTAGTTCAAATCGCAACCGGTGGAGCTATTTGCCCAGGATTCGCTCGCTCAGACTTAGAGATGTCAGGAATAATCCTGGCCTGCATACCAAGCCTGATTATGTGAACAACTGGGGACGGGGAAGAGCTGAAGTCCTATCCCAAGTCAGCATATTGCAGGATGGGTCATTCATGAGAATGTTTGTGAAGAGGGATTGGTCAGAACAATGAGTCTCCGCATGATGTTCTCAGCAGTCAAGGTTTTGTCAAAGTAATGGTCATCATGAAATTGAAGCAGATTGTAGATAAAGAGACACGAACGCTTACCCTTTGAGTATGAGCATGATTGCCAAAGCTGCGGCGGCCACTCCCACCTCTGGAAGTGCAAGTAGAAGAAGTAAAATCCGGCGTTGGAGAAATTCGAGCCGGAAGTTTGGGCAAGGTTGCACGGGCCGGCGCAGCCTTAATCCGACACCCACCCCACTAGCTAAAGACTGCCAGGTGCTGCCAGGTGCTGCCAGGTGCTGCCAGGTTCCAGCACCCGAGAGCTTGTTCCCAGTCTTTCGAAGACAACAACAACAACAACAACAACAACAAGCCTCGACCCCAACATACTCAGCTCGTCCAGCAACTCGGCGTGAACTCCAGCACATCACAAACACAAACACAGAACTTGGGACAAAACCCCGATTTTCGCCTATGACCGGCTCCCAGTGCACGGGGCATACAAGTGCTCAGAGCTCTCAGTTCAACTCCACGGCATGTTCTCCCCTAACCGACATCATGACTTCCCCTTCAAGTCATGTGCCTGGGCAATCCCCAATGGGAGGCCATACAATCGAACTCACAGTTCTCATATTGTTTATAGAAGTACACCGCTGTTTTGGACATCCCCGGAATAATACCACCACGCGGATGTTCTATCCGATGAACACCTCGGACATCCCGGCTCATTAACACCTCCGCACCCTGCCCCTGACCGCTTATTTGCTTGCAAATACGTCCCTGTTGTTTGCAAGCACTGTTTAAGGAGCAGTCCGGTGGTTTCACTCGTCCACTCACTTGTTCGCATGCCCTTTCCGCTTCCCGGTGATCTCAATTCCACCATCCCAACCACTTCGCTGTAATCCGCCCCTGCCCCTGATCGCTTTGTTTGTTTGTTTGTTAACACTCCTCTTTTGTTTGCAAACAACGTTTAAGGAGCGGTCTGTTGGGTTTCCTCCGCCGCTTACTCGTCCATATGCCTTCTCCGCTTCCCAGTGACATCGATTCCACCATCCCGGGCCACCTTGCTTTAACACCTTACTTCCAATATTAACCTCTCAGATGGGGCAGCAGCCTTAGCCAAGGAAACCTCTGAACCCTATTTACTGATGTTTGCTGAGGTTGCTGATCCATCTCTAGGAGCCATACCGCGTACGGATAACACTCTCCGGTGCCCAGGTGAGTAGAGCAAGGCCTGCCACTTAATCTCCTGCCGGCAAGAGCAACGTCTGCACTAAATGGTTCGAGTACAGATCATCGGGGTTTCTAGTTGTTTTGGCGGGCTTGACTGGGACGAGACGGGCAGCGAGACTTCGATCTAAACGGCTGTATGCTGCTTGAGCAATGAGAAGCCCTTCTTGTCCAGCTGCTCGATTTGTCTTGCTCCATTGATCTGGACTTCTCGACTATTCAAATCAGACTAAGTTGCTGAATATGTTTTCAATTCTTTCTGCACACTTGTCTGATGACTCTACGGGGCCTGCTGTGGCACGCTTGTTCTCACATCTACATCTGCTCAACGTTATCTAATTTCCCGGTTTCTTCTTCCTCCTCTAACCTGTCTTCAACAGGCCTAGCAAAGGCCTTTGATCCAACTGAACGGTTTTCCCCGTGAGGGTAAGTTTATCCTCCCGTTACCTACAGAGCATACCTCTTCGATTTCCTTGTCGTTCTTGAGTTGCCGCTGTTGTTGCGTTGCCAACTCCACCCCTTGTCCTGTTCCCCGGACTTCATCTGCACCTCTCAGCGAGAAAACATGTGCAGACCATCCCAAGGTGCTGCTTTTAATAACTGATCTCGTCTCCTTCTCGCGTTTGTCCTTGCCATCTTTCACCGCCAGCTTCTACCAAAGGCGGCCAGTTATTAAATACTCGCCCCAACCTGGAACCTCATCCTTCCTGGCTTCTGTCCTCCCACTTCAGCACCTCAAATCTGACTCTCTCAATAGCCCCACTTCCACTCAATATTCCATCTCGGTCAATAGGCAGGTACCTCTACGGCCGCCCTCTCTCTCTTCACCATTTCTCTTCTCTCCTCACTCTTCTCTCTTTATTATCTCTCACCGGCGACCTTCTCTCCTCTTCGCCTCTCTCACTCCAATCTCCCAATCACTCCAATCGGCAACCAGTGGAGCAGAAAAATGGCCGACCACATCACAGTCGACCGCCCCGACCGCGGGTCTCTAGGGCAGCACCTGAACCCGCAAGTTATCCTGGACATTGAGGACGACTATGCTGACGACGACGTCGGTCGCGACCTGGAAGCCTTGCGGGACCGCATTCGAAGCGCTCGACTTCATCGAGCTAGAGGTTCTGTGGACAGAGCCATCACGATTGACGACGACGCAGCCGAGTCCAAGCTTGCGATTGATCTCCAGGAAGTGATTGATCTCACGGACGAGGTACCCCGCGCCGAAGGCCGCGCCGCCGCTGCTGCTCCCCGCAATGTTGGTGAGCGCTATGTCGACCAGCACGAACACGGCCGACTCCGCCTCAAGAAGGGCATGATTGTTGAGCTGAAAAAAGCTCTCGACATGAAGTTTAAGCCGAATTTTGTGCGAATCACCAACATTGTCGTCAAGAGTGATGCCGAAGTCGTGCTTCGTTGCTCAATCTACACACGAGCGCGCCAGATGTTTGGCCAAATCCCGAGGAAGCTCAATGAGGTCTGCCTCATTGAATTGATCGACTGTAGCGGCGAACAGCCGTGTACTGTCGATATCGACCCAGCCGACGTACTCCGGCCTCGCGAAATGAGAACAACGAACTGTCCCTACCCAAAGCATCGCTTTGACAAAGACGATGCTAAATGGGGCCTGGAGTGGATTGAGGAGAACGGTCCTCTTGTCTGTCGGTACCGATACGTCGAGTACTACGCCGACTTTGTAAAGAAGCCGCCTAAGCCTCGCGAATGGGCCTTCATCCGCGTTACAGAACAAGAAGCAGATGCTAAGTACAGAGAGACCAACGACGCTGTGCTGGCTCAGTGGCGGGGTGCCAAAGTCCGAGGCGGATCTTATGTGCCTTATAAGCTGGGCGCCGAAGTTATCGACCTTGACTCCGACATGGAAGTCAACGTTGCGAAACCTGCCCGAGGCCGAGACGATCGGGTGAAGCTTGAGCCCGGCCAGCGATACACCGCGGGCGACACCTTTTCGGGCGCCGGTGGTGCATCCAGAGGCATGACACAAGCCGGTGCATATCTGCAGTTTACCATCGATCACTGGGACCACGCCGTTGCAAGCATTAAGAAGAACTTTCCCTCAGCGACAAACTACAACATGGAGATTACGGACTTCATCACGGACAAGGACATTTACCACCGTGTTGATTTGCTTCACCTCTCGCCGCCTTGTCAAGTCTGGTCTCCCGCCCATACTGTGGTCGGAAAGAACGATGATATGAATTTGGCTGCCCTTTATTCATGCACCGATCTTATCAACAAATGCCGACCGCGAATGTTCACTCTTGAGCAGACCTTTGGAATCCTACACGGCAGATTCAGCAGTTTCTTCAATCTGCTCATTCAAGGCTTCACAGTTCACGGGTACTCCGTTCGGTGGAGAGTGGTCAATCTGGCCACATATGGCCTGCCTCAACCGCGCAGGCGGTTGATCATCATCGGCGCTGGACCAGGAGAGAAGCTCACCGACTTCCCGGACCCGACCCACAGCCTTGACGGCGCTGGAGGCTTAAAGCCCATCGTCACTGCTCACCAGGCGACTGCGCCAGCTCGTGCCCCTGCAGAGCGTGCCAATCCGTTGAACACCAGGAAACGCCTCAATCGCATACAGGTCCCGTGGAACCCACATACTCCAATCCCACGCACAATCACTTGCTCGGGCGGCCAAAACTATCACTGGTCGGGGAAGCGGGATTTTACTCTCCTTGAGTACGCTCTTCTCCAGGGATTCCCGGTGAATCACAAATTCAACGACCAGTCTGTCAAGAAGCAAATCGGCAACGCCTTCCCGCCTTTGGTCGTCAGGCGCATCTATGACCATCTGATAGCCTCGCTCGACAAAAACGACAACGTTGACGGTTCCACCCGTGGCAAAGAAGCCGTTATGCCTGGAGAAGGTGTTTCCAACCCCTTTGTCATCTCTGATGGTAAGGACGTTGTAGAGATCACCAGAGTGGTGCGAAAATCGTTCCAGTATGAGGTGATCTCCAATAGTGACTCGTCTGATGACGAGGCTTCCAGCGAGGATGACGTTATCGTTATCAACAATGGTAAACGACGCAGGAGCGACGAGCATTTCACTCCCGCACCAGCCAAGCGTCACCGAGAGATCTCGCCGATCATTCTCGACGGAGAGGATGACTTCTTCGCCCCGGCAGCCAAGCGCCACCGCCAGAAGAACTCCCTGATCGTTATCGACGACAGCAGCGAAAACGAGCGCTGTCCCACCCCTGGCCCATCTCGCAGGCTCTCTGACAACGCGAGAGGCAGCGTATCCGATTCAATGAGCCGCCTCTCACTGGAACCATCGCCAGTCAAGCACAAGCATTCCCCATTCAACGTCGGCAAGTGGATGCCGTTTACTTTCTCGCCATGGGATGAGCCCCCAGCTCTGTGCGACTCTTCGCCAGACCGGTCGCCTCGAACACCGACGCCCTTTTGTCCGCGTACACCTGGCAGTTGCAGCGCCCCCGTCGCCCCGATTGATTTCAAAGGCAATGTGAAAGAGGGCAAGAAGAAGGACATAGTCCACAAAGCCAACGGATCTTTCCAGAACCCGTTTACTCTCGACTAACCGGCCTGGCGCGTCATCACACCCACACTTCCCCACCGGACTAGAGCCGGCGGGCTTTTGCCCAACATGCGGCAAGAATTGTACCCAGGATTTGTTTGCGGAGAGCGGACAGGTGCCTGATTGTACGGGAACTCGGAGCAGAAGGAAGATGGGACGGGACACCCGGGGTAGTAATTGACGCAGGCCGAAGTCTCTCACTCGCGCGGAGCGGAGGAGAAGCAAGCATTGGCAAGACAAGGCAAGCAATTTGGCTAGGTCTGCACTTGGTTTGGCGGGTGGTGGATAGGAAGTTGCGTGTACCATTCTGGCCAGAGTTTTTTTTTTCCGTCTAAAACTTACTCTTTTGTGTTGGTACGAAACGTGTGGGTCTCTTTTCTGGGACTTTGCAACGTTTTCCCCTTTGTGTACTCGCCTGGGCTACTTTTATCAAGGAAACGGGCGGCTGGAGACTCGGTGGGTTCTGGGTTGTGGCTTTGTTGACAACTAAAAGGGGGTGCATCGATCGTTTCGGGGTTAGGGTTCGTGGAGCTGTGGACTGGGTCTGCTACGTAGAGCAAATCTCGGGAGATGGATGGATAAGCGGACAGCTTCTGATTCTGGAGGGATAAGTCCAGTTGAGTCGAGTATGGGGCTAGCTTTGTGCTGTGTTGTGCGTGAATGCAGACCATGGTGCGTAAGAGAGCTGGTCATAATGTAATGTGATTATTAATGATTGTGATTCCCACACATCAGGCTGAACAACTCAAAGTTTTGTGGAACATGCTCATCGCTCTACGTGGCTCTATCTCTTCGATTCTGGTATTCGGGAGGCCATTTTATGCCCAAGAATGACGTGCAATCCCTGATCATATCCGGTTACATCAAGAGATGACACTCCCGATACCCCGAAGACACCGTGGCAGGATAGAACACCAATTCGCCATTGGCAGCGAGCTTTTATATCCCTTTGTCCCCTCTTCCTCTCCAACATCGGAAGCGCTCTGGTGCGCATTCACAAAAAGATCCAATGACTCCGATTCCCAACTTTCGCCGTCGCGGGAAGCTCATGCGAGCATTTCTCCAGTGTCTTTATCCCCAAACTGTGTCCAAACCTCCATTTTGCCCATGGATTGCCGGTATCTCCAAGAGAAGGAAAGAAAACAACGCAAAAATCACAACATGTTGGCCGAATATGACAAAAAGGTGCCTACTCCTCCTCGCTCATGGAGCTGTCACTATCCTGTGCTTGTTGGTTCTCGACCATCATCAGTTCCTTCTCTAACTCGGCCTCTAGGTCGGCCTCTAGGTCGTCCCCATCAAACTCGTCCCCTTCGGCATCGGCCGATGTCTCGAATTCGAATCGCTCCGGCTCGGTAATCAATGTTCGGTTGATCGGGCTTCCGAGCTTCACATCCTCCATTTCTTCCTCCTCTTCTTCCTCCTCGATCATCTCGTCGTCGCCCTCAGCATCAATGTCATCATCTTCCTCATCTTGCCTGCTCACGAATTCGGAGAAGCGGCGAGTGGCTGGGAATGGCGGGAAAGCCGGGCTGAAATTGTTTGTTGGCGGAAAGCTCGAGAAAGAGGATGTCGGGTTGCCGTCTGGGAACTCGAGGATCAGACCGCCGTCGTCATCGTCATCTTCTTCCGACTCGACGGGCGAGCGGGCCCTGCGTTTGGGCTTCTTCTCCTCTTCTACCGATTGCGGCGGTGGTGGCGACGGGTCTCTTCTCGGAGCGGGAGGGGTGGGAGCGGCGGTGGGTAGCGTAAGTTCCATTGGCTTGGGCGCAGCCTTTTCTGCCTTCTTGGCTGCTGGCTTCTTGGGCGCAGCCTTTTCCTTGCCCTTGCCCTTGGCGGGTGCTGGAGGCTTCACTTTTTCTGCTCCTGCCGCCGTATCTTTCTTCCCCTTGGATTGCTGCTTGCTGGAACTGCCGGCCTTGACCTCCAAGTGAGGGAACTTCTTCCGTAAGCTCTCCACGCTATCTGTTGGTGTCTTGGTCAGGTTCATGTGGAACATGGAGTCCACGCGATGCAGCACGAATGCTTTGCGGCTGGGGTCGAATATGAGGACATAGTTGCCGTCCTCGCTGGTGCGCACGCCATTGTATTGATATTTGTCGCCGTTGTCGTCAAATCCAAGATTGTACGAGCCGTCCTTGGCTGACTTCTTCAGTCGCGATATGCTGGGCGCGGCGTCTGACGAGAGCGTAGGTCTGTGATTATCTACAAAAAAGGGGTCCAATCAGTCTCGGGAGGCTGCGTTGGCGCGCTGCGCGTTGCTTACATCTGACGCCGGTGTATGTCTCTTTGGAGGTCTTGCCCAGCAGGGCGTCGCTGAGGATTATGGGGTATTTGGCGGGCTTCGTGGGGTCGATGGACCCCGGAGCGGCCATTGTGAGTAGCAACGGAGGGTATTTTCCTTCGCGTACTTGGTATGGAGTTGCCGGAAGGATCGGGATCGGTTCGGCGCCGGTAGCGGGGAGGATTAGCTTGAAGCCGGGAGCAATTCCGGCACTCGTGTTCGCGTCTTGGTTGTGGTGTTTGCGCAGTGTGCTAGCGGGCAACGGCAGCAGCAGGGAGAGAGTTGTTCTGAGGAAGGCGGAGTAAGACTGAGGGAAGAGGACAAGAGCAACAAAGAATCGGGGGCGGTGCCGTCAAAAGCGGCGTGGAGTGAAGTTAGAGTGGGTGTGCGGCCAAGACGGCTTCCACGTGCCGTCGTTTCTGGCGCAGGCTATTCTTGTCACCCGATTTGGCGACCCGCTCGCTAACACATCCTTGCAGCAAACTTCCAGGTTCCCCAGATCTGAGCTCTTGGCGAGGGGGGCGTGGATCAGTGTTTCCTTCAAGATGGGACTCCGCGCTCTGCTCTAACTCTTTGCTTCGGATAGGTATCGGTTTGGGTTCTTGTCATATTCTGAGTTTCAGATGTGATTAATCGGAGCTGTGCTGGCAGGCTTGCGTTTGTAGCGACAACTCGTGGCAAAGAAAGCCTGGCTGGTGGGCCCTCCAGTTTCGGTGAGACGCCTCCCGCGCAGTGGCTCGCGCACTCCATTGTTACACGGGGCCCAGCGATCCAAATCGTGTCACCTCTGCCGAAACGCTCTCAGCATTCTCCTCTTCTATCGACCTCCAAACCAGACGCCAATGAGGGAGGTGCGGCCTCATAGTTCAGCTCTATTCGATAAAGAATGAGCAAAAACTAAAATTTCAGTCGATGGTAGCAGATTTTTTTGGCGGCCTTATTAAGCTTCGACACCACTCCAGCGGGATCCCTGCAGGAGGTACATCGGCTCGAATTCCGAGCTCCGAGCTCAGCTACCAATTAACACGATGCGGACCGTGGGGGTTCATTCTCTGTGCCAGTCATTCCTGCCTGGCATTTTTCATCTCCTTGCCATGCAGGTCTGTCAAACTTGTCGCATTCAGGGCTGATCTGGTCCTTCACCGAAGAGAATTGCAAAGAGCTGATCCAACCGGTATACTGCCAAGCGCAACTGCACCTGGCAACTTCCCAGTCAAGCAACGAGCCCACTTTCAAGAGTCATGGCCTACCGACCAGCTTGCATCTATGTGCGCAGCTCCCATGTCGTCAAGTCCACGTTTTGTTTTCACACGCATTACCGTTGTGCTTTGGGTGAGAGCCCTTCTTTGGTCTCTCATCCGCCTGTAGCTTGGACGCCCCATTCTCCGGCTGCAACGCATCTCGATTTTCCCACGTCATTTGGTGTCGTCACGAAGCACGACGCATATCACGATCGACACTCCGCAGAAAGATGACTGAGACAAACGCATGCCATGCCGTGGTATTGGCAGTCAGCCTGCTGGCTGCTTCCCAGCTCACTGCCGCTTACACTCTCGACGTGGGCTCGATGGGTGAGCCTCTCGCGCCCTGGAGCTTGATGTCACCCCAAAACGGCTTGCATTGACCTCTTGACGCCCTGCAGATTCTGTGAAGACCGTTGCCGCATCCATGACCGAGGACATGATGTCACTTTACCACGGCAATGAGTCTGGAGGGACACCTGGACTCCTACCTGACCCGTATTACTGTAAAGATTTTCAAGTGTCCGTTGAACAACGGTTTTGCTAATGGCCTTCTCGATGCAGGGTGGGAAGCCGGCGCCCTTATGGGTTCTCTCGTCGACTACTGGTACTATACCGGCAACACGAAATGGAACACGCTTACCGAGCAGGGACTGCTCTTCCAGGTTGGGCCCAACAACGACTACATGCCCCCAAACCAGACGAGGACTGAAGGCAACGACGATCAGGGGTTCTGGGGAATGGCGGTCATGTCAGCTGCGGAGAGCAAGTTCCCAAATCCACCAAAGGACAAACCGCAGTGGTTAGCTCTGGCACAGGCGGTATTCAACACGCAGGCCGCACGTTGGGATTCCGACGAGTGTGATGGCGGGCTCCGCTGGCAGATCTTTACCTGGAATAACGGTTACGACTACAAGAACTCGATATCACAAGCCTGCTTTTTCAATATTGCTGCCCGGTTGGCTCTCTATACTGGTAACCAGTCGTATGCGAACTGGGCTGATAAGACATGGAACTGGATGACTTCCACGGAGCTCATCAACCCCGATACATACTACATTTACGATGGCATACATACGACTAACTGCCGAAACGCAACGCCTTATCAATGGACCTACAATGCTGGAGCTTTCCTCTTAGGCGCCGCCGCGATGTACAACTTTTCCACCGGTGATGAACAGGCCAAGTGGCGTGAACGAGTTGAGCACCTGCTCAACGGGACGATGGTTTTCTTCACCGGCCCAGATGCCAGTATTATGACGGAGGTAGCCTGTGAACCTGTTAATCTGTGCGACCTCGACCAGCAAAGTTTCAAAGCTTATCTTTCACGTTGGATGGCTGCTACCACCAAGTGGGCGCCGTGGACATACGACCGTATCAAGCCTCTCCTTCTCGCCTCTGCCAAAGCTGCTGCCTCAACCTGCAAGGGGGGGGCCAATGGCCGCATGTGCGGCTTGAAATGGACAGATTATGGTAAGTGGGATGGTACCCAAGGGGTTGGGCAACAGATGGCCGCAATGGAGGTGGTCCTGGCCAATATCATTGAGCACGCCGCCTCGCCTGTGACTAATAGAACAGGCGGGATAAGCTTGGGGGATCCGGGAGCCGGGGGGATGGATGTAGGTCGAAATGACCCCTTCAATCTTGTGTTTGACGCGAACCCGATTACGGTCGGCGGTCGGGCCGGCGCCGCCATACTCACCATTCTCACCATCTTGGGACTCCTGGTTGGCTGTGTTTTTGTTCTCGTGGAGGAAGGAAAAGATGGCGAAACGGAGGGATCAGGGTTCTGCTGGGCAACGGTCAAGGGACGACGTCACCGTGAGCCTTGGAACAGAGGCCGTATCAAGGGTATCGAGCTCTTTCGCCTGGGCCACGGCAGTCGAAGAATATCGCCAGAGTCCGACGGGTCGGCCTTGGATAAAGACGACGTGGTGATTAAGACTCACGAAGAGTTCAGCCTTAAGGATGATGAGATTGAGTCGAACCGGCGACCATTGCCCGCTAGGATCAGGCGAAATAGGACCGAAAGTACACAATCGGACACAACAAGCTCATATTGGTCAGCCGGATATCACGACTCAGTCTTGGCGAACAAAGGCAAGCGGCGTCGATTGGATCAAAGGCGCTCATACCCCGGGCCGGCTAGGATATCGGCCGAGGTGTTGGAAAGAAGAGGGGTGCGGAACAACACAAGAGCGGCCAGATGGAGAGAGCCAAAGCAGTATGTGTAGGAGACTTACTGGCTTAAGGAGTGAAACGGGTGTTGACACGGGATCACATTGGTTGGGGAAGATACACATGGCCTTGGTTCTGCGGTTATGGTTACGCAGCTGGATGGCGTCTTCTGGTATAGTTCTTCTGTATCAAGCAGCGCTTGGGGTTTGAACCATGGGAGTTGCAACCGAGGGATTGCTTGGTCTCTGTAACGTTGTAATTGTGTAGGTATGACGGTTCACGAGTCTCTGAATCTCGCAGTGTATGAGTGCCATGTGATTGAAGCATTCCGCAAGGATTCCCATGGATTCCAATGTTTCTGGAGGTATTCCATAACCGCTGTATTTTTTGGATGGCTGCTGGTTGGCATAAGCTTACGCCCAGCCAGCAGAATATGCCGTCGTTCGCCCCTGGCGGGAAGTATTACTAGATTCATACTCTGGCCGCGGTGAACTGACACTTTTTTGATGCATATGTCAGCCAGGAGTTACAGTCGCCAAGAGGAACATGTCATCTTATACGAACGGAAGCGTGTTGACGGCCAAATACCTTGTGTTGTTTTTCTGCCCTCATCCCTAGACGTAATGGTCCAACAATGCCTCGACGAGGCGCACTGGGGACATGTGCCATGCCACAGCTCAGCTTTGGGGATACATAAAGCTAGCTCCTGGGATGATCATCGGCCGGTTGGGAAAGGGTGGGAGTAATGTCCATGTGCGACACCCAACTTCCAACCACAACGCAGCAAACTGAGTAAAACTGGGTTACGTGAGAAGGCCGAGCAAGACAGCTTGGAACCCCTTCGCAGCTGGGATCAGCGGCTGTTAGCGTGGTCTGAAATGGGCAGCTTAGGTACACCAGAGCCCTTCAACCCAGTCACTTACACCACTTACACTGAGCACACAACTCCAGGGAACCTACGGCCTCTCCCTCTCTTCAAGATGAAGCATCTCAAGCACCTCGCTCTCGCCATCCTCGGCGCCCCTTTATCGGCCTGGATACTGTACACCTCCAACGCCACCATCCTCTCCTCAACCGCCAACCTCTTCCAACGAGTTCTCGCTCTCCTATTCTCCCTCCTCACGTTCAAAACCAATGTCTCCCTCATACAAACCCACCTCTTCACCCGTCGAGCGCTCGCCCTCGGGTGCGCCCCGGCCCCAATGATCCCGCACGCGGACCCCATCCTCGGTCTCGACGCCTTCTTCGAGACATTCCGCGCCATCAAGGAGAACCGCCTCGCCCAGCACTTTGCCTCGCTTTTTGTCAAGTACGGAAACACGCACTATTCCCTCGCCCTAGGCAACAAAATGCTTGTAACATGCGACCGGGAGAACATCAAAACCGCGCTCACCACCAAGTTCGACGATTTCCCCATTGGTGGGCCACGCTTGAACATATCTCTTCTTGTCCTCGGCTCGCGAAGCGTGTTCTCTTCCAACGGCGCTACCTGGCACGAAGCCAGATCGATGATCCGCCCATCCTTCGTGCGCGACCAGGTCAGCGACTTTGCGTGCTTCAACAAGCACATATCCAAGTTTCTGGCAGTGGTCCCATCCGACGGCGCCACCTTCGATATGCAGGAGTTGCTGTACAAGCTAACAATGGACTCCTCCACCGACTTCATGCTCGGCTACAGTACCAACTCTCTTGTCCATGCTGAGCCCGAGGCCACTCAGTTCCTGCACGACTTCGAGTGGGTCAACGTGGAGGCCAGCAAGTTGGCCCGCCTGGGTTCCGTCTTGGTATACCTACCGCATCGCAAGTTATCTGCAGCTATAGCACGGCTGCGCGACTATATTCGTTTCTACATTCGCAAAGTCGTCGCCGAGAACGAGAAAAAGGACCTTTCCAAAGCAGAGGACAGGAGCTACGTCTTCCTGGACGAGTTGCTGAAGGCCAACGCACCAGAGGAGTATGTCATTGATCAGGTCCTATCGGTCATTGTAGCAGGACGAGATACCACTGCGGTCTCGATGGCGTCGGTGTTTTGGTGCCTAGCGAGGGATCCTGAGGCGGTGAGGAGACTGAAGGCTGAGATCAAACAAGTAGGGGTTGATGAGCCGAGCTGGGAGACCCTCAGAGGGATGAAATTCCTAAACAACGTTATCAAGGAATGTGAGTATTTACTCTTGGTTGGGTTAAAAAGGGGCACTTGCTGATCAAAATTGCAAAGCTCTCCGGCTGTTCCCACCCATAGCGATAAACGCCCGCGCCGCGAACAAGGAGACAGTGTTGCCTCGCGGAGGCGGCCCGGATGGTACACAGCCAGTACTGCTTCCCAAAGGTACTCCGATTCGCTGGTCGGTGTGGTCTCTGCATCGAAACAAGGAGGTTTATGGGACTGATGCGGATGAGTTCCGACCCGACAGATGGGAGACCTTGCGAGTGGGGTGGGATTATATTCCGTTTTCTGGCGGACCCCGGATCTGCATTGGGCAGCAGTTTGCGCTGAGCCAGATGGCACTCATCCTATATAGATTCTTCAGAGAGTTCCCAATGATTGAGGCGCGAGAAGAAGGCGGGCCGTTCATGAAGGCAGCCGTTACCTTTTCTTTTCTAAATGGCTGCCTAGTTGGGGTAAGAAAGTAGGCACGCATCAGACTGTGATGCGGCCATGGGAGTTGGTAGCCCAAGGATAGATTACCTGTACTTGCCCCCAAGTTATTCCAACTCGATCAAAGACTCTAAGTGCTGGTTCCGGCGGCTAGAAGCCGTTGGGGAACAGTCCCTGCTACCTCCACGATGTGTACCCGGCCTTTCTTTGGGTCGATCTCATTTGATGCGGTGCAACAGAACGGAGATAAGATCCGGATTGTATATTTACGGCTGCTTGCAACCATTCTTGGTGGGAGCTGAAAGCTCTGATTTGAGTCTTCTTCCGTGTCTAGCACACCGTGGAGCCGCGAGCTTAGCGATGGTCTTGGGCCGTCGGGTTTCCTTCTCTCCGCCTTTTGAGGTGACACCATCGGCTGCTATTTGTCGACACACAGGGGAGATGACGGTGAGGAGATCGTGGGATCTTGTGATCTTGTGAGAGGGATGACGGCGTATTTGTGATCCCGTGTGACTTTGCTTGACCCTGTCGATGCGCACCTCATCCACTGCTGGGACGGAGCGGCCAATGGATCAACATGTCAGAGTTGCTTTTGCAGACGATATGTTTCGCCCATCGACAGAGATGCTTGTCGGCTACACCTCGCGAATAGGAAGTGTTGAACGGCGTGAAGCACATCGCTCCGTGTCTCGGGAGGCTGATGAAGTGATGCGCGGGTGTGCTCGTCGATACACATTCGCTCTGTAACGAGATGCGCGGCTGTAGCTGCCCGAGCTTGTTCGAAGCGGAGTTCAACCTGGGAACCCCCGGATTGAATTTCAAACGGTGCTTCTTGACAGCTTGACATTACATCGTGCGGCATGCGCGCACTGCGTTGTCAATCGACGTCGATGACCATCTACAGGACTGATCGAGGGCTGTAGCAAACAAAGAGCCATTTTTGCATTACAAAGAGGAATTGAAGAAAAATATCGACCCCCTCTGTCCAGGATATTAAGGCCTCCCAAGAATGTAATGAGGCATGAGCTATTTCGAACCGAGGCGTCGCGAAAACCAGCAAACTCGTTTCTTCCACTGCCTGTCCACTTAAGCCATAGGAATATTTCAGAGGTGGGCTGAAGAGACGACGAGATGTTTTTGGCCATGTGATATACCGAGTTGCGGCGTCGGACACGGGGGCAGGGTGCGATTGCCGGGGAGAAGTTGCGAAAGCTCAGACGAGACGCTTCATCTGAGGCAGCAAACTTTTTGCCCTCTGCTCTCAGCCGTGATCTGCTGACTGACAGAAGGCCTCCGAAGCCGTGTCGGGTCCAAGACCTCATGGGAAGCCCGAGGAGGGGCGGGGAGAATGTCTGTGATTCCCGGTCATGTTGCACGATCCCAATCCATCTCGCTCCTTCTTCCTCCTGAGAACCAAACACGACTTTGGTAGACCGCCAACTTTTGCCAAATGTGACAGCGCGTCAGTGGACCTAGCATCCCAATCTCTCTGTGTAATTCATCTCGACTTTCTATTCAGATGTCCTCGACGACAATAGTCGTTTGGCATTGTCCTGCAGCTGACTTCGGCCAGAGCACCAACGCCGTCCTCGAGGGCCGCTGTGCTACGACAGATAGCCGAGCCCGGGTCCGAATATCCTCAAGCCATTCCTCTTGATCCTTCCTCGTCAATATCTTGGAGAGTAGGTAGATGCACCCAATACCCTCCTGCCACTCCGATTAAAGGGCCGACAGTCACAGGCCCTCAACCGAAGCTACCCAGCCAAGGAGCGTCGAAGGTGTATTCTCATCTTGACGCTCACCCCAAGTCAAAACTAGGCCCTCTTTCCTTCCTCCGCAAGTAGCAACTCCCTCGCCACCCTCTGCCGCCCTCAGATTCTAACACTCGAGCAGTCGCGCGCAAGCATTCACAGGTCAGCGCCGCCAACATGGCAGGATACGCTAACGGCGGCGACGCCGACTGGAACAAGACTTCCACCAACACCGGCGCCCGTCTCGGCAACGGCGATGGCGAGTACACCCTCAATGGCCCCGAAATTGCAGTCATTGTAGTCACCATCTCCCTGTTCGTCATCGCCATGTTTCTCCTCTTCTACTGCCGCAGCCTCCAAATGCGCCGCAAGCTCGACATCAAGAACCAACTGCGTGAACGAAAGGCCGCCCAGACGGCAGCCGCCACCGAAGGAGAAGCCATCGAGCTCAAGGAAGGGAGCCACTCGGTCACCAACGAGACACCTGCAGATTCCAAGCCCGCGGGCAGCGAGTGCGGCTTTTTCGCGGCGGATGCGATGAGCGATCGTGCTAATCGCATTGATCTCGAATCTGGACAAATCGAGAAGCGGCCGCTGTGGTACTACGTCCACTGGAAGGATCCTTGCAATAACCCCAAACCGACGGTCAGGCCTCGGCCTGAACCTGAAGGTTAGTTTCATCCTGTTTGAGTCGAATATCGTCGGCTCCGAACCTCACCCACGCGGCTCCGCTAACGCCCCGACAGACAATCAGTTCACTTCGAATCCGTACTAGGGAAACGTATCCTTGAGTTGGCAACAAGATCGTTAATTGAGAATTTCCGTACGGCTTCTATGGTGCCAGTATGTTGGCCGAGGCCACAACGAAACTCTCATGACTCGGGTGTTGGGGGCATGGTGCAGAATTTCCAAGTTGGTAGGCGATCAGCGGCTTGTTAACTATAAGCTGTGAGCTGTCTTTGCAGCAGTCATCTGTTTTATGGAAGTAATCCGAGGATCAGACTGGCTGGTAAAGTTCTCAGTAAACTAGTTAATCAAATCAAGGGATGAAAGGCTGCTTCATGCCACATTACTCCGGTCCATCTTGCAGTGCATGGTGAAAAGAGACATTCTCTGAGAGAATGTTCAGGTGGTTATATTCGACTTGCGTCGTTGTTTGTCTAATATCCCGTCCTGGTTCCGGGACGTGTCATGAGTAGACCATAGTTCGCGCTGAAAACCTGTTTCGCTATTGTACACCCAAAAGAATTCGTATCCTCGTGAAATGGCCGTTAGACCAACCGCCTTGACGCCTGAAATGCGCAGAAAGACGCCGCCTCTTAGTTCTCGCTAGGTCTGCTGACGAAGCGACTCCTGATCGCTCCGAGAGTGCTCATGCGGCTGCCGATAGTCCCATCTTGCATCCTGCTAGCGAGGGCCTCTTCGAGAGCCGATTGAGTGACCGAGGCATCTGTAACAACGTTGTAAGCCAACAATATGGACAGGACAGCCGTAGCAAACCACCTACCATCGAGATCACTGAAACTACTACCCATGCTGGGCGTACCGTCGCTTCCCTCCCGCGAGACGCCCTTGCCCTTGCCAACAGGGCTTCGACCAGCCAGCTCAGCAGTACGTCGAGGTGAGAGCGGGCCAGGGGCGGCGCGGTCGCCACGGGTTGGATGGCGGGGCACCATGGCGGCCGAACTGGTGGATGAATCCGACGTTTGAGACTGATGAATCTGATCTTTGCCCTTGGCCTCACGCAGCGGGCGGCGGCCGAAATCGCGAACATCACCACGCAGGGTGGCGCCCATGTCGTGGCCACTGCTACCTAACGTGATGGTGGACTCTTGCTGGGGCTGGAATGGCAGAAACGCGGGCTCAGCTTCGTCTTCGTCATCGTCGGCACCGTCAGCCGGGTGGAATCGGGGCGGGCGACGGATGATGCGGCTCTGGACGGGACTCTCGTCGGATGAGTCGCTGGACGATGTCGACGCTACCGGACTAGAGAGCTGCGTCTCGTTGCCCTCCCGTACAGGGCCCGCAGCAGGCTGTGCAGTTGAGATTCCGAGAACGGGTCCTCTGCGGCGCAGACCGTCGCTGGTGCGGGCTGCTACTTTGGCCGCAATTTGGCCCTGGGTCGGGATAGCGGTGCCAGCCGAGGAGTTCCGCGAGACCTGGGGCCGCAGGGGAAGCGAAATCTTTCCGGAGGGTCCGAGAGCAGGCGCCAACTCGGCTTGGGGCAGGGGAGTGTCCTTGCGAACGGAGAGTGCGGAGGGGGCGCGGCCGGCAGCGGAGCCGGTGCGTCGGATCGCTTCCGGAAGAAACGGAGTTGCCGGCTCGGCGCCAGGCACCGGCGACGGAGCGTTCGAGTTGGAGCCGTGGGCGGTAGCGGCTCTACGCATCTGCGCCTTAAGCTGCGACGTGTGACGCTCCGTCAGGTAGGTAGCCATCTGTAGCAGGAACTCAACTGTGACCTCGAATTGCGCGGCACTTGAAGCACAGTGTTAGAATTACTGTGTCGCAGGCTTGGGACTCGACTTACAGGTCAGGCCCTGTTCGATATTGTCAGTTGCGATTCTTCTAAAGTGGCAGAGACAACACACTCACAGTTGATATTAGCCTTTGGCTCTGAGATAATGCCCCAGAGGCGCTCAGATTTGATCTCGTCCCATTTCACCTGGAGAGGACGTCGTCAGAATTTCCATGGGGTGCCTGCCTTGTGCCGATGTATGCGGCAGGACAGTGCGAAAACTTACAGGCGGCGGATCAACAAAATCGCCGCGGTTGAAGGGGAGTCGGACGTAGACGACATATTGAATTTCCTCCTCCTTCGTTTCGTGCTTTTCCTTCTCCTTTTCCTTGGAAGCCATGTTGGAGCGCCTCTGAAGGCGTTGGACCTCGTGGAGGAACTGGTGCGGTGTTGCTGGAAGAGGCGCTTCCTCTGGTGCTTGAGGCTTGGTCGGCTCCATGTTATCGGTGAGAGCAAGGGTAGGATAACGCTGGTGCAATGGAAATATCGTTTTATCAAGGCGCTAAAGCGAAAATGGATTAGCGTATACTGCTAGGCTTGAATTTATCGAGGCGCGAGAGATGCTATGCACCAAGCCGAGGGCGGGCTACACCCAATCTGGTTAGGTCTTGCCAGGATCCACCACACGACGCTGGCCTGTGCCTGTTGCTGTGGTAGACGATTTGCTGGAGCCGCGCCTGGGGAACTTCTCCAAAATTCGCGTCACCTTCTGCCGTTCACAGGCTTTCACCCTGCTCTTCGGGCGGATTCTCTCACTCTTGCCTGGCGCATTCCAACGCATCCCTGCCATTGGTCCTCCTCAAAATTACCTGCTGTTGACAAAGAAAAGCTCGAAGAATGGCGCCTTTAATACTGCACAACGTTCCCGACGACGAACTATACGTTGGTGACGACGGCATCCGAAGACCTTACGCAGTGATGTTCCCACAGTATGTTTTCCGCTTTATGCAAGCCCTCTTCTTTTACAGGGCTCGCTGACATGATGAACCTCAGGCAAGATGGCGCCGGTTCTGGCAGGTCGAGAAGGGCTGCGCATGAGTCGGGTTCGTTTGGAAAGTCAACAAGGCGATCAAGATCAAAAACCGGCACACCAGCAAGGCGAGAGGACCCCACGATCGCAGCAGCAGACAAGGTGTTTTCAAGCTGGGCAGCACAACAGACCCAGAGTACCACCCCTTCTGGCGCTGGTGGCGCATCGAAGCGCAATTCCGGCCTCATCTCCTCGGCCTCAGCGCCATCCCTCGGCCAAGGGCTAGATGACGGTGCTGCTCCGGCCACCGCGCAAACCCGCTTCGTCGCACCGCAGGAGCCCACCGAGGTCATATTGCGAGGGTACCGCTCCCAACAGCAGCAATACGCCGCCATCAACCACTACGAGCAGCTTGCAGGCAGGATATGCGAAGACTACCCCCGCGAGCCTCCAGCCGAGCTGCGCCGGTACAAGTCAGAGCTGCGGGATCCAGCGTTCACAAAACGACGTGCGCTTACCACCGAGGAGCGCACAAAAGTCAACCGTTCGGACAGCGGAGAACATTGGGTCAAGGTAACCTTCGAGTCCTCCGAAGCAGCCGACGCCGCCATCTACGCATCACCACAGCAGATCCTCGGCCACCTCATCTACGCAGAGCCATACCACGGCATACCCCCAGCGCGCGATGAGGCCATCATCGACACCTCCTCCTTGATACACGACGAGGAAGTCCGCGCCCCTCGCCGTGGTGTTGACGTTCTCGGTTTTACTAAAGCCATGATGAACCCCGACAACTTCGATTTCTCCCCGCCGCGGTCGCAGCTGTCGTCCCGAACAGCCGACACCACCACCGTCGCCTCGACACTAGACACTAGCACCGTCTCCTCGGGAACGGTCACCGGGAACGCAACCTCAACAGGCATCGACGGGGGGATCGCCCTGCAAAACCGCAAGCAAAAACAAGCCGAAGAGGATCTCTTCTGCCAGCGTATCCCCACGGCACGCAAGGCTAAGCTCCTGCCTGCCGAGCAGGCCCTGCTCCCCGCACCGTCTGTAACACAACGCATTATAACCAACATCCCTATGCTCAAGTGGTTCAGCGGCTCCATGATTGGCAACGAGGTGCCGAGGACCGACATGGGCGACTTTGATTGGGATCGTGCAAGCCTTTACTGGAAGATTATTTGGTGGTTGGATAACGTCTTTGGGCTGTTCGGGAAGGAGATTGTATCGGCGGACAGAGACGAGTGAGAACGTCTCTGCCCGGCGAGCAAGAGAGTAGACGAATGTGGTACCTTGGGATACCAGAAACAAAACTGTAGCTATACATATGAATGTTAATAGGCCCTTATTGACGGTCTGCGCATGGTCGGGCGTTTGTATTGATTCAGATACGGGGCGCAATGCAATTCAGGCATCTCTGCCTCACATCAGGACACTTCTGGCCTCATCACAACTGAACATGATACATTATATTGACGAAGCATGAATCTAACACTGCTGCCTGCCTCCCCCAGTGAAGCAAGGACCCAAAACATCTGTACAGGAAATATCCACAGAGAAACAAAAGCCAGGCCTCGAATCTACCAAGGCAGCCTCCTAGAGGAATAAAGCAGTTGATGCAGCCATTCCGATGCAACGATAACCAAACAACCCCCAGGTGATAACAAAACAACACCCTTCGGTCATACAATGCTAGGCAAAACATGCCGTGGGAACCAGTAAACAAGGACCCGGTCTCATTATGGCCTCTCCGCCAGACTCCAACTCCCGTCATCCCTCTGCCTCGCGTCTTCTAGGTCGTTTAGGCTCGCGCCCACCCTGCGATCTTCATCCTCCTCTTCGTCTTTCTTCAGGCCTTCGTTTCGCCAGGGGTGTGCTTCCTCATCATCCGTCTCTTCCTCGATACGACACCTCACCATCTCTTCTTCGTCTTGTTCGGACATTCTTGGCTCTTGTGGAATGGTATTCTTCTCTTCGGGTGGGGTATCCGCCGCACTGCTTTGCGCCGTGTCATCGCTGTCCATGCCACCCAGGAGGGCTTCTGGATTCAGCCGCAGAGGTTGTGGTTGTGGTGAAAACGGCCTCACGCCCCTGGATCGGTTGAACTCGGAGAAGACACTGTCGGCGTCGCGATCCCGTTCCGCCCTTTCTCTATCCCGTGTGACAAGGGACGCTGGATCAGAAACCGCCCCTGCAAGGCTTTGATACCGTTCGGTATCAACCAGCAGGCTATCCGCGCGGTTGTGCGACCCATCCGACGCAGCATCGGCCAAGATACTCTTCGGCGGCAAGATGCTGAACAACTTACTCCCCTCACCTCCGCCGACACCACTCACCGCCTGCCCTCTTCCATCCGCGCTCGTCACCCCCCTGCCCCCTACACTAATCGGCTCTTCGCTTGCAAACAAATCCACACCTTTTTCCAACACATCCTCCAAGCCTCCCCCTGTCCACCCCTTTCTCGCCAAGCTCTCAAAGATATCCACCTCCGCCCTCACCAAACTACAGCTCGCCTCCACAATCCTCACACTCGTCTCCTGGCTCTCCCTCAACAGCGTCCGCGCATGTTCCCCATGCAGCGTCGTCAACCCATCCAACTTTGTCGTCAGTTCCACCAAGTGGCTCCGAAACTTCGCCACGTCCCTCCTCCTCTGCCGATGCAACTTCATCCCCTCCTTCTCCAGCCTGCGTATCTCCTTGCTCTGTGCCGCTACCGCGCGCGCATACCCCTCCTCTTCATCATCCACCGCCCCCCGCCATTTATCCAACTCGTGCAGAAGCGGGACCTCGAAGCTGCGGTATACCGTCTCGGAAAGGATATGCTGGTGGTTCGCGACGAGATGTTGGAGTCCTGCGACAGTGAGCAGCGCGTCGGCGGTGCAAGTGCTCGCTTTGACGTTGGCGTGGAAGCTGCTGCTGAGGGAGAAGGGGATGCTGCCGCCGCCGCCGCCGGAGGGGTGTGTGGGACTTTGGGATTGTAAGGCGTCGGCGCGTGCTTCTTTGAGGCGGGCGCAGGCTTCGAGCGCGGAGCCGAAGGCAGAGGCGGCGGTGGAAAGGGCGGCGAGGGCGAGGCGGTAGGATTTTGCGGAGGTGAGGAGGTCGGCGTAGGCGGTTTGGGAGTGTTCGAGGTCGGCTTTGGTGAGGACGGCGTGGGCCGGCTGCGGGGGTGGGGGGAGCGGGAGGTTGTATTGGGAGAGGGGGTTTGCGGCGGTCGAAGCGTAGGAATAGGTAGGGCTCCCGGGGACGGGAGGGAGTTGGGAGAGTGTTGGCGATGGTGGTAGCGAAGGGTCGTGGGGCGCCATGGTGGGCGGTTGTGATGGGATGGTGAGTTTTGTTTACTCGGCGCCGTGTTGGGCGGAAACCTCGGTGATGGCGGCGGGAAGTGCCGCAGCGCAGTGACGTCGTTTTGCTGATAAAATTTGAGGGAAAAAATGAGGTCCCTTCAGAGAGGATTCGGGCTCAGGGATGCGTAATCGGGAATGGCATCGCTCGGCCGTTGGACATGGAAAAGACTGACGTGTTGCCTGGCCCGCTGTCGGCTTGCAGAGGGTGATGGTCCAAGGCAACAGGAGGTCCGCCTTTGAGATTGAAGTGGCTTCCAGGTTGTGCCTTTTCGGAGTGGACTCTTCTGAAGCGGCTTGTGACGCGACCTGGGTCACAAGCCAGGGTCCCGATAAGATGGACAGGGGTATGATGGACCGTGCGTCTCACCTTGGAGAATGTCTCGACCTTCAGTGAGCAAGACAAGTGAGTGTGAAACATTGGAAAAATGTACAATGTAGCTGAAATAGTTACAGCTGATCATTCTATGTTATCTAGATAGATCAATTATAAGCATTTTCCCATGCCCAGGCTGCCACGTCAAGCCACGGCGTTTGTCATCCAGGCCTCGAATTTTCAACCCTGACCCAAGGGTAAGGTACCACATCATTCCACAGAATTAGCCTCCAAATAGCCTTGCGCAAAGCCATCGAGCGCTCCTTGCATGGTAGGTAATGCAACCGTCAGCTTCATCAGGCAAGATCTCTGCGTTGTCGACACATGCCAGATTGCGGCTTCGCGCAAGCCCGCTGACACGCTTTCGGGGCGGGCACCGTCTCCGAGCAAAAGACAATTCTGAGTAATAATACGGTTCCGAGGGGCAGAGAAACCCCAAGAAACGCGCTTTCCTAACTCCTGACATCTATCCACAAACACTGGCTCCAAAATGCGATCATAGCTCCGGCTTTCCCTCTGCCTTGCCCCCCTTCGGTGGCAGCGCGTTTTTCAGGAACTCCTCGACATCATCAAGCTCCTCAGGTGTAGCCGAGTGACCCAGGTCTTCGTAGACCTTGAAAGTAACATTGTAACCCTGCACGTTGAGCATGCTCTGCGACAGCTGGCCAAGCTGAGTGTGTACGACCTCGTCCGAGTCGCCGTGCCCCATGAAGATGGGAGTGTTCTTGTTGACCTCGGGCTTCGGAACGAGCGATGCAAACTGCTGGCTCAGAAGTAGGTAGGCTGAGAGCGCAACGATGCCCGCCAGCTTGACCTTGGCCGTTAAACCGGCAAAAATGCTCACGGCGCCGCCCTGGGAGAAACCACCAAGGACGATTCGATCAGCCGGGATGCCGGAGTCAATTTCTTGCTGGATGAGCTCGTGGACATGCTTCTGTGTGCGCAAGATGCCCTCTTGATCCTCATGCTTGCGCAAAGAGTCCGGGTCACCACCCATCTCGACCTATACGGCATGAGTTGTCATTTCTCCATGCGTAGTAATGGAGGAAAGCTTACGATGTCATACCAGCCCGGCATCCTCATGCCGCGGTTGACGGTGATGGGAATCCTTGGCGCGTGCGGCAGGATGAACTTGACTTCATCCAAGCGTTGGCGGCGCCTCCAGTTCTCCACGGCAAACTCCCAGCCATGGCCAGTGTCTCCCAGTCCATGCAGGAAGATGACGGTTGCGGTATGAGCGGCCGTTGCCGGGAAAACCAGAGGTGCTCGGTAGATGATGGACATGATGAAGAGTGTTTGTGAGAGGGTGGTGTGGTCTCGAGTTGCTGCAACACGGCGCTCCTGAGGAGACTATGAGCTGTCGACGGATGAATATCAACCAGCTTTAAAGGATGTTGAGCAGCTCTAAGACGTCGGGCGCGTCGTGCTATTTTCGTCCGATTGATGTCGTTGGTGAAGTGAGAAGGCTGAGGTGCATGAATAACCTGCATGCAACTCGGCAAGCGGCTCGCTGCGCTATTGCCGGGGTGCCCCGCCACGATACCTACAAACGGATCGCACCCAAACCATCAGCGATGCTCCATGGACCCCATTACCTTTACTTAGATACCAAAATACTATTAGTAACATCCCGTGAGGTAGCATACAGTCATATACCTACTTCTCTTTCACCAGCAGCTTTGCCTGAACTGACTTCAGTGTCAGGGCGGGATGCATTGGAAATTCATGGAGTTTGACCCCGCTGACCAGGATGAGAACGGGAAGTGAGCACGAATCAGCACTCAAATACGAGTTACTGGTACAATCTCTAATCGAAGCTTTGGAATCAAGAAACTCAACACAACATTATCCGACCTAAAATCCCCACGATGTTACTCATCGGGCCTACTACGCACCTCATCCGCTCTCAGTGTCGGTTGGCAGAGTGCCTCTGACCGCGAAATGCCGTCATCGGGACATCGGTTGATTGGCCAACGGCCCCTGTCCACCCGCTTCAGGGGCTCCGTCCCCATTATTCAGACCTGACCAAACCCCTCCTCAGCGGAGACGTCGCCGCTCGGCCCCCGGACGGACGAAGAACGGGCGAACGGCGCAGACATAAGTAGAACTTGTAGACTTACAAAACACCATAATCATATATAAGCCCTTCAGTGTTGCATACCGTTTATAATCTGAGCTGATGTGGAGACACCTCTTTCTCACTCTGCCGATTGCAGTTCTCATTGTGGCTTTCCTCCCACCATCTGCATTGCGCACCTTTCGGGACTCGTTTCCCCTTTTTCTGAAGCGACATCTCACCATCACCAACCAAACAAGCCCATCAAACACCATGGCCAAAACACCAGTTTATTTCTTCAGCCATGGCGGCGTAAGCTCCCTCACTTCCATCTTTCCACAATCTCACTAAAAACCTCGCAGCCAGACGTCCAATACCGCACCGAACACCCGTATGAACACTTCACCTCACCCAGCCCATCCCCCTCTCATACTAACAACCCTAGCGTTTATCCTATCCTCCAGTCCATCGGCCGCGAAATCACTCAAAAAGTTCGCCCAAAAGCCGTAGTAGTCTTTTCGGCCCATTGGCAATCGACCCCCTCGGAAATTCACCTCAACAACGCCGTCACCAACCCGCTCATCTACGACTTTTACGGATTCCCGCCAGAATTTTACAAAGCCACCGTAAGTATCTCTTCTTCAGACCTCGAATGACGCAGGCGATAACACCCCGCAGTTCCCGTCCACCGCGTCACCTGAAATCGCCTCCAAGATAATCGACCTCTTGACCAAAGCCGGTATCCCCGCAAAGGGGCTCGCTCGCGGCCTTGACCATGGCGTTTTTTCTGGGTTTAACGTAGCTTTCCACCAGGAGACCAATCCGTATGTCTCTTCACCCCCTTTCCCCGTTTCCAAACTAACACGCCCAGCCTCACCGTCCCCCTAATCCAAGTCTCCCTCTTCGACTCCGAAAACCCCACGGCACATTACGCCCTGGGTCGTGCAGTCTCCTCGCTCCGCTTCGAGAACATCGTCATCATCTGCACTGGCATGAGCGTTCACAATCTCCGTGATCTGCACCGTTCTTTTGGAAGCTCCAAGCCGTTACCGTACGCTGTTTCTTTTGACAATGCGCTCAAAGCAGCTGTTGAGGCGGATCCGAAGGAGAGAGAGGACAAGATGAAGCGGGTTTGCGAGAGGCCGGATGCGAGGGATGCGCATCCATGGATGGATCATCTGATGCCGTTGTACATTGCTGCAGGAGCAGCGGGCGATGACGTGGGCAAGCAGACGTGGACGATGCAGGAGGGCAGCTTCGCTTGGGCGCAGTATCGGTTTGGGGATGTTCCCGAGTAGGTGACTGAAGAACAACATAAACGATCAAAGACGGGGAATGTATCAACATCAATTCACTTTACCTAGAATACACCTAGCATCCAGCCACATTGTCATCATAATGAGACACTGAAGCGTTCCCTACATCACACATATCCTTATCGCGTCTTTTGGTAACAAAAACACTGCACCACATATTCCCAATCTCTCGACCCTATATCCCATTATTTTTCTCCTTAGTTTCGCTGGGAGTCCTCATCCTCTCCAGGCAGGTCGCCCCGCTCACGAAGATTGCCGAGGGGTGTCACCGACTTTTCGTTCAAAAATTCCGAGACATCCTCCAAGAACAAACTGGCCAAGATCGAGATTGCTCCAAAGGCAATGCTAGCGTAGAAGACCCACGGGTATGCGTTGGCATAGGCGAGCTGCCCTGCCTCCACGATCGACTGATACGCGGCGTCGTCTTTCGTCCTCATGCTGGGCAGGAACCTGATCTCAGCAATTAGGGATTCTGCCGTCATTCCGATAACAGCCCCAATCTCATCCTTGTTCGTGATCCCGATCTTGATGCATGCGGGAATCAAGAGCGCCGGGAGTTCCGCCTTGAGCTTGTTCACAAAGATGTTGAAGTAGACGGCGTATCCGACCGCTCCGCCCACAATTCGAATGGCGATGGTCAAAGAAGTTATGGTTGCGATGAGCTCGGGCGGGCAGATATACGTCGTAACGGTAGAGGCGGGAACCACGATGCCGCCCACTCCCAACCCGGCCACGAAGAGGATGCCGTACACTGTGTGGATATTGTCGACCCGAGCGGCAGCGAGGCCACCGCAACCCGCCGTCATTACGATCGAAGACCCGAGCAGAAGCCATCTGATGTTGCCGCGAAGAAGAGAGAGGAGAACGAGGGAGATGAGGCATCCAGCCAGCGTACCGCAAGCAAAGGGAAGACCGCGAATACCAACACCGACGGGCCTGACTGAATGTCAGAGAGGTGACTTGGGAGCAGGGCATGAAGATGGGCACTTACTCGTGTCCGTAGACATTGTAGGCCTCGCTCGGCCAAATCATTAGGACCGAGAAGAAGTTGGCGCCGGATATGAATGTGATAATCATGGTTAGAAGCAGGGTCCTGGGTGCCTGGCCGAGTGATCTAGGGATCATAGGGTGTGTGGCAAATCGCAGCTCCCAGACCTGGAAGATCATGATGAGGGCGATGCCAATAACGAGGGGCGCCAACACAATGGCGTCCGTCCAGGGATGCTGCGCAATGTCAGTCTGTAGCTTCCCATCTCATGACTTGACCACTCACTCTGTAGCCGCCGCCGAGGATTCCGATCTCAAGCAATGCCAGGCCAGAGATAGACAGAAAACCGCCAAAGAGGTCCATCTTCTTCACGAGTGCCATCCTTTCAGACACAGTGCTGTGTCGGCGCGCGGTCTCCGGCAAGCGAGGCGAGTAAAACATAAACGTCATGGCGAACGCGATCAATGCCGACCCAGATGTCAAGACAGCGATGAATCTCCACGTAGACCGAGAGGCGATAAGTTGGGCGTACATGACCGAGGGGATATAGGGCGCAACCGTGAGGGTCACAGCAGCCAGGTAGTACCCTCTCTGGGAAATAGGGACGAGCTCCGACGTGCCAGCGATGACAGTGAGCTCGTTGATGCCCGTGCCAACTCCAGTCATGGCCATGCCTCCTAGTCCCGGTCAACATCACTTCGCGGATCTAGACGGGAGGGCTCCTACCAATGAAGGTATCCATGTTGTGGGCAAAGCCACAGATAACCTGGCCGACCATGATGCAAAGACTTCCAGCGAGAGCAATATATCGACGACCGATGAGATCCGAAATGGCGCCCACGAACGGCGAGATGGCAGCCGTAGCAAGAAGGTGAGCCGCAACAAACCACACCCAGTAGTCAACGCCGCCGATATCATTGTAAATGTATGCCGGAGCACCAGCTGCGGCGAAAAACAGTTAATATCCCGACACGTTTCATGAGCAAGAAAGAAGAAGAAAAAGCATACCAAACAAGAACAACGGAGCCTGGGCACTTGTCCACACACAAGCAAGCGCCGTCAGAGACAGCACGAGCTTCCAACCCGTCTCCATGCCCGGCTCGGCGCGAGAAGCCGCCGCCCTCTCCGCATCGACATCACCAGCCATGTCGCCGCCGCTTCTCTCGTGCGTGCGCTCCACCACGTGCAGCGCAACGCTATCCGTGTGAAGAGCACCAGAATGCGCGACAGCCCCGTTGCGACCGAAAGTCGGGTGTTCAACGAGGTGGTCGGGGATTCCGCTGTCCTTATCGAGGGCGGCCATGCCTGCGCGTTGACCAAGTCTTGTACCCAACTGCTAAATTAAATATTCTCTCCGGAAGACCGTGTGGGGGAGGGATGCTGTGGATGGGAAATACCTGGCCTGGGAAATCTCCGATATGATGTGTTGGAAATTTCGTGGTAGCTGGAGTGTCTTAGACCGGCAGAAGGGCGAGGAGAGAAGACCGAAGCGGGAGAAAGTGTGTTTGTTCCCTTTGAACCACTTTGGGATTCTTACGGCGAGGGACGACGTGATACATATAGGCAACAACAACACAGCTAGAGGGAAGAGAAAGGAAGATCTACAGATCAGACCACCGCTGCTTCCTCTGGATGCCAAAAGGCCATCGACCGACAGTGGAGTAATCGACGCAGATGAAGGCGTCTAGCTCCAAGACCGAAACAAAACAAACCAGTCTGAATCCTTCGTCCCCAAGTCGAAGCACCCACGCACACGCGTAGACATGGGATGCACGGGGGAAGGGACCAGGACCAAGCTACCGCTGGTCTCAACAGCCCATGTGGGAGTAGGGATGCCCAGCCCACGGCCTGCGGACGACCAACCATCTTTGCATCCACTCCTCGTCGCACAAAAGATGCAATTCCTGCCTGTGTTCGTCTGGTGAGACAGTCCGGGAGCTGCCAGCAAAAAGATGGAGACATCCATCGACCCCCTTCACCGCAATCATACCACCGGCACTCACTTGGTTGATTGCGCGCGCGCGCACGCCCACGCCAGCAACGGGCGCTTGCAAGGCAGCCGGGCGCCGTTTCCACCGGCGGTGCAGACATGAAACGACTTGCCCTGTCCCCTCTCTCTGTGGCCCAGGTACGCAAAGGGACGCTATCCAAGCTGCCTTTGCACAATACCTGTCAGCACCGTCCCCATACCTCTCATCCCATTTCCCACGTGTCGCCCGACATCGTTCCTGAATACCCCAGAAGCCATCTCACCCAGGGCAAAAGAAACACAAATCTGAGTTGACATCCGAGCCGTCTCTCTCCTTCTTCCCCCAACACTCAACCAGACACGCTGACCAAGCCAGCCCGTCACACAACCACCACTCTTGCATAAGGACTCCATATCTTGGGTGTAACGGTGTACAATCAACATCAATAAAAAAAGAGCGCTGCTTGCCCCCGTATCCCGGTGCGAGCAACAACCTAGGACAAGGAAATGACAAGTCCAAAGCCCGACGTCGTGATTCCTCGCGGTGAGCCGGTCGTGACACAACCGGCTAGCGGGCTGGCTGGCGGTGTTGTGGTACGCCCGAAAAGGGGGGGACGCTGATTGCTTGGATTAAAGTTTAGACGCCAAAACTCAAAGTCCACCGACGTTTTGGAGTGGGAACTCCTTGCATTCCATAGGTGTGGGAATAGTCCGGGGGAGATTTTTGAACCAGGTCCGTCTTTGTTTCAGATCCTACCAACGGGGTTTGCACCCTTTTGCCCATCGACCAGGCGTTGGGCAAGTTGAGCTTTCTTTTGTCATGTAACATTGAGTATCGGATGATCCAACATCCGAAAGGCCACGGATCGGGGGAAAACCACCGAGCCCCCGATATCCATCCAAACCTGACATCGACCCTCACCAACCACACCGCCCCTCGGCTCCCAACCCCATCCACAAGATCTCCCATCCCCCAAGCACAGTCCCACACCCAACAACGATCACAGTACACACTGTCCAACCCACCTAATCTCACCTCCGGTCCCGAGCTTCCCAGACACACCCCATTCCCTCCCGACCGTGTCGCCATACCCGTCAAAAACTGGAGTACCACTCACATCATGAACTGCTTGCGCGGGAGACTAGCACTGACAGTAGCAGTAGCAGCTGCGATGACATGTGAACGACTAGCTCATGTGCCATATTCAAGACTGGGATAGTGACATTCTAGACTTGTTCCAGATGCGGATGAGAGACTAAAAGCTTAAATCCGGCGTTGGCCCCCTTGGGTGGAGGCCCCTCGGGTGGAGGGGGACAAGCATCGGAAATGGGTGAGGGAGTGATTTGTAAGTAGTGATGACACTATATTGCATCGTGAGATTGCCCTTGATCTTGTGCATGTGGGCCTTGAGGAAGATTATGCGCGAGGTGGCAAGTTTTCCCATATTCATGGGACGAAGACCTTCGTGAAGCAGATGCCTTCTAGGAGAAGCTGGACGACTTACCTGTGGATAGCAGTACCAACATTGATGTGTACGGAATCCTCGATGGCTTCACAAAAGGCCGTCGACGAAACGTCATGACATCACACCCCCGAGTAATGGCCAATCTTGTGTAATGATACGCATCCTACCATAACCTCTATGAAGTACATGTAGGCTTTTAACCTCCGCCCCTTTCCCTGGCTGCCTGTTATGGAAAATCCCAGTAGAGCTTCCCGCTCGATCGAAATCCAACATCGTTGCCTGAATAGACCCCAAACTCCCATCCCCAACTCCAAAACATCCCCTTTCTAAACCCCAAACCGTATTCGCTCTCCGTAGTCACATAGACTTGCACGCTTTCCACTTTGCCTCCTCGTACTACAAGGGTGGCTCCGTGGCGTCTGCGGCCTCGAAAGGTTCTGCGGGGGCGCCACTAGGGTCAGCAGCAGCTGGCAAAGGAGGCGTTGGTGTCTTCGGCCCTGTTACGCTGTTTGCTGCGCTGCTGAGCTTTTCCTGCCGATCAAGCTCCATTTCGAGGGGGCCGAGCAAGTTAATATCAGCCTCGTCCGCCGTGACAGTTGGTAGGAGATTTGGCGACTTGGGGGGCTCGAGGACGGTGGGCTGGCTCTCGACGGGTTCCATTTTTGGTGGCGTAGGAGCTACTGCTTGGGGCTCTGGCTGCGGTTCGGAGATCTCCAAGGTCGGAACCGGGGTTTCAACTTTCTGCGCTGGTGATTCCTCCTCGTTGGCTGCTTCAGGTCCTTCAATCATTGTGGGCAACTCCTCAATACGGCCCAAGTCTCCAACCTCACCCGAGCGGCTGTCCGGAACAGATGGCCCTGCAAAATCCATCGTTGTGGAGGTGAACTCTTCCGTGACTGTACCAGTGGCGGACGTGGTCATCTCGGTAACAAAAGTCTCACTAGCAACAGCCTCTGACCCGCTGACATCCATCGACATACTCGTCTCCATATAGCCGGAAGTTGCAAACGAGCCTGTCGCAGAGGGCATCCGCGGCGAGATCATTGGTGAGGCATCTGTTGGCGACTGAATAATGACGTTTTTTAGCGGGCTACCCTCGACCCTCGGCGATGCAAGGCGTGCTGGGGGCTGCAATGGCCCGAGGCTACCCAGAGCCGCTGGAGGAGTAAAACGAGGTTTGGCGATCGTGATGTCCTCTTCCTCGGATAGCGGAACGCGAGGAGTATCCTCTGGCTCCTCAATCGAAGTAGGTCGGATGACCTCAGACGACTCCGAGTCGCCCATTTCCTGATCCTGGTCCTGGTCTTGGGCGTTGCTCCCGACCTCCGGAGTTTGACCACTCTCGTCGTCACCGCCCTCATCGCCGTCTTCATCTCCTTCGTCTCCGTCGTCGCCGTCTTCTTCGTCAGAAGGAATAACGGATACGTCTGCCATCTCGGCATCCTGATTTTTGCTGCTGTCAACCTCCTCAATCTTGATACCCTGTTCTCTACGTCAGCACAAATTCCAACCCTCTCGACGCGCTGTGCACTCACATCAGGGCCGACAGCCCCGGGCTTGACATCCCCCGAAGCCGCTCCACTCTCGCCGGTTGCTTCAGGTCGCGGCAACGGCACCGAAATAGGGAGCTTCCCCTTCTTCCGTCCCCGACCGGGACCCTTTGCCTTCCGCTTAGGCGGCACAGGTTTTTTCCTGGGCGTCGTTGACTGCTGCGCAGCCATATCCAGCCCCGAGGCGGCCGGCGCGGGAATGACGTTATCCGATAGGATATCCCCATCAACTGTCTGCCCCTCCGCCACTATCACCATCTGCTGATACGTATTACCGGCGGCATCAGTTTTGCGAACAGTCACCCTGCGCGCCGTCGGGCCCACAATTTGCGGCGCAGGTGCCCTGGAAGCCAACACGACAGTATTCCTATGACGCTTCGCCAAATGCGTGATATCCTCCTGGTTCCGCGACGACTGCTTCCACACCTTGACCGTGTACCCGCCCGCAGCAGGATCCAGCTCCTTCTTCTCGCC
Organism: Podospora aff. communis PSN243; assembly: GCA_033296975.1. Taxonomy (NCBI): domain Eukaryota; kingdom Fungi; phylum Ascomycota; class Sordariomycetes; order Sordariales; family Podosporaceae; genus Podospora; species Podospora aff. communis PSN243. The sequence continues at coordinate 493,562 of MU865922.1, forward strand.
CTTGGCGTCGGCCGCATCGGCGTCGGCATCATCGTCCTCGACCGGGGCGGGGCGCTTGTAGAGGCGGCCGGATCTCGCGGCGCGGAGGAGTTCTTGGGTGTGAGGCTGGAGCAATGTGTACTCTTTCGGCATGCCGTACGGGAGTTCAAGGGCCCAGCGGTCGTTCTGCTGAGTCGTGTCGGGGGGCGCGACCGGCGCAACGTTCACCCTCTCTTGGCGCCATTGTCGAACGGGGAGGCCTAACACGAAGTGGCGTTAGAAAACGGACAACTGTAGGAGCGCGACAAGTTTTGCGCAAAGATGGGGGATGCAAACCCTCGAAATCATCGTGCTCGGGGTAGCCACCGCGAGCGCCGCGGCGGGTCTGTGTCGCCGTCCGGAACTGCTTGGACATTGTGGGAGGATGTCGGTCCTAGCTTTTGGTGCTGGAATTGGTCCACTTGGGTCAGGAGGCGGAGGAGAGATGCTCAGGATCCTGCCCAGCGGGCGAGTCGCACAGTGTCAGGACCTGGAGCTTTTCGTCGGGATGGCCAGTTGTTGGCGCCTGGCGCCTTTGGCCTTGCAACGATGCCAAAGGTATCAATCGCTGAAAATAAACCTGCTATTATTTATATATGTCGTTGATATTTTGTATCATCGCAATACCCAGCAACCAAAAAGTGGGCAATTGGACAGTTGCCGGATAGGTCGCGCTGTTGGAGCTCGTCGCGCGACAGGATGTTTGCTCTGCTGGGCTGGGGTGGGCTGGGGTGGGCTGCCAGGACCGCATATAGCGATATCCATTTAATGCATATGCCGGTGACATCGGAGCAAACACCAGGCACGAAGACCAGTCTCAAAGGTTGGCATGGTCCTCTAAAGACCTGAAGCTCTGAATATGAGCTTTGTAGGCTCACTTGTGATATTTATAGTGCCATTGGTGGCGGGGCCAGATCTGATGAGCGGTGAGGTACAGATGGCTCCCTCTTCTTCACAACCTCTTAGCCTGCCACCCCTGAATGCCGTATGTGCCCTTGGTATATGATCTATGCGCCCAAACCTCTCTCGCCTTTCTTACAAATACACCGGGATAGTAGTGAGAGAAATTCCCACGTATCTCCTCTGTCTCTGGCCGTCCGCTGGGCACGCCTCCTGCTGAGCATCTCGGTCTCAATCCCAGCTGCACAAAGTCAGTTTCCGGCCCAACGTGAGAATCCACTGAACTTACCCAGTATCCTTCTGCCTCAAAGTGCCTCCTTTCCCGCCCTTATCCTTGCCCTAGAGGACGTCAGTACCACCTCCTCACCATAAATTGGCGCGGCAACCTACCGACAACCCCCCTTCGACGACAAGCCTATCCTGCTGGTAGAATTGGCTGATCACCGTTTGTCTCTGCATCAAAAGCCTAAATCAGCCATAGCCCATATCCCCGCGCAAGAGCATCCTTACCTTCAACATCTGCAAATCCTTCAACCCCTTCTGCACCAGCTCCTGCACCCGCCGCGGGTCCTCGACATTCTTATTCTCCCTGAATGCGTCCCTTGTGCGGCGCTTGGCGTACTCTCTAAAGTTGTAGGCGGCGAACTGGTTTCCCTGGCGGAGGAGTTGTCGGTACTGTTGGCGCAAAGACAAGTGATTAGCAACGCTGATCGTGTGAAGACGGCCGTTGCCGACGAGTAGGGTAGCATGACGGTACGAGGGTCATCAGGTTCCATACCAGCGACAACACCTTCTGCGCCGACTCGCCCTTTCCGGCGACGGCTGTGACCGACATGTCTGCCCTTCCTCCTATTTTCTCAACTCGTATCTGCCTCGGTGTCGTCTTCGAAAGGAGCTGGTTGTATCGTTGAGTCTGGCGTCCGGGGCGTGGCGGATCGCAAATCGCGGCGTGTCGAGACAAATCCGATGTTCAAGAAAAAGCGAATCTCTCGAATGCGGCCTATGACGGAAGACGCGGGCGGCGAAAGCTCGGCGCCAACCCTTCGTTCGCTAGAACCTCGATATAGCGATGTGAGCACGACCCACTTGTTTGTAAATGGCGGTGGGCGTTTGCTGGTCGCAACGGTGAGACGACGATTTGAGAAAAACTTGAAGGGATTAATCACACACCCTTTTTTTCCCTCTTGCAGCTGGTGATCAATGAAGAAAGCCACGACAGATGGTGAATTGCGAAAGAAAGAATGGTGCGGTTGCCTGTCGTTCCGACTTGATTGTAAAAACTGTGTTGTAATTCCAACAAGCGGGTTTAGCTCAGTTGGGAGAGCGTCAGACTGAAGCATCACTTCATTCAATCTAATTGATATCTGAAGGTCATGTGTTCGATCCACATAAACCGCATCCACCTTTATTTTTGACAATATTCTGCCTCATTTTTTGCATATGAATCTTCGGATTTCGGCTTTCAATTTTCCGGGAATGATTTCAGTAAAGGAGAGTGCCACCAACTTGCCAGCTCCTGCCCTTTGTTTTGAAGCAGTTCATGCCTCTTTAGGCTGTCAACAAGCCTGGCTTCAAATGGACAGTTGTGAGATCCCGCCGAAGCCCCTTCCGTTGGAAGAACGGGATCCTGTTCTTTGGATAGCCAAACTCGTTTCTTCTACCGTCGACTACGTAGTCCAAGGCTGCTGGATGGAGCTGCCTCCCCTTTTCTTCTACCTGTACCTGAAGCTACCTGAGTGCTGCTTCAAATTTGTGGCAATCTGGTGAGAACCTTCACAATATGGTGCATCGTCACAGACCCATTCAAATCTCGACCTCACACAAAGTACCACCTAATCTCATCAAGCCCCTGGGCGGAGCCTCCAAAGTGACCCTACACCTAGCAGATGAGGTTCAACGCCGACACAGTCGCCATAACACCACTAACGCCATCAAAAACACGCGCTTAACGAGGGAATTACTGATAAAACATTCCGGGGCCCGAGATAGGCATGCCGTTCCCCATACCCCAGCCAGGCATTGCCGTAGGAACAGGAACCGTTGTCGGCACCGTGTCCTCGAGGTAGTAGGCGAGCTGGGTCTCGTAGCCGTCGGGCCCAAGGGTCGATGGGTGATAGTAAGGCTGCGGCGGTACTTGCGGATCGTACGGCTGCTGGCCCGGTGGTTGGCCTGTCGGCGTGCCAATGGCGCTTCCGGCCGTTTGCGTGTCGAAGGCTTCAATGAGCAAGCTAAGATTATCAGAGGGCCGCCTGGCATTCATGGCCTGTTGCGCTTGAGCTTGAGCCTGGACGGCTTGTGCGGTTTGCATATGAGGAGGGGGAGGGGGAGGAGCCATGGGCTGTTGTTGCTGGATGGGCGACTGAACGGGCTGACTCTGGGCCGGTGGTGGAGGGGGCAGCCGAAGATTGGGATCAATGTACTGAGCGGGTGCGTTTGGCTGCTGCGAGATGCCGTGCATGTTGCCGTCGGGACTCTGTGAGTTCGCAATGCCGTTCTCCTCTGGTGACGAAGCCTTGGCAGGCGGTTGAGCGTGTGGTGGATGGTGAAGGATATGGGGGATTGGATCTTTCTGCAGCACTTGTCAGTCCGACAAACTTCTCAGCAGAGCCATGGGCAACTTGCGCTGTCGGCCATGCTGCCCTCAGCTTCCTTGGACATGCCATTTCGTGACGTGTAAAACTCTTCGAGATGGGTATGCCACCGCGAGGCCAGCGGCCAAATGTCTTTGCTTTCGCCGAGAATCGTGAGAATGTGACCCACTATGGTCCTGGCCTTGCTGATAACTGAGCGTGAGGCATCGACTGTGGAGTCGTTAGAAAACTCCCGAGGACTGGAATCAGACGTTACACTTACTCTTGTATTTGCACAGGTAGGCTGCGAGGAAGCCACAGCTGTAGATAATAAACGCCTGTGTACCGTTAGCTAGCTGATGCAGGTTGAAATGGGCTGCAGCTACAAACCGCCATCTGGCCTCCCATTCCCTCTTCACCCGTCCTGTCGTTGTACTGCGTCTCGATCTGCTCATACAGGTTTTCGACGTTGTCAAAAAGCTCCCTAGCCATCGGCTTGAAGCACTTGATATAGATAGGATCCGACCTGTCATAGTTCACCATTCTGCAAATAAGTTAGCACTCAGTTCCCGCAGCAAAGCGCAAGGCCTGATGCCACAACATACTCCCACAAGTAGGCCTTCCTGATAACAATATTACACAGCCGTGTGACCATGGTGACGCCCAGGTAGGCCTAGAAATGGTCAGCGTCCTCTCCTTCCTCAAAGGCACCACGGCAACTCACCAAGTCCTGCCCATCCTGCTTGTGTCCCTTCAGGAGTACTTTGCTCCAGCGGTGGTCACCTGGGAGATCTTTCTCCCATTCCATGAGCCGCTTCTTGATGGTTGCGTACTCGCTATTCTCATCCCATGGGTTGGGGCACTTCTCATTGTGAACAGCTCTCCGAGAGATGGCTCCCCAGTAGTAATGCGACTGAATCAGCGTCGCAAACAAGGACTTGTCTTTGAGGCGGGTGAGGTCTGGATTGAGTTTTGCAGGAGGTGTATCTTCCAGGGCCGCTCTCGTCATGGGTATCCGCGCATGCGCAAAGTCCGCCTCATTGCTAGGCAGCAGCGTAGTTATATCACCTGCTGATAGCGATATTGGGGCATTTGGTCCAGAGTGCAGGTTGTCTTGGCTATGCAACATCCACTGGACAGAGTTAGCAAGAGTCTACCATCTCGGTTCGCCCCCCTTTGGACTGATGGAGGCAAACAAGTTAAAGAGACTCACCAGCGTCCGCCTTGCTGATTCTAGCTCAACGATAGCCTCCGGGATGGCGTTCGGCAGCTTGTAAGTCTCCTCCCTGTGCAACCGCAGGATCGTGGCGATCTTGACCGCGATGCCAAAGTTGATAGAGCTCTGGTACTTTAAGCCGCTTCCCTGCTGCGAGATGCTGAGCAGGTAGAAAGCTTGGCACCTCTCCAGAGTGGGCTCTTTGTACAGCTCGCTGAGCGCCAAGTGTGAGGCGCGCTCCATGAAGACCTCGGCGGCACCTACCGTACCCCCATACCGCTCGACCAGCGAGGGTGTCAACCTCGCCGAGACGCTCAGGAGGCTGAGCAGTAGGAAGACGCTCACGGATCGGTGGTTCGTCCTCAGCCGCTCGGGAAAGGACGGCTTGTGAATGAATCCCAACTGGAAATAATGACGCGTGAAACGGTTTACTGAATCGATCACCTCGTGCAGCGGCGGCAACAAGTCCCACTCATCCGTGCCTTTCGGCGGTCGCTGCGGCCCAGGCAGCGGCGCCGTCGGTGAGCGGACCACAGGGGCATCAAGAATGTCTCGGCGGACCTTGGTCGGGTCACGCTTGCTGTTCTTCTCCGACCTCATCCGAGGATGGCGATAGTCACGGTCATGGTCGGGCTGGCCGCGAACCGGAAAGACACTTGGCACGCTGAGTTAGCATGGTGGATCACAGCCGGAGAGAGCAAAGGTCTTCAAGAAGTTGAGAGAAACACAGCACCACTGAGGAAACGTGGAAATTTGAGGTCATGATGGCTGATCAACATACCACTCATTGGGGCCAATACCAGCTTCCGCGCACGCTTGACATGGCGACTTGCCCTTTTCATGAACACATTTGCTTCGCATTCGCCGACACCTAACGCCGTCATCGCCATGTCAGAATGTTGCATTTTCAATCCCAGCGATTCAGTTACCGGCGACGGGGATGGGGAGTGGAGAGAGAATTACCGGCGGCAGGCAATGGGCGATCGTCTCTTGATAGCCGCGGGCTGGCCATTTTGAGCTGGCAATGGAGGTGAAAGTTGCTGTGGATGCTGCGAATGCTGCTGCTGAACCATTTGCCCATCAGGCGCCGCCGCTGGCAACGAAGCCATCTCTGCGTCCATTTCGCGTACGCGAAAGGCAGCAGCAGCACGCGTGCGCACTCTCCCAAATCCCCAAACCTTTCGAGATGCCCCTACCCAAGCGGCAGTAAGACGGCGCGCGGTCGTTTGAGCCCCAAAGAGATGAAGAGATGCCGCAGCGGCTTCAAAGGGTGGGGCAGCCTAGGGATTTTGTCGCCGGCAGGCAAACGAGGAAGAAGCGATTTGCCGGCTCGACCCCCTTTCGTCGGGGCGCTGGGGTTCTCGCGGCAGCTTAAAAGGCTGGAGGAGCTCAGAAGCGGGGACCCACAGTTGCCCTACACAACACCGGCGGGCAATCTCACTCTCACGGATCCGAACGACCTCATCAAGTGGCCGCCAAAACGACAGCCGTCTCTCCGCCGTCTGTTACCTTTTTAAATACCCAAACGCCGAACGTACACATCCCCTTCCAATCACCCCTCCCAGGGCATCCGCAAAAATGCTCTGCCAAAGACTGCAAGAAACAAAAAAGCAACACCCTCTGCGAGCCTTCACCCTCCCCGCGGCATCTCTCCTCCCCATCCGCGCCCTGCCCTACCAGCCCATCAAATCCCGGCGTCCACCCCCAACCGTGTCCCGTACCACTGCGGGCGCCACTCACCCATGTCACAGTCACAGTCACATTTGATGAATCCCTCAACCCCTCCCCCATCAATCACATCCATCACCAACTGAATCACATCCTCTCGCCATCTGCGCGAGACGCAGAAAGAAAAAGTAGTTACATAAGCTGCATATACCCGACCGCTGAGCTCGTTTCCACACGAACCGAAATTCCCAACAAGAGAGTTTTGAATGATTCATCCCTGAGGGGAAAACAACGAAACGAAGTCCGCGGAAGTTGGAGTGTCGCAGCCGCGTTCACCACATGCATTTTGCCCATGGCGACACTTTCGTGATTCCATCCACCGTACGACGTTGTCAATGCGTTTCGTAATCCGCAATCCCTTCCATGCTCTCCCAAACATCGACAAGCCATCCCAAAGCCTTGCTGCTGCAGAAATCCGTGCCTGAATATCCCGATGTCTCACCCCATGAACCACTCAGAGTTCATCATCTTCTGCCCAACCACCCTTTTCACTCATCTTCTGGAAGCCGAGCCAGCCGCGATCAACTCGGCCCAGCAACAGAAACAACGTTGCACGTTACGGACCAGCCACTGAGCATTTACCGACTGTACCGTTATTTCATTCATCCCACGCCTGTGCTGACCAAAACGAGTGTCATGCATAGACATGCCGCACTTCTTACGAGGGAGGCATAAGACGAGGGGAAACTATAGAGGGGAAATTGGGGTTCTCAGCGCACACTCAACTGTTGATGACCGAAGAATAACGATTCTCTATAACCCCCACCATTCAGTTGCATTGTCAGAAGAGAAGGATATCTTGGAAGCATGCTCGCGGTCCCAATAGGTAGGACCTGCCTGCAAGCCTTTAATTTGTTCATGCTCGACATCTATGAGCAGCCAAGCAGAGCACAAGTTTCAGGGGAACCAGTCAACCATGTCACGCTGCAAGTCACTGCCTCGGGGAATGTGGATTGATTTCCAGATCTACGTCTTGGCAGCGATGGCTCCGATCACTCGATCGGGCCTTGCCGGATTTGAAGATCTCGCTCACTGCTCGAGCGTGGTGAATGTTGTGATTCAAGAGGCCATATGGTCGTTGATAATCCCAAACAAACAACTCCGTACACGTTACCCCGTATTGCCGTGTAGGAACTCCATGCGCACCTTGGGTACCAACCAAGGACTCCCGCCCGGACTCCATAATCCGTTCACTTGAACAAGATTACGCCCGGCTCAACCTCCCAACCCTCCCTTCCTTTTGTGATCCTTCCCGCCTTCTACATGATGGTGTGGTTTGCTCCATTCCCAAGTCTAGGAGTATGGAACAATACATGATTATCGCTCTATCACCGCGCCAATAAATTCCATAAAAAAGAACAGTGCCAGCAGCTGCGGGGTAATTTTAAGAGTGTGCCGTGTAGTGTAGTGTCTTCCAGGGGGTATGATGATCGAGTAATAGTGACATAAGGGTCTATATACACATCGTCTGTGCATCGCAATCGTGTCGTAGTGTCGTGTCGTGCCGTGTCGTCGAGGGGGTGGTGTGGGACTGCTAGGGGAGTTGGGGGTCTGACAATTTGTTGCTTCTTTCACGAAGTGATCGGGGAAATCTAGTGTCGGAGGCATTGTCGAAAGGTCTCGGAAGGGAGAGTGATGAGTCGCAACGGGAGCAGCAAGAAGCCGCTCTTGCTCACAGTCAAGTTCATGTCTGGTGCATGACGTTCTGGGAGCCGCCAATCTGCCTTTTGACCTGCTCGCGAGCCCACCGCGCGGTCTCGATGGTGCGCGGCTGGAATTCGCGGTTGATGCGAGTCTCCTTGATGAGTGCCGTCACCCAGTCCTGACGGAACGCCTCGACAAGCTCGCCGTTGGGATAAGCATCCGCAAGATCGCTACAATGGTCAGCAGACAGTTACATTCGCAATATCTGAGAAGCTTTCACTCACCCGATAACGCCCATCGACGCGCGCATCAGCGCCTCGCTACGGTTGGCATCGGTGGCAATGGTATTGAGGAGCTGGAAGATCGAAGGAACAAACGGCTGGAGAACTTGGGCTGTCGGGTTCATGTTAGCATAAGAATATCGAATTATCACACACACACTTACTCTTGCCACTGTTCTTCATGGCACCAATAATGCCACCCCAAGCATCCATAATTCCTTCCCTCAGCGAGATGACGTAGTCAAAAAGCTCATAAGAGCCCTCGGGACTAGCAGTGACGGTAGCAGCTTGCTGGAGAACCTGAGCGACAACTGAAAGATATGCCTCGAAGTGGCCGCCAATAGCGCCCGCAATATCTCCAAAACATTGAAGGATCGCAGGCTTGAACTGGTTGGCGAGTGTAGTGCTCTGTGATTATGTTAGAAATGGGACAAAATTGTATCCGGTCAGATTCTGAAGGTGAGACAAACCCTGAGATTGTTCAACAAATAGTTCATGAAGTTGTCGCAGAACGGCTGGCTGCGCTCGCCCATGGAACGGGTGATATCACTGACTAAGCCGATAGCCATGGAGCAGAGACTAGGCTCTTCCTGATTACCCAGGGCGTTGTATAGGAACGGAGCGAATGCCTCCATGTACTTGACAAAGTCATCCTCCATCGCGTTTGCCAGGGCGCTGATGGTGGCGAAGGCACCCTCGGGAACGCTAGACTTGGCTCCAACAGTGCTGAGCAGTTGCAAAAGTACCTGCATAATCCGGTCTCCCTGGGGAGCAATCTCCTTGTCCAGGCGCTGGATAATGGCCTGAAGAACGGTGCAGAGACTCGTCTGCATGTCCTCGAGGGTGATGCGATCCTCCACACTGACAACCTGTGACTGCATAGGCAGGGTCTCCTCCAGACGTTGGATGATGACTCCCGAGAGGTCAGCGACGGCACTGAGGCTTTCCGTAGCGGAGCTCTGAACAAAGACATTGAGCACCTCGTATGCAGCGGTGCGCACCACTGCCTCTCCATCAAGCGTGCCAGTCACTTGCAGCAGGTTCGCGACGCTCTGGTTAAAATGAGGGGTAAGAGGGTTCTGGGCAGCGCCCACGTCTCCCGCAAAGCGCTCGGCGAGGTTCATGAGAGCCCAGCAGCAGGACGCCGCCATCTTGGGATTGCTCATCAGACCGGCGAAGAGGGAGCGGATCAAGGGATCGAGGTGCTGAGCGGGGTCGATAGCCTCGGAGCAGGCCTCGGTGATGCGACCCAAGGCATATGCGGTCGAATCTCGGACGTGGAGGGATGGATCATCCATCATGCTGATCAGGGGCTGCATGCCAGACTTGACAATGGGCTCCAAAACCTTCTCATCGGGACCATCCATGATGGCACCAAAGGCAGAGACAGCGGCATCTCTGGCGTGCCAGTCTTCGTTGCGGAGATTGGCCTCAACAAACTGGATGACAGACGGGATGATGGCGGCGCCGACAGCCTGCGCATACAGCTGCAGACATTGATATGCAGCACGCGAGATGTTATACTCATCATCTGCTGCGTCCTCGTCCTGCTTTGTTAGCAGGTTGAGGAGGACGGGAACAACCTCGGGAGTGGCAACTCGGCTGAAGTTGTAAAACGGCCTCATTTGCTCGGAGCTCTCGACCTGTGCATTGTCATCCTCGATACCAATCTCCTCCTCACAGACGGTGCTCCAAAATTCAACCGCAAGCTTGGCTACATCCTCGTCGGAGCTCTTCATGCCCAGGATGGTAAGGCCGAATAGGGCCTTCTCCATGTAAAAGCGCATGTTTTCGTAATAGAGGGCCATAATCCGGTTGAGACAGCCAAAGGCACCCTGCTGGATGTGGGAGTCATCCGCCTGCGTGGCCTCGCAGATAACCTGCATAATATAGTTGCGCTCGCCTTCATGCTTGAAATTGTTTCCAACAAACTCGAGGGAGTCTCCCAGTGCAGTGATCGCTGCCAGGCGAACCTCATTGCTGGTCTCCTCTTTTCGGGCGCCTTGGACGACGGCTGTGAGGATGGCGTTGGAGTGGCTGACAAGGCTGGCTCTGAGCTCTTGATCCGGGCTCTCGCAGATAAATCCGATCGCGGTCAGGGAAGCCTGCTTCTGGTGCTGGTTGCCTTCGCTGACATTTCTAACCAGGACGTGCATGAGATCTGGCCATTGATTCCGAGGAAGCTCAATTCCGGCGATGGAGGCAATAACCTGGGCGGTAGCCTGGCCGGCCTGCGCGTTGCTGGAGGAGAGGGTCTCGAGTGCCAGCTGCTTTACGCGCGTCTTGGTATCTTGATCCGTCTGCTGGAGCCATTTCGCCTGTAACTCTGCTTGCCTTGCAAACTCGCGTGCCGAAAACGCGTTCTTCAATGCGATACCAGCCGCCGCTCTGATGTGGCCCTGGGCGTTTTCATTTGCCAACTCTTGGACGAGTGTGATGAGGTATTGTGACTACAAAGTGTGGAGCGCGTTAGTCAGGGGAACGACGGGATGCGCGGAGGGCGCGAAGCAATTCGCGAGGAGTACGTACAAAGTCTGTCTCGGCGGCCTGTGTGAGTTGCTGCTCGGCGGCATTTCGCAAAGTCGCGTCTGGAGGCGGGAGTTAGCATCGCTGTCACGGTAGAGAGCGGAACGACGCGATTCATTCATGCAGGCAGCGCCGAGGGCGGGAAGGCAAGGCGGTGTACTTACCGGCACTCAGCGAGTTGGTGAGGACGGTGTTAATATCCGATGAGCCTTCCATGGTTGCGGTTTGGAATGCCGGGTCGGAGGTGACGACAGGACTCCAGAGCGGACAAGGTTGCGGTGGGAGGAGTGGAAGTTTGGCAGGGAGAAAGTAGGTCGGCTCTCGTGCAACTAAAGTTTGCGTGGAACAAGCGGGGGGTCGATGGTCCACGAGCGGCTTATCGGACCAGGGCTTGGGATTCCGGTCGAGATCAGAGCACGGCGCCTGGAAGGGAGAGTGCGGGTTTCTTGGTTCGTTGGACAAGTAAGAAGGTCGTGGAAAAAGTTGCAGCTTGCCGAATGGGGTTGACTTAAGGGTCGCTGGAGTCAAATCCGAAAGCGTTGTGCGGGTCTGCCTCTCTCAAATTTTTTGTCAACAATCACAGAGTCCCAGTTCGGTGGAGGCCCGCCTATGCTCGCCGCTGCCTTGCCCCCAAGCACCACCAGAAACTAGAGGAGCCGCTGCGCTGAAATGAGACGGAAAAGAATGTTCGAAGGAGATGGAACTCCGTAGGCAGTCGAGATTGCAGCCTTGGATGGGAAAAACTGAGTCCCTTGCAAACTAGGAGAAGAGAGTCGAGTGCAAAAAGAACCGACCTCGACGCAGAAAAGAGATGAGGAGTTGAACCAGAGTCGTCAAACCCGTCGTTGGCAGCGGAAGGCGCCCTGAAGGTTTCTTTCATGTTCCAATCCAGCACTGTGCATTGTGCGCAACGCCGCCTACCTAGGTAGAGGCCGCTTGGGCCATCCCAGTGCGAGACAGCGGGCTGACACGGCTGTGTTGGGTTTGGCTCGTCTGCCTAGGTGCAGCAACACAAGGGACCCGACAGTGGTAGACATGGGGCTCTGTCTGGGCTGGGCTGGCCCGAGACGGTGCGTCTGCGGTGTTCCATGCGCCAGGCTGTACAAAAAATTCGGAGGAGGCTCTCATTCAAACGAAATTACTGACAAGAGCAGGGTCCTCCCTCTCCGTCGCCTCTACAGCGCATCCTTGCGCATGTGACCATTCCGCTTTTCCCGGAGACTCCCCCGCAAGCAGCTGGAGGCGGTGACGTCGTGTTCGACAAGACGCCTTTGATGATCCGGCCTCCGCGATGAGCGGCCTTTAGGTGGATGCCGCCGTTCTACCAAAACGCTGTGTGGAGAGTCCAACTACCTAATCTGTAGAAAACACTGCCGAGCAACGCTGCCCCGCGTTTTCGTCACACCGATCAAAAACCCCAAGGCTTCTTCTCGCCTTTCTTTGGAGAAGGGCCGTTCTTACACCATCTCCAACCGACTTTTGCAGTGCTACACGCTGGGAGATATCTTGACACCGCTGATGTCCGAACAGTACTCCTCTATCCCTCGCTTTACCATGGCCTGAACGACCCGTCCAAAGCACAGAAGCATGGCTTACGGGTATTCCAGCGTACTTCGCGGGTCGCGTCACTCGTTCAGATACCAGATATTATACTACTTTCTCTAGAATAGACTGCTTAGAATAAGCCGCTGCGGCTTTGGAACAGCAGAGTAAAAAACCACACTCAGATGCTCGCTCCCCTTTTCACTTTTTGATGACCCCCTAAATGCACAAATCCGGATGCAATCATGGCCCCACATTTTCGAAGAAACGCGAGCTGCCCTGTCATGGAAATACACTTTTCATGTCCGTCCCCCATGTTTACATCTCGTCTGCCTTCGCCTCCAAGCTCTGGACGATATTTGAAATCTTGGCCGTCCCATTTGCACCATTGGGTATAGCCAATCTTGCCGAGCCGTTCAGGTCCAAGTGCTGACTAGGAGAGCGCTGAGGGGTGGGCTTGGCCACAATCGGTGAATTTCGACGACTCGTAGCAAACTAAACAGGATGTAGTCAGCACGAATACACGGATGTAGCTGCTGGTTCTGACTTACGTTGCTCGCAGCACTCAAGAGGGCAATCAGGGAACTCTGTACCACATCCTCGTGGATGCCCACACCCCAAACCTTCTCTTCTTCTCCTGCAGCAATGCACTCAATGTAACTGGCAGCCTTGCCCTCACGGCCCCGACCTACAGCGTGTTCCTTATAGTCCTGAACATCCAAGTCAATACCAACGGTGCGCAGCGCGTTAGCCAAACTGCTAATAGGACCATTGCCCCTTCCGCGCAGCCGGTGCTCCGTGCCGTCGATAGCGATGACACCGTCGAAAACCCTCATAAAATTCTTAGTATCTTGGGTCTTGCCTGGGGCAGGCGGAGCCGGCGAGCTAGAGCGGTCGGGGTTGATGGAGTAATCCACGATGGTGAACCGCGGGTTCTCGTTGAGGAAGTATGTCTTCTTGAAAAGCGCAGTGATTTCAGAAGGCACAAGCTCACGCTTCTTCTCATCAGCCATCTTTTGTACCACCTTTGAGAAGGCAATTTGCAAGCCACGTGGCAAATCGAGGTGGAGGTGCTGTTGAATGATCCAGGCAGCGCCGCCCTTCCCGCTCTGGGAGTTGACCCGAATGACGGCTTGGTAATCCCGTCCGATGTCCTTTGGGTCCAAAGGCAGGTAGGGAATTTGCCAGTGGTCGTCGTACTCCTTGCCCTCCTTCTCGCGAAGCTGGAACCCCTTCTTGATGGCGTCTTGATGGGAACCACTGAAGGCGCAGACGACCAAAGAGCCGCCGTACGGAGCACGAGGATGCACCTCGATCTTGTTACATGCCTCTACGACCTTGATGACCTTTCCAAGATCCGAAAAGTCAATATTGGGTGTGACACCTTGAGTGTAGAGGTTGAGAGCGAGGGTCACAAGGTCAACATTGCCGGTACGTTCCCCGTTGCCAAACAGACAACCTTCCACTCTGTCGGCTCCTGCCATCTGAGCGAGCTCCGCGGCTGCCACTGCGCATCCTCGGTCGTTGTGCGGGTGGAGGGAAACGCAGATCTTCTCACGCTCGGTGACGTTGCGGCAGAAGTACTCGATTTGGTCGGCGTACACGTTCGGCGTCGCCATCTCGACAGTTGCCGGCAAGTTGAAGATGATAGGGTTCTCCACGCTAGGCTCCCACGCTGCCTTGACTGCCTCGCAGATCCTTACCACAAACTCTGGGCTGGAGTCGGAGAACGTCTCAGGGCTGAACTCGAAAGCCCACTCCGTGCCGGACTGGGAAGGGTCATCCTTTGTCAATTTTCGTACCAGGGCGGCGCATTTGCTCGCCAGCTCGACACTCTCGTCCTCGGTGTGGTTGAAGATGATTCTGCGGAAGCACTCGCTCGTGGCCAGGTAGATGTGGATGATCGCCTTCTTGGCCCCCTTCATCGATTCAACTGTGCGTTTGATGAGATCCTCCCGGCAGGGCGAAAGGACTTGGAGCCAGACATCATCGGGAACGGCATCGGGGGTCTCGATCAAACGCCTCGTAAAGTCAAAGTCGGTTTGCGACGCCGAAGGAAACGAAACCTCAATCTCCTTGTAACCAAGCTCGCACAGCATCTGGAAGTACTCCCATTTCTGCTCGCCAGTCTAGAAGCCATTGTGTTAGCCAATTGCGCAATTGGCTCGGAAGGGCGGATTCCGCAGCTTACCATTGGGTCAACCAAGCTTTGGTTGCCATCGCGAAGGTCCGTGGCGAGCCATCGCGGTGCTTTGTCAATGGTCTTGTTGGGCCATTGCCGGTCCGGAAGGTTCAGAGGCTGGAACTTCTTGTATTTCTTGGAGGGATCCTTGAGCCTGGAGCACCACGCCTTGGGTCAGTGTCTTGTGTCTCGTGGCACTGGCGAGGTACGCAACAGCTGGTTGACTCTTGGACTCACATCGGCATTGCGGAAAGGAATGCGGGGCCGGCCGGCACGAAGGTTCGGTGGTTTTTGCTTTTTGGCTGTCTCGTCAGGGAGAGCGTGACGAAATGAAGGGTCAAGACTGTCGAGATCAAGGATTGATGAACAGCGGCGTTTGGGCGTGCAATGTTCTCGCAAGTATGGCACTCGGTTGTGTAGGGATGCTGTTCCGTCTAGGACAGCCTTGGAACAGTATAAAGACTTTTGTAGAGCTATGGGAAATCCGGGGAAGAAAAACTTAGGAGGGGACACGACCTTGACTCATAGGTGAGGAGTGGAAGTCCACGTCTAGTCCCGGTCAGTGGCCAAAATGGCCAGCTCCCGGGTCCATCTTCCAGCACGAAACAAAAGAAGAAGCCGATCCATTCTTTCCCTCGCATCTGATTTTCGCCCCACCAATTTCTGCTCTTTCCTGCTGCTCGCCACCACCGTCGGGACCAGTGGGCTTGCCCCCAGTTGAAGCCGCTGGGCTTGAAGCACGCAACGGCCGACGGGATCAGGAGGCGTCGCTCGGCGTCGATGGCAATGGCGGGGTTGACGCACTAAAAGCCCCCCACCTTGAACAAAAACAACCCTTGCCCTGCAGAAGACTTTTTTACCCACCACAACCTACCTAAGCCGGTCCCTGCCGCTTCAGCCCGCGGCTCTCTCCCTCGGGTCACCTGCTTCAACTTCCCGACGACGACGTCCAGCGGAAGAAGCCCCACAACGTACCCCACACCCGCCATCTCGTCGCTGATGGAATCCCAGTATCTCAGGACCGGCGCGCTGAACCCGACTTTGCAATTCCCTCCCAGGTCAAAGGCAATACATACGAGCCGGGTCTCGGACCCCCAACGAAACGAGGTATGACGAGATGCAGACCATACAGTCCTCAGCGTGGGAAACGATCCCCATAGGAGAACCTCAATGGCGACCTTAAATGAGGGGGTGCACCACCCGTTTCCCTCAATTGACGCGGTGCGCGATGCGATGTGACCCGCCTCTACTGCATGGCCAAATAGTATGCATCGTGCGCCCTACCTTGGACTGCGACCGCCGCCCAATCGACCGACACCGAGCAGCCAAATCGAGTCTCGCCCTGGCACTCGTGCAATACCCGACAACCCTCCTCTCCCGCATACTTCGACGATACTTACCTAACACTGACACTCATCTCTACCTGCCGAAGTCGATCCCTCGCAGACAACGAATGGCATCAACCTCATGCCGGCGCAAACCAACACTGTGGCTCGAACCGAACTGCCACTTACTTACCGGTCAACGCCGTATCCATTCTAAACCACTCGTAACCCCCTCGCCAGGACACACAACAATACTACCAAACCAACTCGCAACCCAGAAAAACAGGACCTGCGTCCCATCCCATTCAGCCGCTGCAACTTCCCTCCCGCGGCCCGACACAACATAAACTACCATCCGCCCTCGCCCCCCTTCGCCAATGCCGTACTCCCTACCTTTCGCTCGACTCTATCCGCACTTCGTATTCTTGGCTAGCAGAGACCCCCATTCTCCCATCTGCCGTGCTTGATCCGATGATATGCTTCCAAATGTAAAAAAGCCACTTTCCAAGGTACGAGGCAAAAACTGAGTCAGTGAATCATGTAATGGCATCCCATGCCTTCGGTACGTTGTACCTCGTGGCTACTCGTGTCATGTCACCTAGCGCCAGGGTCGATGGGTTACTCATTGCCGTGACCTCATCTCTATATGAGTTGTCACAAGTGCTATAATAGATGCAGCACAGAGGTAGCAAGCGCACAACGGCCATCCCTCTGGGAGAAAATACGTCACCTACGTCTTCACAGGCCTTTGACGGAAACAAGACGTACCAATTGCATTGCAAATAGCCCCAATGTCAAAGTAGGCCGCCGGAGAGCGCTAAGAGCACTTGCGGCATCCAAATTGACCAACAGGAACCCCCCTTTTGGAAGAGCAGCGTGCAGAAGATTCACATCGTCAGATGAATTAAAAGAATATACTACCTAACTTCACATTCACACATTCGACTACATTCATCGGCGCAAACCCAAGTCACTGTCCATAGGCATTGTTTGCTGGTCAATCGCGCCTCTAATTCCCATTATCTACACGATGATGCGAACTTCGTATCATCTCCCAATGTCTCCCCCTATTATCTATTTACAGATACAGAGGCGATATGGACAAAATCAAGCCTTGCTTGTCAATCATTCCTCCTCGCCGTACACAAGCTCGCCGTTATATACCCAGATACCATGCACAATGCAAGATGCAATTCCCAGGGACCTGGTATCCCATTCTCCCTGCCGCCTCCTCCCTTGGAGACCACAGTCCTAAAGACCACGCGGCGAAAAAGATAAATCCGTCCCATTCATCGGATGCTCGTTCCCCCATAAAAAGCTCATCAAAGAAAGTGTCGAATGAAGAATGTAAATTTATGACCCAGAAGAAAAGGAAAGCAAATCCGAAGATGCCGCTTGGAACTCCATACGCCTTCTATTATATCCTGAGAGCTACCACGTGAAGCTCTCCTCTATAAAGTCGATGACTTGTCGCTCGTCCTGCTCCTTACGCACGGCGTCGCGCACGTCATCAGCTAGACCACCGGGTCCACAAACCGTTACGACCATCGCACCCATTTGCTCCATGACCTCCTTAGAGAGGAGCATCGGGATGTTAGGCCGACCTGGGAAGATGTGTACAGTTGTGGAGCTAGAGCTCAGTATTTGGCTTGCACTCTTGGGTCTTGTGACAAACACTTTGATCCGAAGGATGTCACGTCGCCCGGGCATCCGGAGAACCTGGTCCATGAATGGGCGTGCCCACTCAAGGGCATCGTAGTCGCGGACGATCCAGACAAGTGTGATTCGGCGGGTAGCCACGGTCCCGGCGTTGAAACCATCGATCAGGTGTTTGAGGAAGCTGATCTGGTGAGTGATGCCGCTGGCGCCCGCGAAGAGGACGCAGTGCCCGTAGCTGTCAAGTCTGTGGTGTCCGGCGTATGGGCCTTCAACAGCGGCACGCATGGTGATGGCACGCGTGCCCGCCTTGCAAGCCTTTTCGTACAACTGGCGCGTGAAGCCAGTCTGGGCGCTGATGATGAAAGACAGCGTCGTGCCGATCGGTTTTGCCAGCTTGTTCTTGTCTTTTTCGTCGGTGGGGAGAAGCTCCTCGTGTCGGTGCTCGGACCATGCGATGGAAAAAGGGTGGCTCTCCCACGGGCAGACGCCAGCGAAGCGAAGATAGGCGTGCTGGCCAGGCTGGACATCGATGTGGCGTGGCAAGTGAATTGTTACCCGGCATGCCTCGCATGGCATGGGCTCGACAATAGCTTCGGAATAGCCGCGAGAAGACCAGTTGCAGTAGATCAGACGGAGCATACGTGCTGTTCTCTCCAGTATCCAGAGGATGAGGATGGCGACAATCCACGGAACTTGGGGCAACCCTCCTGGAATGCTTGCGGACGCACAGTGAATCAGGGTCCCGATGAACGTGATAAGCGCCAACAGGATGTGCGTGTTGAGAAAAGTTTCGTAGAATGCGTGTCGAACCGGAGAGATTGACAATACCAGAATGATGACCAAGGCGAGAGAGCCGACGGTACCGGAAGTGATGAAGACGTCGTAAACTACCTTATGCTTCACGCTATCCCATCCCCCGTCAGCGATTTGAACGTAAGCCCAGGCGCCGAAGTGAATGACAGTCTCGAGCACCACCACGCGGCCCATCCAACGGTGGAGGAGGTTGTAGGTGTCGAAGCTGACTTGCAACCACCCGATCAAAGGGTTGTTCCTGCCAGCAAAGATGATGAGAGGCACCATGTTGACCAGGGCGAGAGTTCCTGAACGACCACGAAGTTCTGCGCACAGCTCGAACCTGTTCTTGTTGCCCCAGTTAAGGACAAGCATGTAGGCCAGGTTGCTGGCGAGATAGGCGCCGAGGATGAGGGCGTGGAACCTCGAGGGAAGAGTTCCCATATTGATTGCGCTTGACAATTGGAAGCCACGGTTGTGACGCTTCTTCCACAGTGGCGCGTAGAGGAGATTCTTCTTGATACCCGGCATCCAGCTCCATTGCGTCAGCTTCCAGTACGTCTGCTGCTCCCCGTCGACCGACATGGCCGAAACCAGTCGAAGCTTTGCCCATGCTAGCTCGATCAGCCGAATGGCCAGGACTACCAGAGCGAGAATCCCCAAACTCCACCAGAGCATGTCCACAAAGAGAAAGTTGACTGGCTGGTTGACCCCGTTAAGGCCGGTGTTGAAGGGTGCGATGGTCGGGTTTGATCCTGGGGGAATGACTGTTGCGCCTCGAATGCGAAGTGTTGTTGCTGGAGCATCGAGCTCCGAATTTGTGAAAGATTGACGTTGAGTGTCCATCGTGATTGCGGTGGTCGGGCTGATAAAGTCGGGCTGCAAAAGTGATCCAGAGAAAACAGTGTGAAAAGTCCTGGGGGCGCTTGCGCTTCTTGTAGGCCTCGTCGTAGTCGATAGGCCTGAGGGAGAAGGTTGCTGTTATTGCTTGCGCAGGAACATATGCATTGTGCTCTCGAGGACAAAGAAGCCGCCAACAATGTGTTGTTCGGTTATTCAGAGGTGAAGAGTGACCTCGAACAAAAGGCAATCCGCCGCCAGTTAAATTGGTATCGTTGGACGGAACAAAGAAACTGGGAGCCGCGTCTTCTAAATCCACGGGCCTTTCCTGCGCCCACCAGATTCCAGGCCGCAATCTGCGTACCTCGTCGAATGCTGAAAATGGACTAAGTCTAAAAGAGTGAAACTGGCACCGGGCCGCGGAAGTCGTCGTTTGGCGGAAGTAGTGCTGCGGGCGAGGGGCGCGCGATGACTTGAAGTTCGGTGCTCTAGAGAAGCTGAGCTGTACCTCCGGCCGTTGAGAGATTGGTTTGACCGTCCGATAGTTGCTCCTCAGCAGCACCACTGCTGGATCTTGTGTCCACGAGGCCAACGATCGTGATGATAAACGAAAGGGAAAGGCTGAGTGGAAGAGTCGTGCGCAGCAGCTCTCCGCTGTTGTTGTTATTGCAAAAAGATAGTGTACCGTCTCAGTCCAAGTCGCGCACGGCTGGAATGGGTGACGTCGGGGCAAACGGAGGAGCAGAATCGGAAGGAGGGCGGGAGGAATGAAGTCGGCGAGTGGGGCGGCTGTTGATGTCTTGGGCCCAGATACGTTCAACAACACACACACTTGCTGCCTCCACGAATGATTTCCTCGGATGCCTGTCCCGAAGTCGCAAAGTAGGAAACGGACGAAAGTGAGAGAGGTGAGAGAGCAAAAATCTCCCAGCCGACGTTTTAAGAGAGAAAAGGAAAGGCCAAGCACGCAAACATCGTTCACGCCGAGAAGCCAGGGGCAATGACTTGCTCCTGGACCGTACGACACGGAATGAGAGGGACACCGCGGCGGTGACACGCCTTACCTTGGCCGTTGGCCTCATCCAACCGGCCTTTTGGGATGGCTTCGCAGCTCGGCAAGCAGCTACTGGCATGGCGTGGGGATCCTGCCTCGGCGGATGATCGTGATCCTATCACGAGCAGCACATGCATGCGGCGGCCAGACCCGTCGCTGACGATGCGAGGATTGGGTTGTGGTGTTCAGGGGCAGAAAGAGCTGGACCTGCAGCTTGGTTGGATGTGGGGCCCTGGGGCTCTTTCTGCTAGGATTCAAAAGTCGGTGCACCTACCTAGATCCGAAGCGATGATTGGCCAGATGTTTCCAACCCCTGTGGCGTTTTCTCGTTTGTCCCCAACCTTTGATGCCCGCTGCAGGGAGCTGGACCCAGGAACAACGCCAAGCGGGGTGGCAGGGCGAAAAAGCACGGGCTTCGCCATCACGGTGATGGTGATAGGTTGACATGCGGACCACTGCACGAAAGACCAGCTATCAGTGGTCGTCCAGCCTTTTGCTTTGACGTGACGATGGACCCATCGCTGGTAATCGACAGATGCATATCTCGCATTTCTCATGCGATCGCACATGTGCAATCGTTGCGTGCGAGAAGACAAGCAGCGTATGCAATGAGACATTCAAACTCTGTCGGAGAGGCCGTGAAGAAGCTTACTGGGCTGCCATGGTTCGGGCGCCCAGATCTGGCTGTGGGCGTGGTCTGCAGGTCTGTGGATCACGGCGGTGAGGCAGCCGGCTGGCCGGGCCCTCCGAGACCTGGCCAGGCTTCAGCTACCGCAGTTTTGAAGACATTTTGACGGACCTGCTCATACCTGGCAAACGTAAATGCTGGATAACTTACCAGCAGTTGATGACTTGTCTTCGGTAGGCATCGCTGACAGGCGGAGGGGAGGCACTTTTGCTGGACGGGAGCAACCGGACGGCGCATCTGCAGGGCATCTTGATCCCGTTTCCATTATGTCCCAACCACGGCCAAGTAAGCTCTCAACGCCTTCTAGGAGAACGTCGAAAACGAGGCGAGTGGCCAGAAAAACCGGCGTTTCTCTGTAGATCACCAAGCGGGTCGAGAGTAAACAGAAAGGGTCCAAAAGATACAGAGCGGTGCCCAGTGAAAAAGAGATCAGATCCACGATGGGATGTGTGAGACGGAAAAATGAATTTAGTCACACCTCATCCGCATTTTGCTACTCTCGCCAACCACCTCTATGATCCGTACCTGAGCGTACCCTGGAGAGAGCTGGCGTACCCTACAGCGCATGGTCAGAGCGCGAGCACTTCACGTCATCCAAACCACCAGCACAGTAAATGTACAGTGTGTATACAGTACCATCACCCCTGCCCGGAATTTTCCACTTCAGCAAGTGCGCCGCAGCAATTGAGGGCCGCTGGATCGAACGAAACACCAACGCCGGAGCCTCAAATCCACGCATTACAGCAGCTCAATTGACTCGCGCCACCATGGGTTCGAGCTCGTCCAAACCGTCCGGGAGCTCTGCTCCCCAGGTGTGGAACAGGTAAGCCTCCCGATATACTCCCACGAAACAACGAGCAAGCTAATGGCTGACAACCACTTCCCCCAGTTCAACCAGCGTGTCCCACGACCTCAGCTCCGCTCTGCAGTCCAGCCCCGAGGTTTGTTTCCCCAATTGACCCAGGTGCCACAACAAGCAGCCTAATCGTACTCCAAGTCCGACACCTCCCGGCAACAAGCCATCGAGCTCGAAATCCAAACCCGCGTCGCCGCCGAGCTCAAACGCCTCCGCGACGAGGAAGCTGCCGCCCTCAAGGAAGCCCAACAGAAACTCTCGGAGCAGTCGTCGTCTGATTCCACGCAACCAGGGAAGGAGTCCAAGGTGACGCGGCAGTCGGTATCCAAGGAGGTCGAGGCGCTGCGCGCTAAGCTGCAGGAGCGCAGAAAGGTGCGGGAGCTTCCGGAGGGCGTGGAGACCGCGCGGAACGAGGTGGTGCGGTGCTTGAGGGAGAATGACCGGCGGCCGTTGGATTGCTGGAAGGAGGTGGAGGCGTTCAAGGAGGAGGTGAGGAGGTTGGAGAAGGGGTGGGTTGACAAGGTTGTCAGCTAGGGGGCGAGAACGGGATAAGGGGATGATGTTTTGGGGCTCACGTGCGATGGGCGGCTGGTGCCGTGGGCAATCGTGTATCATAAGGGCATGGAGCGGCGGAGCTTGGGCCAAAAGCTGTATAGACAAGACATTTTTTGATCACGCATGGAAAGGAGAAGCCGTTGAAGGATTTGTGGGTGCTAAAATACTTCAGGTTCTTGGAGGATCACTCCCAGATCGACGGGCTCCTGAGCTTGCGGTGCCTGCTTCTTGAGAGCTTCCCTTCTCCTGAGCCCCTCTTCCCTTTTGCGCTCTCTCCTTGCGTCGGCATCCTCCCACTCCGCTGCCTTTTTTTTGGGCGAGAACGCTGTCTTGAGGGCCACCTCGAAACGAGCTATTCTCTTCTGGTTCTCGACAAACCTCTCATTGGCAATCCTCACAAGCGTCTGGAGATACTCGCTCGTAACAAGCGGTATCCTCTGCTGGTTGCCACCCTCGACATCCCGCTCAAGACCGATCAAACTCTCAAACGACAACCCCATGGACCGAACCGCCACAATAGGCATCGCGTCTTCCTCAGCCTTGCGCCCGATTAGACTAACAGCGCCCGTCTCCCGAAATCCAGCCTCAATCCCCGCCTGGATCACCAGCTGTGCATGCTGCAAAGAAGTCGTAAGAACATGTAGAATCTGCACCCTGTTAGCCACGTCCTCAACAACACCCTCAAGAACACCAGTTGGTGAAGCGACCAACTCACCATCGGCTCAAACTTGAAATGTATCAACCTCTCCTCCGCTATCCCCCCTCTAGGTCCTAACCCCTCCTCCCTCGAACCCAAACCAAAAAGACGCTCATAGCCCCCATCAACCCCCTCCTCGACCGGATCATGAGAAACAAACAACCACCCCCCGCCTCCCTTCCCTCCAACTGCGCTCCCCTGGATCACAACTTCCCTCGATCCGTCATCATCCACATCCCCGGATCCTTTTTTCCGCCCTTCAAGGTAAACGCTCACTCTCCCCGCACAGCTGCTCGTAGTAACGAGACCCTCCCGGTCGTTGATCTCGTCGATGAGGGTGCGGATGCCCGCGTCGACGAAGCCTTTCGGAGAAGCATCGGTATATTCCGAGTCCGGGACAGAAAGTTGGGCAAGGATGGTGGTCTTGCGACGGTTGAATGTGGCGCTGGGAGTGGGGATTGGGGTTTTCATGGTGAGGCGATAATTTTTGCTGAGCAGCACGACTGAGGCAAGTGCGAAGTCAAATATCTTCGAGGGTGGTGTATTTTTGGGGGGTTCACAACACCAGCTCGCAGATGAAAAGATGATAAATTCGGAGAATCAAATCGCAATCGCTGTTTCTTCGAGAAGACCCTACCCGTCACGTGCGCTTGACTTCATCAAGAGAGTCATCGTTCATAATTCTCAAAATACTTTCCTCGCCAGGATGGCATTTCGTGATGCTATCTTCTACTTCGCCGCCTCCTGAGACATGTCATTTCATACGATCACCGTTCAGAGCCCGCATTTTAAGCATCTTCGATTCTACCTGAACAGCTCGCGCTGTCCCCATCATACACAAACCGCCAAAAGGGGGTATAAATACTATGAATCCAAACATTACATGCACTGCCCATTTCGTTGGACGCCACGACTCAGTGTTGTTTGAGGTCGGAGCCTCCACCACTAGACAGCCCCTCCCTCTTCTAGCTAGTGACCCATATCAAGGTATCCATCTTGATGACCACGGGGATATATGTTTCCTCTCTTTCATCATAAGACCAAAGCTCATCATAAACAATGAAACGTAAAAACAGAAGGAAAGAAGGAAAAGCGAATGTTTGCTGGAACAAAAGCTCGTCAAGAACATACACTCCCCCATACAATGGGGAGAATGTGACGAGATAACACGAGGGAATCGAAAGAGGATGTGAGAATACGGATATCTTCCAACCAAGGCTGCCTTGCTCCTTTATTTCCAAGGTGAGAGGATCAGGCTGCCGTGTTGCCTCGAAGCGCCACTGGACCGACAAATTGCCCTTGCTGGTTGGTTGTTCTAACCTCCTGCATCTCCATGCCGTCCTTGGAATCAATCGGCGGGGAACGGTTACCTCCAGTACCGGGCGCTCTCTTTGCATCGCCAAATCGCTGATCACCTTGTTTAAAGGTGCCCTTGAACCCGTAATAGGTTGGTGGGCGCGGCCGGCACAGTACGGCCCACCAGTTCTTAAACCAGTTACCCTGTGTGAAGGCGCGATAGCGGTCCTTCTTAAGGAATTTGTGCGAGTTGAGGTACTCGCGGGTGGTCTCGCCTCTAGCAATCAAGAACACGTGGTACCCCATAAGCGACGCGGGATAGAGAAAGCCGAGGAGGCCGTAGATGACCATTGCGAAAGGTACACGGTTCTTATCAATGGACTCGCCGAATGAAACACCTTGCTGGTTCGAGTAGACCAAAATTTGCGCCAGGGATGCCCCAAGCAGGTAGAGCGCCAGCAGGCTCGTTGAGGTGATGAATGTAAAGAAGTAACGGTAGTTGCGGCGGCCGACACAGTTGTTGAGCCACACACAGTGATGGTCCTGCGTTTCCACGCAGTTGTCGCAGAGTCGGCAGTGGTGCGCTCGGGGAGGACGCCAGAGATTGCAGGTCTTGCAATACTTGGTTGGCACTTCCATCGCGGCGGCCGTTTTTTCTGCGGATTTGACCAACGTCCAATCGTTTGTTGGAGGGCCCAATCTTAGTGGATCCTCGTTGGCATCTACTGGAGGAAAGCGATGTAGATTTCGGGGCAAGATCTACAATTCAAGTCAGCGTAGCCTCGGAGCACTCGGAGCGTAATACATACCCCTGGATCAGTGACCGAAGCGTGAATAAAAGACGACATGCAGATATAAAACAGGTAGGCGAAGGTGATGGGTATCGCGGGTGAAATGTTGTGCCAGATCCATGACGCAGAAAATATGAAAAATAGGAGGGCCGGGATGACGACAAAAGATCCAGTTGCTATATTGACAGGGCGTTGCCGGGAATTTTGTAACCGTCCACCGAGGCAGAATATCGTATTGCCTTCAAAGTATTCGTAGTTGTAACCGAGCTTGGACTTGAGCCTGTCCTTTTTCGACACTGCCTTGGTGTTCTGATGATCAGGGGGAAGCTGTGGCGACGAGGCAACCGATTCCAGCTTCTCGCCCCCTTCGATCTCGCGGTTGCCGTTTTGTTGGCCTGGCATGAGGAAGCTTGATCGGAAGGACCGCGGTGTCCGCACGGGGGTCGGCAGATTCCCTGCTTTCAAGCCCTTATCCACGACCACCGTCAGCTTCCTACCCTCCACTTGCTTCCTTTGTAGCGGTCTCACACTATCGGTTATGCTCGCGGTTGCATTGTGGCCGTGGGTAGGACTTGTGTTGGCCGTTATGCGGTCTTGTTCCGTCATTTCAGTACCTCTCGAAGGTGGTGGCCGTGTTTCGACCTCGTTTGTAACGTGCGCTCCCATCGCAAGCGGAGCATTCGATATGATGCTTTGCCGCGCAAGATCCTGGTTTTCTTCAATGGCGAACCCCTGGGTCGAAGAGATCTGTGGCCTAGTCATGGTCGAAGGTCTTGTAGCGCCGCGTTGGGCTTGGAGCTTCTGTGAGCTCATCGGCCGAAAGAAGGCATGTGATGTGAGTGAAGGGACATGGCTCCGGCTTGTTGAGCTCGCAGGTCTGTGGCCCAACGCCGAACCACTTGCGCTCCCTGTCCCGCTCACTCTTTTCCCGGAAAGTCCTCGGCGAAGATTCTGTGGTGGCCCTCTCGACGATACACCCGTCCGGGCGGTTCCAGGACGTGACTGGCCATCCGACTGATAGAAGGCGCTTCGCCTCTGGCCTGCTGTGCCTGCTCGCTGCCCATCTGACTCCCTCCCATCGTCAGTCCCGATGTCCGTCATTCGCGAGGATATGATACTCGGCGGCCCTGGCACTTCGGATCGTGGAAACTGCGGAAAACCGTCATCGTTATTCGAGGGAGAAGCGGCCCGCGCCGCTTCCTCCGGGGAGGCCATTCCGAGAGGGGCGAACGCCCGTCCCTGATGCGAACCTGTATCGACTAAAGCGTGGATCTGTCGGACGTGTCGGGCGTGTCGACCATCGAACCCTCCGATTCAAACCTTGGGTCGGCGATCTTGCGTAAAGCGAATGTATGCAAATGGGAAAGAGGGCCAAATGCCGCCGACACTGTCTCGGTGGTCGTGAGGGAAGGAGTGGTAGAAAGGGGCCGTGCACACGGGCCGACGAAAAAGATGTGTCTGCGGACGGAGGTGCTCGTGCAAATGGGGAGAAGGAAAGGAGGGAACGAATGTCGGAAGTGTGATGCACGCCGAGGAGGACGGTTAAGCCGGCGAGCAAAACGTCGAGAGCCAACCTCTTCCCCCGCTTGTAAAAGAAAAGAGTCGGAAAGACTTCCTTTCTCTTTCCTCTGCGGCGGCGACGCGGTTGGATTCGCGCCTGGCCCTTGTCAATCATGCAGTAGGTCCATTCATTTCAATTTCTGCTGCCTTAGGCGCCCCATCCGCCCCCTGAACCAAATGCCGAGCCTGGAAGTTGATGGTCCCCGCCATCTGCATTGTCGCTTCCGTGGCTCAAGCTTCTTGCTAGGGACGTTTTTAACGATAGGTATGGTAATGCGCAAATGGTCTCTGCCCTTTTAGGTAACATGGTCATCGCAAATTTTTTGTTCCTGGGAATAATGCTCCGTGAGGTATGAGATCTAGAGGTTGTAGAACACCTCCCGCCCGTCTGCAGGTACCCCCTTCCAGAACGCAGGTCGGTGGCAGATCAGAATGACGAAGCTCGACAGCTGCCAACAGGGCGATCCCAGCTGGTCTTTGCCGTTCACCCCACCGAAGTTGCCGCACCCCTAATTGGTCAATGCGGTCCAGCCCAGCGCCTTTACTTACGTAAGGCCCGCCAAGCTTCGAGCTCCAATCCTGACGAAATCGTACGAGCACACCTCCAAGCTCCGAACTGCAGTGCCCTCATCGACAAGCTCGCCGCCCTCAAACCACCAGCCCCTCTCCCAGAAACCACCGACCCACACCACTCAAGTCGCAATGGCTTCCATCATCGCCCGCCGTGCCTTTACCACATCCGCCCGCCGGTTGGCCACTGGCGAGGAAGCCCTCAAGGCCGAGACCAAGAAGAACCCCGAGATCGCGGTGCGTCATATCTAGATCCCTCGGCACCCCCACGAAACCCGCCCACGGAGGATCCAGATGCCCCTGGATATGCTTAAGAGGAATGGGAGGAATATACATGAGCAGCAAGCTGACATACGGAACCCAATTGCAGATCCTCGGTGGCGTCATGGTCTGCGCCCTTGCTGGTGCCGGTTTCTACTTCGGTTAGTTCCCCGACGACGTCGTCCACAGTGCGATCTAACATAGAATCCTACACAGGCCGCACTCCCACCAAGTCCACATCCGAGAACACCGTGCCCCTCGCCAAGAACAGCATGCCTTGGGAGTCTGGATCCGGCGAGGGCAAGTACCAGTATCATCCCGGTGGTGATGCCAGCGCTGCGCCCAAGGATGCCCCCAGCGCTGTCAACGTTGTGATTGTGCCCAATGTCAATCTTCCCAAGGTACGAACTACGTGCGGCCCTTTTCAGGGGGATGAGAGGGCAGTGGGTAAGGAGGCTAACCCGCCTCTAGGAGCTTCACGACAAGTGGAACAAGTTCGGCAAGGATGGCTACTAAATTGCCCTTGGGGTTGGAAAATACGGCGGCTTGACCTTTGCATGATAGGCATTGTGAGGGGAGCATCTGTAAATAAGTCGGTTGGCTTTGGAGAGGCAGTGGCAGCTCATTATAGAACTTGTATTATTTCGGAACTCAAGCTCACTGCTGCCAGCTATCGATCACGTTCATTAAACCAGATCAGAGTAATTAGGTCGCGTGTCACTTGGATCATCTGTGAGACTCACGAGGTCTAGGCATCTGACTGGAAATTCATGACAAACCGCGACATCACCCGGCTGGATGTGGGAAACCGCCACGAACACGTATAACCACGCCCTTTGACCAACCCTATATTCAACCATAGCAACAACCCAGGCTCTCATGGTCCAACGCCAAATAAATGCAGTAAAAAAGACAAGTCGACTGGTGGAGCACCAGGGCTCTCATGTGCGATCCGTGAAAGCTATGTGTGGCGCGCTGCCGCTGCCGCGAACTGCTCTGCTTGCAAGCGCTCGAGTTCCTCCAAAGTCATGCCGCTTTGTTCGAACTTGTTTGCTTTCTTTTCGCGTCCCTGCTGGGTGTTAGCGACCTGCCGAGAGAAGGGGCATTAAACCGGAGTTTTGAGCATTGCTCACCTTTTGGACCTCCTTGTGCTCTGCCGCGGCTTCCAAGACAGCAGGGACGTAGTCAGAAAAGCCCAGTTGCTCAAGAGCCTTGGTAATATGGTCGCAGGCAATGGTCTTTTTGGCTTCTTTTTCCGATATCTCGTTTGCTTCCGAGGAAACAAGCGTGATGAATTCGACACAGCACTCTATGAGCAAATCTCTGGCCTCTTTCGAGAAGGCTATGCCTGTTGAAGAGGGCAAGATCTCACTGACAATCTTCTGCACCGTAGCTGCGAAATGTTAGAGGGTGTCATGGACAGTCTGGATTGCGATGGGGGAGCATACCTTTGGGTAAAGAGAGGTCGTCGTTGCCTGTGGCTGAAGTTAGCCTATGCGCTCAACTCATATGGAGAGAGCCTCAAGGCGCTGGCATGGTCTGTACCGCCGTTGTATATACTGCTATCGTGTATACCGCTATTGTATATACCGCCTCGTCTTGCGCCAACCAGTACTTGGTACTGATGGGAATGTAGAGGTCGGACATAAGGAGAAGTAATGAAAAATAGTGAACACCAACTCGTCGCCAGTCTGATTGTTAAGGCTTGCTGTGGACGGTATGTGGTGTAACCAGGGAGACAGGCTGCTTGCCTCTTCAACTGCGTCACTGACAACACCAGAGGGGAGCTGCAAACTTTATATGCCAAGAGCCTGGCTGCTTTCCTTTATCCCATCGTGCCTTCTTCACTTGCGGTCCACTTAGACGTGTGAGCAGGTAGGAGTTGGTGCGTCACAAAACGCATTCACCTCAGGCGGGCACCGGCAGTTACGACACAGACCAACAGCCAGGAGCCTTCTGGTGCCAGAGAAAAACGAATAAACGGCGCGTTTCTCACCTCCAAACTCATGATCCGACATGATGAGTCTCCGTTGAGAAGGGAGTCAGGGCCCTGAGGGTGCCAACAACAAGTCGAGGAGTAAGTCGTCGATAAGTGGACTCGGTGTCCCGTGCCCAGCGTCGACTTTGCCCCGCCGATAAATCCCCAAAAGTGAAATGCAAGGATCCAGCTGAAGTCTCAGGTCGAGAGTATCCGTCTTCGAGAGAAAGGGTGTTTGCGAATCTGGGGTAGGGCGAAGAAGCATTGTCGAAGTGAGAACCGAGGGCTCTCCTGTTTTTGACTTGGGGTTGGTTGCTTGCCTTTGTACTCATCCTTGACGTCCCGCGTCGGTTCAAGCAGCCCAATTTTTGCTCCCTTCGATTGGTTGCACGTGACCCGCTATCGGACGCCTGCGCCCTGCCCCACCATTGCCAGCATCTCGACTAGACAGGTGCTTCCAGGTTGAGGGTGATTGAGTTTTAGCCCTGTGATCTTTAGGCCCGCGGAAGCTCATACTGCGCTGGGAGGTGAATAATGGAATACACGGCCACGGTCTCGCCTCAACACATTTCGTTACAACTCTTCCAAATGCGCATCCTTTCAAGTGCTGTAAGATCGCAACTAGGCAACAATGGCCAGCTGGCCCTGCTGCTTGCGCAAGCTGGATACCCAATACGGGGATCTCAACCCGTTCAAGCCGCAAAATTGGTCTAAGAAACAAATACCGCTCAACTTGGAGAGAGTACGGGCGCATTCCTGACACCACATGATGAAGCACAACCAAAAACGCGGTTGGTTGGTGGGGCGGTGCACTGTGGGCTACAGTGGTTACCTAGCCACACTGGGTTCGGAAGCCCCACCAAAAAGATAAGATCTTCCGAGGCCGAGAAAAAAATGCAGAGCTTCCTTAAAAACTTCCCAGGCGCGCTTCCTTTCCTCCTGCTCCTCTTCTTCCCCAAAACAGACATTACGACAATGTTTCAGCGCAAGAAGTATATACGCTTCATTCTTCGCCCATGCCGGTCATGATGGACTCTTGAAATTGTGAGCTTCTTCTCCGCCCCCACGCCGCTTCCCGCGCATCATCCCCAAGTCGAAATGATGAACAACTCGTGTCGCCCCAATCAGACCGAACATTTGGTGAATGACACTGTCTAAGCCAAACGACATCGCTGATCGACCTTGAAAAACTCGCGCCTTCAAGTTTATGCTGGCTTCCGAATGCGCGCTAACTGTTTCACAGCATTATGCTGCTAGGTCGGTTAGACGTACGACCTCCTGTTCCCGCCCTTCTCGAAAGCGACGTACATGATGCTATCACATTTGTACAATTCATTCCAATACCGAAAATACATGACGGACACTCAACCCTGATCTGTCGCAAATTGCCAATTCAACAAGAGCCACTGGTTCAGCTCTTGGAGCTAACATCGCTTAATGGCAGACCCTCCACGCTTCTCACATCCAGCTTCATCAAGGGGCAGGGCCCCTGATCCGTCAAGGTAGGAAGCTTTTTTTTTTACTTTAACACGCAACACATTATGGCAATATGATGAGCCTCTTTATATTCCATGCTAATGCTGAAACACTCATGTGGATTCATATAAAACCTTTTCATCTTTCGGCTGACTTGCCCTCCATTCCCTTTTCACGGAATACAGCTCTTGTCTCGATCAGCGCTGACCATTCAACAGACATACCAACAATCATTGACCGTCTTGGTAGTCGGACAATTCCGCCGCGTTCCAACTGCTACGGTTAGCAATGCCGCTGGATTGCATTCGACGCGAACGTACCTGAGATAGTTTCCGGAGAGCTCTGGCTTCGTTCCAAGGACAAGGCGGGCGATGACATTGCCGGGCCACTCCGGTTTGTTCAACTTGCCTTCCTCGAAGGCTGTTTTGAAGCCGGCATAGTCTGACTCCGACATCGTGCCGGGGCCCTTTTCGCGGAGCTCTTTCTGCATGTCGGTGTCAACTCTGCCCGGACCAATTGCTATAGAAGCTATTGTGGGCTCTTCGACAGCAAGGTGCTGTGCGAGAGAGTTCAAGGCAGCCTTCGATCCACCGTAGGCGCCCCAAGCCGTGTATCCTTTCAACGCTGCACCTGAAGATACAAAGACGACGCTGCCATTTGAGGCGCGCAGGTAGGGAATTATCTCCTTGACCTTCAAACGTGTTAATGCCGGCTCTCTCCAGTGTCCTGGGCGCAGGGACTCACCAAAGCAAGTGCGCTGAAGAGGTTGACATCGTAGAGTTTCTTCCAGTCCCCGATAGAGGCATGCTCGAGGCGTGCGATGGGCGAGAGGATTCCATGGTTGATGACAACCCCATCAAGCTGGCCGAAGGACTTAATAGCGAGATTCGTTGCCTTCGCGGCAGACTGTCTGCCGTTAGCCAAGTGGCGGGCATCCCGACAAAGCGTCAGTACACACATCCGAGGCGGTCATGTCTGCTCCCAGATACTCAACCTGAGATGGAAACTGGTTCTTGAGGGCTTGCAGCTTGTCGGTTGATCTTGACACGAGAACAACTTTGTGAGATTGCTTCAGCAGATAGTCAGCCACGGCTAGGCCAATGCCGCGGCTAGCACCAGTCACAATGATCACTTTCGATGCCATCAGAGCAGTGACAATGGTCGGATGTGAAAGCGAAGTGTAAAGTGAGATTCTGCCGTTTGGTGTTGGTTTTCCAGGGCTCAAAATCCGGAGCCCCGCCATCATCAAGGTGGGCTAGGTGGGGCAACTCCAAGCACCTGTGACGCCACTTCCGCCCAGTGCTGCTTGTTGCCGAGCCAGAGCTGTTTGGCTAACGGGGATCCAGTGTCGCCACTGCGGGATGAACTTCAAAGGGCGTTCCGGCAGGGCTACCTAGTGCTTTGGCGTGAGGTTTCCAGCCCACTTTGCTCTACAAGGAGCTTCCTCTGCTTCTGAGAACCTCGAGTGACGAGTTCTTCACCTCATTGTTTTCTTCACGCATCCTCAACATGACCTCCACCGTCATCATTGGAGCCGGCATCATTGGCGTCTCTACCGCTTACTACCTTTCCGATCACCAGCCACCCTCTATGGTTCACCTCGTAGAATCCTCTCCCGAGCTTTTCTCCTCCGCTTCCGGCTACGCCGGCGGGTTTTTGGCGAAAGACTGGTTCAAACCACAGCTTCTCTCCCTCGGCGCTCTCAGTTTCGAACTCCACAGGCAGCTGGCTGCTACACACGGAGGCAGAGAAAAGTGGCATTATTCACCTACTACTTCCATCAATTATTCGTCTACTCCCAGGAGACCGGGGCAGGAGGGAGGGGCAGACTGGCTCAGGCACGGGGGCAGCAGGGCTGAGGCTGCCCCGGATGAGAGAGAGGGGGTTGATGCGCCGGTATGGTTACAGCGGAGTGAGGGCGATCATGTTGAGAGGGTTAGCGACGAGGGAACGACGGCGCAGTTGGATCCGTTGTTGCTGTGTAGGTGGTTGCTTGAGGAGTGCAGGAAGAGAGGGGTTAGGGTTCATCAGCAGGCTACGGTCACGTCGGTGAGTACGGATTTACGAGGAGAGGTGTCCAGTGTGAGGATATTGGAGGCGGAGGCGGGGGTCGAGACGGATTTGCCTTGCACGAGGCTGGTTATTGCGGCGGGGGCTTGGTCGGGTAGCGTTTTTAAGAAGCTGTTTAGGCTTTCGGGAAGGGAGTTGGAGGTGGGTTGTTTGGCGGGGCATTCGGTGGTGGTTAGGACGAAGAGGTGGAAGGCGTCAGAGGGAGAGAAGTGCCATGCGGTGTTCAGCGTGGCCGGGGAGGGCTTTGCGGCGGAGATGTTTTCGAGGGTTGGGGGCGAGATTTGGCTTGGAGGGTTGAATGGAGGGGTGGAGTTGCCTGATGGAAACTCGGGGAGGGTGAGGGTTGTGGAGGGGGCTACAGAGAAGTTGACGGAGGCGGCGAGGAGGCTGTTGGGTGGTGATGTGCAGATTGTGAAGGAGGGACTCTGTTTCCGGCCTGTGACGATGGAAGGACTGCCGATGGTAGGAAGGGTGAGCGATGACGATTTGGGGCCGGGCGTGGCGACGAGGCCGGGGGCTGATGGTGGTAAGTTCATGATGCTGTTTTGGGGGCCAGAAGAGAGATGCTGCTGTCATGGCAGGAAAAGCTCCCAAATGAAGCTGAGCTGACGTTCTATGTTTACTGCAGGCGTCTACGTGGCAACCGGTCACGGTCCCTGGGGGATTTCATTGAGCCTCGGAACCGGCTTGATGGTCGCAGAGCTGGCACAAGGCCGGCGGTTGAGTGCCGACGTCAGCGAGCTTGGGCTCAAGATGAAATAAATATACCGAAAAGGGACGTGTCGATTCCGGGTATCAGTCAAGTAGAGTGCGGCGTCCCTGGACGAATTGGATAAAACCAGATCGATTCTCCGAGGTCAGATCTCAACGTGGGTGCGAATCCTTCGGCCAGAATTTTTAGCACCCACACACGTGTTGCCGGCATTGCGATGGTGTGGTGATGATGACGGTTTGTGGTGGCCCTGAGTTGGACGGCAACTGGCCTCAGCCGCCCCGGCGCGGTGAGGCATTGGTCGGGACGTCCCGTCAACTTGCCCGAGGTTCGCCACGATAAAGGATCCGTACCAACAGTATCCTCAGTCGGCGATGCATGCTGTTATTTTTCCTTTCGTTTGATATTTTTGCGAGTGCGTTGCCTCTTCTGCACGTTGGGCTTGTGCCTAGCTTGGAACCAAGACGACGGGGCAGGTTTTTTGGCGCTGGGCAGGCGCTTCGCGAGCTCGCCTCGGCATCAAGCATCAATCTATCGGACTGCCCAGCGACAAGGGCGCGTGCGGGCGACCCGGTTCGGTGGCGATAAGATGAACATCTAAATGCTCCGAAGTTCAAGCTCTCCAAGCTGGTATCCACGTATTCAGCATTGGCATTATTGAATATCCCCTTTTGCTGTGTAATAGTTTTTGGGTGTTATTGCACATCATCAAACCTATCATTGCGCTTTATGCTGTTCGATTTGCGGCCCCAAAGGCAGCGGGATGTCAGGGCAATCACCCGCAGAGAGCGATGCAGCGTGGTGGGACTTTTGAAGCGGTGTCTCTGGTTTCCCCTCATCAACTTGAGGCTTCTCGAACGGCTCGAACGGGAAGCTGCATGCTTTAGCACCTGCCCGCTACTGTCAGTCTGCTGTTGGTGTTTGCTTCGAGGTCGCAGAATGCGCAGCACAGCGAAAGCCGGTGTCCTCGACTCCGCACGAGTTCGAGTCCGTGAACGCGGGCGAGGGTCCGCGGCCAATCAGAAGCACCTCCTTGCCGCCCTACCCCCTGTCTCCAACCACATCGAGGGCACCCGCATCGAGCTCCCACTGTTCTCCCAAGGTCGACGAGCTCTTTCCCCCAGAAGTAGTTCTCTGGTCGGCCATTCGCTGGGTTCGCACCCGATCATCACGGCCATTCTCCAATGGCAATTCGAGAAACCGTTCCGGGCGGCCCCCAACTTGTACGCTATCGCTATCGCTCGAAGACCTGCGCATGATGATTCCCACACATCTGGTCATCCTCAGAGGTCGACTGATGAAAGGGGGGATCCCCCTCGCACCACCAAAGCAGCGGTCGCTGGGCGGGGCGGTCGCTCAATGGGGCACCCGCTGCACGCAAGACGGTTGCAATGGCGGCCGGCGCATGTTGACGAAATGTCGGATTCGTCTAGGGTCCCTGCGCGGAGGGGGAGGCATTGCGAGCTCTCAGTGGTGGGGGAGAACCTTGGACTCTGGGAGACGTCAATCGAGATGCCCGAGATGCCCGCCGGGGTGGTCTTGCAAGGCACACATTCGCACCGTGCCGGGGGGGGACGCACCCCCCACCCGCCACGGCTTGCTTCGTCCCCCGTCAGTCGTTCGTTCGCCCATCACTACTGTCGCCCATCACACTGGCCTGCTGTCTAGTTTTCTCTTTTCTGTTTTCTGTCGTCGCTGTAACGCTCACGGCACCCTCTCAGCGTTGTCACGAGCGCCTGTCCGAAGCAGAGTGGTTTGCCGCATCACATCCCATCTGCCGCCGACTCGCCCGTCACGACCTGCCTTTCTCTCGACAAGCCGACGGTGGTTCAAGGTCACCCTTTTGTCGGTCACAGCGTCGAGTCTGCATCCGCGCACGTTACAAGCTGCGGGAGCTGTCTCTGAGCGGCTGCTTGGTTGTTTGTGTAAAACAGAAACAGACCGCTGCCCACAGTGCCGACGCCAACCATCTCTCTTCGAACGGCACACGGGAGACGGGACATCGACCGCGCTGCCGAGACTGTGGATGAAATACCAGCCCCTCCACACCTTGGAAGAGACACAGGGCCCAGGCCAAAGCTAGCGCCCGTGCTGCAGACTGACACGGACAGACCCTGCGAGTACCGAGAGCGGCGGACTGTGGTGTGTGCTGCTTTCTCTCGCAGTCGGCGGGTGTGGGTGTGACATGCATGCGTGCAGCAGCGGCGGGGATCCCTACACCATCCTCACAGCCAATATTAAAGTCCGCGCAACCGCTGAGCCAGGTGTGCCGTCCGCATCTTCACCCGAGCTCCCGGCTACCAAGTCTGTCTCATCGCTTGATTGACTGGTCAGCCTGAGGTCGGCGCTCCCCCGATTTTCTCGATCGACGTACTCGCCGTAGCTCGCGACGAGAACGGATTAGGGGAACGACGTGACGCCCCAATCTCGCGTCGCCGCTGTATCCCGACAAAGCGGTTCCCATTATCGATCGCTCGGCGGCTGTTGACGTCCAACGTGACGGTGCCGCATCACGGCGCATCCCTCACCTCGGAGACAAGTCTCTGGCCCCCTCCTCCATACCTTATATCCACCGCCCCTCCGAATCGCCCCCATCGTCCCCGGGAACCGACCCCCTTTCCCTCGTGATCGCCTCTCCGTCTCCGTCCCTTCATTCCTATTGCCCGCGGCCATGCTGCCTCCCCCACACGCTCTCTAATTTCTAATCGAGGGGTCTGGTATTCCTCTGCCCCCGCTCGACGGCCCTCGACGACAACAGAGGCCGGCATTGTTTACTTTGGTCTCACGCGGCCTCCCCTTGGTACTTCGGTTCGGGCCCGGGACTTTCTTCAGATGGCTTCATACGCCCAGCTCGCGGTTCGTTCCGCGGCCGACGGCGCCTCCCAGGCGATGGGCGACCTGGCGAAACGGATATTCATTCCTCTCACAACTAGCAGCCCGCCAGGCCTGGTACAGGCACTTACGGTAGACCCCTGGACGCAAGCAGGGAAGTACGGGTTAGGGTGGACATATTTCTCCATCGCCGTGGTAGGACTGGTAGCGTTCATGCGGATATGGCATTTCTGGCAGGACAAAATCCGACAAGCTATCTACAAGCAAGAGATGGAGGAGCACTTCAAGCAACTATACAGCTTGGATCCGGAATGGGACAGGTCTGCCGCCCTCGCGACGGGAGCGACGAACGCCGAGTCAAGACGACACTTCTTCCCGGAGGAGCAGACGGAGGAGAAGAACTTCAAGCCCAAGGCCCACTTCTCGTCGGTGGGCTTTGTCAACGACACCCTGGCCCTCTTCCGATGGGTCTTCTACCGACCGATCCCCGATATCGTGTACAAGAAGAAGCGCTTTACCTTCGCCTCGGCCGCCGTGCTCTTCTCCGTGTTCATCGCCCTTTGCTTTGTCACGGTCTTTTGCTTCCTCCAGCAGCCACTCTACTGGCAAAGCATCCGATATGGCTCGCCCCCATTGGCCATCCGCGCGGGCATGATCGCCGTCGCCATGACACCTTGGATCGTTGCGACGGCCACAAAGGCCAATCTGCTCAGCCTTATCACCGGCATTGGCCCTGAGCGTCTGAATGTCTTCCACCGCTGGATTGCGTATCTCTGCCTGTTCATGTCGCTGGTCCACACGATCCCGTTTTACGTTCAACCGGTTTGGGAGGACGATGGCATGGAGGTTTTCCGCGTCCTCTTCCCCGAGGGCAGTGGCATGATTTATGGCTCCGGAATTGCCTGCCTTGTGCCCTTGGGCTGGCTCTGCGTCGGGTCTCTGCCCATCATCCGGAGGAAGGCGTACGAGGTCTTCATCAAGCTCCACGTTCCAGTGGGCTGGATCTACGTGGGGATACTGTTCTGGCACACCAAGAACTTCCTGATGTCTTGGGGCTACCTTGGTGCATCCTTCGGCATCCTCGTCATCTGCAATCTTTGGCGATTCTTCCATCTCAACTGGACCAAGCCGTGGCGCAATGCTTTCATGATTGGCGATGAGGCGGCCATCAACATCATGTCTGAAGACACCATCAAAATCACCATCCCCACGCAGATGCGGTGGAAGCCTGGCCAATATGTGTACTTGCGCATGCCGGGCATCTCGCTGTTTCAGAACCACCCCTTTACCATCTCCTCACTCTGCAGTGAGGACTTCCCCTCCGAGTACGGCGAGAACCACCGCGACTGCGTGCTCGTCTTTAAGCCATACGGTGGCTTCACACGCAAGGTTCTGGAGACGGCCATCGAGAAGGGACCGTACCACACCTATCGCGCGTTTCTCGATGGCCCATACGGCGGTATGCGCCGTGAGCTGGCCGCCTTCGACACATGCATCCTAATCGCAGGAGGCAGCGGTATTACCTCGTTGATGTCGCAGTTGCTGAACCTCATCAAGCGCATGCGCGATGGCAAGGCCATTACGAAGAAGATTGTCGTGGTGTGGGCGTTGAAGAGGCTGGAGGCTATGGACTGGTTCCGCGAGGAGCTGCGCATCTGCCGTGAGGCAGCACCACCAGAGAGCGTCACCTGCAAGTTCTTTGTCACAGCAGCAGTCCGGCAGCCCCCGACGGTCGGTGCTGCCCATGGCCGCGCACCGAGACCCCTAAGCAACGCGTTCCACGATAAGCTGGACGGCTTCGTGGCCGGTATCGCCAGCAAGCGCAACAGCGCGCTGATCATGGCAGAGGCCCAAGGGGACCCCGAGCGAGAGCGCGAGCTGCGCGCCGAGGATGAGGACCGCATCACTGCCCTCCCACAGCAGAAGTATCTCCAACCGCACAACCTCCCTCCCCCTCCACCAGGCCCGCCGCCAGGGCCACTCCCACCTCAGCCACCAAAGAGCAAGACGTCAGTAGCAGAAGACACCCTTCGACGTCTCGAAGGCCGCGACAGCGAGTCGAAGAATCCAGGAAGCGTCTCTTCCGGAAGCGAGCACAGAGCCGAAAAGAAGAAGGACGGCGAGTTCCACTTTCCACCCATCGCACCTCGCCCCGAGAAGGCACCACACTTCAACTACGCCCCTCCTGCTGGCCGCCAAAGGTACAGCCAACTCCTCGGAATCCCTGGCGCCAGCGACACAGAAGGCCGACCGAGCGGCGTAAGCAGCGGTCGCAGCGAAGAAGGCCGGACCGACCAGGAGCAAAGCGGGCCCTCCACGGAACCTGCTCCTATTCGGCCTCCAGAACTCGCCCATCTGCGTACCGATGTTGGCGGCGTTCAAAACAAGCCCCGTCCCACAAGCACGTTCGGGCCACCGTCCGGCTTCGACTTCGGCTTCCCTGGCACTCCCACCGAGTTCCAACGCTCCCTCATGCGCTTTGCCTTCCCAGTCCCTCATGAGATCGACGGCGGGTGGAGCGTCGAGTATGGCCGTCCCGATCTCGGGTACATGCTGAAGGAGTGGGCTACCGGCGGGCCGGATGGTCGCGGTGTGCTCGGCAGACGCACGGCAGTGTTTGTCTGCGGTCCCCCCGCCATGCGCGTAGGTGTCGCGAACACTGTTGCTGCGCTCCAGGCCGAGATTTGGGGTGATGATATGCTCGAGGAGATCTTCTTGCACGCTGAGAACTACGCGCTATAAAGGAAAGGAGAAGGAATGTACTGATACCTGGAGGGTCCGAAAGGAACGGCAGTCTCGCTGGCATGGGAGGACATATACACATCATACATAATAAGACCGCAGCGGTCGAACAAAACGGTCAAGATGACCGATATGGAGGATACCTTTGCTACTACGCATGGCGTTTTAGGATACGAAAGGAAAGGGATGAGAGATACCATGGTGTTTTGAAGGTCTATCCGCGAAAGGGGACCGAGCGATCTGCTGGGATGAAATTACCTAGCTGCTAGCAAGCGAGCGAGCGAGCTTTTCACTTTACTGTGTATCATGTATTTTATATACAAGGCTTACGCCTGCCTCTTTTATACAATGATGAATGAGCAAACCCTTCGTCATCGCCGTTCTGTGTCTTGACTGTCGGTTTGTTGCGAGTCTCGTCTCCACACCCCCCAATGTCCCCAAATCCAGATCCAAACAATAGGTCTATAATTACATCACCTCCCCTCCCCCAAACTTAAATCCCAAAACTTACGCAGGTACTGCGTAACGCGTGTGCGCCTCATGTGTGTGTCTTATTTTGAGTATCCACCATCACATCATCAGCGCGGTTCCTTATCTGGACGTGTTCCCTGTTCTGTGGGCCGGTAGATGATGGTCAGTGCCGCATGCTTGCAGCGGGCACTGGGGACGGTGCTAACACTGGACTGGACTGGTGCCGCAGGAGGACGCAAGGCATCTAAGATCAGGGTGGGACAAGGGGGGCGGGGATTTATCTGCCAATGGCGGAGAAGGTGCGTCTGTTGGATAGGTGGTGGGTGGGTGTTGTTGGTTTTGCTGTGTGGGCAGGGTAGGTGTGTTGGATTGGGCGGTTGGTGAAGTGAGTGGCTTGTTGCGCTTTGAGTCCACGGCTCAGATTGGAGCAGAGGTGCATCTGGAACCCTAAGTGTGCGTCACTGGGTTGGTATTTTGTGTTGTCGCGCGTGGTTGATATTAGTGGTGGGCTTAGTGTGCATAACCAAGACACTGTGCCCCTTTTTTTTCTCGCTCCGTCAACCCAACCAATGCCACGGCTACATCATCGTTTTATCATCGCCATTGTTTCGTTTCTTCGAGACCAACTAAATGGCAATACCGCCCCACCGCCCCTAACAGCCCCTACTTTGAACAACAAATCGCACCTCATTCGCCATGAACTGCCAACTTGGTGCGTGACCACCTCTTGATACGCCCCTTGGACAACCCAAACAGCCACATACGACCATACCCACTGGAAAATTCGGGATCCCGTCCGCTCTCCCATAGACAAGCCAGTGAGGGCCAGACTAGTAGTTGGGTCGGTGACGACCAGCGAATCCCTGGTGTTGTATGTTTTTTTTTGCCTCTTCCCCAGTTTTCTTCTTCTATCTGGAATATTGCCCTTGTTCTCTGCCTGTTGATATACTCGCCCTTTTTTTGGCAGTGGCATAAAAGCCACTTGTCTTCTGGCGGCGGAGTGGGTCCTTCCCATCCAGCATGTCACGACATGCTCAGCCAGGCAGCTCAAGAGGAGCAACGCAAATAGCAAGAAAGAAAGCCGAAGATGCAAATGAGGCTCAGCGGTAAGAATATATCATT
This sequence comes from Podospora aff. communis PSN243, assembly GCA_033296975.1. Classification (NCBI taxonomy): domain Eukaryota; kingdom Fungi; phylum Ascomycota; class Sordariomycetes; order Sordariales; family Podosporaceae; genus Podospora; species Podospora aff. communis PSN243. Next base: position 534,516 of record MU865922.1, read on the forward strand.
AGCACTATCTTGATCTATCGTATTACGAATAGAAAACATTGGATTAGGTCGGAATGTCCAAGAAAAAAGGCCGAGAAATCGCCTTCCAGCTATTAGGGGTATCAATCGTTCATGAGACTCATAGGCTCGCCGCCAGCAGCGCTGCTCCTCCGGCAATAAGTAGCGTCAGAACTGGAACAGCGCTGGCTGCCCCTGCGTTGAGAGGAACGTTGGCTGGTACAAACGTCGACGCGGGCATGATGCCCGTGGTAAATGGAGAGTTGATTACCGATGTGACACCGGGAAACGCGGGTGCTTGAGTAGCAGCGCCAGTGTCGGGGGCGACACTCGCGTTGTTTGGATTGAGAACACTGTTGCATGTTAGATCTCTTTTTTTGCTTCGTCTGCGAGAGTAGATTGCTTACTTGTCAATGACATGAACTACGCCGTTGGTGGTCAGGATATCCGGGATCAAAACTCTCGCGGAGTTGACAAACAGGGCCCCGTTTTCCCTGCGGATGGTAATGTTGGTTCCCTGAGCGGTCATGAATGTTGCTGGGTTTCCGGCATCGATCATGCTCGTGCTGAACTGGATTTGATTCGTAAGCACGTGGTACGCTAGAATGCCGGCCAGAGTCTGTTGTGGCAGCGTGCTGACTGCGGATCCAATGGCCTCGAAGGCGTCGTTCGTCGGTGCAAAGATGGTGATGTCGGTGAGGCTGTTGACGCCATCCGCTAGCTGGGCTGTCGTCAGAGCCCCGGCCAGAGATGTGAGTCCCGTGTTGATGGCAGTTTGCGCAGGGTTGGCCGGCACGGTAAGAACGTTATCGATGATATGAATTAGGCCGCCGCTGAAGGCCACGTCTGCTGTGACCACCATCGCTGCCTGCTTGTATCCACTGAATACCATCGCCGTATCATTCACAAATGTGAGCTGAACCCTCTGACCTCCCGTGACGTTGGCAAAAGGGGTGTCGAGCAAAGTAGGCGGGAACTTGGGAACTGCTGAGAACTCGCTTGCGGGCATCCTGCCAACCAAGACATGGTACTGCAAAACGCCCGTGAGAAGCCGTGGATTGCGTGTCAGCTCAGCAGATCTAGGATTGCGAGCCATGAGCCGAGCGAAGGCATCATTTGATGGGGCGAGAATCGTGACATTCTGTGCTGTCGAGAGCGCTTGGACAATGTCGGGGACAGTTTGTAGAAGAGCTGGAGCAGCAACTGTCAGCGACAAGCCAAATCTTCGACAGGTAGGAACCTACTGCTGAGAGTACTCAAATTCCCTTGATTAGCTGCCAGGACATCCAAAAGAGATTGAGCAGACACGCAAGCCGCCAAGCCAACGGGAAGTAGACGTGGGAAACGCATCTTGGTCAACTTGATCAATTGTTCGACAGTAACCACGAAAAGAGAACAAAACACCAACACCGAGAAAGAAAAGAATGACGACGGCACACACTCACAATATATTCCCCGATCAAACCAGCGCCCAGACAGCACCAGAAACCCGCCAATGCTACCGGCCACGCCGGTTCCAACCATCACGAAACCCACCAAAAAGATCACACCTCTCTCCGGAAAGCGGCAACACCCACAACCGTGTGTGCCATCCCGCCGTCAACCCAATGAGAACGCACACGGTTAAGTCCAAATACCCCTTACAACCCCCGACGTTGCTCTGAAGATCGACAAGATCTAACATCCTAGTTCCCCCCGGGGGGGGGAAGCAAACATCAGGGTCTCCCCACGAACGAAAGGAGAGAAGAAAAAAAAATCCCCGTCATCCCCCGCATTCCATCGTAGAAAGGACACAGCGCAGGCAACCCGAGACGCAATGGCGATCATTCAAGAAGGCTGAATAGCACCGTCCGTGCATGAACGAAGCGGCGTCGAAGATGAAGCTCCAGACGTCGTAGATCAGGTGCGACCCTTTTTCGGGAGGGAGCGTCGGCTTTTCTAGCTTCTAGAAGGGGAGGAGATGGGATGACGAGGGACGGGGGACGGGGATGACCCTCGCTCGAGGTGGGATTTTCGTAGATTCTTTTCTTTTGTAGGATGAGATGCAAGAGACGGGTGTTTTTGGATTTGGGCGGGTGAATGGTGAAACGGAAACAAATGTTCCCTGGGAAGCTAAGAGGTGTGCAAGGTGAAGGGCGGTGAGCAGCCAATCAGATCGCTGATTGGGACATAATCTGTGCGCGGTCACCTGGAATCTGGGGTAGATAAGGAGGCCAGGGATGTTAAGGGAGGCTGATGTGTCGTGGACAGGGGTTGACCAACAAGACTTTTGTCAAGACCTCGTCTTGCTGCTTTCAGACCCGAAGTTCCTGGATAGCGCCGGTCTTGGGATGCACGTCGGAGGAGAAAATGGGTCGGCAGCTACTGACGCCGCCAATCAAGACATGGCTCCCCGCAGTGTAGCAAGAACGACTCACGGGATTTGCGGAATTCGACTTGGAACTCCAACTTCGCTCGATGTTCAACTTCAAACCTCGCGTTCATCACATTCATCACTTGCGACGTGGTGAAAACTGTTTTATTCTGTTAAAGCGACAATATATGGAATACGCTGATGGATGCCACTCTCTTCCCCTGTCCGGGTGTCGTGGATGAGACCGTTTAACGCCGGCCTTGTATGGTTCCCCTATAACGCCTCCCATGCGCCAAATCACTGCATCTACCACATTATCTCCCGTTGCCTACGCAGCAACTAACTGAATCATAGTCATTCATCATCAAAAAACCCCTCGGGATTCCCTTGTCGTCGTAACCGCCACCCGATCATGCCGCCGACACCGACTGTGCCTGCTGGGTGAACTGGTTATATTTGGACCTTTTGTTGTGGATTCCGCACTCGGTCTTGTTCTGGCCCTTCCACCGGCCGGCCCGCTCATCTTCACCTTCGCCCACCGGGACAGTCGAGTGCCAGTCTCCGACAGACTTGTATCCCCGGTCCAGGAGGGCGTTGTACGGAACATTGTGCTCGTCGATATAGGCCTTGACCTCGCGGAAGGCCCAGTTGACAAGAGGGTTGATCTTGACAATGCCGCGCTCTTCGTCAATCTCGATGACAGGGATGTCGCCTCTTTGTCCGCCCTGAGACCGACGACGGCCGGTGAGAACAGCAGCCACCTTGAGCGTTTCGTACGAGCGCTGTTGCGGCTCAACCTTGGCGATCCAGTCGTACAGATCCGACGACATCTCGTACAGCTTCTGGCCGTACAACTCCTCAAACTCCTCAACCGTGTCGACCGAGGCCGGCTTGAAGACGTGGACCTTGACGTTGTAGCGGGCCTTAACGCGCTCTACCAGGTCGTATGTCTCTTGGAAATGGTACAGGGTGTCGAGGAAGATGAGATCGATTGACTGGGACCCGGGCTGTTCTGCCTGGAGTTTGGAGAGCATGTCGAGAGTAACGAGACCGGTCAGACCAAAGGCGGTGGTCTGGTAGAGGTTGGGGAAGAGGAGTCTGCAGAAGCGCAGGATGTCCATGGGGTTCATGCTCTCCAGCTGCTTGTTGAGGTATTTGAGGTGGGCGTGGGTGAAGGATACCAGGGGGAGGCCGCTCCTTGACGAGTTACCCGAAGCGAAGCCGGAGTCGACAGATGCGGTATCGTCCATCTTGACATCGATAACTGGCTCTAGACGAGGGGAGGATGACTCCGAAGATGTCTCTGTCCGGAAAGCCGAGTCCATGTTGGGAGGTGAGAGAGGGGTCTCAAGTGGAAGAGGCAGTTTGCTGGTGGTGTGGGCTGGGGACGAGTGATTTAAGACGAGAAGGACAGCGAGCAACTGCAGAACAACGATGGATATGTTTGGTTGGGGGGATCTGAACTTGAAGAGGGGGTTTTGGGAAGATTGTGAAGGAGGGGGTCTGGCTTGGTAATAAAGGGTCTTGGAAGGAGAAAGAGGAGCCCGTGGGCAAGACTAGGAGGCCGAACCGGGTCGAGCCTCTGAGAGCAATATCTGTTATTGCGCAGAGGGATCGGTTCTCCGGGGAAGGGCGGACGGAGACAAACCTCTGCCATTAGTCATTGTGGTGTCTACGGGTATGAGAGAGCTCTGGAGAGGCAACCTGATCTCAAGCTCACGGCTTGGTATTGGTTCCTTCCCTCTGTGAGGATGGGGTCTGCGCGGGCTGGCTGCCATCGGACTGCGTCCCAGGGCGGCGCACACTCAGGGATGTGGTCTTCAAACTTTGACGGAGCGGTGGTGTTTTCAGGGAGGCTGATCACGACATCTGGAGCCCTTCTGATTGGCCAATCTGCCCAGTTTTCTGTGGGCCCCCCCAACTGCCTAGTCCTGCGCACTTACCACAAAGAGCCCGCCCAAGCGCCCATGATGCTCTCTAGAATCATCGGCACCGCGACGCCTCCGACCGTTTTTCGATTGCCAGTCCCGATGGTTAATCGTCGGTGGTTGCTCCATCTGACGTCTTGAGCGGTGTTGCAGGGAGAGACCATCGAGCTTAGTCATCTCTTTCGCGCCTCGGTGATGTCACCGAGATGTTCTCAACTCCCCGTGAAGATTACACAGCACGCCGCGCGACACCCCGTACCGGTGGCCAACCGCCGCGGCGAAAAGTTTTGCAGCGTGGGAGAGTCTCTACACGTGCCGGCATGCTTACGTATCAATTTGTAGGCCGAAAACCGCAACATCCAGCGCAGCCTGCTCGAGTGGGAGAGAGCTCGGACCAAGGGTGTTGTTTCAAGCCCACCAGTCCCGAACCGTCCCAATGGCACAAAGAGAGCCAAGTTACGGGGGTTGCCAAGCAGCCCGGATCCAGTTGGGTGAAATCTCCGGCTTGGAACCATCCCACGGAAGGCTGCTTGTGATATACAGCCACACAGCATCCCGTGTCCAACGTGCGCGCGGCCGTGTCTGTCGAGCTGCAGCCCTGCGTTGGATGCCCCTGGTGTTCCGAGACGGACGCCAGCGATCTGCAAGGCTTGGGGGCTAGCTTGGCGGGAGTATATATATTTTTTTTTTGAAGAAAGCCAATTCATCTCGAACGCGGTGATAATTTTTTACCAGTTTTGACCATGTTTCAGCGTTCCAAGTTTTGGGACGCCAGGGAAGCCCGAAGTTCCACAGTGACGTTGCGCACAATGAGGGGCAGTTTTGATAGCGGGGTAGCGGCTCAGAACGTCCCGCGGTGGGGCTGCCGATAGCCGCTGCCTCCTTTGAAAAGCCTCAAGAACGGTTTTTGGAGCTACCTTACTGTAGAAGTCGTATTACTGTTCTTAGCAAAGCTGATACCGTAGGGAGCTCGACGATCCAAAGACTCGACAACTGCGGTTCTCTGCCGCGAAAGCAACTCATCGGGTTCTCGCCGTCAAACAACCAGAGACCAGGCCGTGCCATGGCCGACGATGCCCCCTCGAACAAGCAGGCGAGGCCCTCAATGACCGCCGCCATGAGGAGCAGCTCGTTTCTCAAAGAGCATCAGCAATACCGCCCGCCGAACAAACCCGAGAATCACTATGGCATTGATACTGTGGTCGAGGATATGCAGGCTGCGCAGCTCTCGTCTCCGAGACAGATCTCGCCCTTCAACGGGATTCCCTCGCCTGAAAACCCACCGAAGATCGTCGAGAGCGGCGTAACACACGAGCTGTCGCACCCCAACTGCACACCAGCACCGGGTACCCATACTGACAGACTCGTCGCGACTCTGTTCTACCGGTCTGCGGCGCCGCGCGCATCGAATGCGGTCCCGTCGCCAACCAAGCCCCCTTCCTCGCCGAGGGCACCGCACTCCCCGAAACTTGCGGCGCTCGACTCCGAAATTCCCCCAAACATGGCCCCGAGCAGTAGCCTCGAGACCTTTCCTCTCGAGCCACCCGCCTCAGAACCAGAGCCGCTCGACCACCTTTACGGATCGCACATCTCGCCCATGTGCATCACCTCCTTCCTTCACCTCATGTCTAGCTTCCCCTTGGCGCCCGGCTCAGCGACGCCTACCTCAGGCCACCGCTGCCTCAAGCTCAGCGCCTCCCATGAACACCACCCCGAGGTCGTCGAGCTGACTCTCTCGCCCGCGCCGTCCCCCGACTACCTCTCCCTGGCTGACCTGCGCAAGCACGAGCTCATCTACCGCTTTGAGCGCGAGTGGAATGTCGATGTGGCACTGCGAGCCGATACCATATGGAGACGATACCCACGTCTCGTGGTGTTTGACATGGACAGCACACTCATCACTCAGGAAGTCATCGATCTCCTAGCCGCTACGATCAAGGACCCACCCGATCTTGCTGCGCGCGTTGCCGACATCACACACCGCGCCATGATGGGCGAGCTTGAGTTCGACTCTGCCTTCCGTGAGAGAGTTAAGCTTCTCACCGGTCTGCCGGCCTCAATCTTCGAGGAGCTCAGGCCGGTGTTGGACGTCACGAACGGTGTGCCGGAGTTGATTCGTGCTCTCAAGCGGTTGGGCGTCAAGACGGCTGTGCTCTCAGGTGGTTTCTTGCCGCTGACTAGCTGGCTGGCAGGCGAGTTGGGCATTGATTATGCCCACGCCAACGAGGTTGTGATTGATGAGGCAACGGGCAAACTTACGGGCGAGGTCAAGGGGCGTATCGTCGGTAAGAAGCGAAAACAGGAGCTGCTCCTCGAGATTGCAAAGAAGGAGGGTGTCGCACTGGAACAGGTCGTTGCCGTCGGAGATGGGGCTAATGACCTGCTCATGATGGAATCGGCAGGGTTGGGCGTGGCGTGGAATGCGAAGCCGAGAGTCCAGATGGAGGCGGACACGAGGCTCAACGGGGATAGCCTGTTGGACTTGCTTCACTTGTTTGGGTTCACGGAGGAGGAAATCCAGCAGCTCATTGCTTGAGTTTGGCGTGGTTTCTCTGAGTAGTATTGGTTCGGAGTATGGCACAGGTACACGAGCACGCAGATTTGAATATATCCTAGGTTTGAGAAACGGAAAAGGGGTTGCTGGCTTGGCATCAACCAAAATAAATATTAGGGTTTACTCTGGGCCTTCTTAACCACTATCTTGTTGACGTAACCCCAGTAACATCAACCCTCCCCTTTTCTACGTGTTTGTATTTTCGTGTGATGTTGATGTTATTACCATGGCGTATATCTGCCGATGCCGTTTTGGGCAGGTACGCCGGTACCCCAGAAGGATTCGGGATCAACGCGTGTCAGCCAACAGTTGTCGCAAGCCTGTCCCGCGTCTCTGGTTCGCCCGGCCAGCCACGACATCGTTTTTCTTGCGCTGACGAAACGATAAACCCGTTACTGTGAAGGATCACGTCGTCGATTACGCACATCCACGCGACACAGATTTGCATTTACTTTGGCCATGTTATCTGTCCGCCCGCTGCATCGTGACTGGCGATGACAGAGCCACATGGAGGGTACCCTGAATCAACATGGCTGAGCACGCAACTGTTGAATCCGACGAAACTCGGCCATTGGTTACCAGGCCAACTACACCCAGCAACAGCAATCACACGAATGGAAACCGGAGCCACTGGCGCTTGGTGCTGGCCATTGCGGCCCTCGACCTGATACTCAACGCGACCACCCAACTCACCGTTGTACCGTCTCTCACGATTCTCCAGGACATCGTCTGCAGACAGCACTACGCTCACGTCCAGCTAGATCCGTCCGTTCACTTCGAAGACCGGTGTAAAGTCGAGCCTGTCCAGAGCGAAATCGCGTACATCAACGCCTGGAGAGATTCGCTTGAGATTCTTCCGGCGCTGTTCCTGGCTGTTCCGTATGGCGCCCTCGCGGATCGAATCGGGCGCAAGTTTGTGTTTTTGCTTGCGGTTTTTGGCTGCTTGATGTCTGATGTCTGGATAAGAGTGGTGTATTGGTTTTCAGATGTCTTCCCTACCCGGATAGTCTGGCTGAGCGGTGTTTGGACCATGATCGGTGGTGGGGGAGCTACCTTGACATCTATCGGTTATGTGCTTATAGCCGATGCGTGTCCTCCGGAGGATAGGTATGGCTTCCCTGGCGCTCTTGTGTTGATGTCAATCTCTAACCAAGTTCCAGGACGACCGCGTTCTCGTATGTCTCTGCGGGACTCATTATCAGCAGGCTGGTTCTGATTCCCGTCGGAGGCACCTTCAAGGACCCTTGGGTGCCGATGTTTATCTCCTCTGCTTTAATGGTTGCCGGTTTCTTCCTCGCCACTGTGTTCGTCCCCGAGACGAGAACCACCCGTGACGAGTCTCCACCCTCAGACTCAGAAGAAGACGACACCCCCAAGCTCACTCTCCGCGATCACCTTCACAACCTCGCCTCGAGCACACTCAACCTCACCACCTGGCTCACCTCCAACGCCCGTATTATCCCGCTCCTCCTTACATTCTTCCTCTTCCAATTCGGTGAAGCCCCTAACAACACCCTCCTCCTCCAATACGCCTCCAAGCGACTCGGCTGGACACTCGCCGAATCCTCCTACCTCCTATCACTCTCGGCAGCAACTCACCTCACCACTCTTTCCCTCCTCATCCCCGCCCTGTCTTCTTTCCTTCTTCGGTACCTACGCCTCGAGGAAATCGCCAAGGACCAGCGCCTAGCCCAAGTGTCAGCCTTCTTTTTGGTCACCGGCACGGCTGTGGTCGCGTTGACGTCTTCCCCTTGGTTGTTCACTGCAGCTATGGTTCTGGCCTCGTTGGGTCTGGCGTTTGCGGTGCCTGCGAGGAGTGTCGTCACGACGATGGTGAAGAAGGAGCATATGGCGTTACTGTACACGGGGATTTCGGTTTTGACTTATGGGGGAGTTTTGGCGGGAGGACCGGTATCTGCGGCGTTGTTTAAAGTGGGCATGAGAGTGGGAGGGGGGTGGGAGGGTTTGCCTTTTGTTGTAGCGACGGGTTGTTTTGTGGGTTGTCTAGGGGGTGTGCTGGTCACCTGGCGGGAGAAAGATCATGTGGGCGGTGATGATCTGGAATAGATTTCAATAGATCATGTTTGTGGACTGTGCAGTTGCAAGAGGTCAAAATATAGAGAGAGGGGCGAGTCGTACCTTCCTTGGCGCTCTGTGGCACGATATTGGGATTTGCCAACCTCTTCCAAGCCATTCTGCCATGAACTTGATCGGAGTTTCCATGTTGATTTTGCAACAAACCATTCTCCTTTGTGCTTACAAGATCGAGGATTACCTCTGGCATCTACGATGTGGTAGGCTTGACTTACATGCATTTAAAGGCTCGACCTACTGACAGTACCGTATCATTCTACAAAATTGGCTTTTACTCGGAGACCGTGCACGCCTTGATGGGTTTGTCAGAGGCCTTATGCAATGCCGAAAGCGGCCTGTGTTCGCTGCGCAGACCCCTATTTTAGTGCCGTAAAGGCCTTACCAAATACAGCCCATAGCATATTTCTCGTGTAAGGAGCGTTTAATGACTTTGCGTAAGGTCTCTAGTAAACCCATCGAGGCGTGCACGGTTTCCGAGTAACAGCCAATTCTGTGTGATAATACGGTAGTTCTCTCCGATTTGTGATATACTTTACTAACTGCATATTACGCACATATCAGAATCTAATTGCATAAGATAAACCGAGGTCGGCTTGCTGGGAACCAAGATGCCAAGGCCGAGCCAGGACCGAACTTTTACGGCGTCGCATTGAGCCCAGTATTGTCTTGGGGGCTTGACATCGGGATAGCCGCATCGTGTGCACTGCCGGACTTTCGTACCTGTCATTTTCACCCGGCGCTTTCCGCAGCCAGTGTCAGCGCCCCTGCCTCGGCGCCCTTCGGTTTTGCGATTGTCAATCACATCCTGCGCGACGGGGATCTTTTTTCCAACGTCGTAAAACAAGCCCACGCTCTGGTACCCACCTCTTACCGCCCCTCGCGGAGCCTTGCCTCAGGGCGATTACCCTACTTAGACCGGCAGAACGCTCTTTCGTCCCCGCCACCATGTCCTGTTATCGACACGCTCTCTCGGCCTCCCGCCGCTGCCTGCCTTCCGCCCGTCCGATCGTTCACACTCCGCGAGCCCGAACAGCGTTCCGCTCTCTTTCCACAAGCTCGACCGGTAAGCCATCTCTTCGTAACCCATTCCATGTTCTCCGCTCCGAAACTGACCCCAGCGCAGCCCCAACACCATCTCCCTCCTTCCTCCGGCGCACCTTCTCTGTAACCGGCCGCTTCATCCTCTTCTCCTCCATCGGCCTCATCATGGCCGCCGCCCCCGCCTACGAAGCCGCCACGGCGATGCTCCACCCCCCATCCGACGCCGACACCCTCACCCTCTTCACCCCCTCGGACTCCGATGCCGCCGCCAAAGAAGACTTCATCAACTCCCACCCGCTCACCCTCTCCCTCCGCGCCGACCCCTCGTTCGTCGAGTCCCGGCCGCACATGAAGATCCCACCCGCGTGGCGGCAACACAACCTTACGGGCGGGACCCTCATCGGCCCGGGGAAGGTCGCTGTCCCCCCTTTCAGTTTCTCCGAAAGAGAAGGGAAGGAATTCGTACAGATTTCTCACGTCGGGACGGACCTTTGCGGTCACCAGGGAATCATCCACGGTGGATTCCTTGCGACCATGCTGGATGAGGGGCTTGCGAGGTGTTGCTTCCCGGTGCTGCCGTACAACATCGGGATGACGGCGAAGCTGGAGGTGAACTACAAGGCGCCAGCGGTGGCGGATCAGTACTTGGTGCTGAGGGCGAAGACGGTCAAGGCCGAGGGCAGGAAAGCGTGGGTGGAGGGGCACATCGAGACATTGCCTGAGGACGGGAAGGAGCCGGTGGTGTTGGCGACGGCGAGCGCATTGTATATTTCGCCAAGACAGGCGTCGGTGAGTGGTTCCTACCTGGTGGGCGAGGAGATGGTTTTCTAACGTGGACAGACTATGGCGAAGGTGTACCCGGTTACATAAATTCTGCTTGTGTTTGGAGGGGTTGGATATGTCTCTCGGAGACCGACCCCATTGGGCGGAAAGGGGATGGGCCATTCTAGGGCAGCTTGCAGCATTCCATCGTATAGCGCGGCATTAGACTAGACTTAGAGCATAGAGGCAGTGTAGGGCAGCTGGCGTGTGTCACAAGGAGGTCAATTGATGAGCTGAGCAAAGTATTGAGAAGGTCTCCTTTCGGGCGCCATACGGGGTGCATTTCTCGGCGCACAGGAATGGCACGTGGGCGGGGAGCCTATTCGGGGCGCGGTGTTTTCCGCGGCGCTAATCACGGGGTGAGCCGAGACGGGGTTTTGAAGTGGGCTCAACAGAATAACTGTTTGTAAGGGAATTCTCACTTCAAGTCGGGACAGCACCCCAGACCGTGGACCTCTGGGTCTATCATCCCGGATCTCAAACACACGGCCCCACATGATCCGGGCGGTCCGGCGATCGCCGGAGTCGACACCTGCCAGCGCCGGCACAACTGATGCACCCCAAAAATCTACAACATGCACGCGGATGATATACCATCAATGCAATAGCCAGCCCGAGCCCAAGAAATCCTCTTTTGCAAACTAAACCCGGCATCACCAAATACACAACGCCCTAACCCTCACCCCTCTGAATTCTCCAAATGACGCAATCGCAGCTCCAATGAGGGGTAATCCCTTCCCCTCGTACCTGTACCTCGCGCCAGGAGTAAAAAGCCACCCCTCCAGCGGGCGCACCCAATAAACAAGCCCCTAAAATGGCGCCATCACTCCAAAGTCGGGATCCCTTTACTTTATAGCGGGGGGTCAAGGCGAACGCGAAGAAAGAACACAGGAAACTTTTTGTACATAACAATAATCCATCCAGTACCCTTGGACGTTGCGGGTCCCCCCATTCTTCGCTGCCTTCTTGAAAAGTCTCTCAATTCAATCTTCCCGTCCCGTGCCGGCATCGCTGCTTTGCCCCGCTGTATCTATAATACACCGCCCCACTAACACTCGACACACATCGCGAGTTGTCTTGTCTTGACTTGATCTTGTTCATTGTTTACACTACAAGTGCCGGTTGACATTCTCAAAGATAAGGGACGCAATGTCGACGTGAGTTTACCTTTCCTCCCCTCCCCCCTTTCCGTCCACCCCTCGGGCCCCTGGCATACTGACACCCCCTTCCCCTCGCAGCAACATTACCTGGCACCCCTCCCTCTCCCGCCACGAGCGCAACCAGCTCCGCTCCCAAAAGGGCTTCACAATCTGGTTCACCGGCCTTTCCGCCTCTGGCAAGTCCACCGTCGCCACCGCCCTCGAGCAACACCTCCTGCATATCGGCCTCGCGGCCTACCGCCTGGACGGCGACAACGTCCGATTTGGACTCAACAAGGATCTGGGATTCAGCGAAAAGGATCGCAATGAGAACATAAGGCGGATCGCCGAGGTTGGTTCACATACAAACTGATAGCGATGGAATCAACAGCTGACACTGAGACGCTATCTAGGTCGCGAAGCTGTTCGCCGACTCTGCGACGATCGCACTGACGTCCTTCATCTCGCCGTATCGAGCGGATAGGCAGATTGCGCGCGATCTGCACGGGGCAGCGGGGCAGTCGGGAGACGACCCGCTGGAGTTTATTGAGGTGTTTGTTGACATTCCGCTGGAGGAGGCCGAAAAGAGAGACCCCAAGGGACTGTACAAGAAGGCTCGTGCTGGTGAGATCAAGGACTTCACGGGCATCTCAGCGCCTTATGAGGCACCCGAGAACCCAGAGATCACCATCCGGACGGATCAGCTGAGTGTTGAGGAGTGCGTCAAGACGATCGTGGATTATCTGGCCGAGAAGGGGCTCATCACCGAGACCAAGGAGACAAGGTGAACACAAGATGAAGGTCATCGGTCTTTGTTTTGCCTCAGGGGCCAAGATGGAGGTTGGCTGAGGGATGAGTTATTAGTCTTGTAGCCCCTTCGCGGTTGGGGTACAAAGAAGAGGAATGAGGTATATGACATTGTTGGGCCTGTGCATATTTAGCCTGCTCCGCGTGCTGGTATTTCTTGATCAGCCGATTAAGGGAAATCAAACTCGTAGTACACATATGGCGTGTATTCGCTCCCCTCGGCGGTGCTCAGGCCCGCCGCCGCCATTTCGGAGGTCAGTGATGGTTCGTCCTTAGTGACGCGCCCCCGTTTGTCCCTCCCAAAGGCGTTACCACCCAGATACGAGTAGGCCGAATCCAAGTTGGTCTTCACCTTCTTCGCCTGCTTGGGTGTAGTCTGTGACCGGTTAGCCAGGTCTCAGGGACAGGGGTGTTGGGTGGGCTTTACCTTGACAAGCGCGCAGACGAACTCCAATGGCAAGCCGTACCGCAGCACGGTCTCGACAAAAACGCGAAGGGCATTGGCGTGCGTCCAGATCATGACGCTTTCACTCCACCCTGTTCGACCCAGGCGTAGCGCCTCGCCCCAGATCTTCTTCTCCTCCTTTGCAACGCGCTCGATTTCTCGCTTCTCTTCTTCCTTGCCTCCTTCCACGTACTTGTACTGCCTCGGTGTCCACTTCTGCTCCCGGGCTTTCTGGAGAAACTCGGCGCTATGTTTCTTGAAGGTTGTGACTGCAAACAGCGTGAACTCGTCATCTTGCGCGACCTGGACGGAAGACCGGGGTACAACCATTGGTGCGATCGTCTCGTAACTCCGAAGAAAGTCCTTCTTGGCATTCGTAGGAACAGCAATCAGATGTGTCTCGAGGTACTCGGAATCTTGAACGAGGAGGCTGGGGTCGACGATAGGGGTGAGGGATTTTGTCGCCAAGTTGCCCCTACAGCATGTTAGCTGTACCTCCGGGCAAGTTTCGCACGGAATGGCTTACGTTTGTTTGCGCTGCAAGGCAGCGAGATTGGTCTTGACACCATTGTACTGGTTGAACTTGGCCTTCACATCGTTGTCGATGTTCTGGAGCTCCTTTTGCAGGTTCTCTATGAGTTCTCCGAGGGGCCGGTCGGCTCGGTAGCGGACTTTGTTCCACTGGAAAGTGCGTAGATAGTGGTCCGTCGGCTCTGGAAGGGGTTGTCAGAACATGTAACTAGGAATGGGCCTGGGGCTTGGTGCGTACTGTCGTTAACCATCTTCTGTTGGGCGGCCTTATCCTCATCTCCGTCCAGAATGGCCTTCAAAGATTCCGAAACCTTGGATACAACCGCTTCACACCCAGCGTTGAGCTTTGTCAAGTCGTCGGCATGCTGCACGAGTGCGTCGAGGGTGCCGATTTTGAAAGATGGAATGGCGAAAGGGAGCACCTCGCCATTGTCTCGACCAACAGTGGCAGTCAATGAGGGTATGGGGTCATCCTCAAAGATTCGGAGCGGCAGGGAAATTAGGATATACTGGTTCGCCGGCATCGTGGATGGTGATGCGGGGCTCGATCGCTGAGCGCCAGCGAGGATGGATCGAGTGCGGAAGTATCGGGTGCGATAGGCGTTCTTCGTTGCTGATCAGCGAGATACAACGATAGAGCATGCGAGTTCGTGTTCACCTGTGGTGGAAATCTTGGATCTGGGAACGCCGAATGGTTCAACGACGTCGAGTGATATTTGCTAGCACTGGCAAAATGGATCTGTTCCGAGGTTCCCCTGAGGCGCCTGGGCCGAGCTCGTGAGAGTGACTTTCGGAAACGTCACCAATGGGTTCGACTCCTGTGTGCCCGCTAATCAGGAACGTCGAAGGAGAGTGTTTGCGACAAAGGACAGAGGAAATAATCAGCTCATGAATGAACGCAAACCAGGAGCTCGAGGCGGGGAGCTTGGTGGTTCTAATTACCTACTCTGGGCAGTGCTTCAGCGCCCGCCATGACGAACCCCAGTGACCTAAGCTCCCCTTCCGCGCCTCGTCTTTCCTTGGCGCGGCCCACCCTCGAATCGCACCTGCCAGCCCCAGCTCGCTCCTCGCCAGCCAATGGAACAGGCCTAGCTTCCAGCATCCAGCCTGTTTGTTTCCAGGTGGTGCTCCTCCGCCAGACCGCAGTATTAACGACGAGAGAAAACCGAAACAACCACAGGGTCCCAATCTCACGGCCTTCCTCACCGCCGCCCGCCGACCACAGACCTATCGCTTTTCAACCCATCACCGCCACCGCTCGATTGCGACGCAGAGATTCTGGCTTCGGGCCCTGCGGACGAGACACAATTGATTGACCACGCGCGGCTTTCTACAACACCACCCACACAACAGTGTTCGCGTCCCTCATCCCCAGGACTCATACCTGAGGAGAGCCGGGGGTATATCCGGTCCCAACCGCGACGTGGCCGCGATTCACACCCTCTGAGCTCCGGCATCCCTGGCGAACAGCCCCGCATCCGTTGTGAAAGCGCCGGATACGAGCTTTTGCTGAATATGTGACTTCGACTTGGGCCCAAACCGCGCGTGCTGCAGCTTCTAGCTTCGCCGTAGGCGCCTATGCAGGGTGCCTACCTGCTGGGTAGCAAGGAACCCAAGGAGTCGAGCTCGATCCAGGACGTTCCCATGGCCGCAGCTTCTGGTGAGTTCCGCGCGGGGGACGTGGTGGTACAGCGAATGCTCGTCCGTACATCGCTGACATGGTATGCGATGATCCAGCCCAAAAGGCCGCGGTGCCGTCTGCTGCTGGGCCGGCCGCACCAAGCCGCTCTGCAAAGGTAACTCCAGTGCCGGTGCCAAAATTGGGACCGACGTCGACTATCGCGCAGCCGCAGGGCGGTTCTGGTGCAGCAGCGCCGCCCCCGCCAACACAAGACTCGGTGCCGCCGACTGCGGGTTCGGCGGGATTTGGTGTGCTTACAACAGCCTTCTCGGACGTGTCCAGCGGGCCTCACCGAGATGGCCGTATCCGAAACCCAGTTCCGAGCAAGCTCAAGGGCAAGACGGATGGATCGAAGGGCAATTTCAGTGTCATGCACCTTGAGGTGGCGGGGAGGAGCGAGGCAACTGAGCGTGACGCCCAGGCGAAGCGTACAAGCGAAAGCACAGAGCTGGCTGCGAGGCGCGCATTCGAGAACGGCTATGTTTCGTTGCGACGGAGCAGGTTCATCCAGGTCCAGGACGAAGATGAGCCTGCGCCACCGCCGCCGAAGCCTTTCATCCCGATGGTAACCCCACTGGCGCCTAACGTGCCCAACGCGCCCAACGCGCCCAGCCGCCGTGCAGCCCTCAGTGCCGAGGAAACAAAGTCGGAGCAAGCTCGGTTGTTGACATTGCTTCGAAGCCTCCACCCAGTGCTTGTGGTTGATCAAATCTGCAAAGCTCTGGCCTTCTTTGGCGGTATACCTGGTGCGCCTCCTCCCGCAGATGGCACCTTTCCCCAGAGCGCAGAGGCCAATGGCTCCGGCAGCCTTTTCGTCGGTTGGATATCGGAAATATTCCCGAAACTGGGGGGCAATACTGACCAGCCCGCGAACCCTGTCAAGCAGCTGGATGCCCCGGAACCAGGCAAGCGTCGGCGTGGCCGACCAAAGGGAAGCAAGGCTACCAAAGCTCGAAAAGACAAGGGCTTGAAGAAGGGCCCGACCAAGGCAGCTGCGGTTGGCGGCCAGGCGCAACCGCCAGGCGTTGATGAGAGCTGGGTCGACATTGAGGATGGGCCCATTGAGATTTCCGATGATGTCGATGCGAACGTCATGCTCCTCGCTCAAGCGACGAGCCCTCAAGCGGACCCATCACACGCACCATCGCAGCCCGCGCCTCCGCAGGCTGGCGCTTCGGGCCGGACTGCGTTACCAGGAGGCGCCACGGGCAACGAAATCGCTACTGATGTTACAGCCAGTGCCAAGAAGCGTGGACGACCGAAGGGTTCTAAAAACCGCCCAAAAGACCCTAACGGTGCCTCGACCGGCGTGACTGATACCATTCAACAACAGGCTGTCCAAGCATTGCAAGCTAGCCAGAACACCAATGCCGCATCGGTGACCCAGCCGTCTCAGGGGTTGAGCCAGCAAGGTCGAATGCCCAACGCATCATTCACTGCTGTGAACTCGACAGTGCCAACGCCAACTAAGAAAGTCAACAAGCCGACACCGTCCGGTCCAAACGCGAGGTTTTCCTTCCATGCCGAACCCACTCCGGCACCCGCTGCACAACCAGTTCAGCAACCTCAGAACCCTATCCAGGCTATACCGCCTCCTCAGGCGCCAGCACCTGTGGCAGGCACAACGGCTAGTGGTAGCCAGGCGAAAGTCGGCGCAACTGCAGGGCAGAAGCGAAAGCGCAAAGGGGGAAAAGAAGCCGAGGGTCCTCCGCAGGGCACATCCAGCCAGCCTAATGGGCCAGGCCTGTCGTTGCCGCAGGCAAGCATGACCCAACCACCGGCGCCCTCGACAGCTCAACTCTCACAGTCTCAAGCATCAGCCCCCGTGGCAGCGCCCCCGCCCCCAAAACGTCAACGTAAGACCAAAGAACCCAAGGCACCTACTGGAAAGCAAAAGGAGCAGACTTTGGTGAATGCCACGGCGGCCACCTCTTCGCCTTTGGCTTCAAGTATCCTCTCTCCGGTCGCGCTTTCGAATCCAAGAGCGACTCCGATCCCCAATCCTTCCGCGGCCCAGCCGCAAGCTACAATCCGCGCCCCTGAGCCGGCTCAAGCGCAAGTACCCGCGCCGACAGAAGCTGCGATATCATCTATCCATTCCCCAGAACAAGACCACGGCCATTTTGAAGTCCAGTCTCCTACCATGGAGAACTATGAAGCACAACTTCAGGCCCAATTAGAGCAGCAAAACGATCCTGAGCCACAGCAGGCACGCATGAATTCAGGACGCCTGATGCCAACACACCTGCCGCAACAGCAACAGCAGTCCCAGCTGTCACAACAACACCAGCAGCAGACTCAACAGCCAGTCGCCAGCCAAATGAGATCACCCAACCCGTCAGCTGGCCAGTCAATGAAGTCGAACGTGAGTCCCATGGTTACGCAGCACCAGGTGCGTACAACACAGGCGCCCTATTCTCAGTACCGCGGCGCAAATACACAGTATGGTCAGCAACATCAACAAAACTATGGCTCTCCTCAGCAAAAGCAGGCGCAGCAGTCACAATTTGCAGCTCAGCAACAGCAACAAGTTGCACAAGCTGCAGCTGCGCAGGCGGCCCAAGCAGCCCAAGCGGCTCAAGCTGTCCAGGCCCAGCAGTATTCCTCGAATACCCAACGCTCCTACCCGACCAGCCAACAGTATTCTGGTGGTCAACAGCAACTCGCTTCCCAGCAGGGCTATCAACAGCAAATGGCTACAAGTTCTGCAGGGACATCTTCTTACTCGGCCCAGCACTCTCCACAATTTGGCACGTCGGCGAGCAGCACATTCAGCTCGGCCAACAGCAATTATCGCAACTCAAACACTAATCTGAATACGGCCTCGTACCCTACGCAGCGCAGCCAGTCAGGCACTCCGACTGCCGCGGCGGGATACCGCAACAACAATGCCAACAATGGGTTGTCACATCACTCGCCATCATTTGTGCCGACCAACCCCACCCAGCAGCGTTCTAACAACACTGCACACTCCAACAATCAGAGCATGCAAGGCATGACCGGAGTTCAGTCATTCTCCGGGAATAATCCCACCGACTGGACAATTTTTGATACTGGCGGCATGGACTCGTCTGCTAGTCAGGGCGCGCTGGGCCTGAACAACTCGGGCTACGGCGTGGCTCAGAACAACAGAGGTCAGTCAAATGCCGGGACGGGATTTTACAATAGGTATCCTGGGCAACTTTAATGCCTCGAGACGCCGAGTTAACGAGCGTTTCTCTAAGGGTTGGGATAGGTCACTTGGAAGTCATTCTTACTCATCTTCTCGGGTTTGGCTAGGGTGTTGGGGGATTATGATAGTGATGACACGAGATACATACTCAATGGGATGGGATTTGAGGCGTTGCGTTGGAGATGCTATAGGACAGGTGGATGGGTCGGGGAACATTGCAAACGGCGTTTATGTCGCGAAGGCACATGTTGCAGTTCGACGAAGCTGCTCTTATTTTAATTTAACGATTCCTGAGAGTTTATCTCTGTCCATGACGTGCCACCACCTGGTTCCCGATGTTATGTGGAGGTGTGCACTTGAACTCGGTGGCGAATACACAGCGTGCCAAGTACCTCATGAGATGAGCACAAACAGTGACACGACAGAAGACAATGTGATCATTCAACAAGTCTTATTTATGACTAGTTCCATCGCCCCAGCCGCGGACAGGCGAGCTTCATGCAGGGTATATCATGCCGAAGACTTGAAGTACAAAAAAATGAGTCGGTCATCCGTCTTCTTCAGAGACCAATGAATACATGGTAGTGCCCAGCCCAGGGCAACCGTGACAAGACCAGTGAAATAAATATCCCCGCGTAGGAAGGAATAAAAGTATGTCCCACTACACCCCTACGGCCTGAGAGCCTCGCTTGCCCGTCCGTGGTTTTGACAAAGGGAATTTAACGCCTGCAAATGCTATTGAAGATGTCAAGATGACAGGGGAAAGGAAATAATTAAGTAGTCGTCCCCCTCGAAGAGACCGCGTCGTCTATGACGTGGACAAGCTTGGGGAGAGGTTTGGTTTATCAAATGTGGCGGAAAAGCCAGTGGGCGAGTGCTTGCGGCCGTTTCCAAGTGGCCGTGTCACTCACTCACTCGGCGTCCTCCTCGATCGCGTCCAAGTTGGGTCGCACGGATTCTGGTGCAATGGTGCCGTACCACCATTGGTCTTCCTCCTCGACGCCGTCTTCTCGGATAAGATCGGTAAGGAGGTGGGCATTGCGCCGAATATCGGATGGCCGCTCGACGATCTTCCGATCCAAAATCATGGTTTCTGCGGTTTCCGCCCAGATTTTCTGCAGCACCGGGAGATCGGGAAGGAGTGCCTTGAGCTGGTCTTTTGGCAAAGGACCCATGGGCATTCCTGCAGCAAGGCTCGTGTTGAACACGAAACTCTGTGCTACGTCTCCATTTCGAATGCTGGTGTCATTCGTCCTGGCCGGTTCCGTCACGGGAGCCTTCCCCAAAACAGCCATAGACTTCTTGCGCTTCAGTCCAAGCAAGCCACGCCGTTTCTTCGGTTCCGCTACTGCTTCGGGCTCCGGCTCGACCGCGTCTCGTGTTATTGAATTATACCAGTTGTCCACGGTGGCTCTCCTGGTGTTGTAGCCTTTCACTTCCCATATCCTTTCGACCTCCCTCAAGCCGCCGATGCAGAGGATTGCCACATGGACCTCATCTGGCGGCTTCTCTCTCAGATAACCTCTGAGTGATCGTTCAACTCGTCCAACATAAGTAGGTGGTCGAAGGCGTCTGCAGAACGACGATAGAACGAGGGGGAATGCTTCGTGCACTCGTAATAATGTCCTGTCATCGTACATGTTCATGATTTCGGTTTCGATGGGGTTGTTGGTGTATGGCTCATGCCGTAAGCCATGCCCATTTTCGATGACATATTTGGCGTGGAGCTTTCGGTACGTCTCGAAAAAGTGGAACACTGTGAAAAGTACCGGGATGAGGCGCCGCCGCATGCGTTCTTTCTGTGGTGCAAACTCTCTCTTCTTCTCCTCGGTGTTGCGAAGGAAGAGCTCCTTGGTCATCCATTCGCACATCAGAAATGAGAGTTTGGCGGCGACATGGAGTCGGTGCCACAAGCCGCACAGGTAATGGAAGTTCAGGGCCGCACCCTCGGGTACCGGATAAAGCCGTTTGGCATAGGCAGGGATATGATGATCGAGGTGATAGCGAGAAATGGGCGTCTCATTAAAGGACACCAGAACGTGCAATGACCTTGATGCCAACCTCAAATTGAGAATGTCAGAGAGCGGAAGCGAGGCGATGATCTCGACTTGCAACTCATTGGGAAGACATTGAAATAAGACGTCAAATGGGAGGCTTCGCAATGATGAGTTAGCTCTTTGCCAAGATAACCCATGTTTTGAGACTCACCTTTGCTTCGTGGTCGACGCTACCGAAGGCCGTCGATCACGATAAACGAGCTCAGTTGTTTGTGTTGCTTGTGGCGGCCCTTTGGAGGAATGGAACTTGGAACGAAACCCAAGGAAGCTCCTCTTCTCCGGTCGTTTAGATTCCGCCTTGACAGCTACATCCTCCGACTCTGGGTTGTAGCCACGAATGGGTAATATGAATGGAGACTGCGATTGCGAAATCTCGACCGAGGTGGATGTCGTCGTCGCTGTCGTCGCATTTGCTGCACTGGCTGCTTGCGCTTGGTTTAACTTTTTGAGGTACTGGTCCGAGCCGAACTCGGTCACATGTAGATGGTCCATGGCGGTTGGCTTCTGGCCGGCGAAGCCGCCGCAGAGCCTATGTCGTAATGGACGGCGTGAAGAAATAGCCGAGCATGCGTTATCTCGAGATAGTCGGTTCTCTATTGAGAGGACGTCTGCGAGATGGACGGGATGGGAGTATTAACGACGCAAACTAGTCGCGGCTCATACATGGTGGACCATCTGCGCTGAAGAATCGAGACAAGTAGGCCGACAGGAAGTGAGCGGTTGGTTGGAGTCCCCTCTGATCACGGCCTCAAATATTCTATTCCGAGGCCTTGGGAACCAGGAGAGGATTCAGCGCACGCCGTTCACGGAAAATCGGTCGATGTAGTCGTAATTCCTCCAAGGCGACGTGAATTTGGATCGACGGAAATCGTTCGCGGTGCCGTCGATATTCGTTGTTCGCTTCCAAAATCCAACGACCAGCCGATTACAATCGATCGATGCCCAAACTCGGAGCGGCTGGTGTTGTCAATCAATGGCGCGGTCGGCGAAGCGGATGCGGTCGATTACGAGGCTGGTCTCTTCGATCGCAGCGCCAAGTTCAAAAATTGACACTATGCGTCGTCGCTGGCTCGTCGCCGGGTAGAAGATGCGATGCGGAAATCGGCATTCGTTCGTGAAGTCGGTCGAGAAAGTCGCGGCGATAGGAGGAAAAGCCTGGGTAGGACGGGACGGAGAGAGATAGATGGGATGGGATGGATCAGAGGCCTGTTTTGGAAGGGTGGGGGGAAGCGAAGCGGTTTGCCCGACACGCGCCGAAGGCCCTGCTGAGGCACCGAGATGGCCTGGGGAAGGACGAGTGCGGGGTCTCGCTCGCTGAGACCAAAAGCAAAAAGAAAAAGCACGAATCCAAAGGGAAAATCGCCGAAACGCAGTTGATCCGTAGCGAAACAATCCAACTCGCTGGTGTGTGCAACGTTTGGTGCGAATTGCGGCCTGACTGCGAAGGCGTGAATGGGCGAGCCTTTGCGGGCTTGCGAGCTTGTCTCTGAGGTGGTGATGGTTCATGGGGTGGGCCACCTGCCTCCCGGCGGTTTGGCCGGCGTAATAGTGGAGAGGGTTACTGGAGTCGGGCCAGAGCCCACAGCAAATGCGAACAAACCAGGCCCACCCCTGAGAGTACAAAGAGGGCCTCGCGGGCAAGCGAGACGGGTACTTACCGGAACATGAGGAATGATGGCGTGTCTGTGGTACCTCGCTAACAGAGACGCAGTGCGCCACGTTCCGCGACGCCCCTATTGCCCACGTTTCATTGCGGGTGTGCGTCCAAAGACGTTCAGCTTCTCCGTCTCAATCGGGCCTGCTCAGTGCTTGTTTCCAAGCAGGTCAAACTCCCCGGCCAAGGGCTTGTACACTCGACCCTGTGGCGCAAGACGCGAGATAGCTGGCGGGCCCGTCGCGATGGTCCATTTGCGGGGATGGCACCCAGGCAAGGTAGCAGTCGCAGGGCCCGGCTAAACAGAGGATGCCGCCGAAGAGGTACCGCTACCTGTTGACCACGTTCCCTGGCGTCGTGCTGCAGGCGTGCGGGCAGGTCGTAATTTAGCCGCAGCCAATGAATGGGAGCGAAAACCACCGAAAATGGGGAAGTTGGGAGATCGCAACGCAAGTCGCTCCGCTTGCTCACTTCTCTCATCCTCCTGCGCGCGGCAGAAGTCCGGCTCGGATGCGCTGGGCGACGACAGCAGTGAGAGCGCAACGGCGCCTTGCCTCAGAGAGGAAAGAGCGATGGAGAGCGGGCTGTCTCCAGGTGCGGGCCCGATTCCGATCTTCTCGAAGAACGGTGCATCCCGCCGGCTTGACCGTTCGCCTGACTAGGTTACTGGACGATGCTTTCGGGCCGGCCAGTCTAATCTTGACGACCACGACGACTTCCCGCGTCGGTCGCCAAACGGACACAGGTACAACTCGAGATCTAGATCTATTGCTCCGCCTTGCATCCGAGGCCGAGGGCAGAAACTACCGCGGCTCTCGCTGACGAGAGCGGAATGTAAGGTGAGTATTTGACGTCGTCAATCAGCCAATCTCTTGCGTGAGTCGTCGGTCGCTCGGCATTCCAGTCGTCTCTCAACGCAGCACGCAGCAGCACCAGAGTAAGCTCGGGGACCGCCGATCTCTCGAGAATTTGTTTCATGACAGGCGCCCATCGGCCGGATTCGGGAATTTAGACACCCAGTTGCGATGCTCTCTATCCTCAACACATCGACTGCGTTCAAGCAGCTGGTGAATTCAGTGGAGCGACCCCTGCAGTCGGACAATGTCTGGCCGTGGTTCGACCGCGGCTTCTTGCTGAATCTTGCTGGATCTCATCTTCTGGTCGGGCGAGCGCTATTCGCACGCCTGGCTCCGCTGCGAATGAGAGACATTGGTTGCACTGCGGGCAGAGAGGTCCTTCGCGCGACAACTCTACCCCGAGGGCGGGACGCAAATTGGAATGATGGATATCTGTGCAGCCATCGTATTGTATGTCGCAGGTGTCAATGTTCCCCCAGTTGTGCAATTTAGCCGCGAGTCTGGCCTCCTCTGAGGGACTCGGCCCAGCAAGCTGAGTCGCTGCGGCCCTTCTCCGGCGTTTTCGCCGTCATTTTAGCAGTCGAGCCTGGAGCACAACGATTGGCTCACGACACGCAACATCCATGCCGGCGCCTTCTTGTGTTCCTCGTCGGCGGCGCCGCCCGGCTCCGTCTCGCCGCCGGGGAGAAGCCCATGCTTTGGCCGGTCCGGCCGAATGCCCGGCATCCTTCCACCCTCTCCTCCGCTCCTGAGTATTTATCAACGGGGTGCCAGCCCTCCACCGTTTGGTCAGTTGCGCCGGGCCCGGCCCGCAAAAATTCCGTTCCACTTCTCCGGGTTTTAGTCTTTCTCCCGCTCGCCCATGAACCATCCGATCCACACCTGCCGTTCTTTGGGACAACTGGCCGCCTGGAAGAAGGTCAAGCGACACATTAGCATCGTCGCGTGCCAGGAATGAACTTGCCCACTGACGGAACGAGGTAACTACACGAGAGCCGCCACCGCGACCATTGGCAAGGTTCAAGCTGAGCAAATGGCAAACATGCCTACCCCGCGCCCCCTTGTGGGACAGGCTCGCCATTACAGGAGAGGAGCGGCTTCCTGCAGCGACGCAGGGGGGGCATGATGCTCGATATGTGAAGAGGATGGGTGCAGTTGCGCCGCTTTGCACAAAGTTTCGGGAGCAACAGGTATGTGTTGAAGACCGGGACACTCGGTGTCGAGGGGTCGGGCCAATTCCCGAATGTTGGCGACATTGAACAACCTTGCGCAGGGAGGAGACGGGAGGGCACGAGGACCGATCCGGCCAAGTCGTGTTGCCACCAATGCGTGCCACGCCAAACCTCAGCTATTTTTAGGTGCCGCCCCTCCCCCCTCAGGCATGGCTGCCATCTTTGACATGGATTCCCGCTCTGGACGTGATCGAGCCCCGCGATCATCAACCCCCGCGAACAATCAAGAGGCTGCGCTCGCGATGGCTGCGGGCGCAAAACCTGGGAAAGGGCCGGAGAAAAAAAAAAAGGAAAATCAAAAACAGAGAAGCCCGATCTTTCAGCTGGACGAGAATGCGCTGCAAATCGGCGGGGAGCCGCCAGCAAAGACGAGGGCCTTTCATCGAGGGTAATTCGAGCCAAGACGGTTCCCTCCCCCCAGCATGAATTCATCCCATGCATCGAATTGGCTTACCGTCCCCAAATGACCATACCTGGCGTGGCCTTTCCTTTCGTGGATTGATACTCGTCGACTCCTCAGCAGCGTAGCTCCATCTCCAGTCCAGCACAAGGCCACCGCCGCCGGTGATAGGTGCCCAGACGTCCGACTCCCCCTACCCTACCAACACTACCGCGTTTAGTGGCCCGTCTTTGTCGTCGACCCAAGCAATAATTCGGGGGAGGCGAACCACTCCGGGCCAGCCCGCCTTCACCGGAGCGAGAAAGCAACACCTATTTCCCACCTCTACCAACCTGCTTCCCATACCGAGTCTTCGCACCTATCTATCCTTTTACCTTGCCCCCGTTAATTTGGCGCACCCTTCGCCCACGCTTCCATATTGCCCACCTGTCTATCTGTCCCCCTCCTCCATCAACCTTTGCCTGCCCGCCGAGGCACCCTCCGTACCCTTCACCGTCCCTCTCCCAAACTGCGCTTGCGCGTCTAACCTATCCGCGCGGAACCCGGTTCTACGGCTCTGGTCTCGAGAGCTCTGCCGGTTGGTAGCAAGCAGGACGTTCATATTAGCCTGCAACGCAAGCACCGTCGTAGCGACAAAACCGGCCTACGCTGCCCTGCGACCTTGCGTGTGCGCGCAAACACACCTTAGCCCCGCTCCCCAGGCGCACTATCTCGCCTCCCGAAAAAACAAACCCGCTCGCTCGGGAGAGGCAGAACGGCAGAACCCCGCAGCAGACAACCGTCCTTCGGCTCCGGGAACTCGATCTCAGGCTTGCCTGCGCAGTAGGGCATACCCAGCGTCCTGTCAGATTCGGAACCTGCCCGAGCCTCAAACCCATCCCCACTCTGAGCGATTCCGTCTCCGAATACCTGCTACCTCCCCCCCCCCCTCCCACCTACGTCCCACCCCGACCGAACTCTCCCCGGGTGTGCGTCGAGAGAAAAAAGCGCTCAACTCACCATGGCGACCCCGGACGAGCTCGCGAAAAAGGTGGATGACCTTGCCCTGGAAGTGGTTGAAACCCCTACCTCGCCGTCCTCCGGCCTCGCCCTCTCGCGGTTCGAGTTCGAAACCGGCAAGGCAAACGAAGGCACAAAGATCCTCATGATCGAGTGGGACGGCTCGGTGGGCGCCAACAAGGCAAATGGGGAACAGCAGCAAGAGCGGCAAGAGCAGTCCGGGAGGAAAGTAAAGCCCTCGGACTGGGACATATCATGGGACGGAAAAACCGCCGTCCTTCACGTCCGCGACACAGACGCCGGTGGAGACACTTGCCGCGTGTACTTTTTGCTCCCGCCTGGGGCGGCTGTGCCCCCGCTGATCACCATCACGCGAAAGGCCGGCGCATCGGTGTTGCGCACGAAGCCGATGCCGGCGATATTCCCCGCGGGCTTGGGCGGCGGTGAAGAGGCGGGTAGGCGCGGCGTGTTGCACACGATATGGGCGAAGAAGAGACTGGCGGAGCTGGAGGCGGAGATCAAGGCCGAGGCCAAAGAGAACGGTGAGAGCGTGGGGCTCGAGATGGCGCTTCAGGAGAAGGTGTGGATTTTTGATCACTTTGGCTTGAAGGCCGAGAAGGGGACGCCCGAGGTGCCGGCGTTGCGGATCCCGACGGCGACCATGAGTCCTGCCAGTCCGAGAAGTCCGATTGGGGGCAGATTGGGAGAGAAGTTGAGAGGGTTGAAGCTGGCGACGAGTCCGTTGGAGCTGGCTGCTGCTAGTAATGGTACGCACTGCTACTGACTCGTGATGAGGGGTCGAGGATGGGACGATGCTGACTTTCTGAATGCAGCCGCGAAGACCGCGCCGCCGCGGATGCAGCCCCTGCTGCCGCCTGGTCAGGGTCAAACCAGTGATGCTGCCAACGGCGGGGTTGCCTCATTAAATGCCCTTGTTGAAACCAACTTGCCACCTGCGCTCGCAGCAGGGCCGGATGAGGCGACTGAGGAGGAGCTGTTTGCGCTGCCCATGAGCCCGCGCAGTCCGGAAATGAAGAGGAGTCCGTTCAGCCTTTTATAGAGACGTGGTGCCTGGCCTTAGCAGGAGCAGCGGAAGCAGCGAGGACGAGGTTGGTCGGGTGAGGGGCGTACTTGTTGGATCCCTGTGGCTTCTCGGCCCACCGCCGTTGACAAAAACTGGGGGGGTTGTATGGACGTTGAGCGTAAAAGACGGTGTAATCCGGGGCTGTGTGTGTGGAGGCAACTCCAAACATCCCCCTATTTTGTCCATTTCCCCCCAAAACCCCAAATTTCATTTTGAGCCACGCACACCAGATAGGTACCGCTCAGTTGGGTAGCCCTCCATTCGCTGGCGAGCCACTACTATTTGTCTCTTCGAGTCATATAAAATATCCATAGACCCCAGTTCTGTCCCGACCAAATCTACCATGATGTAAAACCATCCTCGCTCCAGACGCCTTGCCGTAACCGTGACAAAATCCCAAGCCCTCCCTCAGAATTATACCCTTTCTTACGACTCACCTCCACCCACCAACCCTCCCCTCATCCCACCTCTCCTTCCTCTCCCTCCTCAAATACGCCACCTTCTTCGCCTCCCTATACCTCCTGGCCCACTCACTCACCTCCCTCTCCGATGCCATCTCCCCATCTCCCTCGCCCTCCAGGAAGCTTTCTTCCAGTGCCGCACAGACCCCCTCCTGCTCCACCAACTCCTGACCCAACCTCTGATACAGCCTCGCTGGCGCAAACCCCGAAAGCGCATGGTCCATGCCCGCTTGCTTAGCTTTCCACTGGCGCTCTAGCGCATGCGTAGAAAGGAGCTGCGCCTGTGTGGTCTCGCGCTGGTGAGCGAGGTGGGATTCTAGCGTCGAGAGGTCGGAAGCGCGGGAGACATTCTCGGCCAGGGCGGAGGACAGCGTAGCGTGCGAGGCGCGGAGGGAGGGGTGGATGGTGGATGGGGAGTGTGTGAGGGCGGAGAGGAGGGCGGGGGAGGAGAGGATGGTGGCTAGGTCTTGTTTCCTGGAAAGGGGAGAAGGTTAGTAGGCAGAATGATAGGGGGGAGGGGGGAACGAACGATTTATCCTGGAGAAACAGGGGCAGCCATTGGTCGCCTGGGTCGGGGATGGGTTGGTGTTGTTGGTGGGAGGGGTGTTGAGATGAGGCGTCAAAGTTCCCCGCTCCGCCGGGGGCTTCGGGCAGCGGTGGAGGGCGGGGTGATTGTGTGCCAGACGATGTGCTGATGCGGCTGGCTGGCTTTGGTGGCGGCGCGGGCGGCGTGTGGGAATACATTGCGGGTGGTCGTTGTTGAGAAGAGCAGAGGAACGGTACAGGGCGTAGGTTGACTGTTGCGAGAGGCACCGTTGGGACTGCAGGACGCATGTGGGGTAGCTCGGCCTGTTCCGAGAACCAGGGCGGCGGGTGTCCAATCGCGGCAAGAAAATGTATCTAAGCACCACACACTGCATCGAGACCACCCGTCACACAATCTAGGAGCGGCGGCCAGGGCATTGTTCTGGGACTGACACGTTGACAACTTGTTACCAAGCAATTGAGCCCAGGCACGCTGAATAAAAAGAAAATGGAGTTGTGACGATGAAAGTCCCTGATTTCTATCGTCATATGGCTTGCACGGCTGTAGGCCGCTTCTCCATCAACACGCAAGAACTTCAAGCTGGTACCGCAGTATTCTTCTAATAACCACCGATAACTGAAGCTAGTGTTAAAGCCAGACTTTTCAGCAAATCACCTGAAAACGCTCCATGCGGAAAGAGTTGCTCCCTGAGCTTCATATGCTGTAGCAAGTACACAGTTTCAAAGAGATCGACTCTTACCCACGAGAGCTCGCTGTCCTCATGTTCTTGCAGTACTCCCAATCCTCTACAAGGAGGTGCTCTTCGACTATGGACCAGAATCACCTTCCTTCTCCGTCTTTGTTGTTGCGACTACCTATTTGGTGTCGAGAGTAACATAATTCGCCGGGAAAAGGCCCGCTGCTCCCTTATAGTGACCGTACCACCAATCATCATCAGGGAATGAGATATCCGTGATCTTCGCATTTTCGGGGAAACTGAGCTCTGTGGGATCGTTAGCATAAGAGATTATCTTCAGGGCGTTGAACCGGCTTTCAGCGACACCTACCATTGTCCTCGGCAGCCTCGTAATCGAACTGAGCTGTTGCAGTAGGACCGTTCGAGGCTTCGTTCGTTGGCTCAGGTGCGGCTTGGACAGGCTCGAGGGCTTGCGTCTGAACCGGCGGCGCTTGCGGGGGCGCGCTATCACCCTCATCGTCGTCGACAAGTTCTACATAGTTGCTAGGGAAGAGACCTTTCTCGCCAGCCGAGTTGGTGCCCATCCACCAATCCACGTCGACCATCTCGATATCAGTGACATATTCGCCCTCCTTGAGCTCGATCTCGTTATCCTCGGCCTTCTCATAGTCGTATTGAATCAGGGCTCGCTTGCCACCCTGGCTCGGCTTGCTGTCGGCCTGCCCGAGAGACATATTGGCCACAGCAGCAGAAAGTTCGCGTGGATCCTGGACATTTTGCTCCGGCTCAAGCTCCTCTTCCTTGGGAAGCTCGGCTGGGACAGGGACCGGTCGAGGTGCGAGCCTCTCGACGGGAGGCTCCACATCAGGAACTGTACTCCGCGCAACCGGCATGGCAATACGAACGGGCGAGCTCTCGGGTTCTTCCTCTTCTTCTTCTTCCTGGTTGTCAGCGGCGGGTCGGGATGGGAGGCCAGGGAGTGCGAAGCCACCTGACGGTCTGCTGTCTGTGGGGAGGGGCGGTGGCGGAGCTTCGTTGCTGGCAGTAGTAGACAGATCGCGCGTAGGGGGAGCGCTGCTGATGGGTGCTGTGTCCTTGAACCGGTCTCGCAATGCCGAGATACCACCAGCGGGGGAGGCGGGTACCTGTACTTCGGGCTCCGAGCGATCGGTTCCTCCGGTTCTCTGTGTCTCTACGCCACCACGACCAAAGTTGGTGGTCTGCACCGGACCCCAGGTCTTTCCTTGGTAGCCGCTCTTCCACTCGCTTCCACTCTTTTGAGAAGTAACGGGGGATGCCATTGGCGGTGTGATTGTCGAGTTCCCACCGCCCTGCTTTGCCTTTTTCTCCGCCCAAAGCTGGGCTGGAGTTTTGCCTCCCTGATCCGCGAACGTCCTGCTCGCAGCCCCAACTGGGGGCGGCGCTGCGGCAGCCGGGGCGCCAAACCCAAGGCCTCCCGGCGTAGGGAGCTTGGTGCCCATGAAGGGCGTGGCGCCAAACTTCTTGGCAACCTTAGGCTTCGGTAGCTCAACGAGACGTTCGGGCTGCGTGAAGGCGGCACTTCGTTCGGCGAGGCTCTTCTTCTCCGTTACCTCTTCCTGTTCCGCAGGACGCTGGGGTTGGGCTCGGGCTCTGATCTCGGCAATGTCGACCTTTCCTACGGGCACGTAGGCACCTTTGACTACGGTCGGGCGATCATCTTGACGAGTGTTCTTGGCTTGCTGGCGTAGGGCAGCAATATCAACTTTTCCTACAGGCCGATACCCGCCCCCGATAATACCGGATCTATCATCAGACGCTCCTCCATTGGAGGTAGATTCGTCCTTGTTCTGTCTGAGCTTAGAGATGTCGACCTTGGTTGGCTTGTAGGCCGATTCCACCTTGTGAAGCTCGGTTCTCGAGACGGGAGGAGCATCTGCACCCCAGCCATCGTCATCCACATTCTCTTGTCTCCGGTTGCGCGCCGCAACGATCGGGTTGAACGAGGAGCCGGTGCTGGACGTCGTTGGGGTGAAGACAGGCTTTTTGGCGACTGGTGGTGGGGCTGCTGCTTGGAGAGGGGCAGAACCACCGGCTGTGTATTTGGCGCCTGAAGCATCGGCCACCTTTTGCACGATGCCTTCGGGGGAGAGGTCGCTGTCGGATCGAGCCGTAATCTGAACGTGGTAGCCGTGGAGCACCTTTGCGACGGCGGCGACGTGGCTGGTGAAGTACCCCTTCGTGCGTTCTGGGACGCCTCCTCCACACCAAGCGATCAACACATTTTTGGGTAGGCCGGTGTTGGGGTCCTTGACTTTCACGAAAGCGAACTGAATGCGACCCTCGTTAAAGTCCTCGATGAGATCGGCCAGCTCGCCATCTGGGAAACGAAGGTGACGGTTAGCACATGAATCTCGCGTCGACAATCACCAGGTGGTGTCGCCGAGAGATCGGCGAGGCCATATTTGCTTACCACCAGTGCTCTCAACCTTCAGAATGCTCTCCTTTGCGGCGCTATCTTGGAACGCGTTCAGCAGCGGCGCTTGAACCGAGAAAAGGGCCCATTGGGCGAATGTTGGGGAGCTCGAGGACAAAGCGGGGCCATTGACAACTCCGTTGTAGCTGCTCTTAATGGATGGGCCATTAATCGACAAGTTTAGAGAGGCCATTTTGGCGGATGAGCTGCGTGTCTGGTATGCTCGGTGTCAGAGGAAGCCCAAAAACAGAGGGGAAGCTCGGAATAGCGAACCTCGATAGTGAGAGCTGACGAAGTTGAGAAGTGGAGCAGGCTTGGGTGGTGCCTGTGTGCGTCAAAGGAGGCTGTGCCGCGGACAGGTCGGACGGAGAGGGGTGAGGAAAGCCAAGCTTTTGCGGTCTTGGCTGGAAATGCCCCACACTCCAAGATCTTGGCGATTCGGTGATGATCTTAAACCACGATTCCAGGACGGTGAATTTCAGATCGCGCCAGCCGCATAGGGACAGCGGACTGGCAATGTTGCTCGTTCCTTCATAGAATGTATTTGTGCGTACTATCCCCGTAACGTGGCTATCATGAATCGTATAAGGTAGGCCCAAGAAGTAACGCCTTGTTTAAGGAACTCGGGCCTGTGCAGCCCCCCCAACAGTTCAGCGCCGTCAACCAACCACCCAGAAATGAAAACCTAGGCAACGCCAGTAAGACCTTGTTCGCAAGAGCGCTTAACAGCACTCTACGCAACACTCGCAGCAATCGGCACAGCATTCGCAACCCTCCTCGCAGACGAAACAACAGCAGAGTGCGGCCAAACAACCCTTAAGACAGCCACCGCCGCCGCTCTTACGAGGTGGTGGTTGCTGTTGATATTGCATTGGAGCTTGCGGAGGATAGTAGCCCTGCTGTTGGGGCGGTGGGCCACCGTACGACTGAGATTGCGCCTTGGTTAACACAGCGGCACGGACGACGTTGACTCAGCGGATGAACTCACAGGTTGAGGGTATTGAGGTTGAGGGGCGTAGCCCTGAGGAGGGCCTTGGTTGTAGTATTGCGCGGCCGACATATTTACGGAGGTTCCAAGGACGTCCCAAAGGTTGGAAATAAATGTGTGCTGCAGAGCGCAGTCGAGACTTTGTAAAGGCTAGAATGTCGAAGGCAATGAGCTCCCAGGCGGGCGACGATGAAAGACTCGGATGCCAAGAACTCTGGATGTAGGTGAACGGGGCCAGCGAGTGGAAGTGGTGGAGGGGCCGAGAGGGCGGAGAATGGCTCGGTCGAGGTGCGGAGGCTGGGCTGGAGAATAAATAGGTAGGTCACTTGAGAAGGGGCGTTCACCTGGTCACCCTCCGGTCGGACCGCACTGTCGCGAAGAGCACCTGATAATTGAGTCTGATCCGGTGTGGCAAGCGCAAAGTGCTAGAGTCTTTGCGTGGGCTGGGAATTGCCCGGGAGCAGCAAAACCTTTGCTCACCGCGACGGCGTATCGGATCCTTGAAAGCGGGCACGGTGACTCCGGAGTCACTCAAGTCCGTTGGAGGTACATCTTAGGAAGCAAAGTGCTTAGCCCTGCTTTAGTCTCTAACAGTTCGTCGTTTCTACCGCAAGGCACACGGAAGTGGTGCATCCCACTCAGCTCAGAAAGCTATATCGGCTGGTTATTCAACCGTCTTTCTTCTTACCGTTGTCCAGCTGAACTCTTCCCGCTGCGCCACCGTAAAATGTACTCAAGTCTTCGCGAACCCATCTGATGTAGCTCATGCGTCTTCACATTCTCAAGAGGCCTTGATGATGTGAATGAAGGGCATAATATCTCTCTCCAAACCCTTTTTTGCATCGCAAAATGGCTTTCTCGTTCCCTATAGCCCTCAACCAATGCTGCAGATGGTGAAGCTTCTTCCACCACGTTGGACCGTGCTCGTACGGCACGCTGTGGGGCTTGCAACTGTCTGGAGAAATGACGCAAATGGCGGCCGTCCAATCAGAGCCGCTGAATCACAGCGATCGCGGGGCAAGAAATGGAGGGGCAACAGCTCCGAGAACCTTTTCGACATCACTGAACAAAAATCCAAAACCAACGACGACTACCTCGCAGAAGCCCATCGCAGTATCGGTGGACATTCGGCCTACCCCAGACACGAAAAATACCCATAATCTCTAGCGGATCCATTGCCGCGACTTAGATCGCGACTTGAACCCATCACGCGCCCGAAAACATGTCGACCATCAAGGATATCACCACTCTCGAGGACTGGTCGCAACACCTCTCCTCGCTGCCACCCACAACCTTGCTCGTTATCTCTTTCCACGCACCATGGGCAGCACCATGCGCGCAGATGGCGACGGTTCTCTCGACCCTTGCGAGCGAATACCCGATAACCGAACCCCTCTCCACCTCGTGGGTTGCGATCGACGCTGAGGAGCTCTCGGATGTCAGCGAAACCTACAACGTTACGGCTGTCCCGTTTCTTGTTCTCGTACGAAATGGAAAAGTATTGGAAACTGTCAGCGGGAGTAGTGCCGTCAAGGTCCGCGATGCGATCGAGAGCCATGCCAAGGCTGCATCAGCTGGTGCGGCACCAACGGTGAATGGCAACGGAGCTGCCCCGGCAGTTGAGACCAAGGAGGTTGACACGGAGGAGGATCCAGAGAAGAAAAAGGAGGAGCTTTTCAAGCGCCTCGGCGACCTTGTCAAGGCAGCGCCGGTGATGCTATTCATGAAGGGCACCCCCAGCGAGCCCAAGTGCGGGTTCTCCCGTCAGCTGGTCGCAATCCTCCGGGAGAACGCTGTCAAGTACGGTTTCTTCAACATCCTTGCCGACGATGAGGTACGGCAGGGTCTGAAAGAGTACGCCGAATGGCCGACTTATCCTCAGCTCTGGGTCAATGGAGAAATCGTGGGAGGTCTTGACATTGTGGGTCGTTTTCTTTCTAACGTCAAGTGTTCGCATGCTAATTCGCTATCTACAGGTCAAAGAAGAGCTCGCCAACGACAGGGATTTCTTGAAACCATACAGCGTCAAGGCGGACGTTACGGCGACTTCTTGATTGTGAACTATCAGTAATCAAGGAGTACACTCCATCCGTAGCTTTCTGAGGCGCAAAGATCCACGAGACAACGGGCCTACTGACTGGAGGAGATCATGCCACGCTGGGAACACGAGAATTGTTGATTGAGCGCGCGAAGCACGGTCGAATTGCTGGGTAGATCCAAGTGGGTCGGCATCATCCGTTCCTTCTTATACAGGCATTTTCGGTCAAGCTGAGTCGCAATTGGCAGTTGACTGCCCCTCAACCGGCCGTAACAGCAGCAATGTACTTATCATATGACTCACCGGAGCAAATGCTGGGATTATTAAGCACAGTCTAGAATCCGAGTGCTGGCCAGCTTGCTGCGAACGTCGGCCAGGGCATATTCCGTCTTACCGTGCAACCAGTGTGGGCCTGTGATACGCACGGTACCTGTAGCCTAGACACACGGAAGGAATGGGTGGGGGACGCAGTTGCAGCGGCTTAACGCCGGGTGAGGCCGAACAAAGCTTTACTCCTGCTCGCTTTTTCCCAGGGGGGGGGGTGACGCAAGTATCTTATTACATAGGCAGTAAACCGCATTTCGATTTCGTGTACATCATTTGCGCTTTCCACCTTTTGTTGTCGCTCTCAGTTGCTGTTGCTGCCATCAAAGCCAACGAATCGAGCCTCCCGCTCCACCAGCCTATTCCCCGCCTGCACGCCGAGACGCAAACGACCCCAAGAGCCTGAGTTGGAGTCGACGGCCCGATCGCAACAACGGCGCCTGACCGTCAACGGCTTTGCGCTGCCCGACACTCCAGTCAAGGACGGCCAGCCAGTGGCGAGCGGAGAAGGAAAGAGTTTGCTAGCATTGGCACGATCGCTGCTTACGAGCCTCGCGAGAGTGAGACTAAAAGTTGACGGAACTCGGCTGGCCCTGTCCGTTGAAACGCTGCGGGCAGCCTCGTTGCGAGAGATTGCCCTCAACGGTGAGAAAGGGGGCATCGCGAGACTGAACGAACCTTAAGCTCCGTGCCAATCTTCCGGGTCGCCGTACGAATCGGCCTCCGGCTGTCTCCACCTCAGTGACACACTGGTCCACTCAAGCCGATCCGTGGGTCGAGTTTGCCCTACATGACGGCCTCACCGCCCTCGGCCACACCATCCTCTGGTGGCGGTCGTTCACCTGAAGAGCAGTTTCGGGTTGTCCGGAAACGGAACCGAGTGCCTCTGAGCTGCTATCCGTGTCGAACAAGAAAGCTGTAAGTCTACTCTACCTCGCTAGGCTTCAACATCGGAGACTTATTGCGGTGCAGGAAGTGCGATAGAAGTCACCCATGTAGCAACTGCACGAAGCGTGAGGGGAACGACACGCTGGCGTGCTCCTACGCAACGCCCTCGTCACGGAAAAAGGTACAGAATCCAGGCGGACCTGGCTCCGATGATATGCAGAACCGCATCGATAGACTGGAAGGTCTAGTGCTGTCGTTGATGCATGGAGGTGCAAATATCGAGGTCTCACCCACTGTTGCTTCCGCCCTCGCGGGGACGACTGCCCGCTCCATCACCGACAGCGGCTCCTCGGCCAGGGTCGACGGCGGCGATGATAGCGCAATGCCGGACGAGGAAGAAGATGACAGCGATATTGACGACGGCCTTGCGACCTCACTCGGTGTCCTGAAAGTGGATGCAGACAAGGGGAAGTCCATGTACATCGGCCAAGAACATTGGCACACCATTCTGGCGGACGTCACAGAGGTCAAGAACTACTTTGTGGCACACAAAAAGGAACTCGAGAAGAGCTACGAGAAAGTACTCCTCAGCAAACCGCCGATAGCGAGGGACGGGCCAACGTTCCTGCTGGGGCCCACCCCAGCGACAGAGGTTGAACTCAGGGCTGAGTTGCCACCAAAGTCCACCGTCCTGACGCTGTGTGGGAGATATTTCAACTCAATGGACAACGCCATAACCCTCATCCACGCACCAACGTTCCACCAGACACTGCGAAGTCATTGGCAGGACCCCTCCAAGACGCCCATCATGTGGCTGGGACTTCTGTACTCGGTCTTGTCGCTGGCGATGCTCAGCTACTACAAAGTCGGAGATGAACCTGCGGAGTGGAAGGGGCGAACGCTAGAGCTAGCGGCTGAATACCGTCTGCGAACCGTACAGTGTCTCGTCACGGGCGACTACACCAGGCCGTCTGAGTACACAGTTGAGACGATGGTGCTCTATCTCTTCGGAGAGCTCTCTTCTCGCTGGGACGCCGATCTGGGCCTGTGGCTGATCTCGTCGCTGACGACCCGGATCGCATTTCGGATGGGCTATCACCGCGATGCTAAGTGGTTTCCCTCCATAACCCCTTTCCAGGCCGAAATGAGGCGGAGGACCTGGGCGATCGTCAGGCTAGCAGACGTAATATTTTCTCACCAGGTATCGCTTCCCAGTATGATCTACGAGCACGACTGCGACACCCAGCTGCCGCACAACCTCTTCGACGAGGAGTTTGGCCCCGAAACGAGAGTTTTGCCACCTTCCCGCCCCAACGCCGAGCCGACGCCCATCAGCTACATGATACACAAGGTCAAGCTGTGTCTGGAGCTCGGCAAAATTCTCCAATCGACAACCCGAATCAAAGGACATGCTCATTACGACGATATCCTCCGCTTTGATGCAAAGCTTCGCGAAATCAAGGCTGAGCTACCGCCGCATCTAAAGATGCAGCCGCTCGACGGCAACCATGATCCGTTGACACAGGTGATCGCCCGGTTTAACATTGATATTTTATATCTGAAGATCATGTGCTTGCTGCACAGGAAGTACATGTCTCGAGCAAGGCACAATCCTCGGTACGCACACTCGCGACGAAGCGCCATCGAGGCATCTCTCGAGTCACTGCGACACCTCGCGACGCTCCATCGGGAGTCGGAGCCCAACGGGCGGCTACGATCAATCAAGTGGTTTGTCACGTCGATAGCGACGAGGGACTTCCTCTTACCGGCTATGTTGATCGTCTTGGACCTCCACTTTGACAATCAGGTTGAGAAGTCGGGCGAGCGCAGAGACTCGCATAATATCTACTTTTGGACACGGGAACAACGTCAAGAGATGATCGCCAGTCTGGAGATGACGCGGGATATTTGGAAAGGTTTGGCCGAGGGGCCGAATCCAACGATGGAGGCGGTGAAAGCCTCAAACATCTTGGATATCATGTTGGAGAAACTGACAAATCCGTCGGCGGGAGGTCCTCCGAATAGCTCGCAGCAAGCACCCCCGACCAATGCGAACGTGTTCCGAGGCATAAACACCAACGACACAAAGCCGGAGCTTTCTGCGGCGGCAACGCTGGGGATGATGTCTAGCGGGGTGGCGATGGGGCCCGGATCTACCTCGGCGGCTGATGCCTTGTTGCGAAGCAGCCCAGGAGGGCCGATGGTACTTCCGGCTTTTGAAATGGCCTTTGGCTCCTCCGGCTCGGCTTCGGGATCTGGATCGGGCATGACTCCGGATTTTTCGGGTGACATGCTAGGTGGGGATCCGGGGGCCGCGTCCCCCTTCTCCATGTTCAACAACATGGGGAACAACATGGACTTTACTGGCAATTTTGACTGGGTATGTTCTTTCCATACCGCGGTTCTCTCTCTTTTCAATCATTCAAGAGCTAACAAAGGTGCAGGAATCATTTGAGAATTATGCACAAACGGGCAACTTCGGCCCGGTTGAACAGTCGATTCAATTCTTCTCGGGCGGCGGTGACCCCTCGCAACCCGGGATGACGGACAGCAATCTATTCTCGTTTGGGGATCCGAATATGCCGAACATGCCTGGTGCAGGGTGACAGAGAAGGAGTCAACGCTTCGCGGGGTAAATCTGGGGGCAACTGTAACTGATTGGGAAAACCGCGGCACTTATTTCTTTGAGGTTTGCGCATGAGACTCAAAAAGTACCCTCTCCACACACTCGGGCCGCCTGTCACAGGTGACTCTGCTTCGGGGTGGTATTCGGTGTCTGGGCCGGCGGTTGTTGGACATCATTCGGGCCTTTTGGGTCCAGTGTGGGGCCCCGCATGTGAGGCTTCATCCTTGCCCCTGAGCTGGGGAAACAGCTACTTTATTTACCGGCATAGCTACCGACAGAACATACCGAATACCAGCCCCTTGGATTGCACCGTCTCTCTCTTCTCCGTGCCGGTGCCGTTGCCGGCGCCTCCCGTCCCCCCTTACCACCAACCTCAACTCATCGCCAACCATGCCGTCCTCCACCGGCAAAATTCTCACCCTCTTATCCCTCCTCTCACCCTCCGTAGCTCTTAGCGCGGCCCAATGGCGGGCCCAGTCGATTTACCAGGTCCTCACCGACCGCTTCGGTCTCCCCAGCAACTCAACCACAACCCCGTGTAACACTGCCGCCCAGCGCTACTGCGGCGGAAGCTATATCGGTATCATCAACAACCTCGACTACATCCAATCAATGGGGTTCACCGCCGTCTGGATATCCCTTTCACCCAGCAAATCCTCACCAACCCCTCCAACCCTGATGGCGACTCTTATCATGGCTACTGGGCATCCGACATCCACTCCCTCAATCCGCGCTTCGGCACAGAGGCGGATTTACTCAGGCTCAGCGAGGAGCTGCATAGGAGAGGGATGTATCTCATGGCGGATGCGGTGCCGAATCATATGGCGTTTGAGGGGTGCAGAGCCTGTGTGGATTATGGGACTCTGAAGCCGTGGAACAGGAAGGAGTTTTATCATGAGGGGTGTGGGATTCGGTATGAGGACCAGAGGAGCGTGGAAGTTTGTTGGCAGGGAGGTGATAGAGTTAGTTTACCGGATTTGAGGACGGATAGTAAGCTTTTTTATTTGTTTGTTCGGGCCGGGGGGGAGGATGGTGGAAAGGGGAGAGGTTTTGGGTGGAAGGTGTCCATGGGAGCGGGATTTCGCTGACACGAAACAGGAGAGGATGTTCGAGCGGTTTGGAATCAGTGGGTTGCGGATATGGTGAGGAAGTACAAGATGTGAGTGATTTTGCTTGGGACGAGAGGAGAGAGGGTGCTGACAGACACAGTGACGGGATCCGAATCGACAGCGCCAAGCACATTGAGACCTCCTTCTGGGATGGCTTCAACAAAGCCGCCGGGGTTTACATCCTCGGTGAGGTCTACAGTGGTGAGCCCAACTACGTCATGCAATACCAAAACTACATGGATGGTGTCCTGGATTATCCCAGCTATTACTGGATCATGCGGGCGTTTCGGTCCTCTAGCGGGAGCATCGCGGAGCTTGTCAACGGCCTCAATACCATCAAGAACTCAGCCATCGATACGAGCTTGTATGGTTCTTTCCTGGAGAATCACGACATAGAGCGTTTTGCGTATTTCACCAAGGATGTTGCCCGTGCAAAGAACGCCATCGCTTTTACCATGCTCAAGGATGGCATCCCAATTATCTACCAGGGTCAAGAGCAAGGATATTCCGGTGCTGGGATCCCCCATAGCAGAGAAGCATTGTGGTTGTCCGGCTACTCGACTTCGACCGAGCAATATCGTTGGATCGCCAGGCTCAACCGCATCCGGAGCTGGGTTATCTCCCATGACGAGCGCTACCTCACCTACCGGGCCTTCTCCGTCTACTCCGACAGCAACACCATCGTCATGAAAAAGGGACACACGGGTAACCAAGTTATCTCGGTGTATACAAACCTTGGCTCTGGCTCCACAACGGCACTCACCCTCTCGTCGTCAGCCACCGACTTCACGGCAGGCCAGGTGGTAGTCGACGTCATGGAATGCACCCCTTTCACAACAAACCCCGACGGCAGCATCGCCATCGCGCTTGTTAATGGCGTTCCCCGGGTCCTCTACCCGGCTGCGCGTCTTGATGGAAGCGGTATCTGCCCCAGCCTGGAACCTGGCCCCCCATCTCCAAACCCTATCCCTGCCCCTTCCTCCAGCTCTACCCCAGCCCCATCCCAGTCCCAGACACCAGGATGTTCATCCCCCGTGCAAATCGAATTCCAAGTCCTTGCCTCCACCGCCTGGGGCGAATCCATCAAGCTGTATGTTCCCTCCTCCCTATTCTCTTACTACACACACCAACCTTCAAAACAGCGTTGGAAACACCACAACCCTAGGCTCCTGGACTCCCACCCTCGCTCTCCCTCTGAGTCCCTCACGATACACCGCCTCCAACCCCGTCTGGTGGGTATCTGTTTCGCTTTCGCCTGGGTCGGCAGTAGCGTACAAGTTTATCAAGGTGGGCAGTTCAGGGCAAGTTACGTGGCAGGGGGGAGGGGATAGGATTCATTCAGTTGGCTGTGAGGGGGGTGTTGTAAGTGAGAGTTGGTAGGGCGCTTGTCTAATAGGCATCTTGGATATGGGGGCGTGAGGAAGAGGGTAGATGTTGGTCTTTTTAAACGAGGTACAAGATGGGTTTCCTTGTGATAAGAGGGTGGCTTGGGGTAAGTCTGGGAACCAGATGACCATGTTGGAACCGGGTCGTAAGCAGATTATTACGTTGGAGGCAGATTCCGGACAGGTTTCCAAATCGTTTGAATGTCAGATAGAGGATTGGTCGGGCATTGCATAGCACACGAGTTGGCGCATCCGGAGGATCGCGGGTATGGATGGCATTGCCGAGATCAACACGGCGTTGGCGTTCAAAAGATTAGTATTGTCATCTGCTTCGTCTCCGTTTCCTACCTCCCAGCAACAATGTTCAACTCGCACCCTACAATCAATTAAGTAACACCGAATTGTCTTATTAGAATCTACTACACCATTAAAGCGGGACATAGGCATGCCCATGTCCGTCGATCACTTACACGTACATCAGTATGGTTACAACCCCGCCCAACAGACACGCAAACTAGTACAACGTGAGCCCCAAAGGTCTAAGGTCCCTCCCACAGCGGGATGTGCCGTCCAGGTTATGCGTCCCAGGGTGCCCAAAAAACGGCACCAGCACAGTATTGCAGCACCTCCCGATATCTAGTAATGCGACAAGAGAAAGAAACATTTGGGACTAGCCCTGTAATCAAGCATTCGGAAACCTAGGATCATACTCCTCATAGTATGGCAGATCCTCCCCTCTCACATCTCGCGCCTCTGCTGCCCTTGTTTGTCTCGCTGCACCAACATAAACAGCCTCTTGCGGTGCGGGGGTGGGAACATAGCCCTCGCCGCCGTCCCTCCGGATCTCTGATGCATATCTCGATTCTGGCATGTGCTGAATCGGTCTCCGAATGAAATACTGGCCGGTCTCATCGATGACATGAACAATCTCATAGGCTTGTACTGTCGGTCGAGGTTCGCGGCGGGTGTCCTCCGCGTATCGGTGATGGTCTGGGAACGGCTCCGGTCCGCGGCTGTCACGCGGTCCATCGTAACGAGTTTCTTCAAATCGTCGCGGCGGGCCCTCCAACGACGCTCGGTGATCTTGGTACTGCGCATCATTTCTTGCAGGAGGGCCTGGTCTGGGATATGTTGGTCGGTACCCTTGCTCCGGAGATCTCGAGCGGTCGCCATTAACGTCGTAGTAAGCGGCCGATCGCGGAGGATTTCGCGTACCAGCAGCAACATTTACGTTTCTACTGTCGACAAATTGGGGTTGCGACGTCCGCCCTGGCTCCGCCATGGGTGTCCGCCTCTGATCCAGATGCATCTCTAACGCTGAGAGCAGGTTTGGCTCTTCCTGTGGTATCTGCGGGGCTGGCTCGCTGCGCAACGGCGCGCCCC
Source organism: Podospora aff. communis PSN243 (assembly GCA_033296975.1). NCBI lineage: Eukaryota > Fungi > Ascomycota > Sordariomycetes > Sordariales > Podosporaceae > Podospora > Podospora aff. communis PSN243. Next base: position 576,243 of record MU865922.1, read on the forward strand.
GAGAGCCGTTGGGTGGTGCATAGTGCTGCAGTGGAGGGCCGCCTTGATAGTCCCCTGGACCTGCCCTCCCTGAAGCCGAGGAGGAGCGATCAGGGCCAGTACTGTCAGTCGTCCACATTGCTCTCCCGTCATCTCTACGGCTGTCATGACGTCCTTCATCCGCGTCCCGTTCATGGCCGTCCCTGAACCTGGACCTCCCAGGTCCGTTCTGACCCTGCGGTCTCCCCCGGTCACGCTTACTTCTGCCCGAATTCTTCCTGCGAAGCTGATTGTTATCACGCCTTCGGCCTTGTGGAGACTGCCTCCCGTTCCCAGGAGAATCTGCCCCAGTCGATTCGCCATTAGCTTCTCTGCCACCAGGGTAATCAGGCTCTACGAAGAAGCCGGACACCGGATTAGCATGGTCGGGCTGATCGTGCCGGTGGGGTTGATACGATCCGGCATCAGGTTTAGGCGGAAGGGGAAACTGCTCGTAAGGTTTGTAGCTTTCCGGCGTGCGTGTGGCGCTCCCGGGATCACCGACTGAACGCGGCTGGGGTATCTGCCCATGGAGCGGCACGTAACCACCCACATGAGGGGTGTGGCCCTCAGCGCCAGCGCCCTGATTCGCTGGAGCGACGGGCTGGGAATGATGGCCACCGGCACTGTGCCGCTGAAAGAGGTCGGGCAGTGCATCAACAAGAAGCGATCTCTGGTACTCATTGAGGTAAGACCGGAGGTTGGAGATGCTGGCTTGGTCAGTGAGCAACACCATATCCACAACCCAGTCCAGCGGCGGGGCATTGTATGCCTGCATCGGGTCAAGATGCTTGGTCTGAAAGTGCTTGGTCAACTGCGGCAGCGAGAAGCTCTTCCTGTCCTCTTCCACCGGGCCATTTCCTAATCCAAGGTGGCATGCCTTGCAAATAAGTCCGTTGATGTTACGAACAGGGCGCATGTCCTTGTTATCAGACAGACCATCATTGAACAGGCTAAGTGGTGGGGTTTCGTAGAATCTTGACCGGAACCTCTTCACCACATGATGCAGGGTAACAAAGACTCTTGCACTTCCGGGCAAATCTTTGATATTGCCCAATGTCTGCCAGATCTCTCGTGAGTTGCGCGCAACTTCTTCGAGTCTGGCCTGGTAGCTGTCCGGGTATGCTGGAGGAACAGGTGGTCCCGGTGCATGATAGCCAGGGGGCGGCGGCGCGCTGGCTGGAAATGGCGCATATCCAGGTGAGTAGACGGGCGGCGCTGGGGGCGGGTTGTACGCTGTGGCGGGGTCTACAGCTCCGTTCGGGTAGGGCCCAGGCGGAGGTTGATACGGAGGGTATGAAGTGGGTGGAGGGTACTGCTGTGGTGGGCCATAGCCGGGAGGACCGGGCGGTGGAGCATGTCCATGAAACGGAGCCGGTGGCTGATACGGCTGGGAAGGCCCTTGGTGATAAGGGTCAGGGAAGGGGGCCGGCCCAAATCCCGGATGAGGCGGATACGTTGGTGGGGCAGGTGGACCACTCATGAACGGGAAGCCGTAGCCAGCGGGCGGCGGTCCCGAGTCTACGCCGAACGGAGTCGACACTTGCGGATGAAAAGGGGTGGGCTTGTGAGCCCGCGCTTCGGGACTGAAAGGGGGGTGTTCTGGCCACTCCGCTCTCCAGTGCACGATGATGCTGCCTTGACTGAGGACTGTCGTGTGCTTCGCAGCGTAGTGTTGGATGACCCCCTCGAAACCAAACGCCTTGAGATTTCCCTCGCACCCATTGCAGTAGAAGAGCTCCTTGCGATACCTCTCTGTGTGCGGTTTGATCTTGGTGTCGAAGATCCATTTCATGTTCTCCAACGTCAGTTTCTGGGTGAAGGGCCCTTCCGGAGGATCTCGCGGCGGAGTTTGACCAGCAGCTTTGACAGCGGCTGCGTCTTTTGCAATCTCGGCGTAAAAGCGCTTCCGAATATAGATAAGCACCTCGGCGGCGAACTTGGGACATGTATCCTTTGAGACCTTCTTCCCGTTGTCCCAGCCATCACGGATGATTTCGTCCGCGTAGGTGGCAATACGGGCCCGCAGCGGCGCCTGGATCTCTTCCCAATCCTTGTCAATGAGATCTCGAGCTTCCTTGGTAGTAGCAAGAGTTGTCTCGAGACGGCGGTGTCGTTCAACACGCTCATCAGCGGCTTTGGCGTGTGAACTGATTTCCTGCTCGCGAGCTTCGCCTTCGGCACGTTGCGCTTCAAGCCGAGGTTTCAAAAGCTCCCAAGCGTTGTCATCCAAGGTTGTGATGATCTGTGTGGCAGCTTGAAACGACGTCATATGTCGAAGTACATCAGCTGTCAGCGGTGGGTCCAACAACAGGGCTCGACGTTCGATCTCTGCTTTTCTGGCTGCCTTCAGTCTGGCCACTTCTTCTGGAGTCCGCTCTTGACGGAGCTGCGAAAGGGGAACTGGCGGCACAGGGGGAAGTGATGGGTTTGGCGGCAGTGTCGGAACGAGAGTAGGGGAAGCTGCTGCAGTAGTAGAAGCAGAGCTAGGCTTTCCCGAGGATTCCGACCTTCCAGGCCAGAGTTGCGAGAGCATCTTTGTGACACCTCCAGCTGCCTCCCATTTTTCCCATTTTGTTGCTTGCAAGCGAGCATCCTTGCCTCGCCCGCCGAGACCCTTAAGCCACTCGTCCACGGTCCCTGAGCCCATGTCCCTCACTGTTGCAAACTCTTGCTTCAACTGCTGGACATCGTCTCGCAGAAAGAGCTTCGTGATCTGCACATCAGCAGGCAGTCCCTGCTCTACCATGGCACTAGATAGAACATGGAGATCTCGCGTCAGGCAGGCAAAAGGAAGGGCTTCCAAAGTGGCCGACGGAATATCAGGCGAGACCAGAAGATCAAGCTCCTACTTCACGTTAGTTGTGCAACCAGCTCTGGGCGCGAGTCGTAATACCTTCATTGTCTCTCGTAGAAGACAGGGAGCGCACGCGCGGATAGCAAGTGGCCAGATGGCGGAGACTCCGTTAACTCCAGGACCAGGGCGTGGGGGTTGAGCATTTGATCTGCTTTGGTCATCCCTCTTGTTGCAGTACTGGCAACTTGGCGAGCAAGCCAGCCGCCACATCTCCAGCTCCGATTTGGACCGAAGGGGAGTGGGCATTTGTGGCCAGAACAGCCGTCTTGAAGCCCGCCAAATCGCGTTAGGCTTCAAGGGAGCTAAAGCACTGTGCTTCTCAGAAACAGGAGCATCTTGATCCGATGACGGATCGAGATAGCGATTAAACAGCTTGTTGACACGCAACAACTGCCCCAGCGACTTAGGAGGGCAAAAAGTGAAGATGTGATGCCAAATCTCACAGGGTAAAAGGGAACGGTCGCCGCGCACAGAGGGGTAGCTAGGTTGCTTTCCATCTCGGTTGGCTAGCTTCACCTTCTTTGCATTTTCTCCGGAGTCTGGGGCGTCGTCTGGATCGGTGTCGTCGCCATAGGTCTTGCGTTTCCTAGAGACAGAAAGCGGGCTCCCCTCGGTGGTACCTGTATCGGCAACTGTGGTGGACAAATCACCTGCTGGTAGATTTCTGTCCATGGCTTCTTGGGACATGCCGTTATGTATTGCTGGCTCAGGCTGTGTGGCTCCAGCTACGGTTGGTGAGTCGTCGCTGTGGCTCATCTCCTGGACTTCCCCAACATCAATCGAGGCCATGTTAGAGTGGCGTGTTAAAATCCCGATCCGGCTGCTGGCGGCATCGGAGGTGAAAACAGGATACGCAAAAGCCAATCATGGGTTCTGTCCGTGAGGACAGACGCCCAGCGAAGGAGAGAAAGACGAAACAACACTTGTCAGACGAAGGGAAGGAACGGACAATGGCCGGTTGAGCCTGTCCTTGTCAGAGAGGTAAAAGGTCTCTCTGAACACCAAACTCTCCAAGCCTCATGGGCTCAGGGATGAGAAAAGCGGAACAGAGGGTGTATCGAATTGTGGGATGTCAGCGCGATTGGCGGATGGCGGAACCCAGCTGCGCCGCGTGGAAGATGAGGCTGGTAGTTCAAGAACCACCAGATGTTGGAGAGACCGGCGATGAAGTGTAGGTCGTTCGTACGAGATGGACGCGCTGGGTATTTTGATGTCCTGGCGGAACATTTGCGCGGTCTGCGAAATGTCAAAAGATTGAACAAGGTTTTGCGGGCCCGGCTGGGAGAGGCGCCACGATTGCACGCGTCGGAATTATATAAGCGGGCCAAGAACGCACCGTGCACCGTGCGCAGAAGGGCCAGGAACTGGAAGGCACTAAAGAGCCTCATCCTACGCTGGACGGGACGGCAGAAATTCCTGTATAATAGAGGAACTCAGGATCAACGAATCTGAAGACACTGGTTTTATTACATACCGCGTAGGTATCAGAAATGGAGCAAACCTAACCCTTGTGCTTTCCTCCGCTCTTAGCTGCACCTGCGCCTGTGCAGGCTGGAAGGCCAGGAACCTCACACTAGCATACACTTCAAAGTACATGATATGTAGCCGCCCTCTCCAATGTCTAGCTACGCAGTAGGCAACAGAAATACTTCTTACACAACTTAGTACATCCCATCAGCGTGTCTTTGAATCAGATTACTTCGCTAATGATCTTCGCGGCCTCCCGGTATGTCTGGAGCAGTTTCTCGCACTTCTCGCGCTCCTTCTTCACTGCGTCGTCCTCATACAATAGCTCCTCGAAAAGCGACTCCTTGTAGAGTTCGCTAACGAGCCGGTTCTGTACAACGTCCTTGCAGTGGTTGACCAGGAGATGCATAACGGCTTTGGGAACCTGATCAGCGATACTCTCCCGCACGATGTTGAAGTACGAGCTGATCAGGGCTCGGATCAACTCGGTCTCCATGGCTTCACGATCCGTCATTGCAGGCTCTCCACCATTTCCCTATCTTGGTGTTAGCTTTGTAAATCACACAAACTGGCCACCGGAGGCGTCCACTTACGAAGTCTGCGCCCTTCGGCGCTTTGAGGAAGTCAAACTCGTCGCTTGCCGGTGCTAGCTGGGCGGGTGACCGCAAAGCCTTTTCTTCGGGTCGTCTGATGCTTTGGCTAAATGTGGGTTCCGAAGCCTGGTTCACGTGGCGTCCGATGTTCGCGTTGTGGGGGGCTGCTCCGGGTACCATCGCGCCGTCCTTTCCAAAGAAGTAGTTGAGGAACGAGTCCTTTGCGCTGCCTGCGCCTTGTCCGTTAAGTCGGGAGGGAGATGCAGAGCGGGCGCCGTTAAGCGCAGCCGCAATACCGCCATGACCGGCTTCCCGGACCGCAGGTGAGAGACTCCGCCCGGCTTTCCCGGCAGGTTTCCTGAGCGCCACAGGGTCGACCTTCTCTGTCACAGCCTCTTCGTCGTCCTCGGGCGTTTCCGTGCCATTCGCCCCAAGCTCCTTCAAGCGCCGCCGTTCGCGGCGTTCGCGCTCTTCCTGGATTAACCGCTTCCTTTCCCTCTCTTGCTTATTGCTGACAACATTACTCATAGCGGCCGCCGCGCCCAAGAAATTGGGATGGTTGGTATTGATGTATGCCCGCTGGATCGATATTAAAGATTCGACGTATGTAGAGGCCGGACCAAGTCGTTCACGGAGAAGGTCTGAAACAACCTCGATCAGTTTGGCTTGAAGCCTTGGAAACCTCGAAAGCTCCGTGGATCCGCAGGTGTGGCAGATCTTGATGAGCTCCTCATACACCAGCTCCACGCATCGCTGACTTGGGATTTCGAGAAGCTTGATCTGTGGCTTGACCAACAAGTCAAATGCCATCTCAGGCACGAACAAGCTGGGGCGGGGGCCGGTGGAGTTTCGGATGGCGGTCCGGATATCGAGAGCGGAGAGATTGGATGTAGGATCGATGGATTCCAAAGACATGCCGAACACGGAGTTGAAGATGTAGTATATCCGGGCGCCGCCGCAAAGCTCCTTTGTGGAGATCTCCGTGGACGTGCCATCAATGGATGAAATGAACGATGTGGCAAAGCGCGTCATCAGTTGAAGAATAAGGGAGCCGCGATGTTCCTTGCCGCTAAAGTGCATGTCGCCGTAGCTTGCTAGCTCCTGCTGCGTCTGTCCCATGAGGGTGTTGAGCCGAGCCTTGATATCAGGGAGTCGATCGCGAATGTGCGCCATCAGCGTGGTGTTGAGCGTCTTTGCCAGGAATTGTGTGCCACATCGGGTGGCGATGTTTCGGTACGCCGGGTGGTGCCTGAAGAAGTCGGACTCGGACTTCAAAGCCTCTTCCATGGGCTTGTTCCCCTGGATGTCTTGCTGAGATCGGTTGACAACACCGATCCAACCAAGCTTCAACGGATAAACGCGCCCAGAGAGGATGTCCAAAGCGTTAGTGCCATGATCCATCAAATCGACCTTGGTGAGAACACCGATCGTTCTTCGCCCCAAGGGATCGACATGACGCGCGAGTTTCAGTGCCTCCGAGTTGACGATATCCACGTTGGCCGGGGAAACGGCGAGCACGATGCTGTTCGGCTTCGCGATGTACTCGGAGATGAGATTTCGTGTCTGCTTCTCAATATCGGTGGGTTGATCGCCAATGGGCACCTGTTGCGAAGCTTTAGAACCGCGCGCTCAGCAGCAACGGCTTGGTGGGGCGACAAACCTTTGTGAGTCCTGGCAAGTCAACCAGCGTCAGGTTAAGCACATTGGGAGAAAAGATCTTGAGATTGATGGGCTGTCGGCTGATGCCCTTGTTGGTTCCAGCAATCCTGCCTGTCTCGTTCTCGATTTCCCGCTTGACATCACCAAAGTCGTTGAACCTACGGTTGGGGATGTGGTGGAACTCGGCCCACTCGTTACGGCCAGCTTCGTTTGGGTTTCGGTAGCCTACGCGGGACGAGTCTTCGATATCGTCATCTGGGACGTTGATGAGCTGGAGGATGAGGGGTCTTCTGGTGACGATGCCACTGCCGCGGGGCAGGAAGTCTCGGCCAACAATGTTCTCGAGCACCGACGACTTGCCAGCAGACTGTGATCCAACGACGACCTAAGCAGAAAGTTAGTGTGTGCCAACAGAGACAGAGACCAGCCGTGCTGGATGCTATCGCAGGCGTACAATCTGGGGTAGATCGAGCGAGTCGTTTCCGATGGTGTTGAAGACAAGATCCTGCAACTTGTTGACAGTCGACAGCAGATCCTCGCCGAGCGCGGCCATGGTTGCGAAGTTGAGGCCGTTTATATTAGAGACGGGAGTCGCGTCAACCGCTAGTATTCGGGTTCTGACCGGGCAAGCCCGCGGATATCAAGGAGGGCGTCGCAACGGCGGTTTTTCCGCTCGACAGGGAGCAACGTGGAGGGGTGATGCAACAGCCGAGGCCCGGTCGAGAATTATTGAGTGAGACCAGAGAGACAAGACCAGCGACGCGAGTTGCCAGCTCAGGGCAGTCCGATGCTGCAGCGATGCGACTTGCTCAGAAGAACGAAAGGGGGCGAGGGCGTCAGTTCATGACGGTGCATGCCAACGAAAAACTAAATTGGAACCTTGTCTCGAGGATTTACCGTGGAGACGCTTCTAGGTCGCGCATCCCCAATTTCCAGGCGTTATGCGCGTGAGCTTGATTTTGACGCAAAAAGCTGGCGATTGTTGCCTCAGGCCACAACAAGGTCTTGGCAGGCAGCAGGGATGACGGCGAGGCTAGCCATTGGGTGCGAACAACTGTTGAATCAAGACAAAACACTGTGCTTATTCAAAGCATTATCACACATTTCACTTTGAAGACCGCCAGAGGATACCCGTTCCGATCTCTTGAATCTCGTCCTTACGCACACACCAGGCATAATGAGTACCTTCGGAGCGCCGGGTCCTCTGCCTTCCACAAAACCTATCCCGTAGGTGGTCCCACTCTCGGGGCGCATCTCAGCTAACCAAGCATCATGCAAGTCCTCAAAGGGGAAGTTTTCCGCTGGATCACGATGGTAGGATTCGGGAACAGTAGACATCAATTGGCGTTTCTGACAAATGAAACAGGAGAATGCAAAAACTTCATGACCCCTTACCTCGCCTGCATCAAAAAAGTAAAGGGTGTCAATGAGGATCAATGTCGAGAGCTTGCAAAGGCATACCTGACATGCCGGATGGATCGGTGGGTGGCAGCTAGCGCATCCCTGGATGCTGAGCGTCCTCGCTGCCGAGTACTATGGCTGATTAATGCGTGTCCAGAAATCTCATGGCGAAGGATGAAATGAAGAATTTGGGGTTTGCAGAAGAGGAAAGCAAAAAACCACAGCCAGTCGGAACCAAGGGGGGCGTCAAGGGAGAGCTGATATGGTAATCTCCATTTTGGTGAAAGGCGCAGTGGCATATGTTGGTTTTTAGGGAATGGATGCGAAACCAGGCACTCTGGTGGGAGCCTGTTTGGATTCTGACACCGATTGAACAGGCACCAGAATCCAGTAGGTGTCCTGTCTTTTGTTTCACGATGTTGCTGCGTTTCTAGGCCGGGCTCCGTCTTCCGAACCTCGGCTTCCGTCGCGCCCGGCGAGTGGCGCCACATGCGGAATAGCGGAACTCATCGGCCCGGGAGTCAACAGTCCGAGAGCCAAACAAAACAACTTCTCTCCCTCCAAACAGAATGCATCTTCAATGCCTAGATACATAGGCAGCCAACAATCAGTCGCAATACAAGTAAAGTAATATCTCGAAAATGTACCGCTGTGTCCGGCCAAGGTCACATGCGACTCCGGCATGCATCCCGGCCCTGGCACAATCCTTCTCGGCGGGCCCACGACTACAGAGCTACGCCGACACACTTCCTAACCTCCGGATTGGCAGAAACACGCGCGTTATCTTTCAGGGGTTTACGGGGAAGTTGGTCAGTCTCGTCGACGACATTTCGGGTTCTGTACCCGGCTAATGGCGGTGAAGATGAAGACTTGCTTACCAGCCTTCAGGCCACTGCCAATGCGACTGAGTCCATAGCATGGGGGACCAAAATTGTCGGCGGCGTCAAACCCGGGGGCACGGGAGAACACCTAGGCTTGCCAGTTGTGCCCACGGTGAGGAAAGCTATGGAACTCCTGAAACCTGATGCGACGTAAGTGCAAATCAGAACGGGTTTCTTCCCGTTCTGTCCTTTTTCTGGTGTCTCGGGAGCAACAACTCTCTTTCGACTCCTGAGACAATAGAGAATATCCCAAAAAGGGGACAAATAGCTGATATTTGCCACAGGGCTGTGTATGTCGCCGCTCATCAGGCCGCGGCGGCCATCGAGGAAGCAATCGAGGCTGAAGTGCCGCTTATCGTTGCTGTTGCGGAACACATCCCGCTGCATGAAATGCTCCGTGTGAGCACGACCCTTTGTGGCTCACACGCTGTCTTCTGACATTGTTTCAGATCCATTCTATCTTGAAAACGCAATCCAAGTCAAGACTGGTCGGCCCAAACTCGCCCGGTATCATATCAGTTGTGGGCAAGTGCCGAATAGGTTTCCAGCCGCTGCCATGCTTTTCCCCAGGAAAAGTCGGCATCATCGCCAAGTCTGGTACGCTTAGTTATGAAAGTAGGGTCCCTACCCCTTTATGTCCTTCCAGCCACGCTGACCATCAAAGCGGTGGCATCCACGACAAGAGCAGGGCTCGGTCAAAGCCTGTGCGTTGGCGTGGGAGGAGACATTGCTCCGGGAACCGACCTTCGTGATGCACTCAGCGTTCTTGAGCATGACGAAGACACAGATGCGATTGCCTTGATCGGCGAGATTGGCGGCTTTGGAGAGCTGGATGCCGCGGACTGGATTCGCGACTATCGGTCCCGGGTTGCATCGCCAAAGTGAGTTTTGCAATTCCAGGCTTGAAGAATTCACGAGCTGATTGATCTTGTTACAGGCCGATCGTTGGGCTCGTTGCGGGTATAAACGAGTTGCCAAATCAAATCATGGGACATGCAGGCGCTTTCACCATCCCCGGTGAGCCCAGCGCGCAGGAAAAGATTGACGCTCTCTCTAGTGCCGGAGTCACCATCGTCAACCATCCGGCGAAGATTGGTGATGTACTCAAACCTCAGCTTTCCTCATGGACCAAACGACCTGCCTCCGGTTCGGCCACGGTAAACACCTCCCATCAGCGTCGCCAAATGTCCACAGCCGCCAGAAGACCCCAGCCTAGTTCACACGGAAGGAGATCACATTACTCTCAGCAGACTCGAGGCCTCTACCTAACAGGGGACGCAGCTATGTCTCTCCTCCAGAACGCCAGCCCTATCCCCTGCGACCAATCCCCCCTTCCCGGTTCCCAAAGACTCCTCGGCCTAAGCATCGACCGCACCTCCCGCTCCCCCTGCATTCTCGCAGGACCGTCAACAACCGACCCCAAAACCATCCACCGCTTCCCCTTCGACTTCCTCACCGGCCCGTCCGCCCTCTCTATCCCCACTATCGCCTCCCACATCCAACTCCCTCCCACCCCACCCACCCTCTCCACCCTCCAAACCCACATCACCACCTTAACCTCCCTCTTCTACACCCACGAAGCCTACCTCCTCACCACCTCCCTAACCCCCTCTTTAAACCTCAACTCCCCGCAATTCTCCTTCGACGACGCCGCCTTCCGCATTGCCGGCCGTCACACCGACCTCCACACCCCGCACACCCCCCCCTCCGCAGGCTTAGTCTACCTCCCCCTTCCCGGCGCCTTCCGAACCGTCGGGACCCTCGTCAACGGTGCCGGCCTGGCAATGAACACCGTCGATACCCTGCCCGGGCTTGCCGCGAATTTCCTCGACACCGGCGGAAAGGCCACGAGCGAGACGGTCAAGGCGAGTTTTGAGCTCATCCTTGCGGATCCGAGGGTAAAAGTGGTGTTTGTGAATATCTTTGGCGGGTTGACGCTGGGGGATATGATTGCCAGGGGGGTGGTGCTGGCGTTTGAGGAGGTGGGGGTGGAAGTTCCGGTTGTGGTGAGGATTAGTGAGTATTACCCTAGCCAACCCTGGGGCAGGTTTTAGGGGAGATGAGCTAACGCTGTGTAGGGGGGACGAGGGAGAAGGAAGGCATGGAGGTGATTAAGGAGAGTGGCCTGGCGATTGAGGGGTTTGAGGATTTTGAGGAGGCGGTTAGGAGGGTGAGGGAGTTGGCTGGGAGGTGATCGGTGATCAAATACCGTACTCTCCGCCACCATATTCGCATTTGCTCTGGCACCGTGGACTACAGCTGCGAGCTAGCCTGCATGTGTGTGGACAACGTAGCGGCCTTACCTCGTACAAACCAGGACTCCCTCTTCGCGTGAAGAGCACTTGATGGTTTTGAGCAGGGGAATTGACAAGGTCTTGGGAGTGTGGATGGTCTCCTAGTAAAGGAGATGGTGGATTGTTACGGTACTGTTGCTAACTGCTTATCCGGAAAAACCCCCTAATTTGAAAGAATGACATTACAATAGCCAGGGGAGGTTCCATGACTACACACAACGTGATGTCAATATACAATACAGTGTTCCTACTGTTGTGTGATGAAGCCGGCCATTACAAGAGATATTCCGTCAATCAATTCAATGGCCACAGCTGCACAGATTCAAGGGCTACAGTATTCGCCCTGTGAATTTAACAATAATGGCCCTGTATAGCCATAATGGCCAGCCACAGTCATCCACACTAGGTGTGACGGCTGGCACCAAAGATCTCACAAGTGGTTGTAAGCAAATGGGGGCTCGATTGTAATATCTAAGCATGAAGAAGAAAGAAAAGAAAGAAGAAAGGTTTCGCTGGCCTTCGTGGTGTTGATGGCCATTGCGGCGCGCGTCGAGGCAGCGAGGGGTAAACACCCCGCTTGCCTAATCTGGCGTATGACGTCAATTGCAGTGGGGCGAGTGAGCAACTCGGCGATTGCCGTCACACTAGGCCCTGTCATTGTGACCAGCGCTGACATCCAGCCTATGTTCCAGGGCTGGGGGGCCCACACAACTACCACATAACGAAGCGCTCGCGTAAAGGGGGTAGGCCTTTGTGAGGGCCAAGGCTGGAACCTACCATTGATGGGTTGGGTTTTGGTTGATACTGGTTGTAAAATAGAATAGGTTTATAGTATAATTGACTTACGTACTACTGTTTTTTGTGCTTGTGAAGTGCTGTGTGTTTGATTTGTGATTGTGACACATGTTGATTTTCTTTGCGCGCGCGCGCATGTGTGTGTGTAAAATTCGTATGTAACAGACGGTAATTACCAGGCCTGGTGTTTTGCCCTGCACCTTAACCCTGAGGCTTAGTCACAATGACTATAGAGCCCTGATTTGAAGCGAAGCGCCCTTTAATCGGGACTGGAAGTGTGTAATGCACTGGAAGGAGTGGTAAAGGCGTTAAGCTTTAACTTATAAGGTGTTCTAGAGGAGTTCTCTGGCTGATTATTAGCTGGATTTAACTGTGATGTAAATTCTAATAAGCGATTAATCGCCTTAAGGCTTAGTTAAACTTAATGGTTAATAATTATAATAACTGTGGAAAAAGTTATTATGTTGGCTAGAAAGGCCAGTGCGCAGTACCAAGGCACTAAGTGGAGCCTGAAACACTAGTGTTTGTTCTAGCAGATTCCAGTGGTTTCTACGCCTACGAGCTTACGTCACCAAAGCGTAAGACGGCCTAATAATTACTCCGACTCGGCCAACTATAATAATAGGCTTTCCACCACTCCTTAGGTAGAATAAGTAAGCAGAACAATAACAACGAGCTTTCTACCACTCTTTCATCATGTGACCTCGCAACATTAGTTAGTCCCTTCTGCTTTTAATCCTTTTACTTGTAACTGTCACGGCGTGGCACATCCTAGGCTGACGGATGCCACGGCCGAGCCAGACAGTACATAGTGCACATTCCAGAGTCCTGAATGACAGATTCAGTATTCTGGCACTCCTTTTGGAAGGCTTGGCATAGTGGGGTGTGCGCTCGCTTTGCTCGGCCGTCACACCCTTTTACTTTTAATCTTCTTACTTTTAGCTTCTAAACGTAGTAAAAAAGCTTACCGTAAGTACTACCAGAGGTAAAATAAAATTAGTGGTTAAAATTAGGTTAAGGTTAGCCCTTTTATTTTTAATCCTTTTACTTTTAGCTTTTAAACGTAATGAGGAAGTTTACCGTAAGTACTACTAAAGTGTGACGGCTGACCTCAAAGGAACACACACTGTGTGACGGCTGACCTCAAAGGAACACACACTGCCAATGCGCCAACCTACCAAAAGGTGTGCCAGAATAACAAGGTTGCTTCCTTGCATTCTGAATGTGTGTTATATAGCCCTGACGGCTACGCCGTCACAGTAGGTAACCTTAGCGGAGGTTATTTATAATATTAAAAAGTTATTACATATAACGCTAAGGGGTGGCTGCTTACGTAATACGAGAGAGGGGCTGCTTCGCTTTAACCACTCAGAGATGACGCTTGCGGTAATCGAGACTGTTTATTTTGACCACGGCTGGCCCTGATGGCCAGGCTTATAATACTGGTTAATTGGCCATATTTCACAACTGCTTTTAATGTAGCACCAGTCATGTGACGTAAAGACCACGGTCAGGGCAGATGTGCATGAGATGTTTTTGCTACTATATATGTTTGAGTTTAAATATCCCAGCTAGATACGTCCCCACAGAGTGCGGTATTCGCAGTGATGTGTCCTCTGCTCCCCGTTCACCTTCGCCTTCTACCTCCTCCATTTCAAAACAGTTTACTTGATGGAGTTTCCAACTTCGCAGAAACCAGACTAGATCCCGCGCATCAGCAACACCTCAAGGCTCCACAAGAAGAGAAACTTACTTGACAGGAAAGACGCAGCATACATCAGCCCGGCAAAGATCTGCACCTCGAGGTAGCCGTTCTCCCCGGGTTTCTTCAATGCAAGGGCAATCACCTCAGCGCTGGGCTCGTCAGCAAGCGCGTCAACGCCACAAAAACACAGAACAACTTACAAAGTAGAAGGTAACACCAACACCAGCCAGTAAATCTGGTGACACAACATCAGTCTCTACCACTTTTCCCCAGGCAGTAGTGTAACCTACCGATAAAACAGCAGGAAGCAACGGTATCCCCACGACCTCTGCTCCTACGGGGGCAACACAAGGCCAGATACATCCCGCAAAGACACCAAAGAGGTTGTAGACGACTAACCCGGCGTAGCTCTTTCCGGCAAGGATCCAGAAGAAAAAGGCAGTGAGACAGGCGACTAAAGTGCCTATCCCGGCTACGTTCAAACGACCGAATCGATCGCTGGCGAGGCCGATGAGGGGTCTGCCTAAGCCTTGGGATACTGTTGACGGTGTTGGTATCGGTGAGGAAGAAGCGGGGAGGGGGGACAAACAGTTGAAGATGGCGGCGAGGACGGAACCCTGCGTTGCGCCAAAGCCGACAGTCTGAGCGTAGTCAGGAACCGAGAAGACCACGATCACGTAGCCTATAATGGAAAAGAAGCCCCAGCCGACTGTGAATGGCGGTGGTCAGACTTGCTTCTTATCGTTGAGTGCAGAGGGGAACATACCGAATAGCCAGAATTGAGGCTGCTTGAAGAACTCGAGGTGGAAGGCAACATGGATAGCGCCGACCTCCTTGTTGCGATCGCGCAGGACGATACTGCATGCGCCGTTGACGACGAACGCCAAGATGGCAAGGATGCGGAAAGCCCAGTCAAGACCAAGGTTGGTGATCATGGCGTTGGTGGCTAGGGAATAGATAAGACCGCCGAATCCGGAGCCGCTGGTTGAGACGGCGTTTGCAAAGGAGCGCCGTTTGTCGAACCACTGGGGGACCACCCCGACGGTGGCAGTGAAGCAGAAGCCGAGGCCAACTCCGAAGCATACGCCTTGACTCAAGAGGAGATGCCACATCTCGGTAGAAAAGGATGCGCCGATGAAGGAGCCTCTATGTGTGAGGTTAGTTTATCCCTGGTTTGGGAGAAGTGGTTCGGCTCACGCCTCGAGAATAACCCCTAGCCTCAGGGTTGTCCTGGTCCCAAACCTGCCGATACACACAGTGGCGAGAGGAGACACGAGAAGCGCCATGGAGATGGACAGCCCCCCAACGAAGGCAAAGGCCAAGGGCGAACTGCCATTCAGGACGCCGGACCGCAAATAGTAGGCGAGGAAGACAGAATAGGACTGGCGGGACATTGTCAGCAACACTGTCTATTGGATTTCGATACACATCAGTTTCGAGGACTGACCGAGTTCATGCCCTGGTTAATCCGTCAGTACAAAGAAGTCTATGTGAGACACTCTTCGCGGTAGTGGATATCAACCAACCCAAGTATGCGCATTGACGAGCAAGACCGAGGCGACGACGACCCTGGGAACAGAATGTTAAGGTAGGCAAAAAGGGATTGATGGATCAAGGGAACCGAGTACCATCCATAACCGCCCTCCTTGAACTCGACATCGCCGCTGGAATCACTGTCTACCGGGCTCTCGATATCATTCTTTTCGCTGAGTTTCTCTGGAGCAGGAACAGGCTCAAGCACCGGCTTCCTCGTTTTCAAAAGCTGTGACATTGCGGTGTGCGGTGCCGTCCCCGGGCCTTGACAAGACCCAAGTTTCGAGCCGAGGATGCTTCACCCAACGACGATAACTTGAACTCGCAAGGAGACAGGTCCAGGAGAAGAAACGAAGACCTGGCCAAGACACGGGCCTACCTCTCCGCATGCTGGGAACAGCGGCAGTCAAAAGGTTCACGTGGGCGGCGAGGATGCCCCGCTTCTTCGGCACCCTCAACGTTGAGCTGCATCGCACGCCAAATGCGGATCCGACGAGCGGAGCCGACAGGCGGTACTTCCAAACCCTCTTGGTGGGGCTTCCGGTTTTGCGATCCCGCCGCTCTCCTCTTGGGATACACGGGGGTTCCCGGTCGGGAACGGACGCGTGATAAACCCATCGCCGCCAAGCGCCACCAAATCCGCCCTTGTATGCCGAGCATGTTTCCAAGCCCTGGAGATGGCAGAATGATCCTGGCGGCGAGAAACGTAAGCGGCGGCCATCCTTCATGCACCGGATATGTCACTAGACTCTAGCGGGAACAAAGCCCGGGAATAACTGAAAGGGAACGGGAAAGCACGCTGTCCGCTGGCTTGGTAGCGGGGGGTCGCCTTCTCACCGGTAGCAGCCATTGTCGTCATTTTGGATAATCTCTTCCTGGATCGATATCAGGAGAGAGAACAATAGAAAGAAACGCGACACGGGTCGATGCCAAGCTAAAAGAAGAATACTCCGGAGGGGTGGGAGACCACTCGCTAAGCCAGAAACACTCGCTTCTTGCTACGTGCTGGAATAGATCGGTGTGCCTTTGCCTTCCCTACCCACGGATTCGAATCACCTTGGGTCAGTGTAAAGTTCCAAAGATGCCTATGTAGTTGAACAACGCCTCTGTTGGCAGGGTCGGGCCCTTCTGACTGGGGGATGAACGAGCTAATTCTTCCATCGCGTGCCTGCAAAAACTTGAAGAACTGGCAACACGCCATAAATGTCATCGCAAGGAACAAAGTGGTTATGAGGCTGAAGAAGTCCTAGAACCTTCAATTGCTTGATTGTCTCAGCTCGATCGTTGGGAAAACACCCCTGTTTCGGCTGCCGCCTCTGCGGTTGGCGAGAGCTTGGGCCGCCCAGTTCGGCGCTAGTGCTTATTGGGGCATCCACCCCAGGCACCGGAAGCGTCGCCGGGGGAACCCCATGTTTGTCTCAGTTGACCATCCAATCAGTTCGCTGCGAATCTCAATGGCCGATGCTGCGCTGCACTGGTGTTGTCCACGGCATCAAAAGCAAAAGTCCGGGCTTCTCTTTGACTCACTTTTCCCGGTTGTTCCCTCAATCCTGCCTGGCAACCTGGAACCTCCTGGCCGTGTATACACAAGCTTCTCTCCTATGTCCCGCACACGGTAAACAATTAACATTTATATGACAACATAAATTCATCCGCTCTCTGGCGCCGCGGCCTCCACGCTTGCTCGACCGCCATTCCCTGGACGTCCCGATCCTGATTCTAGAGACACCCCATCAGAAATCCGCAGCAGCAACTCCGGAGGAGCAAAGCTGCTTCCCGTAGCGGCCATGTTTGCGCGAAACAAATCAAAGGAGCCAAGCTCCACGCGAAAGGTCACGCCGCCGTCGCCATCTTACATGTCGAGCGAACAGTTTGGTAGAGCGCCCGGCCCTCCATGTCGACTGCAGCAGACGGCGTGCTAACAAACTTGCAGCTGCATATCTCACTGATCTGCGCAACAACCGCATCAACAGGCCCGGTGGTGCTCGTCCCCAACCCGGATCTAGACGAGAAGTCCCGGCCCCAGCGCCTGCGAGCGGTCGGTCGACCCTCGGGACACCGCCGCTCTCCGAGACGGCCTCGGTCCACCAACGCACACAGTCCGACGTCAGCAGCAATGGCGCCGCTCCCGCCACTCGTCCGTCATTCGCGACTAGCCGTCCCTCACTCTCCGCCAGCGTCTCCTCCAGATACTCCACAGCCACCCATGGGGCCCGGGACTACTACCCGGACCGCCCTGTCCAGCCGCTAAAGCCCGGAGAGGTCGTCCCGACCGCCACATACATTGAGCGCGGCCAGCGATGGATGGAGAAGGAAGAGGCTGTCTCCTTGCGACAGGCCATGGAGGACATGGATCTGAAGGACCAAGGAAAGGACGCCCCTGCAGAGGACGCCGAGGAAAAGCGCATCTACGAGGCTGCACTCGATGAAGCTGCAGAGCTGGTGTGGCAACATCAGAATCCTGGAAAGGTCCCTCAACCAGGCGCTCCATATCGCTACAAGCCCCATATGCGGAAGAACAGCTACGCGCATGCTCGGACAGCAAGCGCGGGCATGTATGGGAACGATGTTGCTCCAACCGGCCTTGCAAGAGACCCCAGCATGCGCTCGGTATCGGGGAGTTCCAGCGGTAGTGACGGGCCGGGCTCTACCCGCGGCCGGTCGTCGTTTGCTTCCTCGCGCCAGGCTTCAGGAGCTCGTGGAAGCTCAGAAAGCCAAAGAGGGCCTCTGCCTACCTCTCGTCCCGCCAAGTCATACGGCTCCATCTCCGGGGCACCTTCTGCCGCGCAAGGTAGCCGCCGCCGCAGCAGTCTCAAGCGCAATATCAGTGGCGAGGTTCAGAAGCCGTTCTCTGGTGATCAGATCTGGGAGGAACCCAATGAGAGCTCTCCAGGGCGGCCAAGTGCCTCGGTTCAAGACAGCACAACGCAACCACTGCGTGTGAAGCCAAAGAACCCCCTGAACCGGGTCCAGTTTGCATCGGAACTGCACGGCGCCAGGCCTCAGCCAACGCCCAAGCTCGACAAGTATGAGATCTACCGCAACCCGCCAACACAGACTCGCAATCCCGAGTACACAACCACCAACGGGGCGGACACACCTCCCAAGCTTGACAACGTCCCCCGCAAACATGGCGTGGAGATCCGCAGCGAGGACATTAGACAAGCCACTAGCATGAAGCTGAAAGACCGCAGCTCCAAGCTTCCCACGCCATCCGCCGTGAGCGATACCCCAGGTCGACCAATCGTAAGCTTTGACAAAGACTGGAGGCCCCCAGAGGAGGCTACTGATAAAACCCCAGAAGAGTCGAGACGTGGACGGGGCGAGGCCGCAGTCCCCTGTCGCATCTACCACCAGCAGCCGCAGCAGCCGGCGCAAGACAACGTCCCTTCTATCTCTGTTACGGAGGATTCTGCGCCATCGCCCGCGCCGTCGTCACGCCGCCCATGGCCAGCCTCGACCCCTAGCAGCCAGATGAACACGCCGCCTGTTCCTGCCATTTCGGTGTCAGATACAACAACCAACAAACCCCCCATCCCCACCATCAGCCTTTCCGATGAAGGCACTTCCATTCCCGTGATCAACCTCCCTGATGATGGGCCGTCCATCCCTACCATCAACCTCCCCGATGACGGCCCCTCCATCCCCGTGATCGTCACCCCTGACGACACCCCTTCCGCCCACTCAACTCGTCCGCTTCCCACCCCCGTTCCCTCCGCCCCCCGAGTCCGCCACCAATCCCGTCCCAACCCCACCGGACACTGGTCCCCCGCGACTCGGCCCGTCAACACCCGCGCCACCGCGCGCTGCCACGAATGCAGCCTCCCCATCGAAGGCCGCTTCGTCTCGCTCGCCGGCACCGCCGAGCGTTTCCACCCCCAATGCTTTACCTGCTACACCTGCGGCACCTCCCTTGAAGCCCTCGAAATCTCTCCCGAGCCCGACTCCCACCGCCACGCCCGCCTCGACCGCATCGCCCGCCGCGCCGCAGGCGAAATCCTCTCCGAGGACCCCGGCGCCACCATGGCCGAGGACGGCGACGAACGTCTGCGCTTCTACTGCCACCTCGACTGGCACGAGC
The DNA here is from genome assembly GCA_033296975.1 of Podospora aff. communis PSN243. Classification (NCBI taxonomy): domain Eukaryota; kingdom Fungi; phylum Ascomycota; class Sordariomycetes; order Sordariales; family Podosporaceae; genus Podospora; species Podospora aff. communis PSN243. Next base: position 595,527 of record MU865922.1, read on the forward strand.
TGTTCGCGCCGCGCTGCAAGCACTGCAAGACGCCCATCATGGGCGAGCACGTCGTTGCCCTTGGTGCCCACTGGCACTTTGGCCATTTCTTCTGCGCCGAGTGCGGTGACCCCTTTGAGAAGGGGATGACGCACATTGAGAAGGATGGGTACGCGTGGTGTGTCGGCTGCCAGACCAAGAGGACGGAGAGGAGAGCGCCCAAGTGTAAGCGGTGTAAGTTGGCCGTGATTGGGCAGTATGTTCAGGCGCTGGGAGGGGAGTGGCACGATGAGTGTTTTCGGTGCGGGAGCTGCGGGGGGGGGTTTGATGATGGGCAGATTTTCCCGAGGGAGGACGGGAGGGGGGTTTGGTGTACTGGGTGCATGGAGAGGGAGTTGAAGGCTTAGACTGAGGGAGAGGGGTGAGGAGAGGAGGAGAGGAACTGAGGGATAGGGGGAAAGGGAAGGGATGGTGTGTGGGTGAGAGTTGAGATGAGGATCAGAGTGTGACTGGCATTGCTTTGGATTGCGCTTCTGGATTTGTCATTCTGGACATGGAGTTTCCTGGAGAGAACTGGAGCATTGTGCGTATCGTTCGGAGATCAGGCGTGCTGCGTTGCATTGGTTTGTTGTTGGGAAAGGTTGTTGGCGTTCTTCAGAATAAGACTGCCCTAGGTGTTTTGCATTTGGAATTGAGACTGGAACCTGGCCCTGGTCCCAAGTTGACATCACTTGTCAGTCGCGCTACCAGGTGGTTGACTTTCTGAAGGGATGGTCTTGCAAAATCGTTTGATCACGGGTGCTCTTATGTCAAGCTTCTGGCACTCGGAATAGATAACTGAAGCAGTGTTCATAGCGGCGCGGTTCGCATTCCAGATACTAGGCATGATACCTTATCCTAGCCCAGAGCGCGTTGCGTTGCGAATGTGAAATCCCATATCCGAAACACCGGTGTGAAATCGTGCCTCAAAAGCGCCTTCCATCCACCCAAGCCCCCGATATGAGAAGAAAAACATTCGCAGCCTAGGCTCCCGCCCTTCCTTCTTCAGCATCACATATCATCATTACCGAGAGGTTTCTCGGGGTGTGTGTGTCCTCCCGCCCACGGTGCCTGCCACACTCGCTTCTTCAGTCGTCCGCATATCGTCGTATCGCTGTTTAGCAGCCGCCAACTTGCTCCTGGTGAACCTCTAGAGTGTCGCCATCTGCCATCTCGAGCTGGAACAGGCGGGTTAGTATGGACAGCAGCTCGTGTGTGAGGTTCGAGGGGCGTTACCGTGTCGGGCGTGTCGCCTGGCTGCACACGCTGGCCCTCAAAGAGGAAGCGCACTGACTGCATGCTCTTTCCTTGACGGTCGCAAAATGCCGACATGAGCTTCTCGAGCTTGGTGCTGCGCTTGATCTTGAAGAAGACTTCGTTGTTGTTGTCGGTAACTTTGATGTTAAGGTGCTCCGACGCGCCAGCGCCGGCCTCGGGCTGAGGGGGAGTGCCGTTCTCGGGGTTGTCGGCCATGTTGAAAGTGTGTTTTGGGTTTCTGGAGGGATGCGACTGGGCTCTCCGCGTGTCAGTGTGAGTTGAGGCGGTGGGCCTGGGAACTTGGGGAGAGTTTGCAGTAACTCTGCGAAAGAGGTTTGGCGGCGGATGGAGGGGCAAGTTTGGTGGGGGAGGGGGACTTGCCTGACGCTGTGCCTGGATTTGTGTTTCTTGGCTTGTTCTGACAGAGAGGTCGGGGAGGGAAGCAGAAGCGAGATTTGCACTGGGGAGGAAGAGCTGCGACTTGAAAAGGGTTTTGCTTTTCTGACTTAGAGGGAAGGGGCGACCAACAGTCAAGATGGATGTGAAGCCGCGGGAGGGGCGGTTACCGCCTAGGTGCTCACCGTGCTGTGGATGCAAAGTTCATACAGTGTTTACACGGTGGTGGGTGGGGCCGGGTTCGGCCTTCAAATGTCTGGCAGGCGCGAGGACAGGGCGGATGCAACGATGCGGCAACGGGATCTGGACTTTTCGACTACCGACGCCTCGTCTTGCTGTTGGGCGACATGGGTATTGAACAATGCGTCGCACTCCTTCACGTGTGCCGTGCTGAACAAAGCAGGGCAGCAATGTCGATGTGGGTGCGATTGAGCTGCAGGGCGGCTGCCTGCTGGTGATTGCTAACACCGCCTGAGACATCTTACGCCCGATAATCGATCAGAAGCTATCCAGAGCGCCGAAAGCTCAGGTTCGCTCCATCAAGAAAGTTGGCATTATTAGATGGTCTCGATTTCGCGATGTGGCACTGTGGTTTCTTTCCTTCATCCGCGCAGCGAGTGATGAGAGCCGCTAGGAAGCTAGAAACAAGAAGCCGCCAGAAGTTTCGCCCGTATAAATAAGACTCATCCCCTTGAGCGTTTCCCTGGTGGGTTTGCGGTGTTCCATCCTGACATCATCACATCAGCTTTACTTAGAGCTTGGCCGGCATATCTCCGTTTGCCCCGGGAAGTGCTCATTTCTCACCGAACCTCAGCTACCAATCTACAGGCACGCCCAGTTAGTATTGGGAACACAATGGTGAGCGCTGAGCGTCTCGGTCAGAAAACTGGCACTTGTTGACCATATGAAAAGGCGGGTTTCGAAGAAGACCTCAAAGTTGACCCACCGTGCCAGCCACGCGCAGTTCGTTTGCCTCCTTTCATCTGATGACAAAATTCCAGACATCGCTGACTCCCAATGCCTAGTGTGCGATACAAGGTAGGACTCCGACAGATTTGCTATTCTTTGAGATCTGACGGTTTTCAGACTGCCTGGTGAAGAATAACTACCAGGAGAAAAAGTGCGACAATCTCATTGGTCAGCTTTACGAATGTTGTCAGGCATTCTACTCAAGGAACGGTGATGGGGCGACGTCTGCAAGTTGCCCCAAGCCACATCTGCTGAGGCTCAAGATCGAGCAGAGGAAAAAGGGCATCAAATAGAGAGCGGCGAGAATGTACCACTTTCCAAGCGCCCACCCAAATAAACCCCGGAGGATCTTGGGCGGCTTGGAGGAAGAGTGCGGGTTTCTTCTAGGCGATCGTTGAGCGCGCGAGAGGCCGCGTGGACCTGAACAAGCAGTGATGGTCTTGTTCCGAGACTCTAATACGAATGCCGATGACATTGAAGAAGAAAGGGGAAAAGAGGCTCCAAATTTTTCGCAGCCAGAAAGGCATTTTAAAGCTGGCGATTGGTGGGGCACGGGCTGCAAACGGTACCCACTCACGTTGCGCTGCCTGGCGGGCTGGCAGCCCAATTTTTCGAGCCGCATTTACGCGACTGACCGCGTTCAGGTCGACGACGTGCATCCACAAGACCCCGGTGATCAACTAGGAGCTTGATTTTTTGGTGCCAAAGTGCAACACCATATCCAATTGAGCATTGTCGCTCACGATTACAACAAGACACACCGCTTCCAAGGATGCGAGGCGGAAGTGCATCGCTCCTTCCATAGAAACTCTCGCGAAGGTTGGCCCAATCAACCGGCGCAACCTGGACTTGCCGACATGGCTCCCTCGTTTGTCAGTGCCGCGTGCTCTGAAGCTCCTGCTATCAAGCCTAACATGTCGCTGGCAGGATCTTGAGCTTGCAAGTCACAGTTCTCCATCTGGAACCCACAGTCCTGCACGAGGTGCGATTGCATCACCACGACGATAACCCAATTCGCAGGTTACTGACCCCAGTCCAGGTCCCGCGCACGACGACATGGCCGAGCTCGAGACAACCTACCAGCAGAGCAGCATTCGCGTGGGCGAAGAGGTGGAGTTTTTCGCAAGCGAGCTCGACCGCCACTATGTTGACTTCGAAGGCTCTCTGCCAGAGCAACGCGCGCGAGTGTTCAAGTTGGTCGACTCCTACTACACATACATGCGCAGCCGTGCGGACCGACTCTACGACCGTCTCGCCAAGTCCGGAGGAGACCCAAGATCGCGGGGGAATTCGGCCGACATGGACGTCGATGAGGTAGACAACAGGGCGGCAGTCAATGTCGAGGAGCTTCAGCGGGTGGAAGAGGAGGCACAGACATGGGATTTGCTCCGACGAATGCTTCCCCTGAGATATCGCGACCAGCATCAGAAGGACCCGGAAGACTCAGCGCCAGAGTCGCGCCAACGATGTTGGAATGAGTTCATGGTGTCGGACACCCTCGCGAGGGAGAGGAAGGTCGTCCTAGAGTGGTTACAGTCAAGCGCTAGTCACGGGCCACCAATCGACGAGGTTGTGAGCGAGCTTCATCAAAACGCCGAGAGAGGGGATATTCTCGCCCACGGCTGGCTTCACACCCGCCACAAAATCAAGCTACAGAAGAGCGTCAATGCATATCAAGGGGTCATCGACCCGAATGATATCGCCGCATCAAAATCCCATCTCGGCTCCGAAACACTCATCACCCAGCTGGACCCAGACGCGATCACTCGCCAGTCTCGTAAGCTTGAGCCACAGGATGAGTTTTTCGAACGTGCTATCTGGCTGGGTTGCTTTGAGATGCTTCGTCGGGGTTACAGTATGGATGAGGTTCGCGAGTGGTGCTCTGTTAGGACCGAGCTCTGGAGAGCCGCGACCCTCGCACCCCTTCCCCTCGCTAATCCCGAGGATGAAAACCAATCCGACTTCGACCCCAAATCCCTGATACTCTGGCGGCGTATGTGCTTTGCCAGCGCTCGGGACGGAGGGACGAGCGATTACGACAGGGCTGTTTACGGTCTGTTGGCTGGCGATCTTGAGAGTGTGCAGAAAGTTTGCAAATCGTGGGACGACTACCTATTTGCAAATTACAACGCCATTCTCAGGTCTCAGTTTGACAACTACCTAATAAAACGAGCCGGTCCCGACGCGGCCAAGATTGTTGCACAGTTCCCCGTATTCAACACAGGCATCCACCAGACAGACCCCACGACAGTCGGCAGGCGGCTGGTCGCTTCCCTGGAGACGAACGCGGCAACAAGGGACGAGGCGATGAGGAAGTCCAAGGTCGTCCAGGGCGCCATCATTGCCAAGGACCTTGATACGCATCTGCTCAACCAGGGCTTCGTGCTGGCCAAGAATGCCAACACCGGCGGCCAGAAGTCTAAGTTGATGCCTGAGCCCAATATCCCTGGATTGTGGGAAAGTCTAAACAAGGATAAATACTTCCAGCTGAAAGATGACGACAACTTGAGGATACTGGCGCACATTTTGATCGTCGTTTTCACTCTCGACCGTCTCGCACTTGCTGGTCGACCGAAGCAACTCTTCGGAGAGTCCGGCGCTCTTTCACAGATGAAGGCCACCCAAGAAAATATCCTCATTGGATACGTCAGCTACCTGCGGCTGGCCAGCCTGGAGGAGATGATCCCGCTCTACTGTTCGAAACTCTCCCACGAAAAGCTTTACCCAACATTGAGCCGAAATCTCATCCACCTTGTTGGGGACGAGCCGAGACATCACCAGGTGATGATCATGAAGAGGCTCGGATTGGACGTATCAGCATTTGCCAAGAGTCAGCCACAAATATACCTCACGGACGTCGACGACAGTGCACTCTTGGGCGAGGTTAAGGGCAAGTTCAAGATTCTCGACGATGGACCTGCGACCCTCAAGTATGGTCGTATCGTGAAGCCAGACTTCTTTGGCGAAGATGCAGAGCACGTTGATAAGGAAGACGAGGCTATCATCCGGTCCCTAGAATGGCTGCTGCTTGTCGATGGGCTCTTTGAGGATACTTGCCACTATGTCATCAGGACTTACAAGTACTTCTTGAGTACGTATTCACCGCTATTTGTGGAGGAGTTTCAACTGACTTGTCGCAGAGAATCTGAAGTTGCGGGCCGCTCGTTCGCTGAGCGTCAGGGTCTCTGGCAGGGAAACTGTCCTGAGGAAGACCCCGGTAACAGTTAGAAGCACCGAGGAAGACTCAGGCCCTGGTTGGTTCGAGGAGTTCATGGAAGGCGATCTTCCAGAGGATTTCCTCGAGACGTGCAAGGCAAACAAGGAGCGCCTTTGCAACACAGTCCGCAACCTGTGGGAGCTCGAGTGTCTAGTCGGCGCTTTAGATGCCATGGAGACACTCTCTTCCCTTGCGGGGATGACCAGAGAGTATGTTTCTTCGCGCTTTTACCCTGCTCACATGACTAACGACAACAGTGGGGACAGCAATTCTCGTGAGATGTGGGCGCACGCAAGCCAGGAGGTTCGAAAGGCGAAGGCTTGCATGGAGCCAGTTCTGAAGGGCTGGCTCTTGACGGCAAACGAAGGTGAGTACGCTCATGTTTCTACCATCGGTATTGTACTAACTAGCATCAGTCGACGAGGACTTCAACGCTCTCCGCGAAGCCTATATTCCCGAGACAGTCCTGGCCTATATCAGTTCTCTCCACTTCGCGGGAACGTCCCTCAGTAGGGATAACTTGCTCGAGTGCATGGAGCTGGCGGCCGTCATCGCGGAGAAGGGCTCAGACGTGGCTCACGAGTTCCTGAAGAGCGGCAGGATGAAGGAGCTCGTTGAGTCATTCGCCTCGTGCAGCAAGGCACTGGCAATTTGGACGAGTGACACCAAGAAGGGTTCCAAGACGACGGATTCCAAGAAGATGCGAGAACTCGGTTGGTCTCGGGAGCTGTGGTCGATCAAGCCTTGATTCTGGCCACAGGTGGAGATGTTGGTAGATGGGAGGTACTGGGGCATTCGAGCTGATGGCCGAATGACAGCTACAGGCCATGAACAGAGTCATCACATTGCTGGTTATGTCGTGTATATAATTATTCATGTGTTTGGAGTGTGGTGTAGGATTTGGTCAAGGCGTCAACTTTCAGCAGAATGAGACACGATGAATTACTTAGTCAAGACGCTGCTGCTTTCAAGCCTGCTCTGCTACCAGGATACTTTAATGAATGGTAAGTCTTGGCTGTCTGGCCCTCATCCTCAACTGATCATTTTGCCAGCAAACGACGACGCTCATCCTCCCGTCCAACTGAATCACTATGCTACGTCTATGCTAAGGATTTTGATATCCTCCTCCGGCTTCTCTTTGTACGTCCTCACGTTCTCGATCTTATGAATTACGTCAAACCCCTGGGTTGCACGGCCGAAGATGGTATGTTTGTTATCAAGCCAGGGCTGCATTCAGACTTCAGTTAGCTTTCCACTCTCCCTCCTCAAATATTGATTGATTGACAACTTACAGTCTTTTCCGTCGTAATAAAGAACTGGCTACCGTTCGTATTCGGTCCAGCGTTCGCCATGCTGACGGTGTACGGCTTGTCGTGCTTAAGACTGCTGAACTCATCTTCGAACTCTCGGCCCCAGATACTCTCGCCGCCCGTACCGTCACCCAACGGGTCTCCGCACTGGATCATGAACTTTTTGATCACGCGGTGGAAGAGGGTATTATTGTAGTAGCCGCGCTTGGAATGCGTGACGAAGTTCTCCACCGCTTTGGGAGCGGCATCGGGGAATAGTCGAATATGGATGTCGCCGTAGGTGGTATGGATGACAGCAGCAGTGCCGGATTCAGCTTGCTTCTTTTGCTCTGCCTTCCTCTGGCCCAGAATCGTGGGTTTTTCGTTTTGCACGTCCCTCGTCGATTTGGATACCTCCTCTTCGTTTGTAAACATGTAGAAACGGGCCTTGCCCACTCCGGTGGCGATCAAGATAGGATCACGAGACTCGGATTCCTGGAGGAGAGGGTTGTTTGATGCTGCCATAGCAACGGTTGTGACGGCTTTCTTCTGAGGCTGGCCTTGGTAGAGGGCGAGGCTTAGGGCTCGAAATCCTTCTTCCTTGCCGTAGACCTTGACCACGTGGTTTGTGTATGTGTTGAGCACCTTGATTCCGAGGTAGGAGCCGTAGATGAGGAAGTGGCCAGACTCGTCGAATATTACATTGAACTTGTCCCGGAGGGCTGGCGATTCGATCTCTCGCTCCTGTGCGAGACGACGACCAAACTCGACAGCGTCGAGCTTTTGCAGCGCAGTACCTGCTTGTTGCATCTCTTCAATCACATTGAGCGATTCATCGTAGGTGCGCTGGAGCTTTGCAGAAGCAAAGTCAAAGACCCAGATCTTTCGATCCGGGTACGAGATGACGGCAAAGCGGCTCCCATCAGGAGACAGAGTCAGCGATGTAGGAACTACTTTTGCCTTTTTAAACTCGAACAAATTGGTCGCGCTCTTCAGATTGAAGACATTGTCCGGTTTCTCGTACGTTCCGCTTGGTCTCCAGTACTCAAGCATGCCGCCGTCATCAGCCGACACCACACAGTCGAAAGACCCGTTGAATGCCATGATCGAAACCGGACTACGGTGGAGGCTCTTCAACGTGTGGACTGGCTCCTGGTTTTCGCCCCGCCCGTCGTATAGATGTATTTTCGGCGTTGCCTCCCCGGATACCGCAAGTAATGGTAGTGAGGACCCCTTCCTATGAACCCAGCATATACACCGCGGGACGTAGTCGAGTTGGAGCACCGCAAGAAGGTCAAAGGTCATCACATCAAACAATTTGATCGTCTTGTCAGCCCCGGCCGAGGCAAAGCTCCGGCCATCGTGGCTCGCCGAAACCGAGCGGATCACCCCCTGGTGTGCCTTAAACTCCTTGACAAACTCGATGCCGCCTGCGACCTTCTTCCAGAACTTGACGACGCCGTCGACGGAGGAGGTGATGAGGAATTCGGTTATTCGGGTTACGGTGAGGAACGCCAATTGATCCTTATGCATCAAGGATTTGGAATACCGGGTCGACTTCGGAAGGGCCGATATGTATAGTTTCTCGTAGGGGAGGACTTTGCGCTTTTTCTTGGGGGCTGTCGACGGCAGCTGAGGCCCCATGTCATCGTCGGAGGAGCTACCTGTAACATTGTCAGAACGACGTCGCAGGTCCAAATCTCACAACCCGCCACCCGCATGGTCTCCAAGGAAATTCTTACCTGACCCATCCTCCTCCGTAAACTCGGCATGACTGCGCTTATTCGACTTGACGTCGTCGTCAGTATTGGGGTCCACCATTTTTGCGCTGCGCGGGCTTGAAGGTCGCGACCGCAGACACACAGATGTTGTGGAGTCGCTATCCGTCGATAACGATAAGAAGCTCTCTGCTTGGAGAGCCACCCATTTGCGGCAAGTGTGGGGCGCCGCAATCGGCTCCCCGCGAAGCTCACGGCACCTCACCAATCTTTTTCTTGAGTCATTGGTTTGGTTTGCCCCTCCAGCAGTTTGATCAACATGCTTTGTTAGCTCTTGCATACATTTACCGCCATCAGCTCAATTGCTTACACAGCATTTCTCAACGGGTCCCTTACCGCCCAAAACGATTGAATTCGGTAGTTGGCTCCGCTGGAAGGACACACAAGTGCATCAACAGTGACAATGTCGGTCGGTCGACCCCTGCTCGCGCCTCTCTGCGCTCCGAAAGCTCACCGACGAGGATACCTAGTCATTCTACATCGAGAACAAAAATGTTGGCAACAAGGCTGACAGCGAGGACTGGAGGAGTAAGTGGGATGAAAGAGATCTGCTTATATCGATCGCTTGCTGATTTTTACTAGTTCGCGGCTACAACCCCCTGACGCCCCCTGATCTACTTCAGCATCAGATTCCCCAAACTCCCCAGTCCAAACGCACCGTACTCGAGAGCCGCGAGGAGGTCGTCTCTGTTGTCAATGGCACCGATGCGAACAAGAGGCTTCTCGTCGTCATCGGGCCCTGCTCGATCCACGACCCCCAGGCGGCCCTCGAGTACTGCGACATGCTGTTGAAGGAGAAGGAGAAGCACAAGGATGAGCTGCTAATTGTGATGCGCTCTTACCTTGAGAAGCCGCGCACCACAGTGGGCTGGAAGGGCCTGATCAACGACCCCGATATCGACAACAGCTTTAACATCAACAAGGGGCTCCGTCTTAGTAGGCAGCTGTTTGTTGACCTCACTTCCAAGGGGATGCCGATTGCTAGCGAGATGTTGGACACGATCAGCCCGCAGTTCCTGGCCGATCTGCTGAGCGTTGGGGCAGTAGGCGCACGTACAACCGAGAGTCAGCTCCACCGAGAGCTTGCCAGCGGCTTGAGTTTTCCCGTTGGGTTCAAGAACGGCACCGACGGTACTCTGGGCGTGGCCATTGACGCCATTGGCGCAGTCAAGCACCCCCACCACTTCTTGTCTGTCACAAAGCCTGGTGTGGTTGCCATTGTAGGAACGGTCGGCAACGAGGACTGCTTCGTCATCCTCCGTGGCGGCACCAAGGGCACCAACTACGATGCGCAAAGCATCGCAGAGGCTAAGGCAGCCCTGGCCAAGGCCGGAGTTCGAGACCGTCTCATGGTCGACTGTAGTCATGGTAACTCGCTGAAGAACCACAAGAACCAACCCAAGGTTGCGGAGACCCTGGCGGAGCAGATCGAAAAGGGAGAAGACGCAATCATGGGCGTCATGATCGAGAGCAACATCAATGAGGGTACGTCAACACAGCCCTTCTGCGGCCATCCACATACACTGACAAATGTGCAGGTAACCAAAAGGTTCCGCAAGAAGGAAAGTGCGGTCTGAAGTACGGTGTTAGCATCACAGACGCGTGCATTGGATGGAACGATACCGTCTCGGTCCTGGACCGCCTCGCCGACGCGGTGAAGAAGCGGAGAGCTCTTTAAGTTCGTGGTTAAAATTGGAGCGGGGATGGGGATACCAGCGACTGGGCGGAAACAATGTGATGGCGCCGGATACAAAAAGATCTACGCAATTAGATAGTCCTTTTCAAGGCCTTTTTGGCATGCGAGGAAAAGTGGAGGTGGTTGCAATATTCATCGAGAGTGGTTGCTTTGAAAACTTTGGGCAAAAATAGGGATAATGCAAAAAACTGAAGATCAAAACTCGAACTGCTGGGACAAATCTGGTTGCGATGCACTGATGCCAAGCAACGACTCGGCAAGGTGAGAGCTCCATCTGAACGAAAACATGGTGACGGGAAGTTCGGCCTGTGATGATGGGACGGACCTAGCCCAGGTCAGGGTGCCGCAGCAAAAGGAGGGATGAATCGGAAAATCAATTGGCCGGCACGCATTGTGATTGGCCGGCCAATCACGTTGCTGGAGTTCCTAAGAATCCCGAATTTCAAGAAACCTAATGAATCGACCTCTGCCAGCTCGAGCCATCGCCAACCTCAAAACACCGACGTTGGCAGCCAATTGCTCCGTCAATCCGACCGCCACTCCGTCCTAAAGCTCCGCAAGGCTTGCCTACGATGCTGGCGAGGACTTGCCTGCGCTCGACGCGCGCGTTCGCCAGCGCAAGAAATGGCGCCGTCCACTTTTCCAAGGTGCGTCCGCACGCTCCCTCAGCCGAGCTCTTCCACGGCATGGCGTGACCTCCGACGACACTGCGAACCACCCAATTGCATCCACCACGCAGCTCAATGCACCCGAACGGCCATCTTGAAGCCATAGCAAGCTAATTGTCGTGTTTACGCAGCGTGCCGCGTCTTCCTCGAGCTCCGGAGCTGCCTCGGACGCCTCCCCGGTCGGCCTGAACATCGCCGCTACCGCCGCTACCGCCGTCGCCGCAGGCTCGATCGCCTGGTATTACCACCTCTATGGACCTACCGCACACGCCATGACCCCGGCGGAGGAAGGGTGAGTTCACGACCCACGGTTGGCGATCCCGTCGCCCGAGCCGAGGTTGCTCGCCCGCCTGAGGCATATTCCATCAGCACCGCGATGCAGACGTTCAGGACCGGAGAGGATAGCGAAGCTTACTGTTTTCACAGCCTTCACGCCCCCAAGTACCCGTGGGTTCATGAGCAGATGTTCAAGACCTTCGACCACCAAGCGTAAGCCTCCCTAGCTTCGCGCTGCTCCGAGGGCGCAGCTGACAGAACCCCTCCAGGCTCCGAAGAGGTTTCCAGGTCTACCGCGAGGTTTGCGCGTCGTGCCACTCGCTCAGCAGAGTCCCCTACCGTGCGCTTGTCGGCACCATTTTGACGGTCGACGAGGCGAAGGCCCTAGCCGAGGAGAACGAGTACGATAGCGAGCCCAACGATGAGGGCATCATCGAGAAGCGCCCAGGAAAGCTTGCGGACTATCTCCCTGCCCCGTACCCCAATGACGAGGCTGCCCGCTTTGCCAACAACGGTGCCCTTCCCCCGGATCTCAGCTTGATCGTCAAGGCTCGCCACGGCGGCTGCAACTACATCTTTTCCCTGCTGACGGGCTACCCCGATGAGCCCCCTGCTGGCGCCCAGGTTGGTGCCGGCCTGAACTTCAACCCCTACTTTCCCGGTACCGGCATTGCCATGGCTCGCGTCCTCTACGACGGTTTGGTCGACTACGAGGATGAGACGCCGGCGTCGACCTCCCAGATGGCCAAGGATGTCGTCGAGTTCCTCAACTGGGCGGCCGAGCCAGAGATGGATGACCGCAAGCGAATGGGCATGAAGGTTCTCGTGTGCACGACGGTCCTCTTTGCTCTCAGCGTCTGGGTTAAGCGATACAAGTGGGCAGGTGTCAAGACGAGGAAGATCACCTACGACCCCCCGAAGCCGACCAACACGCGTCTTTGAGTTATGACGGGGCGGCAAAAAAGTTTACCCTCTTGTATGTATCATATACTGCTAGGACTGACTCCACGGGTGCGCGGAGGAGGTGCGAAAAGAAGGACTCTGGGGGCGGTGGTGCGGGAAGGAGGTAGAGTGTAAATCAAGTGTTCCGGCCCAATACATGCTAGACTTCTCTTTTTTCCGTACTTATATTTGTTTGATAGTGCTCACATTGCAGACTCTTGTCATCAAGGAAAATCCACCAACAAACGAATGTCACAAACACAATTGAGTTTTCATCGCAGCATTAAAGAGGTGCACCCTGCCCTTCGTCAGCGGAATATCCATCGGTTGAACCATTGAAACTTGACCCCCCTCAATTAGTTCAAGACTTATGGCGGGACGTCCGCCACCATTGCGCCTCGCGCTCACCGATGCGCTCACCAACGCGCCGCTCGACAATTCTTCCGTCGGCGATGAGGCAATCAAGGACGCTTCACCTCCTGGTGCGGAGACCAATGAATCCGACAATTGCAGCGATATACTCGCTGAGGCCAGCCCCGGCAGCACCACCAACAAATCCGACGAATGCGGCAGCCTCACAGCTCGCGCCAACATGCCCGGCAACCAAGCCACGAACATCAAGGACGAGCCGAAATCTCCCTCAAATATATCAACAACACAACCACCCTCTCCCCCTCCCTCCACCAAACGCCCCCGCAACCCCAAACCCATCACCTCCCCGTTTTGGAATACAACCCCCTTACCGCCCATTCCCCCTCCGATCCCCAAAACCCCCCGTCCACCACCCAACACCGTCTCTTCCCTGCCCATTCCCCCGTTGACTTCCCCCTCCTTCGGGCTCATCCAGGAATCTCTCGCCTCTGACCCCTTCGCGCTGCTAGTCGCAACAACTTTTCTTACCAAGACAAAAGCCACCGCGGCGATACCTGTTTTTCGACAACTGATGGATCTGCATCCCACCCCTGAGGCTATCGCTTCCGCGGACGAGGGTGTTGTCCAGAATATGATGCAGCCTCTCGGACTAAGCTACGTCCGCACGAAGAAGATTCAGAGAATGGCGCGGACTTGGATCGCGCAGCCCCCTGAAAAGGGAAAGAGGTTCGGGGTGAGGAATTATCCGTCGCTAGGAGACGGGAGCTGGGTGCAGCAGGGGGAGGTTTTTGGGGCCGAGGATGGGGAAGGGGAAGGGAATAGGGTGGAGGATGTGAAGAGGAGAGGCGTGGGATGTGCGTGGGAGATTGGACATGTTACGACGGGGGCGTACGCGTTGGATTCGTGGAGGATGTTTTGTAGGGATGTGTTGTTGGGGAGGGCGGAGGATTGGAAGGGCGGTGGGAGGGGGGGGGAGTTTCAGCCGGAGTGGATGAGGGTGTTGCCGAGGGATAAGGAGTTGAGGGCGTGCTTGCGGTGGCTGTGGATGAAAGAAGGATGGGAGTGGGATGCCGTGACGGGGGAGAGGGAGGTGTTGAGGGAGGGGGTGAGAAGGGCGGTTGATGAGGGGAGGGTCGGGTATGATGAGAGGGGGGAGTTGGTGGTGGTGGATGAGAAGGGAGGAGAGGAGTATGGAGGCCATTTTCAGGGAAGAGTTTGAGAGCAGTGTCAACTGGGAACGGATCGACCAATTCCACTTGACGCCGTTCACCAGCACATTGCAAATCAAGACCGTCGCTCTCGTGTGCAGAACCTCACTTTGACCGCTCACTATCATCAAACAAACAAATGCCGTTGATCATGACCATCCGCTCGCCACCCCTATAGGAAGGGAAGGCCCTCGACGGCACCCTCGCCGGCACCCCAGTGCTATTCGCCGTCTCCCTCTTCACCTCTATGCTTGTTTTAACGTGCACCGCCGAACCCGACATCAAGCTACGCGTGCTCCCTGCCCGCAGAGGACCATCCGTCTCCCGGTCCTGACCTCGCCTATGCCCGTGAACAGCAACCATTTCCTGCGCGATACCGAGCCCTGATCCCGCGGGTTGGAAGTCGTCCACTGGCGGCGTATCCTCGTTTGGGACGGTGATGACTAGGGGCATAGGATGCGAGCCAGAGGGACGTGAAATCCGTCGAGGCCCGGAACGAGAGCTTCTTCCAGTTCTGGTGCCGAAGCGGAAGCCAAGGCCGCGAAGCAGAGGACGCATGGTTGCCGCGCAGCCGGCGATGGCTCCCAAGGAAATTTCCAGCAGAGACCAGAGGGCGGTGTCGCTGGCTTGGTCGAGGAAATCTGGAGAGGAGATGGGAATAAAGCGGATGTAAGGGATCCGGATTAAAAGGGCGATACCGGCGCTGGCAGGCTCAGTGAGCTTTGCAACACGTTCAACTGGGATGGAGCTTACAGGATACCAAGGCTGAGCAGCGTCGCGATGCCAATCTTGGTGCGCTTGTTGAGATGAACATTCCAGAGGATCAGCACGGGGAGCAATGCCAGGACGATATCGGTGCAAGCGCTGATGATGGAGTGAGCAACAGTTGCGCTAGGAACGATATTCTTGTTCATGCACGTGCCGTCCTGGCCGAGGACCTGCTCGTAAAAGTGCGAAATGGGCCAGCACTGGAAGAGCAAAATGAAGAAGTACACAACCGACAGGCTCCAGGTGATGGCGAGAGCACCATAGATGATGGCCCGGTGGGTCCTAGCGCACGCGATACGCAGCAGGAAGACGGCAACGGAGCTTCGGATCAGAGCCGAGAGCGGAGCGTACAACAGCTCGCCCACAAACCATGAGTGCAGAGCGATGTTCTCGCCGAGGAGATAGTTTGTCCCACCCTCGACGGAGCCTTCGACGATGCCCCAGAGAGTTATGGTACCATGAGCGGTAAACATCACCTGCCATGAGGTGAGTATCAAAGGCTAAGCGGGTGGGCTGCTTGGGACGAGGGCTAACCATGGCAGAGCTCATGAGCCAGTCGTCGAGGCTGACGCTCTTGATCAAGACTACTTTGACCAGCATGCGAAGGGTGAAGAAGATGCATACGAGGACCAAAGCTGTGACTTGGCAAGCAAACAATTCCACGCCCCGGGGGTCGATTCCCGCGTCTCGGGGGATGAGGTCGTGGAACTGCATGTTGGACGGGCAAAATACAGCAGGCCTCAAGTCGCACTTGTTCACAGAAGACAGAGCCGTGATGCTTATATTGCCTGCTCTTCGTCGTTGGACTCATAGTGCCACGCCAAGGCTCAGACTCGCTGTTAGGGCCGTTCGACTCGGGGCTTCTGTGGCCCTGCGCCGTGTCATGTTCGTTGACTGGCGTGCGACCGGTGTAGAAGCCGCTGCTGTAGCGGGGAGCTCGGCCTGTGACGGTTGATTCTGGCGGTACCCCGGTCCGACCATGTTGATACGGTTGAGCTGTTCTGGAGTGGCGTAAACGAGCTGCAGGGGGGCTGCGCACAGTTTGGGCGACAGAAAAGGGGGGCGTAAACAATGTGATCAAAACGCCAACCCCGATTGCGATTGTGGCGCCCGTTATTATCTTGTCGCCCCCAACTCCTTGCCTTGGATCCCAAACGACAGACGATAGGCCAATTGAACTAGATGGAACCTTTGATGTGGACATCGAACGGGATCATCGATATCGATTATGACGTCATGAAGACCGTCCTTATAAGCCCCAACGACTGTCATGAGTCCATGCGTCCTCAACGACCATCAAAGTGAACCGGCAATCGTTCTTGTGAAAATCGGCAAGCACCAGCAGCATGTCGGACAAAGGCCAATTCGAACCGGGCTTCCAAAACCCCATCACCTTCCAAGGCTTCCCGGGCAAGGAAGGCAAGATGCCCTCCCCCAAGCCCCTCTTCGACGAGATCCCCACCGAGGACGGCGGCTCCCAAAAGTACAAACCCTCCGGCAAGCTCACGGGCAAAACCGCCATCATCACCGGTGGCGACAGTGGCATCGGCCGCGCCACGGCCGTGCTCTTCGCCATGGAAGGTGCCGACTCCCTCATCGCCTATCTCCCTTCGGAAGAAGATGACGCCCAAGAAACCAAACGCCTCGTCGAGTCCTACGGCCGCAAATGCCACCTCCTCGCCACGGACCTCACCTCCCAGACCAACTGCCACAAAGTCGTCGACACCGCCGCGCACCTCTTTAACAACCGGATCGACGTTCTCTTTAACAACGCCGCTTTTCAGCTCGTCGTCGACGACATCTCCGAGCTCAACGAAGACCAATGGCTGCACACCTTCAACACCAACATCCACCCCTACTTCTACCTCGCAAAGTACGCCCTGCCGTACATGAAGCGCGGCTCCACCATTATCAACAACGCCAGCATAAACGCCTACATTGGCCGTCCCGACTTGTTGGACTACACCTCCACCAAGGGCGCGATTGTTTCGTTTACAAGGGGGTTGAGCAACCAACAGGTGAGCAAGGGGATCCGCGTGAATGCGATTGCGCCCGGGCCGGTGGTGACGCCGTTGATCCCGGCGACGATGCCGGAGGAGGCGCAGAAGGAGTTTACGAGTCCGATGGGGAGACCGGCGCAGCCGAGCGAGATTGCTACGTGTGTCGTGTTTTTGGCGAGTATGGATAGTTCGGCGGTGAGCGGGCAGGTGATTCATTGTAATGGGGGGACGGTGGTTAATGGGTAGAGGGGGTGGTTCGTGTGAGGCGTTGTAATCCTGGTGAGAATTGAGGGCATTGGCTTCGGGTTGGTTCACGCCTGCATTTAAACTGGGCATGGACAACTGATAGCTCTTACCTCCGTTCTCGCCGCTGTCCACTAGGCATAAGGTACCTTGCACTCTCCGCGAGCTAGGTGAGGGAGGACCTGAAATCCCCATCTGATACCACCCTTAGGTACACCATTCCGAATGAAAACATGACTAGGTCCCAATATTCCAAACAATCTTCCCATTCACGTCTATCTCAGCTGCCGTACAACAACCTCTCCCCCCTTCTCTCAGATCCTCTCTCAGAACCAGTAATATACCCAGCTCACGGCAGAATCGTCGATGCCCAGAGATCACACTCCCTGTCGAGTGTTTTCCAGTCCGGCCCACATACATCCCACATCCTCTGGCACCCTGTGATGTTCACCTCCCGCTCAGGATCCGTACTTTTGTCCAGTCCGAGGAAAGACATCCACAGATTCCAACAGAGCATGGTTGCTGCCGCAAGCAGCTGTCGTGCATGGCCGAGGCCGTCTGGCCAGGGCAGCTGCGACTGTTCTCGACGCGAGCCCAAGGTTGCAGACGTCCGGTGATAGAAGAAACCTGGAAGGTGAGGATTTTCTGGGTCATCTCTGTTGGGTTATTCTTGAAAGATGGACCCATGGTGCCATCAACCATCTTGCACTGGAAATGGTTTCTTAGCCAACCGACTGAGCGAGAGACGCTCAAGCGCCCAACGACTTGCAGCAACCGTGAGTGCTCAACCTGGCGAACCGACACAGGAAAGACATGCCGTCACGGCTTCCTGTACTCAAGTACTTCGGTATGATGATGGACCGCCCAGGACAGAGCCATGTACGTTGTAATTTGGCTCACTGTAGTCTGTTGGGGCCGACGACGACAGGGTGCATGTACCCTGCTGTTTTTCATTCTGCCGTGGCGGTCAGAGTGTTTTGGCAGCCAGTAGGATCACGAACTTCTCGCCCCCACTAGTAGACGAGGGGCTGCGAGGCGCCGGTACCGTATTATTCCACAAAATTGGCTTTTACTCGGACACCGTGCACGCCTCGATAGGTTTACCAGAGGCCTTACGCAAAGCCATCAAGCGCTCTCCTTGCACGATAAATCGCCATGGGCTGTATTCGGTAAGGCCTTTACGGCACCAAAACAGGGGCCTGTGCAGCTGACACAGGCCAGCTTGCGGCATTGCGTAAGGCCTCTGATAAACCTATCGAGGCGTGCACGGTCTCCGAGTAAAAGCCAATTTTTGTGGAATAATACGGTAATAGATATATTTCGCTCAGCGGTGCCAAAAAAAAAAATGCGGCAGTGGGTATCATCGCTCCGAGACAAAAGTAAAGAGTAGCCCCTTTTCCTTCGCCAAGCCAGCCCTATGCCACTTGACAATGAACTCCGAACGCCACGCTATACCATTCCAAGAAAGTATTCCCTTCTCGCCAAAATTATGCGTCTGCCGGACACTTGACCATGCGCCAAGATGTTTGCTTCTCCACCGCGATCACCGCCTAAATTTCACACTCATCCTCAACCTCATCATACCCTCCTCTGGGCCGCCAGCTGACGAAGCGTCCTTTGAGTGCCGGTCTCCTGCTGCTCATCTGTGGTGATCGAGCACGCCTAAACGCGGAGTCTGTTTCTCTCCTGTACAAACCAGCGAGTTGTCTGGTCTGCCTTCAGGGGTCCGGTCCAGTACCTGCGCAAAAGAAATACTTCCCACAAGAGCTGGAAAGCGCGCCGCGTCTCCTCGGATCGCTTGCTGCTCCTCTCCTGGGAGAGCTCCTCGTTCCGGATTCGGGCCCAGGCCCTCTCCATTTCCTTTTGAAGGTCCCTGTCGCTATGGAGTGCCAAAAGTTCCTCAGAATTGAACTCGTTGAGAGGGTTGTATTGTGGAGTTGTTCGGGTGGGTATATTATACCCCGGAGCTTGGTCCCTGCCTTGGACAGGATACTTCCGGAAAGACCACTCTACGTACCCAGGGGGAGGAGGTGGGAGAGAACCGCGGACTTGGCTGCCGAACTGTGTCTTGACCACGCGCTCATGGTAGGCTTCGTACTCGCGGATTCGGCCAGCGGACGCGCCTAGAGCCGGGCCATCAGAGAAAGAGACAGCTGTGGGGATGGAGGTGATCTGGAACATCTCGGGCGGTTCCGTCTTGTCGCTGTTAGGATAGATCTCGCTGTATAGCCGGAGGATTTCCGCCATCCTCGAACGACTTGGCTGCTGCCAAACACCGTCTGAAAACGACGTCGATGCAGAGGCCGGTCCGGCGTTGCTTGAGTCCGTTTCCTCTGGGCTATCTGCCAATGAAATTGGTTTCGCAATGATATCGCCAGGATAGCCTGATAGAGCTGAAGGTGATAGAGGTTAGCTGGGGCCCGTGAACAAATACCTGGGAGAAAGGGCCTTCTTACTTCCTGGGGTCTGAGGATCCTGGCGAGGTGATGACGAGACTGTCTCTGTGTCGAGAACGTGAATAACCCCGTCCGTCTGCTGAAGCTTGCCGCTCCTTGCGCATGACTCGCAAACCTGCTTCTTGCACCAGTGGCACTGGTACGTGACGCCGGTTTTCGCGCGCTGCTCACAGCAGTCACACTTCTGAACCTTGCCGAAGACCTTGTCCCAGGTGTTGTGAGTTGACATTTTGTGGTGTAGTCAACGGTCAATGCTGAAGTTCAAGGAGAATCTTTGCGCCGTTGGCAGATCGACCTGTGGATGGCAAAGGAGCACGGGGGAGGCAATGGTTCTGTTGGAAGCGAAGGTGGAAAGCAAGGAAAAGTGCTTGGTTGCTCGGAGAGAGTGTGTGTGGGATGTAGAGGTGAGGGCTTTCAGTCGGTGTGAGAGACAGACTGAGCTCAGGTTCTGCTGTCGGACTAGCCAGGAGGGAAGTTAGCTTACTCCTCAAACCCCTTTTGTGGTGTAGCAACATAGTTGGACGATAGTGAAAATCGTCACCTGAGATGCGGCAGTGTCGCGGCTCCAGAAAAGGGAGAAGACACATTTCCCAAATTCCCCAGGAGGAATATAGCAACCTCGGCAGAGTTCATTGCGTGTTGGCAGTAGGAGTCGCCGACGGAGATGTTTGACTTACTGGACTAGTAGTGTGGCAGCGGACCCTACATAATAGAGTGCCGGCGTGAGTGAAATGTGAAAGTCTGAGAGGGAGTCAGAGTTAGACTCGGGCGAAGACCACGCGGAGAAGCCCGTGATATAGATAAAGTGACCTCGATAAGAGAAAGAAAGCTGTGGAGAGCGATCGTAGGGCCGAGATAGGGAGAGTGTGGATAGGAAGTTGACCGAGTGAGTTTGTAGGTGTGAGGAATAGGGGGTATTGACGTCGCAAAGAGCCGAGTAGAATCTATGGCGAGATACTGGCGGTGTACCTGAGGCAGAGGTTGTATATACTAGACCGCAGAATATGTCGCGGAGACTGGTGATACAGGTGCAAGGCGTGGAAGCGAGTGGGCAGAAGGCCAGAGTTGACGAGAGAGAAAAGGCTAAAGATCGATGGCTCAGAAACGAAGGTGCGAGACGCTGTCGATGTGCTCTGCCGGATAGTTAGTGGAAGAAGGAAGTTGGTGCTTTGGGGAGGAAGGGCAGGACTTTATACCTGTAGAAGGGGGAGGCTCTGCCCATCAAACGCCCGTGACCGATAACAGCATATTGGATGAATGGGCAGCTGATGGGTTGGAGTGATGTCGCCATATCGGGTGCTGCACATCACAAGTCGGTACAAGATCGGACCGCGTCCACGTGGAGGGCAATGGTTTTAGGTCTCTTGTGTCTGAAGACGGACTGAAGCTCACAAGGAGGGCCAGCACCGAAGCAAGATGGGATTTCGTACCCGTGAACCAACCTGCTGGGCTGCCCAGCTGAAGAAGAGACCAAGACACCACCGGATGACAGATTCGCGTTGATGCCACCCAAGTCACCAGGCCAGAGAGAGATGCGATGGAATGCGCGCGAGAATGACTGACGTCAAAGAAAGATCAGACGGCGGACACATGGAGGCCTTGGACTGATGAGACATCGGACGGTGTCTGTGATGCTAGCAATCACTGAGGGTGTGTCCTCTACACGCCCAGTCGAGCATGACGCGATCCTTTGGATGACTGGTGAACCAGATCCTGCCAGGTACTTCATTGTTCAGTGCCGGTATTCTTTGAAGTGCCCTGGAATTATGTGCTGAGCGTCCCAGTGTGCCCCGAATCTCTGGGCAGCAAGCGCAGGTATGGTAGTGTTGAGGGTTTGCCACTCTCTAGCACGGCTTTGATTGGTCGAGTTATGTTCTTGATTCAGGGTTCAGGGGCCTCAGAGCACGGCAGTCCACTCTCAACAATCCCGTTCCCTTGTCTCTACCTATCCTACAACGAACGACAACGTCGTTTGTCTGCAGCTGTGAGTTGTTGAGTGCAATTCCCCCCAGGGCTGGATGCCGCTGCTTGACTTTCGATCCAGGGCCTGGTTCCGTGGTGAACAGCCTTCTGAGCCGACGAAATGCTTGGTAATACTCTGGTAGCCGTCATGAAGGGAATTGGCATGAGAATGATGGCTCAGGTGACGTTGCTCCCTCGAATCATAGACGCGACGAACTGAATTCGAGTCAAGCGGTACCTGCCAGTGCCTTCCCTCCCACACACGACCCAGGCAAGAGGTAGCTGTGGATTGCCGCTTATCAAGTACCGCAAACACTTGAACCCGATGATATAAGAGAGCTAATACCAAGGCCTCCTTTGTTCAGGGCATCGGGCGTGTTCCTCAGGGATGCATTCGTCCCAATGCTGACTGCAGACAACGCCGACGCGGCGCCAGGCCATGGTTTCAAAGGCCAATACCTGAGGATAATGCTGCGATGAAGGAAATTTAAGAATGCGAAACTGTTCGGTAGCAACCAGAAACTGAACCACCCAAGCCACCCAAGGAACTCGTCCTGGCTTCGATAACGACCCCAGATCGGCGAAACTCCTCTGTGAGAGAATTCAATACAAAATATGTCGGAAAGAAGAAGGAGAGGAGGAGTAGGTAGTGGCGAAATGCATACAAGAATCCGGGGGAGGAGTGGGAGCTGAAGTGTTCAATGCCGGGTGGGTGGCCGGAGCTCGAGACCTCCGATGTGGGGCTCATTCGGAAGACGTCCGGCAGGCCGGCCAAAAATCCCGGTGTCAGACGAACTGATGGAGCTCTTCGCAAACCGGCTGCCGAAATGCGGTGGTGTTCAATGTGATGGCTCTCATTGGATGGTGAGAACCGAATGCCTCAAACGCCATGTCGACGCAAGCAATGCTCCCCTTGCTTGGCTCTGAGTGCTTGCCGTTTGTGAATTCGTGGGGAGACTCGACTTCAGATGTCTGGCAAGCCCACAATTGATCAAAGCGCCCTATGTGCCAAGCAATGTCGACTGCGGAGCAGATCTCAGGTAGCCCGCCAATCGTAGCGCATCAACCCCGCAGCCTGTTCCTGATTGGGCATCTGCTCATTTAACTGAGCGCGTCTGCGTCGCGCGTCGAACGCGTTTTCCAACCTTGGGTTGCAGTGACGACTGAAAACGGGATGCCGACGACTCCCCTCCATCAAGTGCCTGGAAACTGCGCAACCCGGGAAGTCTCACAGAAGCCGTTGCAATCTGTTATCGCTCATTTCTGCCGACCCGGATGACTTGCGTCCAGATACCTTATCATGCAGCGTGGCTCAGAGGATGAACGGTTGTAATCAGCGTCAGGTGGGCTGCCATCAAGTGTCTTCTCGTCGACGTTGCGCGCTTCGACGATGTCGCTGTACCTGCGTCTGTTCGGCTGCAACGGACCCTTTGCAAGGCAAGTCTCCCCCACACACACCTGCCATCGTCTCTGTTCCGTCGCCTCCTGTCTGTGATATCCCTAGGGGTGCGCACAATCTCCTGCGTTTGCGTTATGCGCACCCTGGCCGAGAGAGCCGTGGCCGACCTGGCCGGATCTTCTTGACTGCCGCCGTGATCAGCAATATACTCATATCCCACGTCAAACTGACCAACGTCAGCCGCCAGACAGTTAGGAGGTTGGCTGGCTCATCGCCTAGCTGCCGGGTTCGTTTTTTGTTCCGGCGTTGTACAAACGGGTCAAAACCCGGGCAGAGTGTGTCTTATAATGTGGCATATTATCCGTTTAGTGCGAGAAGCCCCTTTCGGTACGAAGTACATCGCGTAAAGGAGGCGAGAGGGCTGGGTTGTCCGTGTGCGACCTGCGGCCACGATCGAGCTCAGATCTTGAATGGACGATGGCCAAAAGGGGAGGCCCGTGAGAACCCTCGGATGGTGGTCGATCCTTTGTTGGCAGATTGCCAGGGGCAAGCGCTGTAGAGTGTTGAGGCCGCGATCTGAAGAAGAGTCGGAGTCAAGGGAGCCATGTCGACGCCCGTTGCAGCTCTCCCTCGATCCCCATCTTTGTGTTGGTTTGCATCCTGTCCCAGAGCGAACCTCTCCGGCTTGCAGCAGGGCTTGCATCTTGCCCTGGTGCAAAGTGCAGCACCCGTTAAGGAGGGGCACCTGCAGTTTGCGCCTTCCCTTCGATTGGCCTCTTGTCCCCTCCCTGGTCAATCCCGTGGTCGTCATGTGGCCCGCGCTGGGCCCAGAGTAGCGACGTCCCCCTGTCACTCTGTGAGGCACCTTATTACAGCGCATTATTCCTCTCAGGCCGACCCTTGACTCCCATCTCCCACATCATCCGCCCACACCCCTTCACCTTGTCCTCAGTCCAAAGCACACCGTCGATCTTACAACCTTCAACCTCCAGCGCAGAAGCAAAAACCGTCTTCGCAATCACCTCACTTCCCATAGCGTCCTGCGCGAACACTCAGCACCGTGGCCTCGCTCCGACACTTCCGCTGCTGGCGGCGCACACCAACCTCACCTACACTCACGGCGCGCATTCCTGTCGCAAAGCCGCTTCCGGACCGGTTTGCTCGCATCCATTTATCCACCCAACCACTTCCGATTACACTCCGCCCATAAACCACACCAGCTATACGCTCCCCACCAGTCTATAGCTTCTCCAACAAACCCCAACACGATGCTCCTACCGTCCGCGCTGGCCTGCGACTCGTCGCATCAACCGCCCCTCACCCGCCTCCAATCCGCCCTCTTCGCCTCTCCGCCCGCCAGTCCTCCTCAACTGTCTCCCCAGACCGCAATCGGCAACATATTCTCATCATGCCGTTCTCTCCAGTCTCTCCTCGCGGCTCCCGCGCCGCTCGAGGCGTCGGCGCAAACCCCCATCACCCCGCCGACCTCGTCGCATGCCAGTGCGCAGCTCCCCACTCCGCCCATGGCGCATGCGCCTTCGCCATTGAAGCTGCGGTTGCGCTCGCGGAAGACGGATAACACACAACCTTTGAACAGCGATGCTGGCCCAGTGAGGAAGCGCATCGTCAAGCGCTCGGTACCGGCTTCGCGGGGATTGAACAAGCGGCGGCGCGCAGTGGACGATGATATGGGGAGGGACGACGATGAGAGCGAAGCGGAGATGGTGCAGGAGGCAGAGAGGGAACAGGTTCCTCTTGTCACGGAGGAGGAACTCCCGCCTCGACCGCAGACACCGAAGCGGGCGAGAGTTGCGCCGGAGTCGTTACCACTAGGCTTGGAGCGGTCGGACTTTCATGAACTCCATTTGGATGGGGTGTTTAAGGACGAGAAGACGAGGATAGAGGGGACGGATGTCGTTGTCGAGGCGGACGGGGAGACGTGGTCAACAGAAGAGGATAGGATACTGGTGGAGCTGGTGTTGGAGAAGCTGAAGCTCAGCAAGTCGGAATGGCAGGACTGTGCGAGGAATCTGGGCAAGGATAGGAGTAGCGTGGGACGGAGGTGGAAGAGTTTGATGATCAATGGGGACATTGGCTTGAAGAGGAGTAGTCGGAGGAGTAAGCTTCACGGGACGTGGAGGTGATCTCTTTTGGTGTTGATTTCTCGGATACTTTACTATGTTTTTGCATATCATCGGTTGGGTCAAGGAGAGGAGGAGAAAGAGGCGTTTAGGGGGCATTAATTTTGGTGGTCGGGGGGCTTCTGTCATGATATCCCAGGACAATCCGCGCAAACAGAGCGTATGAGATTGTCCTCTTGCGAGTTTGTTTCTGCTTGGTCAAATCAAACTTCAACTCGCTGTTACAGTTTACAGATTGGTGATTGTCTGGATTCTCTCTTGTGGTTTCAGTCTGCACATTACTCAGTATATGCCACTCAGACTCATTGCCTCAAAACCTCTCAACAACCCAAACCCGCTCTCTTCCAAACACCCTAACACTCCCGGAACCAGATCTAAACTCGGAGCAAACACAACGGCCAGCGGCTGAGAACAAGCGCCTCTGCCGCGCCCGCCACCATTTTCAACTCCCGTCTCGGGACAAGGATGAAGCCCGCTGGGCAAAGACGGGATGAGGGGCCCCGCCGTTCGCTACCTGGCGCCCGCGCCCGCAGCGCGGAGGTGGAGGCCGAGGGGGGGCAGCAGCAGATCAACTGCACGTCATTGCGTTGTCTCTCCACATTTCTTTTCTTTTCGCTCAGGTACGAGGGGCACAGTTCGCAGTTTGTTCATGCGATGCGATGCAAGCACTTTGAGAAAAAGGTCATAGCGGATGTAGGTACGAGAAAGACAATTCATTAGATTCTGTACCTGTGTGGGGAGTGAGTGTGTGCGTTGCAGCATGTAGGCACTCTAGGTAGGACGGCAAAGCGCAAATCTCTTGATGCGATTGCCCTGAGGGTGAGGATGAGAGGCCTTGGTTTGCGCAGCCTGCAAACGCGGGGTTCAGGTCCGGTCAGGAACCTTCCGGCTTTCTTTCTTTCTTGATTTTTGGTCGTCTCCCGTTCCTGGCCTGAACCTGAACCTGAAGCCAGCCGGCGACGTAACGGAAAACCCAGCTTTTACACCTTGACCTAGGTCTGCCTGCCAGGGCAGCGGCCAGCTTTGACAACGCCCGTCCCGGTTCTCGGCACCAAGATACCGCCCGCGTTCCAAGGGAGGAATCCGTTGGCCTTAGGATTCGAGTAATAATGAAACATGGCCCGTGGGTCCGTGCAGGGCTGCCAGCCGCGTCTCTGCCCTTCCCTTCTGTGGCTGAATAACCTGAGGGGAGCGTGGAGAGCGCTCTGATGTTTCACGTTTCGATCTCCATGCCGGCCTTGTGGCGGCCCATCCTTGCTCCGATCTTGGTCTTCCCTGGCTGCTATTCGCGGTCTTGGAGGGTACGCGGCGATGTCAACCCGTGGTAGGGCGTGATGTGGAAAGGAACGTCGTTGGACGATGGAGCTCGAGTGCCGGAATCTAGAAGCTCCGCTTGTTCATGCCGTGCGCGGGAGGACCGTGTCGATAGAAGTCGTGGAAGCTCTTGAGCTGGCTGGCTTACCTTCCTACCTTGGGTACAGGACCTTGCAAAGCGCTCGGGGCACGGCAATGTCTTCAGCGCTTGCTCGCGCTTCGCAGCCGGCTGGACAGCGTTGAGAGTCATAGCGAGCGGCAGATGGCCCCTCTTGTCTCCCTCTTCAGCCGCTTGGGGGTGACGGTGTTGAGATTCGCACCGAGATTTCTCCGTTGCTTGAGGTGTACATGAGGGATGTTCAGGGACCGTCCTTGTTGGGCTGTCTGAACTCGCAAGACGGGAGTTTGAGCGTGGGATCCTCAATGGGCTCTCCGGCAGCGATGCATCGAAATTTGTGAGGCAAGGTAGGCGCCTCAGAGGCGACTGTCTTGGTTCTTGCCCAGAAGTGTGGGACCCGACCTGAGCACGAGCTGAGTTTGCCGTTGTGCCCTTCCGTTGTCTGTCTCTCCGTAGTGCAATTCACCGTGTTGGAGAGAGTTGAGAGGAAACCCGTTTCAGGGACACCGTTAAGGAGTTTTAACCCGCGAATTCGTATGTGCTGTCACCTCGACAACAGATGTACCTCTTAGACCTTCAACAAACTATGTTTAGAGATCGCGCGCCTCTTCGCTCCTTCTCTCTCAGCCCTCTGCCATCGTACCTTCCCCACAGACATACAGCCCGAGATAAGCACCCCACCTCAGATACCCAACCCTACCACCCCTCAACAACCTCCATCTTAATAAACATACCATTCTCTGGTCTCGCCGTGATCGCCCCTTTGATATCCAACTTCTTCTCATCCCTCTCCATCCCCTCGCCCAGCTCCATCTTAAACCTCCCAACCCACGCCGCCAACAAACACGCAAACTCCGCCTTTGCAAACTCCTTCCCAATGCAGCCCCTCGGGCCCGCGAGAAACGTCATAAACGCATAATTACTACTCGCCCCACCGCTCGCCGCCTTTTTATCCTTCTCCGCGTCGCCGCTCGCCAGCCACCTATCGGGATTGAACTCGGCTGCGTCCGGGCCCCACATTTCCACGCTCTTGTTGACGGCCCAGGGGGAGATGATGACGCGGGTTCCTTTGGGGATGAAGACGCCTTGGATGGTGGTATTGCGGGCGGCGGTGCGCATGAGGAGTGGGACGGGGGCGAAATAGCGAAAGATTTCTTGGCACGCGGCGTGGAGGTAGGGGAGAGAATCGATATCGAAGCTGGTGACTGGTGTGGACGAGTTGATGGGGGGGAGGTTGGCGTGGATTTCGGCGCGGAGGCGGGATTGGATTTCGGGGTGTTTGGCGAGGAGGTAGCAGGCCCAGGTCATGGAGGAGGCAGTGGTTTCGTCTGGGGAGTGTTAGCTGGCTTGGGGTGGTTTGGGTGATTGAGGGACGGGATCTCTGTGGATGATACGTGCAGGTGAAGGATTGGGAGAAACGTACGGCCGGCGAGGAGAAATGTCATCATTTGATCGACGAGATTATCATCAGTAAAAGAGCCAGACTCTAGGGCGACGGAGAGGATATCAACGGAGGGCTGCTCGCCGGAGGACCGCTTTTGTTTCGCGGTCTGGATGAGGTCGGAGCAGACGGAACGGACAACGCGAACTGGGATGTTAGCCTCCACCACAACAGAGGGGACGCTCGTAGGGCTCACCAGCATGGCGGACATCGTGGTTTCGCTGGACAGGGAACTTGTCGACAAGCCAGCCAGGGATGAAGAGCGAGACGAGGCCTAGGATACGACCTTGAGCGGAAGGCTTGAAGAGGGATTGGTATGTTTGGCTGAGTGTGTTTGAGGGGTTTTCGATTGCCCCAAAGTCGCGGCCCAGGCCGGCGACGCCGATCATATCAAGTGTCGCGCGAGAAGCCCAGGAGCCTACTTCCAGAACAGGATTGGCAAGGACAGCAGAGGTCATGGCTTGGACACTTTCGCGAGACTTGTCCCAGAAGACGGGATAGAGATCCTTAATGTGACGAAAGCTGAAAGCTGGCATCAGCTTACGACGTTGGATGTTGTGCTCATCACCCTCGGCGAAGAGGATGCCGATGCCGAGGATCCGACCAAGAGACCAGCGGAGTTGCTCGGGCTTCTCGAAGTCGTAGCATTTGGTGGTGAGAACCTCTGCCAAGGCCTTCGGTGATGTTATCATCACCCGTTCGAGGTTGAGAAGCCCGAGGTAGCGAATGATTCCATTGTTCGGAATCGAGTTGGTCCTGGAGGCATGTTAGCTGACGGAACAACAGATCGGGATGTCAAGGTGAAGAATTCACCATTCGATCATCGGCACCCCTGACGGTTGAGCTGAAATTTTCTCCCACTGGCCGTTAAAGAAGCTTCCACCTTTCGGGGATGGGAGGTGTCGCAAGGGAGAGAAGTAGTGTGGATAAAGTACAACAGCCCAGAACGCCCACAGCCAAAACTGGAATGTCCACGCTGCGAGAAACCCAACGGCGAAGCCGACCTTGGGCAGTCCCGGTATGTTGACGATATTTGAGGACAAGGCGAACCCAGTACCTGCCGCCACAATACTAACTGCTCGAAAAGGGAGACCCATGGTTTCTGTATTTGGCCCAGTATTTCAAGGCGCGACGGGCGGTCCGGATTGTATGGAGCTATCTCAACACAACAGTGCTATCGAACCTTCAACATCTTGAGGCGACGGCAACGTGGTTATTTACCCTGAAACCCATGGAAAAGTTTCCGTCGCGAGTTGTCATTGACCCGGCAGCCCGTCCCAGCAAGACGGTGCTCGGGGCATCATCGCCCCTCACAGCGCTCCGGCTCCGTGCTCCAGCGACCAATAGGGGCCAAGCACCCTGGCTCAATAGCGCCCAAGACGTAATGCTCGGCACCGCCCTGATTGTTCGGTCCAATGGTTGCTCCTTTCCTCTTCACATCTTTTTCTGGCCTCTCGACTTGGTGTCGTCGGCGACGCGTCAACTCAATGCCTCAGGTGCGCGTACCTGCCTCCACGGTGACCATACCGCGAGGTTGCATCCAGCCAAACCAAGTGTCGCGAGACCAATTTTGAAGGATCAGGACCTTCGAAGGAAGCAACTCCTGTGATGGAGGAATGGCCCCGAAGGTGGATGGGGTAGTATCCCTAAAGCAGCTTTGCTGCTGACTACCTGATGCGCCAGCCTTGATTGGATGGCTCCGGAGATCGGCCAATGTCGAGGTACTAGCAACCACCAGGGCGCAAGCTGTTTGATCAAAAACCTCCCCTCACTTGTTGCACATTGTGAAACCTCAGCCTCGAGCCTGTGAAATTTGTACGAGATTTTGGTCAAGCCAACACAATGGAAGCCTCCGATGTCATCACCACGCCACACAAGGAGGAACCCCTAAGCAACCTCATCGCCTCCCTCCGCGATGCATCAAGGAAGCTCGTTCGAGAATGGGGCTTCCTCCGCTCTGTCTTTGCAGAATCGCCACTCTCTCCGGCGGCCGTCCACTGTCTTATCGAAATCGGAGATGCCCCTGATACACAATCCTGCACTTCATCTCGCCTCAGCACCGAGCTTCGTGTCCTACCTAGGGAGTTGGCACGAATCTTGTCTGAGCTAATCGCCAGCGGGTGCATTACCGTGGAAAACGCGCGGCTGAGCTCAATAGCAGGAGATGTAGCCTACGCTCTCACCCCCAAGGGAGCTCAGACTCTACACGCCATCAACGCCTACGCCGAAGGCCAAGTCTCCCGCGCTCTGGCTGCCGTCCCAGCCGGAACCGCCTCCGACATCACAGCCGCCTTCCGTCTCTACACCGCCGCTCTAGAACGCGCCCGAGCAGCTCCCACACCGGAGAGCTCCCGTCCCGCAAGCCCGACCCAACTTCCCATCCCACCACCGGTCTTAACACCTTCCCTCCCCATCCCAACATCCCCACCAAGACAAACTTCCACCCGCAACGTCACCATCGCCCCCGGCTACACCCCCACCCTCATCTCATCCGCTGTCCAAATGCACATGTCCTACTACCACACCCGCATCGGCTGGGACCGAGAATTCGAAACCGGTCTCTCGTCTATGCTCGCCGACATAGTCTCCCGTTTGGACAACCCGCGTAACCAAGCCTGGGCCGCTATTGAAACCCTCCCCCCTTCCACTCTAGGACAGACCCCAACGCAGAAAATAATCGGTACGATCTTCATCGACGGGGAGGTTCCCGGCCGTGAAAACTGCGCGCAGCTGAGGGCGTTTATAGTGGATGAGAGCGCGAGGGGTTTGGGGTTGGGGAGGAAGCTGGTGGGTGCGGCGATGGGGTTTGTTAGGGAAATGGAGTTTGAAGAGTGTAGGTTGACGACGATGAGGGATCTGGCGGCGGCGAGGAGGTTGTATGAGGGGGTTGGGTTTGTGGAGGTGAGGGAGGAGAGGAAGGTGATTTGGGGGGTAGAGGTTGGGGAGATGGAATACCTCTGGAGGAGGGTGTGAGTAGGGGAAAGGATGGGTGGGCGTGGAGAGGGGGAGGGAGTGGGAGACTGTTGTGGCGGTTGTTGTTGTTGTTGAAGGTTGTTGAAGGTAGACTCAGCGCGTGAATCCGAGTATCCTGAATCCCCAAATTGAAAGTCTCCAAACCCCCCAGAAGACACCCAAACTGACCAAACCGAGCGCAATAACGACCGAGTTCCTAATCTCAAATGCCTCCGCCACTTCCATGCGCATCAACTTCCTCTGGTGGCCGTGATAGTACTCCTTCCCATCGCCGACTGGCTTCTCAACCGGTTTGCCTTTCTCATCTACAGGGACGTATTGATAGCGCTGGTAGCGGTAGATGATGCGGTGAAGCCATGCTGGCATTCTGCTCTCGTGGGAATCCGCGTGGTAGTGGGAGCGTTGGGCGGAGTTGCGCATGTCGATTAAAGAGAGCGAGACGATGAACGAGATGAAGATTATGGGAGTCATTATGAGCTTCGGGAGACGGTGTTAGTGGTGTGGCAAGGGAGTCCAAATAGGGGTTGGGATAGGGGTGGGAGTGTGAGGTGACAGGTCAAAACAAAGAAGACAAAATGGTGAGATATGAAGACTGAAGAAGGGTGCCAGTACCTCGTGAATGAGAGATTGGCGATTGGGATCGGCAACGGGAGCGGCTGTTGCTGTTGGGTTCATTGTGAAGCTTGTGAATTTCCAGTAGGCGAAGCTATGCGAATGAGAAGTTGTTTCTGCCTTTCAAGTGTTTGTAGTATCACGAAGTGAGGATGAGTAGAAAGCGGGTGAGAGTGGTTGGTATCAGTGAGGAATGTCAATGACGCAGCGTGCCTCGAAACAATGCGGCGGTGTCACTGAGCCGGAGTTGGCGATTTGGCCAATCACAGCGAGATCTTCCGGTTACCCGCTAGAATCCAGCCTATTGTCGATGAACACAAGTTCAGACCGAGAAGCATCTGCCCCGGTGTCCCTAAAGATTTCACGGACGCATATCGGAGCCGAAACTCAGGACGGACATAGAGGACCGCCTGTCTCTAGAGCACAATGTACGTCATCGATCAAGAGGTCCACAGACGTTCACCTCCACTGCAGAGAGACGGAAACACCAACCCAAAAAGCCAGACTTTTGATTGGTATGCTCTATGGTCCTACAGAACCCCTTTTACAAAATATCCTCCCGTGGATGCTCATTCTGCTCTTCAAAGCTTCGACGCAGGCCGACCATCTAGTCAAGGCAGAGCAATGCACTCAATCTCAACATCAACGCCCTTGGGAAGCTGCTTGACAGCAACGCAGCTGCGAGCGGGCTTGTGAGTAAACCACTTGGCGTACTCCTCGTTCATGCTCTGTAGTTGGGGTCTGGTCAGATTCTGAACGGCATCTCCGGAACAGGGCGGGCAGGCTTACGGCGAAGTTGGCCATGTCGGTGAGGAACACATTGACCTTGACCACCTTGGCAATCTCGGAACCGGCCTCCTCGAGGACGGCCTTGAGGTTGCCGATACAGGCGGCGGTCTTCTCCTGGATGGTGCCCTCGACGAGGTTGCCCTGAGCGTCACACGGGATCTGGCCGGAGCAGTAGATGGCAGTAGGGGTCTTGATGGCTT
The DNA here is from genome assembly GCA_033296975.1 of Podospora aff. communis PSN243. NCBI lineage: Eukaryota > Fungi > Ascomycota > Sordariomycetes > Sordariales > Podosporaceae > Podospora > Podospora aff. communis PSN243. The sequence goes on from MU865922.1 coordinate 628,029, forward strand.
GGGACTGCACGCAGCGTCAGGTTACGAATCCAATTGAGTTCCGGTCGAGACAAGGGAACCTACGTAAGGGCCGGCGACTGGTTGTGGTATTAGCACCGTAAGAATTGCCACAGGGAACATGTCAGTAGCATACCCGGGGCGGCCTTGGCAGTGTAAACCGGTGTTCCAGACATGATGCTGCGGAGCTGTGAAGCGGGGGTCACGAATCGTCTGGCGGAGGATTGAATGACTAGAGGCACGATTCGTCGAGCGGCAAACATAACAGTCAACAGAGTGAGGGTTGGAAATCAACTGCACGATGCTTAGAGGGGTAGGTAAGGTTTGGCCCGCTCTCCACCCCACCTCCGTACTTCGGACTCCATGGCGCGGGCCGATGAAAGCCAGCGGGTGGTGGAAGGAAGACCCGTGGAAGCGGCCGTTTTATCCCAGCAAAACCGAGCCTGGGAGGATGCCGCTTGCAAGGTGGGTCGTGAAAGGGGCTGCAGCTCGGTGGAAGTCACTGCTTGGCCTTGTGTCACTGAGATTTGGGGTCGTTTTGCTGATATGAACCGACGCCCCGTGATTAGGTTGCCTCTGCATTTCATTGATGGCAGCCAATTGCTCGAAGCATTGTGAACGAGTGGAAGGAACCTTCCATCGTTTTCCGGTTTTCTGGTTTCCTGGATTTAGACCAGGGAGCTTGGACCATCAGCCAGTGCGGAATGCGGATTGATACTGCCAGGGGTCAACTAAACTGGGCGGAAGCTTCGACATTCAGGCAGGGGTGAATTTAATTGAAGCTTGAGATAATGTCGAAAAAAAGTTGATAATTCATATGCAACCTTTACAACGTGAGCAAGTCCTTTTCGGCCCAATCATGCTGAGGGACTGCTGTGTGAAGATGCCGTGTGGACTTGTCGCACGGAGTTGATGGACCCCCTTCCTTCTCGCCCTCGCAGCCAAGGTGTCCAATCCAAAAATGGCACGCCACCCCTGCAAAGCTGAGGTGGTTGTCTGGCTTCAACGAAAAAGGAGGCTCTTCTTCTACGTCAATCCTTCACTGCGTCTTCGCGCGCATTTATTTAATTTTCCAGCGCTCTTTTTATTTTCTTTCTGTTCCTTACTTGCGTGATTCGACCCGTCTTGGCTCTTACGTGGCCTGAGGGCGTCATTGGAATTGGGTAAGAGTTCCGTCTCCCGCGCCGCTTCCACGCGAACAACTTCTCGCTGTCCTTCTGCTGACGTGCCCGCTCTCGCAGCCCGGTAATCAAGACTACCAACGATGGGCGCAACACCGCCGCCCCAGGGCTCGTTGCGGCAGAGGAATGTCGCCAGCTCGGGGAAGAAACACAAGGATGGTGGCGCTTCGGATGTCGAGTTCGAGAAGGCGAAGGTGAAGGTCGCTTCATCTAAGCCCGCCGCCGCTGGTTCGGACAGTAGCTATACGATCGTAGGCGTCCTCATCACCGCCGCCGCCTTCCTTACAAGATTCTGGGGAATCAGTCACCCCAATGAGGTTGTCTTCGATGAGGTCCATTTTGGCAAGGTAGGCTATCTGCTTTTAACACTCCTTTCCTGGCGCCGCTGACGTTTGATCTTAGTTCGCCTCGTACTATCTCGAGAGGACATACTTCTTCGATGTCCACCCCCCATTTGGCAAACTCCTCTTCGCTTTCATGGGATGGCTCGTTGGATATGATGGCCACTTCCACTTCGAGAACATCGGCGACTCCTATATTGCGAACAAGGTCCCCTATGTGGCCTTCCGCTCCCTGCCCGCCATCCTCGGCGCCCTAACTGTCTCGGTTGTCTACCTCATAATGTGGGAGTCTGGGTACAGCCTCCCGGCCTGCATTGTTGCCGCCGGGCTTGTCCTCCTCGACAACGCCCACATTGGCCAGACGCGCTTGATTCTCCTCGATGCCACCCTGGTCTTCGCCATGGCGTGCAGCTTGCTCTGCTACATCAAGTTCTACAAGCTGCGCCACGAGCCTTTCTCCAGGAAGTGGTGGAAGTGGCTGATCCTCACTGGATTCGCCCTCTCTTGCGACATATCCACCAAATATGTCGGCTTGTTCGCCTTCATCACCATTGGCTCGGCCGTCATCATTGATCTCTGGGATCTGTTGGACATCAAGAGGCCGGGAGGCGCTCTCAGCTTGCCCGAGTTCGGCAAGCATTTCGCGGCGAGGGCCTTTGGATTGATCATCATGCCCTTCATCTTCTACCTCTTCTGGTTCCAGGTTCACTTTGCCATCCTGACCCGCTCAGGCCCCGGAGATGACTTCATGACCCCTGCGTTCCAGGAGACATTGACCGACAACGTCATGCTTGCCAATTCCATCACCATTGACTACTACGACACCATCACCTTGAAGCACAAGGAGACCAAGGCCTACCTTCACAGCCATCCTGATCGCTACCCCCTGAGGTACGACGACGGACGTGTTTCCAGCCAGGGCCAGCAAGTCACCGGCTACCCGTTCAACGACACTAACAACCACTGGCAAATTCTGCCTGCTCAGGACACAGAGCAAAAGGTGGGCCGCCACGTCAGGAACCATGACCTGGTCAGGCTCCGCCACTTGATCACCGATACCATCCTCTTGTCTCACGATGTCGCCTCTCCCTACTACCCCACCAACCAGGAGTTCACTACTGTCTCCGTCGCTGACGCCTATGGCGATCGTGCGGCGGACACTCTGTTCGAGGTCCGCATTGAGAATGGAAAGCCTGGCCAGGAGTTCAAGAGTATCTCGAGTCACTTCAAGTTCATCCACAATCCTAGCAAGGTAGCGATGTGGACACACACGACGCCTCTGCCGGAATGGGGACACAAGCAGCAGGAGATCAACGGGAACAAGCAGATCACCCCGAGCTCGAACGTTTGGCTCGTTGAGGACATTCCCTCACTTCCCCTTGACGACAAACGTCGTGAGCGACCCGAGAAGAAGGTCAAGACGCTGCCCTTCCTCCAGAAGTGGTTCGAGCTGCAGCGAAGCATGTTCTGGCACAACAGCCAGCTGACCAGCAGCCACCCTTACGCGTCGCATCCTTACCAGTGGCCATTCCTTCTCCGCGGAGTGAGCTTCTGGACCCAGAACGACACCCGCCAGCAAATCTATTTTGTTGGTAACCCTGTTGGTTGGTGGATTGCCAGCAGCGTTATTGCCATCTACGTCGGCATCGTCCTGGCTGACCAGTTCTCCTTGCGCCGCGGCGTCGATGCTCTCGATCATCGTATGTATTCACTGAACCCCATGATGACGAGCCAGTGTAACTAACAGCTCCCAGGATCCCGTTCCCGTTTGTATAACTCTACTGGCTTCTTCTTCCTTGCTTGGGCAACCCACTACTTCCCATTCTTCGTCATGGGTCGTCAGCTCTTCTTGCACCACTACCTGCCCGCACATCTCGCATCGGCTCTCGTTACGGGAGCCATTGTCGAGTTCATCTTCAGCGCCGACTCTGCTGAGAGCGAGGCGGCTTACCAAGCCATCAAGGCCGGTAAGAAGCCCCCTGTTGTTAAGCGCCACGTCTCGGCTCGCGAGCGTTATGCGGGCCAGAGCCTTCTGGCCTCCTGGATCGCGACTCTCGTGTTGCTCGCCATTATTGGTGCCGGCTGGTACTTCTTCCTGCCGCTCACCTACGGTTACCCTGGTCTCACTGTAGAACAAGTCTTGCGCAGGAAGTGGCTGGGATATGACCTCCACTTTGCGAAATAGATGATTGACGATCTGGGTCGATGAACTCGGAAAGCGAGGACCAGTAGGTGGATGAAGATGGCGAATTATTGTACGATTCGGAGTCGGGGGTGGGACCAGGTGGTGGGCGGAGTGGGAAAACTAAAAACAAAGATGGCATTTCCTTGGTTTGATGTTTGATAGATATCGCCATTTGCCTGGTAGAAGACCATTGACACCACATGTTCACTGAAGGATTGCATTACATGTTGCATAATTGAAGTACGTGTGGGGGAGCATTGGTGATTGGAAATGGCCAGAACATCCTCTAACCTCGCCGTTGTTGACTCCCAGAGTGACTCACAGCAACAGCTGAAGCCATATGGTTGGCTCGGGCGCGTTTGCGAATTCCACCTGCAGCTACCCCGCGAGCAAACTGTGCCCCAAACCATCCACCCAAAGAGTACCGACACCGACAAACCTACTTTCGAGCTTCGTTCGCCTCCTGTCCTCAGATCCGCACCTTAGCTCTGTGTCCTCGATGCTCGTATCGAAACCTGTGTGACTCAATCATCAGCTTTATTCCCAACCGCTGATCCCCGTCCACCACCAATAATCCCCAAACGAATCAAAAAAGAACACCACCTTCAGAAACCCAGATTGTAAGCACCACCACCCCGCCCCTTCTGCCCCTCCACCGCCGGGAACCTCGCATAGCATATGACGATGCAACACGTCCCTGCCTCAAGCGAGGCTGGAAGCGATTCCCGACGGTGAACTAGGACAGGGTAACGGAGGGGTTCAGACGGCTCTTCCTATAGATTTAAGATAAAGGGTTGCAACCGGCGTTGCGAAGATCATCATTGTGTGGTTGTTGTCGTTTGGGATTGGTGAGGAGAGGTAGCAGAGTGGAACGTACCGTGAGGTTTGCAGGTCTGAAGTTGCTACCGCTTGCCCGATTCCAGAGGGATGAGACGCTTGTTTACTGGAGAAGCATTGGTAGCTATCTCTGAAAGCGAATCCAGTTTCCCGATTGGAACCGGAGCAAGTGGCGCGAGCAGACTCCGACGGTGAGTGATGCAGTGGGAGAAACCAGGCTGCAAGAAAATTGAAAGATATACCCGACCCACAACAAGGTGCCCCACACTAAAAAGCCAACCTGACTAAAGAGGGACACGGGACTGGCACGGACCATCTCGGCCAGAGGGGTCCAGCAGTTGGACTCCACCATGAGCTCAAGCTCAAGTTCACCAAGTTGGATTCGATTTGAAGATTGTGCCAGCTACTTCATTTGTTCAGGAGTATCTATCTGATTCCAACGGCAACAAATTATCCTTGGCCAGCGTGTTCAGTGTCATCCGCTCTTCACTCCATTACTGAAAACGAGAAGACGCAAGCTCAAGAAGCAATAAACCATGTTGAATACAAGACAGAATGACCGCTCATCCGAGCTAGCCCTCTCCGTCTGGGAGATTGAACCTTTCCATAAGTCCCATTCGCTCGTTCATCACATCGTAACATAAACATCATATCCAACCACATCTGTCCCCGCTATTTAGTGGTGGGGAAGATAGGCACTCATATCATGCGACGCCCAGTCAACGTTGAAAGTGCCCAAGAGATCCTGAGAAGATGGCTGAGAATAGCCAGCAGCCATACTCGGAACTTCAGTCGCGAAGAGGGCATCGTTGAACATAGGTTTCGAGACGCCACCGCCCGGGAAGAGAATAAAGTCGGCTCCATTCGACCCGTGGGAAAGGGCCGAGAAGTCGGCATGCTCATCGAAGCCTTCATCGGTAAGCGATGTGGGCGTGAAGAGCATCGCGTTCGCCTGACCAACAGGCGACAGGTGCGCCGGCTGAGGCTGGCAGAGCTCTGCCGCGGTGAAAGCGGCGAACTGTGCCAGATCCTTAGCATAGATGTTGGTGTGGATTGGAGTTTGCAGCTGCGCGTGTGCGCTGTAGATGTCCTCAAACATGTTGTTGCCAATGTCCTGGTAGGCCGAGTTATGATCCATACCAGAATCAGTCGAGGGAGTGCCATTATCAATGGGAGAGTAATCAAGAGTAAGCTCTTGAGGAATCGTGTTGAAATCATCAGTCTGGATATAGACGGGGAAATCAATATTGCGCGAGTAGAAGTTGGCGTGGCTCCAGTCATCAGGGGGAGTGGCGACGCCCATGCTGTGGTCGCTAGAGGGAGTCGGGAGGTTTTGGAGTTGAGGGGTGGGGTGTGCGGAATTGCCGGAAATGCTGGGCAGAGAGCCGGGCTTCTTGCCGTTGGTCTTGGTTCGCACGTAGGTCCAGCCGTGAGCCTTTTCCATGTGCTGCTTGCAGTTGGACTCGCGCTTCGACTTGTACGGGCACGGCTTGTAGTGGCACTCGTACATGGGCGGGGCGGACGAGTGCTTGTCATTGTGATGGCGATCCATCTCCTTCTCCGTTGGCCACCCGTACTCGTGGTACTTGCAGGTGGGAACAGGGCACTTCCATGGGCGAGAGTGAGTCTTCTCGTGCTTGGTCAGGTCGCAAGGGCGCTTGAATTCCTTGTTGCAGCCTGGCTCGCGGCACTTCTTGGGGGCGAGCTCCTCGGGGCTGGCGTTCTTCTTGCGCCGAGCCATGGAGCGCATGATCTCCTCCTCATCCTCGAGCTCCTGGCTGGCCGAGCGCTTGATGCGCACCGAGTCCTGGGCGTCCTCCTCAATAGACTCGATGACCTCCCCGGTGGCCATGGAGATGGCCTTGCCGTTCTTCTTGACGCGGACAAGCTCGGCAGGGCGTCCATTTACATGGATGCCGCCGTGAAGCTTGATCTCATCAGTACTGCAGAGGAGGTTAGCGGACAGAAGGCGAGAAGACGGGATGGAAGTTTCATACGGGTCGACGTCCATCTCGGATTGTTCTCCGTTCTCCTTGGCGTCAGCAAGCTGTTGAGCGTAATGGCGAATTTGGTCGATAAGATCAATGAAATAGCCGTTGGTGTACGGGAGGTCGCGAGGGCGGATCTGTTCGCGGTCGCTGAGGAACTCAACGGTCGCTTGGATGCATCGAATCGTCGTGAGGCAGAAATCGAGATACAATCCAGAGGACTTGGCCTTCTCCTTTAACAGCACAACGCGGTAAGCATCCCCCTTGGGACCTTTTTCAGCTAACATCTCACTTACAGGAGCAACGAGAAGCAAAGTCTTCTCGAGATCACGGAGGCAGACAATTTCCTTCTCTTGGATCTTTTTGGGACACTCGAGAACAAGCGGGTGCAGGTCCTTGAAGGACGGCTTGGCGAGCAGTGGTTTGAGAGTGTGTTCGAAGATGCGACTGGTAGCGCGAGCGCTGAGACCTTGGGAAGTCTCCTTGGTTGCGGTGCGAGCAGCGGCAGACCTGGTGACGGCGGTAGCCTTGACAGCCTTCTCCTTCTTGATGGCAGCAAGCTTCTCATTCGTGGAGGCGATCGAGGTGCCGAGACCGCTGTCGGATTCATGGTAACGCGCGGGACGGCGGATGCGAGGGCGAAGCACCCGGCGCTCGACTTCGGGCTCCTTGCCCATGATTGTGTCGAGGGTAAGGCCGAGCACACCACGAGGAACGGGGCAGCTATCGTCGCGGAGGGCGGCCAGCGATGGGGAGGCGTCCCGGGAAGTCGACATGATCTTGTCGATGTTGTCGCAAGTCAAGGCAGCGCGACGGCGGCTCGAGCCGATGACATCGTCGAGGTTGGTGTGAGACCGGCGAGGCAGTGATGGTGGTCTGAAGCTGATGGTCTCCGGAGAAGAAGCAGGAGTAGTGGGAGAATGGAAAGTTGCTCCCTTCTTGAGAGCCATGTTGGTCTTAAGGGTGAGAGCCCTCGACTCCGAGCGAGTCACCGGTGTCCTACGGGGATTGGACATGTTTGCCGGTGAGTGCGGGGTGGACTCAGGCCTTCAGTAGAAAAGCGGGCAGGAAACTGTGTCAGGTCCTGATGTTAGTTATCTATGTGTTCGTTGCAAGGCTGATGAACGGAAGAAGTGTGAGTCACAGGCGGGCATGAGACGCCCATATGCAGAGATGTTCCAGCGCCTCTGCGCGGGTATAGAACACGCGCAGGTGGGATTGGTCAATCCGCAAAAACCAAGAGCAGGATATGACACCGAGACCAGCGCAAATGCGGGAAACTTGACAAGGAGCAATGATGTTGATGCAACATACCTTTGCTTGAAGCACTGGGGTCAACCAGGAGGCCCAGCGCGCGAGGCGGCTTGGGAAGGACGCGATGATCCTATGATTCTGTGCGGTTTAATGCCAGCGTGGGCGGAAGGGCGGATCCGGCACAAAGGGCGTCGAACTGTTCAGATGGCTGCAGATGGACACCGCCGGAAATAGATGGAAGACAGACGTAGGACGAAGGACAGATTGATCGCGATGGGAGACGGCGACGATATGAGTCCGGCCTATCGTGCAAGGCGATGCTGGGCGGGTAGCGATTTGAGCCTTGCGACCGAGATTCGAAAGGGGCGGCCTCAGGATGGAACAGGGAAAGAAAAGGCGGAGTCGGGGAGGAGCGTTTCGCTGAAGGACTCGGGAACGAGGATTGTCGTGAGACGGACTGGCGGGAGAGGAGGATGGTCGATGAGAAATGCAAAGCCGACCAGATGTTGCTGCCTGCTCTGGCGGCCAGGATAGGTAAAGCGCGTCCTTAGGGGAAAGTGGGTCAAGGCGGCGCAGCTCCAGATGGGCCAACGCTGATTGGCGCAGCCCGAATCCTTCCAATTGTAGCATCCGAGAATGCATTGCGCAGCACCAATGCCACTCTGATGACCGCGACTGTTGGCTGCAAGTCCTTAGAACACCCGCGCCTGCTGCGCAACGATAAGAGGTGTTAGGATGGGAGGAGACCAAATTGGAGACCTCTTGCGCCCGATGGCTTGCCGTTGCTGACACACGTTGTGGTTCATTGGAGAACCCTGCGACGAAACGGTCCTCTCCACCATGTCAACTGCCGCTATCCCAGCTGCGGCGAGGTACCTGGCTAGCAAACTCAATCCGCCGACAACGGCTGGCCCAAGCTGTCAAGCGCTGGCGAGTGTATCTCGACCTTCGGCTGGCAATTGACATCACGCAGCAGCGCTGCATCTGAGGCAGACGAATTCTGGCGGCGTTTGTGTTGTAACCGACGACTGCCCGCCAGCCGTGCCGGCGCTGGACACGCAGGACATGACGAAGTTGGAAACAAAAGTGTCTACCTACGGATTAGGTATGTCATGCTGAAGCTTCATCCCCGTTTCGGACGAGCGAAGTTACGGATCTGATTTCAGATTTGAAAGCTGTCAGGAGAAACGCCTCGAAGCTATCACTTTCACCATTCCATCCGAGGCTTGCCGGGGAGCAGGCGGCGCGGACCAACCAGAGCTCAGCGTCACTCTGTCACTGGAGGGAGCCTGCGACAGGAGAGCAATCAAGGACCTGCCCAATGCTGTAGTTAATGAACAAGGAAGCTATCCGCGCGGAATCTGCGAAAGCGCAGAGGATAGCGCTTCTGTTGGCCATGAAGCGGAACCAAATCTCGAACACCTATTCCGAAATGGATCGATTGAGGCCCCATGCTCGCATCGCAGCGGTCGCACAACGATGGACGTGAGTCTGTTTGGGGCCACCCGCAGCGCTGTGTCTGTCCCGCGACTCAGCCCCATCACACTGCACTGACGGCATTGCGACATGCTCCGCCCAATGGTGTCCCCTCCAGCACAGCAGACCTAGCGGTTCGTCCTACGACCTAACACGAAGCCAGCCCTGCAGTCTGGTAAACTGGTTTTGGCACAAGGACACTGCAGCAAGAGTCCCATCTGCTGATGGGCGCAGAGTCCCCAACCATCCCGTCGTTCCTCCGCTCCCGAGCCACCCCGCCTCTATCGCCGCTATCTAGGACCGCCTCAGGTGCGGAAACGGCCCCCACCAGCTTGCCGTCCTCAACTCCGGACTCCAACGGGGGGTTCAGATGATCGCTTTCTGTCTTGGCCATTTTCTTTCCAATCTAACAAATTTCCCCTTCGTACTTCCAACACGCGGCCAAAATGGCCAAACACCCTCTCTTCCCGGAGTGTCGTATCGGGGCAAACAAACAACGAACCGATAACCCAGACACGACACTGACGAGTCCCTTCATTTACAACTGCTATTTTCACCCTCCTCTTCCTCCTCCTTCCCAACTGTCCAGCGCAATCCGCCGGGTGGCGGGCAGCTCCCAACCCTCCATCTTCCCAATTCCCAAACAGTGGACAGCAGGACGCTACACAAGAGGTGCAGAATGGCGGGCGTCTTCGTCATCCCCACTCCACCACCACCGCAACCTGCAGCTCGCGCAAGCTGCAACCAGCTCCTAATTAAAGAAACTTGGCGTTGTGGATGCTCCCGTCACGTTGCCCCATCCCCATTGCTTCCTCGTGCACAACTGGGCTTGTCTCGTCAGCCCTACCGACACACTGTGGGCTCTCGCCATGCGAGCCAGCAAGATGCGCGAAAAACAGAACCAGCCCTCCATCTGCTTTGGGGATAGACAAGACGCAAGACAGACATCAAGACACGAGGCGGTGATGCAGGGGACCAGTCTCTCTTTCCCGCTCATGCAGTCTTTCTCGCAGCCCCGACCGTACCGCGCGATATGCGTGTTGCTATCTTCGCACTGATGAGTTGCAACCTTTCTCGCCCAGTGGCTTCGTTCCCGTTCCGCCCTACCCTCAGGATCCGCTCATTCCCACGTGTGCTCCCTACCTCCCATGCTTTGCTCCATCCAGAGATTCCTTTTCCCTCCGGTGCAAGTTTGGGGGGAGCAACAGCCTCAAACGTCGATTCTCAAACCCGCAGGTAGTACACGTGCTGCAACGCTCCCACCGCCGCCGCAGATATCGTAAACCTACCTGCCGGAGATAGAGAGGCCATACTCAGACCTACATCACAAACCTGCAAGAAACAACACAAAGAAAGCCTCCCCTCCACATCCCCGCGTCCCAAAAGCTGCAGCCTTCGCTCCACCCCATACTCTGCGTACTGCCAACAACGCAAGTAATCACTCATCTCCGCTTCACAGCTCACCACCGACCCTCCCGCACCGTCCACCCACCTCTCACAACAAGCTGGAAACTCGCACGCGCATGGGAGTATATGTCATCTTCCCACCTTAGCTCCCCACACTAAACCTTCCCCTTCCCAATCCATCCACCATCCCCTCAAATCAGCCAGCAGCCAAACCTACCAAGTAGTGCCTGACACAACTTGTAATGAAAATTTTGCTCTCTCCGGATTCAATCAAATCCCAATGCAGGTGCCTAGTACCTAGTGCTCCTCCGGCACCGTACTAAAAGTGAGAGAAGGAGGGATGAACTCCGTGGGCGTGCTGCGCGTCCCGTTGCGGGTTGCTCCAGGCCCCTCGATTTCTCCCCGTGAGGCTCCCAATTCTCTGTGGCATGATTGGCTGGGGATGAAAACCCCAAACAGATGGTGACAGTCGGCATACGCACGTACGCACGCACGCAAACGCGCATGCACATGGTCTGGTTCGGCTCGAGGACTCGCTGAGGATACTTGGCTGGGTTTCATCTGATCTGGATGTCTGTCCACGTTACCTTGATATCGCGAAGTAGATGGAACGAAAAGGAATTGAATGATGATGCCTGATTAGGATCCTCCCATTCGTGATCTCGCGATCCCGGATAAGAGAAACAACCCCGAGAATGGTCTGTGTCATAGCGACTCGATATCTAGAGAGTAGCAAGTGACGACGGATAAAAAAAAAAGAAAAAGACATTGCTGTCGGATTTTCCCCGCCTCTGGTATCTATACGTTCGCGTCGTTTTCCCTCATACCTATCGTCGTCTTCGTCAACGCCCGATAATCTGCCCCAATGCGTGTCCTCAAGAACTGCTCACTCGTCTCTCTCCTTCCCCTTTCCATTCACCTTGTCGTCGCTCTCGTGCTTCGAGCTCTGGCGTGTGCTCCCCCTACGGCGTTGCACCACTCCAGGGAAGTATCTAGGTTCGTGACCGGCGAGATGCGGCTCTGCGTCAGCTGAGGCGGCTGGAATGCCTCCCAGCGGTGAGGCCGTGACAGGGCTCGCAAAAATCTGTGACTGGTTCATCGGTCCGTTGGTAGCGCTGCCGCCCCCCAACGGGCTGGTCGTTTCGAGCGAGCGACCGAGAGTGAGGCCACTCGGTTTGGCCTCAGGACCAACTGTCGCCGTCGTGGCCGTGGTTTTGGCTGAGAGAGCCGGAGACTTAAGCTGTGGCACGCTGTTGCTGAGATCATTGGCTGCGTCTGCGGCCATTGCGGTATACCTCTCGACCCTGTTCAATTGTCAATGGTTGAGTCATTGCGTTGGGAAAAGGCCACCTACATCTTCCGTTCTTCCATCAGGGTACGGTAACGGAACTCTTCGCGCCTATCCGGCACATTTGTCTTCACCATGGTATTTCCCTTCGCTCCGGACAAGTGGAAGGTCGGCCCCAGCCATTGCTGCTTGATAGAGAACTCATATCCGCTTTGCTTCACCGAGTTCTTGGCCAATTCGCACATATCCACAGGGCTCAGCTTGTAGATCTGAGCGGCCACCGCATACTCCTCAATCAGGGGCTCCTTGGTGAAGGCAAACTGAAGCGGGTCGTCTGTAGAGAGCGAGACGTTGAGTCCACGCTTGAAGTACTGGTGGAAGGGGTTGCGCTCATAGGCGAGGAACAGAGCGTTATTGCTAAGTGGCGACATAGCAATGCCAATTTGGTCGAGATAGTATATGTATTGCAACAACGGGACCTTGCGAAGGAGGAGTCCGTGGCTGATGCTGTGACAGCACAGAGCGGCCGCGGCAAGATGCTCGCTGTCTCCTGCCTCTCCACAATGAGGACGAAGCACGAAGGTGTTGAAGCCTCTCTGCTTCCGGTACGCATTCAGAGACGTCATGTTTGCGAAGAGGTAGTAGATCCAGTACGTGTAAGGCGGATTTTGCTTGATGTCCCATAGCTTGGGAACCGGGAATTTCTTCCAGAGCCTGCGCTCAACTTTGCTCTCGTCGTCCACGCTGTCGAAGCCCACAACACGCTGCAGGAAAATATGGAGCTTGGGATGGCTCATCGGGTCCTTGGTGACCTCAAACAGTGGCTGGAAGATGTTCTTGACGACCTGGTCGAACGTATTCATGATACCACTAGCCTTGTACACGTCAAACAGGCGGGGGATCTGAATGAGCCAGCGCACATTGTGGGAGAAGAGCTTGTTGTCCACAACCCAAGCGGCGAGCTTGTCCCACTCGTCAAGCGACTTGCCGTAGATGGAGATACGCCACTCGACCATCTGGTATTTACTCGACTCCAGATCCGCAATCACTTCCTTGGTAATCTCGGCCAAGTATCGACCATTAATGAAGTTGTCCGTCTTCAGGAAGATGGTTCGGAGGCGGGACTCGCCGATTGGGTTGTATTTAAGGTTGAATTTGTCGAACCGGTGGAACGAATCCTTATGGGCGTGCATGTCCAGAGTGTCAATGCTGAGATCGTAGGCTGTGAGATTGATACTCTCAAACACTTCGGCAAGTGTCAAGTGCTTGCCGTCTCTAAACAGCACAATCTCATCTGGGTACTTCTTCATCTTGTACTTGATGAATCGTAGCAGGTGTTTCTGGTTCATGCAGGCGGAGTGATGAACGTGAGTATCGACCTTTCTGACATTGTAAAAATCGCGATGGGGCACCTTCTTGGAGTCGGCAGTCTCTTGGTACTCGTTAAGCAGGGTGTACAGGTTAAACTTGCCCTCCAGATACTGCAGACGTCGGAACGCAAAGCTCTTGCTAGGGCCATCCGAGGACACCGCGAGGATATCTTCAAGGTCCATGTAGTACTCCTTGATGGTAGGAACATTGACGATGGGGGAGTCGGCTTCATCGGATTGGGCATTCTCAAAGACTTGGTAGACGCCGTTGTCGTCAAGCCGAAATGTCATGTCACTTGGGCCTGGCAAAGGCAACATGTCGTCCATGTCGAAATCTTCGCCGACATCCTGACCTGGCTTGCGCTTCTTCGCACTGGGTTTGTGCGGCGTCCCAGCACCATCGGCGGCATGGTCGCCATTTCGTCTGTCGAGGTTCAGAACCAGGCTGTTCTGAAGGCTGTTACTGACGCTGTTGGCGGCTTGCGAGCCTCGCATAGCCTTCTCCCTGTCCTCGGTCCAGGCAGGCTCGGGCGGGGCAGGGTAGATGGCCCAGCCAGGGTCGTCCTTGGGGTTGTCGCCCGGCCCCTGAAGTGACAGCCGCATGTACTTGTGCCGGATATCCAGGAGCTTCTGGATGTTCTGGAAGATGGTGCTCAGCTCCGCGGTGATCTGCGGGTCCGCATCCATGTACGTGCTACTGCCGATGCCAGCGACGGCACCGCTATTGAGCAGCATCTGTTGCTGGACAGCCGGGTCCATCTGATTCTGAGGTAAGGCAGCGGCGGCAAGCCCTGCCGCGAGGCCGGCATCGGTGTGGCTCCCGCGGCTCGGAGGGCTCCCGATATTGAGAAAGCTGGTGTCTCTCTTGAGTGCGTAGTAGGCACTGCTCGGCTCGGGGCTGGGCTCGATGTCTAGCGACCTGACGCTGCCGGAAATAGGGTTGATCCCCGGGAATTCTCCAGGCATCTGTCCCAGGGCAGATGCAAAGCCCGCCATGAGGGGGCTTCCTTGGGGTGTGATCTGAGCGGTATGCATCTGGCTGCGGGTCTCGGCCTGGCTTCGTTGATAGAACAACTTGGCATCCGTCTGGGTCATTTGACGCTCGGCGACGCGGTTGTAAAAGGCTGTCTTTTTGGGCAGGTCCCGAGGGAGCATGCCCTCCTCCATGTCGGCTTCAGCATCAGCCATGCGGGCGGCATCCGGCGAGGAACCGCCGGTGCTGTCGTGGGCTCTGCCGCCCTCTGATTCTGTGTCACTCTGCTCGTGCGTCGCGAATTCCTCGTCATCCGAATCACGACCGGGCATATGCGTGGACGGAAACTTGGGAGACGTCGAGCTGGACGATTGGCCGTCCAGCAGCAGGTGGCCTGGGCATTCACGGGTTGAGTCAACAGGTGCCCAAAGCTACGGATGGACCCCTCCGCGGATGGTGCAAAACTTACCGACCATGGCACCGCTCAATGGACAAAGAACTCGGCCTTGTGTACCCAGTTGCCTCGAAGCAAAGCAATGGATGGCGAACAACAGGGACTAACAGGTGAGAAGGTCAAGCAGAGGGCCGTAATGCGTGCGTGGTTAACGTCGTGTCGCTGTCACCGTCTTATTTATTTGGAGATGCAGGGAAACCAGTCACCGCCTCCACAGTGAACTTTAAGCTGCCGATCTAGCGCTGCTCGCCAAGCCGCCGCCCTGTTATCTCGGGGGCGCCAAGCCACCCGGGCCTGCCAACTGCCTGGCGCGGTTTCTATCGGCTCGAGCCTGCCGCGACTAACGACAATTCACTGCACGGGGAAGTGCAACACTACGACCATGTTTCCACTTGACAGCAAACGCAGTGGATCAGCGAAACTTACAGATTGACGACATGCAGTGTTCAACCTAAACAGACAAAGACGGAACTTGCTCTGCAGGACTTGCAGGAACAGTTCGGACAACCCACATCCTCGCACAAAGCACAATCTCAGGCACCAGGAGTGGATTCACAATCACTTCGAGAACAAATGTATTCAAATCAAGAAAAACCCGGACATACGTCCACATTTATGAATTATTGGAAAAAAGAATTAAGGGAACGGAAATAAAGAACCCTCACCTGTCGAGAAGCAAAGGAACAAACAAAAGAAGGTTCATCTTTGCCTCACTCTTTGTTCAGTCTAATCCCGATCGCTGACTCGATCTCTCGAACCTACTCCACCCCCAACCCAAAATCAGCGCCTAAACGCTACATCGCTCGGAGCAGGCGTATACACGATGGGGATCTCCCCGGTCGTGTCACT
The DNA here is from genome assembly GCA_033296975.1 of Podospora aff. communis PSN243. NCBI lineage: Eukaryota > Fungi > Ascomycota > Sordariomycetes > Sordariales > Podosporaceae > Podospora > Podospora aff. communis PSN243. The sequence continues at coordinate 643,629 of MU865922.1, forward strand.
CACCAGCCTCATGAACTGCTCGTCCGCAACCGGAGTCGGTTCATTCGCATAGCTAACATCTGCAGCCTTGATCGGAGCCGGTCTCGCGCCCCTCATCGCTGACCTCCCCTTGGGCGGTGCGGATAGGGTTACCGGAGGGGGAGAACCTACCTTTGCCATTCTGCTGTCCTTTGTCTGGGCCTTGGGGATCCGCGAGGGCGGAACACCCGTGGGAAGGGCAGGCAGGGGCCGGGTTGGTGGTTTGGAAGGGGGTTGGGTGGTTAGTACCCTACCGTTGCCGCGGGGGCGATGGTCAAGGGGAAGCAGAGGGGGGAGGGGCCTGCTCTGCTCTTTGGAGGAGTAGTATCCTGCTGGGACGGATTGACTCCGGGGCTGGCTGATTGGCGGTGCGCTCGCCGGGGCGGGGAGACGGCTTGGCTTCGGCTTCTTGGCCCGCGGGTTAAGGGGCAAGGGCGGAAGCGGTCGGTTGAGGTACTCTTTTGTTACCTGTGGCTGGCCCGGTCGATGCCGGCTGGGATACTGCTGCGCCATTAGGGGTTGGTCTGGCCGGGGCGGTCTTACCGGGGCATTTGGTCGGGGCTGGCGCATGCACGCTCGGCATCTCCCGGGCATGCTGAGCGCCCGTTGGTATACCTTGCAGACGTCCTTCGGCTTGCTTCTTGTGAAGAAGCAGCCGAGGCCGCAGAAGGAATCTTCTCGTTTTCTTTGGCGCTCATCTTCGTGGCGCCGGAGGTTGCAGACCTCTCGGGTGGTTTCGTTGTGGGAGCAGAGCTTCCATTTGCGGATGGTGATGACACACATCTTTCGGTTGGTATTCTTTTGTGCGGGGAAGCCTAAGTCGGCGAGCACGTGCTGAGTTTTGATAAACCTGCGAGAGCGAGAGGGTATTGATGGTTTGCTGATTCGAGTCGAGGGGGCGACCGTGGTGGTGGATTAGGATCTATTTAAATGAAGTCCAAGGTAAAGAGACAAGAGAACAATGCACATGTAACAAGACAATAGTATCTGTTCAGCTTCCGATATCCGAGCCTTGTGTGTCGAAAGAGATGTTGGTTCTCAGTATCAATGCCTTTGTTTTCGACTCGGAGCACACGGAATCCGTCTAAATATAACAAACCACTTGTTCTCACAGCCCCAGCCCAGTTGGGATTCTCATAAGAAGGAGTACGCCCCAGCAGAGAACCCTAGCCCCATCGATCGTTACTTCTCTTGACAGCAGGAAGCCAGTGACGGGTATGTGTAGACTCCTGGCATAGTCTGAAAAGGTAAGTCTCGTCTCAAACTAACTCTATTCCTGGAATACCTTCTGGTCAGGGTAAGCTAGTAGCTGCTGTTGTTATAACGTGAATGTCTTAGACGCACATCATGGGCACCTCAACTTCAACCCCTGAGCCTGGCTCACCCCCTTCCGTGCGCACCAAGCTCAAGGCTAAGCTTCGCGCTGTCCTCTACCCCCGTGATAACCCGGACCAGGACGAGCTCCCCATCCGGAGATCTCGCTTTGGCAGTTTCCGCACAGGTAAGACGCCCGATGCCACCCCTGACCCCATCGCCGTCTACTTCAATCACAAACTTCCAAACTCGGCCACCACCCCTCCTCCCCCTACCCAAAGCCAACACCCAACCCAACCCCAGCAAACTCAAGGGGCCCCTTCCAGTGTTCAACCCAACCCAGCCTACGCTCCCTACGAGCCTCACCGGGACCCTGCCCCCCGGCACCCAGCGACAACCCGGCGCCTCCCCCTCAACCGCCCCCCTCCTTTGAGGCAACACACCCTTCTCCCCCTTCCTGCCCCCCACCGCAGGAAGTCCCACCTCCTCGCCCAGTGCAACCTCCGCCGCACCACCTCCATCCCCGCCCCTATTCTCTCCTACCAATCCCACACCCTCCCACTCTACCCCTGGAACTTCCCCACCGGAATCCTCCTCCTCAACGAGGCGAAGTCCTACCTCTGCCTCCCAGAGAGCATGTCCACCGCGCAAATGGTGCTCAACCTCCTAACTCGGTGGCACGCGCTTCGCGCTCATATATCGTGTGTAGAACCGGGCGTGGTGCGGGCTGTGGACGCGGTTGATTTCAGGGGCGTGGAGAATAGTTTGGGTGTGAGGTATGATGAGTGGATGTTTCTTGGGGATTGGATTGGGAGCCGCGTGCCGTTGTTTTGGGAGGAGAGGGAGTGGAAGGGGGAGAGGGGGGATGGGGAATGGGCGTGGGTGAGGAAGAGGAAGGAGTGGTGGGTTGGGGAGAGCCCGTTGAGGGAGGTTTCGTATGCAGATGATTTCGAAGATGTTCATTCAGGTGGGATTATTGGTCTGGCTCTTTGAGAGAGCTGTCGAGCAATGATCGGCGATAGGTAAGCTTTCTTTGGATTCTTCGAGACCTAGTAAATTCTGCGCCAGATAAGTTAGTGAATAAACCAATACGATATAACAAATACCCATAATGGGCGCCGCCCTTTGATGTGAGCATTTGATATCGTGAAGTGACTCCGCGTGGGTATTGACGGAAATTCCAATGCAAAGTATGCCCTAAAGCCGATTGACGGCCATACAGTTATATGTACATTAGTCAATCTTCGTCATCGCTGTCTATCAAGATATGCCGTCTTCGTCCCTTCGCCGGGGACGGTCTAATGGTTTCCGGGTCTTCAGATTCGTCATCGCCAGCCCCCTTCCGCAACACGCTGCGGTTCTCCTTTTCAGCCGATGTGCTCATAATATCAGGCAGCTCGTCATCCGATGCTCCGTCCGTTTGCGTGAAAGGTGCCGGGGTATAAAAAGCCTCTTCTCTCAGCGGTGATAGCCTCTGTTGGGCCTTGCCCCCCTTCCCAGGCCTCGGCGTGACCGGGGAAGTCGACAGCCGAAGCATGCTGGAAGTGATTTGGTTGTCATCAACGACAAACCCCTCCAAATCACTTCCGTTGTCAGAACCATCCGTCTCGACTTCCATGTCGGACGTGCGGTCACAGGCATCCCCCGCATCCTCCAGGTTATCGCCGACTCGCCTCAGGCCCTTGCCACTCTGACGCTTTCTGCCACGGACTTTTCCGCCCCGGCCACGGCCAGGAGGAGGAGATGGCGATTGTTCTACACCGCTAAAGCCATTCAATGCATGACCCTCATCGCTTTCCTCCTCTGCATTTTTCTCCTCGTCCTCTTCATCCGTGACATCCAAGCCCCCGGCAAAGAAAGTTCGCGCCGTATTCAAGTTCCGGCCTTTGCCGCCCCTGGAGCGGGGACCGGCCGCTTTACCTCCTCTTTTGGCCGTCGCCTGGCGTTTCTTTGGCTTTGGCACGTCCTCGTCCGGAAAGCCACTCGCCTGCTGCCTCTTATGTGCGGACCCCTCCTGAGCCACTGCATCACCATCAGTATCCTCGGCGAATGGACTGACAGACAAGGTTTCCCATGCCGAGGTATCCACTTCCCCGTATGGTTTCGTATCCCGCTCGAACTCGTCCTGCATGCTTCCGAGAGCCCTGAGCATCCTGACGTTCCGTTTCGTGTAGTTTCCATGCTTCAATAGCACTGTCTTCCGGGACTTTCTCTGGGCTGACGGACAACTGCTGAGGTTCGGTGCGCTGATCTCCTCCACCCCGTTGCCGAGACGCCGGAGTGGAACGTCTCTATAGAGCCTGTTAAGCTCATTTGTTTGCGGTTGGCTTAGAAGAACCTTCTCGAGGTCTGGTATGGGTGCAAAGTCGCCGAAAACTGTTGATGCCTTGGGTATAGCTTTGGGTTTAGGTGTCAACTTGGCCACAGCGGCCTGCTTCTTGGGCTGGCCGATTGCTGATGCCTTTACGAACCCAGTCTCCACGTCGTCTGGCATGTTAAACTTTTTCTTGGCTGGCTTTTTCTTGAGGCCAGCAGCTGTCTTCTTGGGCTCGGGGAGCGAGGGGTCTTGCGTGTTCTCGATCGGAATCTCGACGTGGCACTTGTCGACTTCCGGTCTGATGTCTCGTGGAATGATTCGGGATGAAAGATCGTGGCGGAAACCGAAACGACTGCCCTCGCAAATGAGCGCTTGCATCTCCTCGTAGTTTCGCTTGGCATCGTTGAATTTATCTTCTTCTTTGCCCTTCATCAGCAGTAGTATGATGTTGCCAGCTCTTTTTCTACCCGTCCGACCCATTCGCTGGAGCATACGGATGGGCGATGCCGAAGCATCGTAGCACACAATGAGGTCGACCTGTCCAATGTCGAGACCTTCCTCGCCGATAGAGGTGGCGACAAGAACATTGTAGACGCCATTCTTGAACTTCTCAATAGTCTCGATCTGTTGCTTCTGCTTCATGCCCTCGCTTCGCTTCGAGTCAGCCTGCCCGACAAAGACTGTCGCGCTCACGAGTGGCTGCTTGTTCAACAAGCGCACAATCTCCTCGGCACTGTCGCGGTACTCGCTGAACACGATGGCCCTCGTTCCAGAGTTCTCGCCGGCGTCGACGAAATGATTGACCAGTGTTTCGCAAAGGTAGGGCAGCTTCGGATGCCCGTAAAAGCCATCAATCCTCATCCATGCCTCGATTGTGGTCATCATCTTCTGAAAGTTTTCGTCGCTGAGAAGCTGTTTCCTATACTTTGAGCCTTGCCCGCCCTTTGACTCCTCGTTGCTGCGAAATTCCGCAATGCTGTGATAGAATGGCCTTATCCCATGGAAATTCAGCAGCTTGATGGAATGGACCAGGCTCATAAGAATCCCGAACACAGCAAGCATCATGAATTTCAGACCTTGGTTTGCGTTCCTGCCTGGCCCCTTCATCCAGTCTGCCCTTAACTTCATCAAGCCGTAGGTGGTTAGACTCATTGGGTCTCTTCCGAAGTAGATGTTCTGCGCCCTCAGCTTGTCCACAAGGGGCTTCAACGCCTTCGAAAACATTTCCTTGATCTGTTCCATCTCATCTGATGGATCGAATGTGATGGTGTCTTGGTTTCGCGCATGAACGTACTGCCGGATGTCGATTGATTCCTCCCTTCTGATCTCTACGTGGGAGATCCCGAGATTGTTGATAACGTCCTGGACAGCTTCGACCGTTGACCCAGGAGTGGCGGTCAGCGCGAGGACGCGGAAACTCTTGGAGAAGCGCCTCATGAACTCGACCACTTTGACGTAAGCATAGTCGCCAGTTGCGCGATGAGCCTCGTCAATAACAAGAAGGACGATTGATTTTGGGTCGGCATAGCCCTTCGCCAGGTCGTTCATCAAGGTCTGTGGAGTCATGAAGAACAGGCGCCGACTCTCCCACTCGCCCTCTCGAAGTACCGGAGGGGTCTCTCCCGTGAGGAGGGTGGCTTGAGAGCGTGGGATGCCAGCAACACTGAGGCATGCCTGGACTTGCTGTGAGGCCAACGGCTTCGTTGGCGCGACGAAGACGACCTTGGCCTTCTTGGTCCAGCGCAGAAAGTTGAGAATAATGGTCGCGGCGATGAAGGTCTTTCCCAGGCCGGTGGGCAGCGCAACCAGGGTGTTGTTAAACAGCCCGCTCTTGACGATGCTGAATTGGTAGTCCCGAATGGCGCCCAGGTTGGTGGGGTAGATCCATTTACCAAGCTCCCCTGGGACGAGCTCGTGGTGCGTGGGCGTCTCCGGAGGCAAGTCAGCGCGGAAGGGCCGACCAGGCCCACGACTTTGCGACTGGGACACGTCGCCATGGTTCAATGTGGCTCCGAAGAGGGTGGTTTGTCGGAAGCTCTGGGATGCGGATGTCCGGGTCGAAGACCGTGGAGCGGGACGTGCTATGGCGGGGTTCGCCGATGCTGTTTTGAATTGAGAGCCGTTCTGGCCGTTTTGCAACCTGTTCGAGATTCCGGAGGAGGCCTGATCAAGGGCCAGCATCAAATCCTCGTCGGGAATGTCGTCAAATTCGTCATCGTCCATTGCGCCGACCCATTGACCAGGTTGAGAAGTCACTTGAGTGCCGCCGTTGATTTGCGCTCGCGTATCTGTTGCAGCCAGTGTGACGCGCTATGAGCAGGGATCGCGCCATCAATCGCCTGGGCACGTGATACAAGGATCCTTTTTGCCAGCCAGCACCCCTGCACCACCCCACCGGACCTTGCAACCTGGCCAATCACAGGCTTCTGACCTGCCTAGATAGGTGACTGCAAAGCGGGGCCTGAGTCAACCAACAAAGGTTTGCAGATGTCACGGGAAGTTCAAGCTCGACGCAACCTTCACACCTACTTCCCCAGCTCGACAAAGAACATCAAGTTGAACCTGGGTGGTCTTTTACGTACGCAACCGGCTAGCGGAGAAACACTTCCTTTCTTTGCCAGCCACTTCATAAACTGGCTTCCTAAGAAAGACTCCCACCTTGCTCCGCCAAACCGCCTCTGGGAACTTCCTCTCCTTTCTCCGGCAGCGTTCCGCCATTTCGAGCGAGACAGCGATAAAGACTGGAATTCACACACAAAAAAAACCCTACCCTTTCACAATAATAGCAAGACCTACGATACTCTCCTACTCCGCGCGGATCTTCTCATTCGCCGGTCTGCGCCGGAACGCCAGAAAGTTCTCCCCTCTCTGAACGTCATGGCTCCGACCGGTCCTCGCAATGCCTCTGGCAACACTCGACCCGCGACCCGCGCCTCGACGCGCACCAGTCGCGGAGGCATAAGCAAGCGTCGCGTCGCTGGAAAGACAGACCGAGACGGCGACGTATCCATGGACGCTCCCGCCCCCGCCGGTTCAAATGGAGGTGCAGCTGCGGGGCGCGGCGGGACTCGTGGTGGTCGAGGAACAAGAGATTCCAGAGGTTCGACTCGGGCAGGGCCGCGAGTTGTGCAGAATGTCAAGAACTACATTGGCAGTCGAGGGTCAATCGCAACCAAGGCGCACTTCATCAACAAGGCCACTTTGAAGGTTCACGGTTTCCGCGAGAGCAAAGCTGCGCAGAACGACGACGGCGGCCAGCGATCTCTCATCGACTTCCTTCAGCGCAAAGCTTCCAAGGACAAGACGGTCACAATTGGCAAAGTAAGACCTCTTCCTGGGCGATTTAGCACGACGGACGACACATTCTAACTACCTACAGAGCGTCATGGACAAGGATACTTTCTGGATTAGTGTCAACAAGGACGACGTCCCCGATTTGCTTCGTCTCTCTGGATACTCGTACGCCGGTGCCCCAATTACTATATCGGAGACGGACGAAAAGATGCCGGATGTCTCATCGGCGGCACTCGAGCTCAAGGCCAAATTGACCGAAGTCCTGGCCAGACGTTACATTCCCGAGCAGCGCTTGCTTGATCTATCCGCGCTCGGAACAGATGAGACCCTCAGAAGCATGGACGTCTTCAGCGCTGGAACAAGGGCTGAGAAGGCGTTCAAGGCTCTGCTGCGCATTGCGACAGATCAGTACCCCAAAACCGAGGAAAAGAACGAGGCTTTCCAGGCCGTGTCCATCGCCTCAAACGAGATCAACGACGTTGGCCAGGTCTTCCAGCTGGCCATTGACCTTCCTCGCCTGAAGCGTCTAGATCTCAGCGGCAACAACCTCGACACACTTTCCAAGATGTCGAAGTGGCGCCACCGATTCAAGAACCTCGAGGAGCTTCACGTCACGGGAAACCCTGTCACTGCCCAATCCGACTTCGTGGCGGAGATGCTCAAATGGTTCCCGACCCTTCAGAACCTCAACGGACAACGAGTTAGAACCCCGCAAGAGGTTGCTGAATACCAAAAGGCCCACGAGCCCACACCCATCCCGTCGCTCCCCTCGAACCTGCGCGACGGCGAGAACGGTGTGGCGCCAGCGTTTCTACAAGCCTTCTTCCCTATGTACGACACTGATCGAGACCGCCTTGTCTCCGAGTTCTACGACGATGATTCGTGGTTCTCTTTGTCAGTTATGCCGGGATCTGGCCGAGCGCTTCCGTGGAAGTCATACATGAAGTTCTCGCGAAACGTCCAGAAGATCGGCAGCCGTTCGACCTCGACGCAGCAACGCCTCTTCACGGGAGGGAGCCTCATCGCCGACTTGTGGAAGGCCCTGCCTCCCACTCGCCACCCTGGCTTGGACCAATCGCACCAGTGGCTTGTCGACTGCCACACCTTTCCGCATCTTGCTGACCCCTCTGGTCAAGGCTTCGCGATGGGATTGATCATTATTGTCCAGGGCCAATTTGAAGAGGCAGATATTTCTCAGAACCTCTTTGGAACGCGCACCTTCTCTCGTACCTTCATCCTAGGACCAAGCAAACCAAACAATCCGCCACCTCAGCACCCCTATCGGGTCATCAGCGATGAACTCACACTTCACAAGTGGACACCGTCGCCCGCCTCAACGCCGGTGCCCACTACTACCATGGCGCCCCAACAATCTGCTGCGCAGGTTGCCATTCCCGCCGCCGCCCCAGCGGTTGTTCCGGGCCAGCCAGCCCCGCTTGGAGAGCCAGACGACGCCCTCAAGGCTCAATTGATCCAGGCAATTTCACAAACCACTGGAATGACGGCTGAGTACTCGGAGCTGTGCCTCCGAGGCCCTGCCAATTGGAATTACGAGCTTGCTCTTCAGTCGTTTGAGCAGCAAAAGGCGAACCTACCCCCGTCGGCGTTCCTCGCAGCCGCCTAGAGAGTACTGCATGGAATGTGTATCATGGCAAACTAGACTCTCCAGGCACCGAGGAAGGAAAGAATGAGAGAGGAAAGAAAAACAGAATGCATACGAAAGGAGGAAAGCGTCTGAGGAGGAACACGAAGAAAGTGACGAAGGGACATAAAGAAAAGAAGCGGGCTGGCTGTGGAGGAAAGGGCCAGGGTTTGTCCCAGAGCGCCGACAGCGTCTGGCAACGGAGAAGCATTGTAAATGAATTGCATTATCAGGAACGGCAGGCAGGGTGGTGTTTGGCGGTTGCTTTCGCAGACGACGCAGTCTGCAGTATGATACCACGGTTTTCTATGTTGTATAACAGCGGAATGGATATGGAGTTAGAGGGGCAGCGGCGCATGAGTTTGCCTGGCTTGTCCAGCGAAGGCTGCCAACATCATATGGCACAGGCCCCATTGTATTGTATTTAGCAATGACGTTTCTGGGAAATGGAAAGGCCACCAGCTATTTTCCTTCCTGGTCTCCTGTTCGAGCCCAGTTGCGGTGTGTGACCAATGGCCATGGATGTAATCTGATGATCTAAAAGCCGCGCGCTCTGAGTTGAGCGACGTCCGACAAGAGAGGCCTACTGGCAATGACAGTGTTCACATGAGTCTTCAATAGCTGGGTGCCGGGCGCTTATACGTGCGATGTGAGTGATTGGCTGTGGTGCGTCGGCAGCCTTCCAATCCCGCGCAGCGACTGCATCTTACGACGCCGACATCGTCGACTTGATCTGACCCATGCTTAGTGCTCCTTTTGGAGTGCTTGACGCGCCGCAGAGGGGTCCAAATCGATGCTGTGATTCGCGAATTGCACGACTGATAGCTTACTCACGCAGAACTGACAGCAGAGTCGACATCCGCAGATCGGGCAGCGCCGCAGGCCAATCCATCAGCCGCCGTGCGTGCGGGAGGGAGGGACGGATGCGTGGGGCCATCAGCGACGATCTTGAATGCCTTATTACCAGATCTTAAGATGCAGGACAGCGCTGGCCACAACTTAAACGCAGTCAAACGGGGTCCCCATTTGAGTTGATTTGCCAAGATAATCCAGGATTTGATTTGCCAGAGGCGTGGTTTGAGTTGGTTTGCTTATTTATCAAGCGTTAGACTCTATATAAAACCCTAACCCTAGCCCTTATAAATCTCGAAAATTTTCAAAATCCGGACTTCCCCTGATAACCCTAGGGCAGGGGGGAAAAGTAGGTACGTTTGGTAAAGATTAAGACAAACGACTTACTTGATTTGGTTTGGCTTGGCGCCAAAAAATTACCCGATTTAGTTTAGTTTGAGTTAATTGATTTGGTTTGATTTGGATGCGTTTAAGTTGTGGCCAGCGCTGATGCAGGACTAGCCAAGCGCGTGTAGGTGCGCGATGTCGAAAAAAGCAGACTGTGGCCGACAGAGAGGCCTAGTCAGACGCAGGAGGCATGAACATTAATTTTACAGCGATGGTAGCCCTTGGATTTGACATCACTGGTTCCCGTCCTCATTCACCTGTCATGATGCGAGTTCGTCCACAGTTCGGATGTAGTTCATCGAGTGGCTGTCTGATTTCTCATGGCGCGGACTCGACCCCTCTTTCGTTGCACAGGCGATTGCGTTTCTGTGCCCTTTTGTACGTGTATCATCTGATCAACCCACACATCTTTGCCGCAGCTCACGGCCCCGAGAAGGTCGCATCGGGGCCAGGCGGGTCTGAGCCTCATAATGATCCCCACGTAAAAACCCGAGAAGATCCAAGAATAGACGCAAATTGGAAACACCGACTTTCCAGGATGTTGGAATGGTAAATATGATCAACGAGGACATGGAAGGATGGCTGATACCGCTGACGAGGAACAGAGTCGTCGCCCCCTCGACCTGCATTGTTCCTTTCGTATTTGCGCTGCAAGCATCCGTGGTTAGTACCAAGACAACCACCTCGGCGGCTGACGCCGAGAATGCTCTGCATCCGCTCTCCAGCCGTGCGGAAAATTGCATCGCAACAATCGCAATGGATAGAATGGAGAAATGGAGACCCAAAACACCAAACGCTGCTCTGGTGCAATCTTGAGTTCTCGACGATTTCCAGATGGAGGAAGTGAGCGGAGGGTCTCGCGGTGACTTGCGGACAAGGGCAAGCTACAGATCAACTGGGGCTAGCCTGCAACGTCCGCCCTCCCGCCTACTCTTTCTGGACTAGCGCCAGGGGCCGCCCAGGGAACCTGTGTTTCACCACCAGAACCTGGCAGCGCTCTCGTTCGATGGCGTCCCATCGCGATGCTAGGGTCTCGCTCAGAGCGAATGCGCCGAATTGTTTGGCCGTCCAGCGCTGTGCACAACTTTTACAGCAGCAGTAGCAGTGCGGATGAATCCATCCCTCCCTGGCGACAGCGAAACGCTCGAGATTTGGTATCTTCTGCCCCTCAGATTCTCTGCGCCTTGAGCGCCACACAGCCATTCCACCGAGGTGTGCAGACGCGCAATCGGGCGACGGCAGGAGAGGCTGTTACGGAGTGTGGCATCGATGCACAGGTCAGGCTTCTGAGGCTGCTTCCGTTGTTTCTGGTCGGTGGGTAGGCACTTTACTTGCCGTAAAACCACACTCCAGGGTCGCCCGAACTCCGCACTCAATAATGACGATGCCATGGCATTAATTGGACGGAGGGCAAAGTGGTTGTCACTCTCGCCGACCGACAACACCGTCGGAGAGGGCAAGGACAACCGGGACGGTGGTGGAGGTGATTCGCAGGCGGGGGCACCGGCGCATCCAAGGCCAATTTCTGTTTGCGCCTGTGCCTCGTCGAGATTGTCCAAGCCCCCCTCTCGGGCAGGGCCCGGCAAGTCGCAGGAGGGCGGGTGGTACCTCGGGCGGGGCGGGCGGTTGGGCGAGGAGCGAGGTATCCAGCCGAACAGGCGACAGCATGCGGGCCAAGAGGCACGTACCCCAGCGCTGCAACCCTCCCAGGCACGTCGATTGGCATTCCTGATTCGCCCAAGGCCCCGGTGCCCGTCGCCCCTGTCCGACTCCATGCTGGCCGTTTGGTTCATCTCCCACCCTCGTGGATGTGGTTGCATGGAAGAACGAGCAGTGCGGTCGGCCTGTGCCCCGTCCCGTCCGTCCGCTTCCCTCCTCGCCGCCCTCCTCTCTCTTTCTCCTCGCCGTCGCCAGCTCGCTGCTCCGTCTTTCCCGTCCACCGCCAGGGAGCCGAGTCGACTGAGGGAAAAAACACCGTCCGGGACGCCGCCAGCACAGGGAGGACCGGCTTTCGCTTCTTCCACCTTCACCACCACTTGCACCTTCCTCTTCGCTTCTTGGACGGCCACGCCGCAATAAAAGCAGCACAGCCCCCAGTCTGCGCTTTACGCTCCGCTTTAACGAACTTGTCAGGGGCTCGCAGGACGTTTGAGTACCAAGGACACCCGGATTTTGGGAAGAAGGGGGAGGAAAAAACCACTGGCCTTCCCTCGCTCATTCGCTTCATCCACCCCTCTTCCTGCGATACGAAACTCCTAGGGAGGGGATCTTTTGTTTCTTGCGTCGTCACGATCGACCGCTGGCGAGCACATCTGTTTGTCGTGGACCAGAAACGCATTTTGCCCAGATCTATTCCGTCGTCGATCGCCTACCGGTAAACCAAGGGCCGGCCCTCGATTTCCCACGCCTTCAAATTAACGATCGCCTTTTGATTCTAAGACCTGCACCGCCAGAGTCGATATGGTCTTCTGATTTCGGACTGGGTCTCGACACCAAGCCAGGACAGCTCGCTTGCCTTCCGATCTGTCTGGCTTGCTCATCGCGCTACGGCAGGAGACGCCGCCACGATGCCGATACCTCTGCCAGAGGTCCCGCTGAAGGACATCTGCTCTGTTGTGTTCAACAATACGCTCTACACGTACTCGGCCGACGCTTTCCAGGCTTTGCCGTTGGTGCCAGGGGCCGAATGGAAGAAGCTGTCTCCGGGTGAGAGCGTCACGGGTGGAGTCTGCGTTGGGTCGACACCGGGGGATCCGTCGACGGCAGGTCTTTTTATTGTCGGCGGGAAGGGGAAAAGCGCAGCATATCATGGCTTGCAAAAGTTTACTTATTCGAAAGGGACATGGGAGACCATCACGCTCCCTCAGCCAGTAACCCAGGAACGGTTATGGCACGGCGCTACCTACATTAACACCACGGATTCTATTCTCATTTACGCGGGATCTCAGGATGGAAACAGGAATCCTTCTTCGCAAACATTTACCATCGGGGCATCGGCACCCCATGCCGTTCTAGCCTTCGAGTCGGCTGCGCCACCGACCATCAACCCAATGCTGCTGCCTTGGTCTGCGAGCGAAGCCGTTCTCATCGGCGGCAACGACTGGAACACAAAAATTATGCTTTTTAGCACTGAGAATAAATGGGTGGACTCGGGGGCATCGCTTGTGGCGCCGGTACCCAAGGACTCAGCATCGGTCAAGACCATCGTTGTCACGGGCGATGACGGGTCAAAGAACCTTTACAGCTTCGACATGACCGTGTCGCCGAACACTGTCACTCGCACTGTTTTGTTCTCCGGCCCCAAGCAGCCGGTTCAGAACTCGGCACCAGTGAAGCGGTCGGCGGAGGAGGCGGAGTTTGGGAGCCAGGCAGTAAGACGGGACTTGACCGTCAATGCCTGGCCTGCGTACAATTCCACGCTGGCACCGATGGCCACTAGGAGCACGTTTGCGCTGGCGGAGGACCCTAATGGCCTAGTAGTTGTGGCAGGGGGTAACGAGGAGGATGTTTTGTGCATGTTTAACGCAAGGGAAAACAGCTGGAAGAATGCCACTGCGTTACTGGCGGAGGCGAACTCATTTTCAGCCTCATCGATCGCCAAGTCTTCCTCCATATCCTCGGCCACAGCAACCGCGACTCCTACCTCCACACCTTCCACTACGACGGAAACTGCGGCAGCCAGCGGGACAAGCGCCGGTGCCGCGGCGGTTGGAGGTACTAATAATGCCACGACTACCAACACGATTCTTGCAGTTGTGCTGAGCTCTATTTTCGGGATCGCCATCGTCCTCTTTGGAATTTACTATTGTTTGCAGAGGAAGAGGAGGCAAAATGCCCATATGGAGGCAGGCCATATGCGGAGAGCTAGCGGAGCTTCATCAAACGAAAAGTCAGGCATTGGGTATGCCACCAACAGCTTGCCTCAGGGGCCCGCCGGCGCCGGTGTGTTCCGCGGTCACCAAACCCAAGATTCGCAAAGCTCTTTCTCGTCGATGGCCATCCTGATGGGACGCCTCAACCAGCAAAAGCCTGGGCAGTCAGCAGTCCCCGTCCGCAACACTAGCCAGAACACCAAGCGCAGCTCTGTCGACAGCACTTTCGAAGCTTTCAAGAGCACCATCAGCAAACCTATCCCTCAAGCTTCTGCCGCCATCTCTACCAACCGGTCACTAACTCCCGCAGCGCCCCCAATGCAAATGAGGGACGAAAAGGGGGTGTCATTTGCTCCTGGTACTGTGGAGCCTCGGCCCCGAAGCCCGTCGACCACGGCAGGACTCGACCGGGAAGGAGACACACGACGCAGCTCTGGATGGAACCGCTACTGGTCCGGTGGATCGGCGCTGGGTCTTCTCGGGTTTGGAAACGGGAACGGAAATGCCAACAACGCACCGAACGCCAACTCTAAGCGCACAACAGTGGCCTCGGAATCTAGCTCTCGATACAGCAACACCCAGCACCGGATCACGCAGGATAGTGCGACTGTTCCGCCACTGCAGATCTATGAGCCGCGCGCTTCCTTCAGCCGGGTTGCTTCTCGAAGCCCGACTATCGCGCAGCACAACGAGAAGCTGAAGGAGGCCATGCTCGGCAAGATCGAAACCCAGCGACCAGTGAGTGCCATAAGCTCAGTTTCAGGGTATTCTAGTGGGATTCCTGCGTCAGTCCATGAGGCGTGGGATCCTACAAATTCCCAACCTTGGGGGTACAATCAGCCGCAGCACGGCACGTTCTACAATCCCGGCCCGTACGCTACACCGCTGGCGCCAGCATCCGCAAAGCCATCCCCGCAACAGCAGCCACCGTCGCACACCAGGGATGATATGAGTTGGCTGAACCTCGGCGACAACCGATGATTGGTCCGCCACGGTTCAGCCGCTCCGTTGTCTCGCATTTTTTCCACCCGCAGCCAGCTGCCACGCTCTCACGACTACGATCTTCATGACAGCCATGTTGGTCTCACGCCTTGTTATTTTATACCCGGCATCAAAAAAAGACCTTTCTGGAGTTCCTTCATACACGGCTACTCCAGCAGCCTTCGGCATACGCCACCCCACACCTTCCATGATACACTTGACATTGAGGAACCAAAAACACGGACGGTCCACGAAAAAGTCCTTAAACCCTTTTCATTCTCCCCAGACTGGAATGTCTGGTTCCCGCCCCGGAACATCCCGGATAACCTTCACTTACCTCCCGCCTAGCAGCTCAGCGAGGTAAGGCTTCGCGCCTAGCATCAGAAACAGGTGCCGCCCCATGCACATACTGTCACATGTATTCTTTTCTGTACACAGTCTCGATCATTTTCATCTATCAGCACTCTGGCATTGCAAAGCGGCGACGACCCGGGTTTTGGTCTGGCTTTGGAGAAACTTTCTTTTTTTTCTCTTTCTTTCGCGGCATCTTTTTGCTGTATCAGAAATGCATTCTCCGCTTCGGGGGCTTCAAGAGCACGGGTTCCCATGCTGCTACCGTGTGTGCGCCCTGCATTTGTTGCCCTGACGAGTTTGCTGTAATTGCTATTACACTATTTTTGGGGGAAGTTGAAACGAATGTGGCTGAAGTTGACCGGATTGGATACCGAAGGGATGGGATGGGTCGGGTCTTTGCGGAGAGCCGGCTTCCCCTTGCCTACCTCCTTGGGTGTCTTACGTGGATGGGGAGATGTCAAACCTGTATCTAGTCTAGATTCATACGTCAGAGGACGTAGTAGGAATGTACATGGAAGGTCAAACAAAGCCGGCAGTGTTGTTGTGGCAGTGACGTGTGTGGCTCCAGGTTTTGTGGCGGAGGTTTTCCCCTTCGAAGTCGAGGAATGGGAAGGTTCATCCGACTTCTCCACACCCGCAACGACGCGAAAGGCTTTTCTTGACGAGTTGTTGAAACGAAAGGGGTGGAAACGGGTTCAAACTCGCCTGAACGGAAGGGTCCCTCTCGCCTCCTCATGGCTCCAGCCGCTTGCGTGAAGAATTCCCAGCGAGGCGGAGCCGTGTGGACCGCAGCCGCACCCCGAGATGAACCACCACGCGCATGCAGGAGCGGAGACGCACTGAAGCCACATCGCATGCAGGGTACCTAGATCGCATGTCACTTTGGCTTGTTGCATGGTACGGAGTAGAGAGTACGTGGTGACCGGTTTGTCGACCCAAGACGGAGGCCGTTGGGACGAAGGGAGAAGCGTACTACGCCTTGCACGAAAAGAGGAGTTACGAGAGACCTCCGCGCCTGAAGGGACGTGATTGAGAAGACAGCATGACGCTAGACCCTCTCTTTGAACTTCACACCTTCAGGAAGGCAAGACGAGGCAGTGACATTGATGACTGAAGAAGAGTACATGTGATTGGAGATGCATTTCTAGTCGCGCCTGAGGTTGGGCAGGCAGTCGTTGAACATGGCGTTCACCCCCACAGATTTAATTCATGGGACTTCGGTGAATGAAAACGGAGAGGCTTGTGTTAGCGCAAGTCTATGTTGATAACACCAGTTACACTCCAGGACTTGCTTTATTATTAGTTTGGTTCTCTGGACAGGGGTCCTCTCGAACTCCACATCCCAACATCTTTTCACCCAGGAATGCGATTCTGCGCCGAAAATTGCAGCATATTGAACACAAGAGCGAACGGAGTTGAATCATACCAAATTTTCAGCTTTTCGATCCGACTTATCGTCGTCGAGAGAAGGGGTTTGCAGACATCAAACCCTTGGTAGTTACGCGCTAGCAATAAAACCAGGCCTGGAGTGTACTGTGTTGGCTGAGGGGAAGGGGAGATGTTATGAAGTTGGAAACCGGATAGGTTAAGAAGAATTAAAAAAAAAATTTGGGGTGGGGGGGGGGGGGGGGACTTGCCTTTATAAATTGGGCACGAATGTTTAGAGAGGATGGTGGTTTTTATAGCGGTATAGGTAAATTACGCGGCGGAACAATTGGTGGCGGGT